>CM061043.1:28506630-29706630 GCA_030762985.1 Adelphocoris suturalis
TGTAGGGAATATTGCTCGCTTTGCTCGCAAAGTCTGGCATGTAGGATATGTTGCTCGCTTCGCTCGCAAAGTCTGGCATGTAAGAAATGTTGCTCGCTTCGCTCGCAAAGTATGGCATTTAGGGGATGTTGCTCGGTTCGCTCGCAAACGGTAGATCTCTAAGGGTAGGTTTAACTTCTGTAGGGGATGCTGCTCGCTTCGCTCGCAAACGGTAGATCTCTAAGGGTAGGTTTAACTTCTGTAGGGGATGCTGCTCGCTTCGCTCGCTTGAGGAAGTTATACTGCCCACCCAACTTGGCAGACGTTTTTTTCAGTTGGGAATTATTACAAACAAATTAAATCTTATAAAACTACCTGGAACCACGAAAAGTTTATTCGGGGATGTTGCTCGCTTCGCTCGCAACATATACCTGTATATGTGTAGGACAAAGTCCGTATTTATTATTTGAAATGGCTCTCGCTTCGCTCGCAAGGTAGGTACCTATGTAGGCATACCTGCTCGCCTCGCAACGTTGTGACATCGAACCCTTCACGTCAATTCTTGAGCCTTCTCTCGTCCACGGCACAATCATTTTAATCGCTTTGCTCGCTTCTGCTCGCAATTTGACCGAGTTCTCGTCACTTTTTTCGATATCCGATTTCGGATTCAGATTCGGCGGACCCAAAGCTGTATTTCGCCCGCGAAAACCGTTCCGAAAAACGTACCTTTATGGGGTATATTTTAATCGGAAAAAACCAAGTTTTTCGGCGGACTTTTCGAGAAAACGGGTCCGTACTCTCGCATTTTTTTAACGCATTTCCCGATACTTTTTTCGCGATCCGATCGCGCCGTCGTCTTCCTCGTTCAAAAACCTACGAAACCCGTATTTTTCCGGAATTGTCAATGGCCGTTTAGAGGGGTAGGGGAAGCGGGGAAGTCCAAAAAGCGCACATTAATTCTTACTTCGACCCCCCTCCCGCCCTACGGCCCATGGTTCGGGTGGGATTAGAAAATTTTAAATTCGCTTATACACCCTATCGGAAAATCCCAAGAAGATCCCCCCACTCGTAGATCCGGCCCACTCAGCCGTTTGGCCGTGCATAGACACGACAAACGGACAAACGGACAAACGGACGGAGTTTCATTCTTATTAATAGTATAGATATACTACGTAGGTATTGACGTGTATATTATACCGTCTAGTAAACTAACCGTGAGCGAGCCTATGTTGGTTGCCATGATTAATGACAAGGCGTTCAAGTTTGAAGTTTGTTTACAACGATTTTGTTACAACGAAAGTGGTTGATCGATTTTTTATTGATTAAGTTGAAAATATTAGAAAACTATTGAAAAGTGCAATGTAATACTAATAAAATCGATATGGTTTGTGTGGTGAGTGGTATAGGATGATGGCGTGGATGGATCAGAAAGGAAAGCTATTTCAGAGTTGCGAATTCAGGTATGCATTCTTATACAGAAAGTAAGAAAATAAAAATAAATAGAGATAAATTCTGAATTTTTTTAAAATCAATTTTCTATTATTTTTGAAGAAAATTAAGCTATTGCTCTCGCCTCAAAATTTGTAGAATGTGAATTTTTGAAAAAAAAAAATTATACAGAAATCCGTTTCAGGCTATTCTGAATCATATTCTGAAGTTTAACGCATTTTTTTATGTATGTATGTATGTATATATATATATATATATATATATATATATATATATATATATATATATATATATATATATATATATATGTATATATGTATGTGTCATTCCAGACGATAACTGTCCGTAGAATTGTGCTAGAAACTTCAAACAAATTTTAAAATGTTAAGGACACAAAACGAAAGTTCAAGTTCGTTGGCCAGCATGACCGGATTACATCTTCGGGTTGAAATTTTCAAAAATGTAGTCAACAATTTCAAAATAGCCTGTTTTTTGCGATTTGTTGTGCGAAATAATTTTTTCAGCATACTAACATGTGGTATAGTCGGAATCAGCGTAAAATTTTCTATAAGAATATGTATCAAGTTTTCAAAAATTTCAATGTTGAAAAATCAGTCAAAAATCGGAATAATGCCGTTCGCTAGTTGTAAAAATCGGTAATATTTGCATGAAACATTGTCCCAATTAAGATTGAACTACTCTTATGGAAGTATCCCTGTATAACCAATCCTAGAACCATGCTGTTTAAAACGTAAGTAGTAGGTGTTTGTTAAAAAAAAAAAAAAAAAAAAAAAAAAAAAAAAAAAAAAAAGTAATCACAACTGATGAGTTTACTCTGTGAAATATTCCGTCCTCCGATTCTCTCGGTCGCTCTCTTTAATGTTTTACGCTCAACTAACTGTTTTAGGACTTGATGTAGCTTTAATACTGACTGTGGCTTAGAAAATATCAGCCATGAAATTATGAAGAAGTTCTATTTATGTACGTACTAGCACGCAGACCCAAGGCCTCGGTCGCTCGGCCATCAGTAACGTTAATCTCAAGGCCTCCCTCCATCGAAATCTATGATATTTACCTACATTTGTCTTTAAATCTACAAGATTAGTTTAATAATAATAAAGTATGAGTACCTCCTAATTATTTTTAATAATTTGATTCCATTTTTGTCTATCAAAATCATAAACTAAAATTTCTCTACACGATCAATAGCGACTGAAATGTCGAAGATTTCTTCAAAAGTTCGCTCATGGGGTCATGCTGCATGACTGGACTTTTATAGTTTTTCTTTTAGCAATGTAAATAATCCCTCCCTTGATATTTCAGTTTTCCTCACTTTCTAAGGCAATCACGAGACCGAGACGAGGAACAATGTTACTGGGTGAGATCGAAAAACACCCTCCCCTCCCTGGGACCCTTCAAGTTTTACAACGGGACGTGCTTCCTTCCTCCTTCAAGTCTAATGAAGTTTACGGCACCCGCGAAAGTGCTCAAGTTTACGGCCGTCCCCCCGCGCGTTTTAGCTCGAGAGGATCCCAGTCTGGAAAACCCTCAGCACCCTCCCCCTCCTCTAAGTCCACGCCGAATAGTAGGAAAGCTCTCGCAAAGCCCCTTCAAAACCACAGGAGCTTTACTCTTCTCTCTTCCCTAGCCGTTGTAACGCCGTCTCTCCGTCTCTCTTCATAGTTTGCCTCGTTCGTTCAGGAGCGGAGGTTCCCCGCGGCAAAACGCCTAAGCTGCTCTCAGCTGCTTTAAAACGGTGGAAGACAAACGGGTCGTTCGTTTGGGAGCCGCGATCATTACCGCGGCGGAGGCGCTTTTGCGAGTTTTCGCAGGTGTTACGGCGACTGCGACGCCACTGCGGTTTATGAATACGCTCACCTAATCAAGGGTGTACCCAGGATGTTGGATTCGAGGGGGGGTTTGGCTATGGTCATTCAGGTCGTAACCTTCTGAAACGAACACGCAGCCAATAAATAGCGAATTTTCCTAGAAAAATTTGCAAAAAAGGGAATTTGTAGAAGTTTTAAAATACAATTTTTTGAGAAGAAATCCGTTTTGAGGCATTCTGAAACGAATTCTAGAGTTCTACAGGTACTTTTCCGTTATTACCCCCCCCCCCCCCCCCCGTCAATTTGTCTTCAACACGCCCACCCGATGTTTCTAGGCATTACTTCTTACTTAGATTATGTTATTTAACTCTTTCTTTTAACTTCGATTCTCTTCTTGAGCTCTTGCTTGAGACAAAATTTCAGATCGATTTTTAACCCACTTTCCGATATCCAATCGATCTGAAATTTTGCACACGAGTTCATGCTGGCATACATTTTAATTTATCAAATTTTCGCGAAGAAAAAGTTAGTTATACTATAAATTTTCGAAAATTTGAAATTTAATATGGGAATCAAGTGTTGTGTATTGTAGGGAGGAGGAGTGAGGGAGGGAAGACGAGTGAGGGAGGAGGAGGATGAGGATGAGGAGGAGGAGGAGGGTGAGGGAGGAGGATGAGGGAGGAGGGAGGAGGAGGAGTGAGGGGGGAGGAGGAGGAGGAGGGAGGAGGATGAGGGAGGAGGAGAAGGATACTATTGAACGTCTGCATAAAATGACAACGAATCCAGGGTCAATAAAATATTAAATGATTTTCCTTGTCAATTTAATCTAAGTTATTATCAATGTGATTTTGAAACAATGTGATTTTGTTTCAATTTACTGTTGCCAAGACTCCTCCAAATATTGAAACAACAATAAAATTAACCGAGAACATGAGAAAAAGAAAGAGTTACATTAAAAACTTGTTTTTATGGGTTCCTTTTTGTATTCTCGAGATGCGAGCTTGCGAGCATCCAGACCACCAACCTATGGCCCATATTCTCGTGAAGTCACGCCTGGAGTAGGTTCGCGTTTCAGCCAAAGTCGGCCATGAGACCGCCCTACGTCAATGAATCGCTACTCAACCAACCTATTTCTCACAAGAAGTTTGCCGTCTCACGTCAACATAATTCGTGGTTATAAGGCCATTTTTCAACAGTTTTGTTTTGAAAAAGTATAATATTGTAGCAATACAAAGTTTCAATTCGACTAAATGTTATAATAATCATGCCTGCCAGCGCAATAATTGATTGTAGATTGCTGTCAACAATACCAATCTAACGTGAACGAGTTTTTATTTGGACTAGGAGCCTACTAACTATAGTAGTTAATCACTGTCTGAAAACTAAAGAACTTCATTCGTTTAGGCTTTAAGAATAATTAACCTGAAAAATAGTAAAGAAAAGATGATTGCAAATTCCTCAGGTGTCTGTACTGCTGTGTAGGTACCTAGCCATTGCTCAGGTAGCTTTATCAGCGTTTTATTATAAGTTCGTAGTACTATGCTTAACTGAGGAAGCTTTACTTGTTATATTGAATGAATAAAAGGAGAGATTTGATAGTTTGTCAAAATAAACAAGGCAGGTTGTTGCTACACCAAGAAACGAAACTACTTAGGTAGGTACGTACGCCCTACCAGATTTGCTGTTGGTTTAAAGTGCCTAAACAAAGTAAATGGCCGACGAATACAACCGCTGATTAGCAAGTTTGTCAAATATCGAATCAGGGAATATGCAACATGAATTAAAAACCAGCTGCAAGGAAAAAACCTTGAAATGCATTCCTCTGAAGGTAAGATTTCATAAAGACGGCATTGGCAGTGCAGTTATTGCGCGAGTTTTGCAGTTACGCAAATTTTATGGACAAAAAAGGTAATTAGGAACCTACTTTCGTTTTGATCAATGAACAAGTAATAATATACGGAAAGTATGTAGGTATACCTTACCTCTAGGTACTTACCTTTCCACATGTGATAAAACTTACTATTCCCGCCCAAGAGAGATCTCATAACACATCCTTTCACAAGACCACTTTCACAGTACTCTAAAGATTTTTAGTTTCAATTGATTCAAAGAACATTTCTAAAACTAGATAGGTAATCCACAACATCTTTGCGGCTGATATCTGGATCATCTAGAACACTTGTATGTCAACTCCCCAACGTTCGTAGCGTTTGAGGTCAACACCTGATAATAACTTGATGTAATTTGCATACAATTTATCACCTTGCATATTACAAATAATGAAAATATTGACTCGGAACTAGGTGAGACTATGTTATGCTACTGTCCAGCTGTGGCTACAAATGGCGCATTTTCGCATATGTTTACTCGTCACCATGACAACAAGGTGAAATAACTTCGATTTCGCCTTGCCTCGATGTAAGGATGCGCTAGTGTCCAAGTCTCGAGAATATCACCCATACACAGCATTCTGATCTATTTGTGCGAATTCATGTGCATTCTACTTGTGCGAATTCATGTGGAGGCAATCAAACCACAACCACGCCAATTTTTTTCAACAAATCCTCACCTTATTATTTTTTTTCCCCCTCTTTTTTTTGAATAATATAATTTCTTCCCACAGATTGAAATCGTCACCAATTATACGTAAATATGTAATCTAATAAGAGGGTCATTCTCATTTCATTTGCTGCTTTCATGTCCCCGACGACGAATTCTCACAATTCTTGACCAACACTAGTGATTTTGGGGGAGAAAAGGGTAGTATAAGTTGGGAGATCAACGAAGAAATAATTTGACTGCCCAAAATCCCCTTTAACCAATACACAGTGTCGACGAAAAACCTTGAAATCCTGGAAACTCATGAGTGTTACCGTCCCCTCCTACCTAACATGTAAGTAGAAGTTAGGTAGTTAGGAAACAATGACAATCTAGAACTGGCCAGGGTTACTAGCTGCAGTAGGTTGGTTCCTCTTTATTTAGAGTAAGGTTTTACATTTTTAAGATTTTTCCCAACCCGTGAAAAACTAGTTTTTCAGTCAGTCCCCCATATCTCATCTCAATGGGACCTCAGGAGTGTTATCATTTTTGCGATCAAGAAAGCCGATGGAATATGGCGGGAAACAGTCAGATGTGAAGGTTATATTGTCCAGTTGAAGATGTGAAACTGCAGTGGAGTGCTTGGAGTTACAGCAGTTTTTACAGCGAACGAAGCCTAAAAACATGGAGAGTATTTTTATTTTCAATCATGAGTGTTACACTAATTACGAGTGTTTTTAGTGCTTAAACAAAATAATCCGATATCAAGAACCATACTGCTTAGTGACAGGTTTCAAACAGTAGCCATCCCCCGAGTTTTGCCACTTCATCATCCTGTGTGACGCCATTTTTACTAGAAATTCTCATGAGTGTTACCTCTCAGGAGTGTGTGTTACCTCTCAGGAGTGTGACCCAGGTTGGGTAAAAAATATCACAAAAACTCACTGTTCATCTATAGAACACAAATCTGCAATGTACAATGAGTAGTATTTGCCGATCTAACCTCATTTTCGAGCACTTTCATATTTCACGTCTTTGAGGTTCTCAAACGACCCAAAGCGGCAAATGAAATGAGAATGACCCAAGAAGGAGGACTGCCTAGGAACATCGGGCGGGCGTGTGGGAAGAAATTATATTATTTTAAAAAAAAGAAGGAAAAAAAAAGAATTACCGTGTTTTCAGAAGTTGCCGATGTCGGTGAGGATTTGTTGAAACAAATTGGAGTGGTTGTTGTTTGATTGCCTCCACATGAATTCGCACAAGTAGATCAGAATGCTGTGTACAGGTTGGTGGTCTGGATGCTCGCAAGCTCCCATCTCAAAAATACATAACATCAAGTAGTCAATCCCTTAGTAAAACAACTTTAAGACTGACGATTTCATAATTTCTCCCTTGAGAGGGAAAAACATTAAATCATGTTTAATGTTTTTCCCTCGCAAGGGAGAAATTAGATATAGTTTTTTAAGGTCAAGAAAAAAGAAAAGATTCTAATTAACCAAAACAATTTATTATAAGTAGCATTTACTGTACTTATTATAGAACTCGCCATCAACATATGGTTGCTACAACGGAAGGTAGTAACTGTGTAGTAACCAATGAAAAACGTAGCTATTGACTCTTGTTTCTTTCGAGTGCGATAATTATTCTTTATGGTTGCTACAACAGAAGGTAGTAACTGTGTAGTAACCAATGAAAAACGTTTCAGATTTGCGTGTCGGAATTCACAGAACGACCCCCAGCCCTAAAACATTAAACATGTTAAAATTCAGATTAGTCGGACATGGAGGTCTGAATGATGTGTATAGTTTGGTGGACTGGATGCTCGCAAGCTCGCATCTCAAATCTTGCGTAAAAAAATCAAGCTTTCCAAACGAAAGGATGAGTTCTTTGGCCAGCACTTCCTGAGCACATTAAATTGGTCAAATTGGTTCTAAAAAAATCACTAAAAATGGCTAAAATCAGCTAAAAATCTTCAAATTTATATTTTTTTTTAGCAGACTATTGCTCAAATAAATTTTATTAAGTACAAAATAGAATATTTAAAAATGTATGTACATAATTATGGAAAAAAAGTACTTAATATTCATTAAAATTTGCTAAAAATTCGATAAAAACTGCAAAGAAGCTAAGAATTCAAAACCTCATTTTGAATAGCAGATTATTACTTTTTAGAGTACGGTTTGAGTACGGTTTTGCCATAGTATTGATAGTTAACAATTTTTTTGCTCTCAAAAAGCTCAAATTTCAAAACAATTTAACATGATACAACACGATAATTTACGGAACAGTAATAATAAACCATTGTGTAATAATTTGCAGCGTTTTTGATAATCAAGTAATTCGAGGGCCTATTTAAAAACGAGTTCCACTATCTGCTTTACAAGCAGATACCATGTTACATGGATGTCTTCGATTGGGGATTTCATAACGGTCGTCCTCGAGAGTTGTAAACAAATCCTTTAACTTTGGACTGCAGGCGACGAAATGGAGGATAAAGAATTTATTTTATCATTCTTGGAGGCACAAAAAGCATACTATAAATTAAAGTTATTTCTCCAATACAGACGCAATGAGTTGTAGTTAACAGTCCACTGTTGTCAGGGGATGAAAATGTTTCCTAAGGAGTGGAGTAAATGATGCTATTGCTTTACGTTAAGAATACTGTGACCGGCTTATTAAAACTGTTTATAGTCCAATCAACTTATTTTAGGAATGTAGCCAGGTACGTAAGGAGGGGGAAATTGGTAGCTTGAGATGTGAACATTTATCACATAAATCAAGCGCCTTCCAACGAGTGGCGAACGATTTCTGTGCGATGAAAACTGCGGAAGTTCCATTCCCCTAGCAACGACTGGGTTGTACGTGAAAAACACTGAAATTGTGACACAAATTTTGCGTCACGGAAATTTTTGGTTGACCCCCCAGAGCAAAGACATATCCATGTCAATGTTTGTATGTAATGAGCACGTATCTAAAATTGAAATCCTTTACACTCTTACTTTCACCCTTACTGTAAAATGGAGGGAGTTATTGAAACAAGACGTGAAATTCTGCAGCAATCACTAGATTTCATGGCGCTAGAAAGTTATATGAGTCATAATTTACGTAATTTTTCATTTTATAACGAAAACTAAAAATCTCTCTTGTAAACTCTTCGCAGGGGAAAAAAAGTATTCGCGAGGTTCCAGCGATAAAACGGTTTAATTTGTTTCGAGAAAGTAATGGAAACTATAATCCAGTACCTGAAGAAATAACCGCCAAGAGACTAGTCCACGAGTCCACCATCGCAGTAATGAAGTCCTCCCAGCTTGAGGGCACTAATGAAGTTTATGGTGTTCACGAGAAAACCTTTCGAGTTTTATGGGAAAGACGGGGAGCAAGAGGAACTTTTGAGTGAGGATAAAGATTAGAAGATCGCCTCTAATAAAGGGGACACTCGAGGGGAGGGTTTTTAATTAGCAATGAAGGCTTTTTTTTATAGACAGGAGCAAAGTTAGTCGGATCGGCAGGGTTTTCATGACGTAAGCAGGATGAAATTGCTTTATTTTCTTAAATTGCAGGTTGTTTAGAATCCTAATCTATCAACTCAAATCAAATAATTGAAGCGAAGCTTTTATACGGACGATCTTCACCCTAGGAACGCTTGCCGTTCGGGGAGTCTCCACGTGAAAATCGTCATGGCCGAAGCGTCAGTAATAATTCGAACTGTCCCGAACGATCCCAATTCTACCCTACGCCTCCCCGGTCTTTCTTTCTCTACTCTACGACGCCAATCATCACTTTCATAGAATATAACAATGAGAATAATGGTGTAGAAATTACTGAATGTACTCCTGATTGATGAACAGGCAGATAATTAAGCTTTGTAAGTGATTTGGAACTTGTAGGTATGTTATATATTGTATGTGAGAACTTGTATGAAATAAAACTGATTTTGCAAAAATTGAAGGATGCAAATTATTAAAATTATATGATGGAGTTTAACACATTACAAGAAGTTCCTGATTGATGAAATACGTTGAAGATCGACAGATCACGTCAGATTTCCTCCAACCGAGCTCTACATCAATCATGGTCGCAAAATTTGCAAACGACTCCGCAATCCTCAGCAAAGGCGAATGCCAGACGACCCAAGATGGCTTGCTAGAGATACTTGATAATGTGAATGACTGGTGACGCAAATGGAGAATTAAAGTCAGCCCAAGCAAGTCAAGAGTTGTTAGATTCACTCTGAAAAGAAATTAGGAAGAAGTTTGCATTACATTTAGAACTGACGAGATTCCCTTGGAAGACTCGGTGCGGTACTTGGGGTTACAGTTAGACTGCAAACTGACGTGGAATCATCACAGAACAGGCAAGATGAAGCAGGAAAAGATGATTAGAAGCAGAATTCATGGTGAAACTTATCGGAAACAAGTCACCATTAAGCCCGATGATACGAGCGGTATGGACATATACTTGTGGAGTCCAACAAAACACATGTTTGGGAATGTTGAAAAATGCGCTCTGGTTTGTTAAAGTTATAACAAATTCGATTTCTCGAAAAGAGAAATAAAGGTATGAAAAGTGACGATAAAGATTAGAAGGGCATCATTCAGAAAGGGGCCATTCAAGGGAGTTTTAATTAGTAATGAGGGATCTTTTATAGTTGGGAACGGAGTTAGTAGAATTGACATGGGTTTCACGACGGTGGTATGCTAAAATTGTTTTATTGTCTAGAATTGCAGTTTTTTCAGTATCTTTATCTACAGATTCAACTCCGTAATTAATGAGAGCGAGTAAGGAGCTAATAGCTCTTCAAGACAATGACTGCCTATAATCCTCCGTATTCAACATTTCCCCCCAATAACTGTGGGTGCGAAAATCGTTATCTATCATAAGAAGTTATAGATAATATATATGTAAAACAACAAAAATATCCCTATAAATACTTCTATAACATGTTTTATTCTCAGATAGGGAGATTGATAATCTTTTCCACTAACTTAGTCCCAACATTTGTTACGTTGTGGCCCTTGAGAATGCCGTCGTCCAGAGCTCTTACAACACCTTCACTTACTGTAATAAGAGTGAGCTGGCATAACGTATACAGATGTTTGCCTCAACGCAAAAACTTCTTTGGATTAATATTTCCTTTGAGAATATGAGGTATGCCACTCTGTGACAGGTAGGTTGCAGTAACTCCGCGAAGTCTTGGGTTTCAACAATTGTGCTGCCTTCTTCCGTTAACGTAATTATGTAAAAGTAATTAAGCAGGTAGATAAAGAGATTTTCCACTGTAAATTGTTTTACAATTTCTTTGTTGGGCTTCAAGTTAACATTCAGCCTTACTAAACTTTTTATACAAGTATAATAACCAATTCATACTCCCAATTGTGTAATTAAATGTATTTAGAAACTTGAAATCTGCACACTCCAATCTTTTGGACAAGTGGGGTCATATTGCAAGGGTTGATCACGTTTTCGCATACTTAAAAAAACGACAAAGTTAAGGACAAAATCAATGTTCAGGATAAAAGTGGGGTTTATAAATTAAAATGTTCTTGTGGCTACGAATATTGGGGTCTGACTTGTAGGAAATTTAGGGAAAGAATAGACGAGCATCAGGAGGATTTCAGGAAAAATAAGGGTAAGTCTACATTTGCGAAACATCTTAGGAAATCCAATCATAGTTACAATTTTGATTTGACAGATAGAAAGTTTGTAGAATTTCTTCATTTTTGCCCAAAAGGAAGGTATGTTGAATGTACTTAAAAAATTCGAAATTATCAAAAGTGACAAATCTGGTAAATGTTTAAAATGAGGATACAACTCAATATATTTCACCACTGATAGGTCCATTTCTGTAAGTTTGGAACTCTCCCTTCACCCTGTTGAAACCATATTTAGTTATTTCCCCCCTTTCACTTCATCTGATTAGCTATAATCCCCCTTCACTTTGTATGCACTTAATTGGTTGTACCTCCTGCCTTTTTCCTTTCTCTCGATCAATGGGATTCAACCTCCCTTCACCTGTGACTATATAAGCTGTGTCCTTTCCATTGTGTGTTCAGTTATTGTTTGTTACTGATGGCCTAACCGTCGAAATCGATTTAAGATTGTAACTCTTTATTTTTCGTGGAAATAGACAACGTTTTTCACTAACTTCCGTTTTGAAATGGGTTTCCACAACTTCTTCGAGAGTGATTTAGTTTTTAGTTTAGTTCGTGTTCGCATATTTCTTCGTACAGTGCCGCTCGTTCTTGATTGTACATTTATCATTCTTGGAAATATGTTCCAAAGCTTCTTAAAGTATTTGATAGTGGTGAATCAAGAATGTCTGTTATGGAAAGGGAAGAAAGAGTTTGCTGGGTCACTTCAAAATCTGGTAATCTGGTTTACCTCGAACGTCTGTATGGAGTTATGGGAATCTTCCAGGAGAACAGGCGAACAGTTCCTTGTAATGATTCCTAGTCCTTAGATTGTGGTAGTTATGGAGTTCTAATTTCTATTGTCTACTTATTTTCAACCTAATCGATCTTTTAAAATCAGTGTTTGACAAAAGGGTGATGGTGCCATGACGGATTTATTGTTCCTTTTCTAGAACGTCAGTTTTCTCGCTGCTTGGTCCTCTAGTTTCCTGCTTAACATAGTTTCCTCTATGTCTTCTCTGTGCCCTCTAACCCACAAAACAATCCTTGTTGATAAACCTTTGGTGTCCAGTAATTTAACAGCAATGAGAGTATTGGATTCTCGTTTGCCATGCGTTTGCTTGGACTCGTACCTATTTCCTATCCTGGTCGACAACTGCGTGAGTTTGTAAAGATTATGACCACCTTTGAAATCGTCTGTTACATGACTTTACTCTGCAGATGAAGGCAAAACTTTCCTTCTATGAAGGCAAACTTTCCATACGCTAATCTTCTACGAGGCCATCGTTCCCGTCAATGATACTGGTGCTACAAAGTTGGTTGTTGGGACATGGCAATGCTTTGTAATTATGCTCCTTCTCGTTTGTTAGGGTCCTTTTTTCTAGGTTGTTTACTGCTCAATGGTCTGGCAAGGTTGTGTCAGGTTAGACTTTCGGGTGTAGTACTTTACGTCTGACTTCACTATTAAACAGTAAATAAGTTGCTTTCCTCCTATGCTCTTTCTTAACAAAATTTAATTCAATATTAATTTAATCTTCGCTCCATCCTAACAACAGGCAAACGCTCTAACTATTCCATCAATTTAACCATATCATTCTCAACTATCAACACTATCATCTTCCAGATGCGCTGAAACTGTGAGCTACATCAAGATCGGCAAACGTTTTTCAACAAATTGACTGCATTATTTGCAATCTTGAACTGCTAAATTGAGGAAATCGTAAGAGAGGCTCTTGCGAAGCAAATAACTATGGATGTAACGAGTGAATCAGCAGTCTGTTTGCAGTTGCACTGAAATTCTAAAGCTTGGAGTCACAAACCAGTATTTTATAACAGTTCCGCTGCAGTTTAAAAAACAACGAACGTGGTGGATCTGACATTGTTGATGACAAACCTTTCCGACCCTGCCCCTTCCCCTCTTTCTCCTATTCCCTCTTCTAACTCCTCGTTCACTTCCAAAGCTTAACGCCCCGAAGATAATTGCACGGCAAGCCTTCGAGAGCGAGCCGGTTCGGAACGAGTTTCGTATTGCTATCTCTTGAAGCTGGAGGTCGCTAACCCTCCGGTTCCTCTGCCACTTCCTATATCTTCCATTCCCGCATTAATATTCCCCTTCCTTTGATGGAATCTGCGAGATCGCTCATTCTCTTTCTTTTGGGCTTCGGGCTTCATCGGGTTTCATGGATCTCCGATCGATGTGATCCAGTCTCGCAAACCAATGGCGTTCCTATTTGAGTATGTTGATAGGCGAGGAAGAGAGAGGCAGAACTAGTAGAATAATTCGACTCGCGTTCCAGAATAATAAAGCCTGATTTAGTAAAGGCGGTTTTATTTGAAAGGACCCGGTTACGTTGAAAGCACCAATGATAACAAAATTGGACAGTACCTAGTTATTTACATCTTGATTGCTAACTGTATTTGTAGTTGCAAAATGCAACCATTAAGTAGGAAATCTTCAGTAGGTAGTTACTAATACTGATTACTTTTGCAATGAACTACTAGTTTGTCGATGAGGAGTTATCAACAATAATGTAGTTAACCCCTCATAGTTAATTTTATTATAACTATGCAAGGAAGTTCAAAAATCTTGATAAGACGGTACATCAGAACTCTTTCTATTTTTTCAATCTATAAAAATGTCTCAACGCATAATATGTATGTAAATACATTAAGTTGTAGTGTGGAACACGATTTCACTGGGACCAACACACACAAACACACACATACATACATACATATATATATATATATATATATATATATATATATATATATATATACATATATATATATATCTGCTCCATAGGAGTTCATCGCAGTCGTTCTTTAGCATGCCTCTAGTACAGCGTTTGCTGCACTTATGCTACATTGTATCAAATCCTCAACATCTATAGGTATAACTACGGTTAGGTCTGGGGAACGTGGAAGCCAGTGGTGTAGCAAACAAATAAAACTAGAGTAGGCTTCCAGTAGGTCGCCGCTCTTCAAACTCTTCAAAATCTGCTTAAAAGGACCCTAGAGAATTCAAATGGATGTTACAAAAAAAGCCCAGCTATCTCATTCGCATAAACAGCCTCATTCTGGAGTTAGGAACAGCCAGTTTTAATCATATTGAATTTTGAATCACGCTGTAATTTTCATGACAAAATCATTAGAAAATTGATAATTGACTCAAAATTCATTAAGATGTTGAGATGTCAGAACTAGAATCAAGCAAATTCGATGGTTTTATCGCCAACCTTTCAGATTTCTACTTCGTCGCTTCAAAACGTGAGCTAAAGCGTCAAATCATAACTCACCATCCATTAAATGGAAGTCACTACTAATAATAGGTTGAAGATATTATAATTTGAAACTGTTAGATTTAATCCAACTCTGAAGCCTCAATAATAACAAAAAACAAATGCAAAATGCTCAAAACTAAAGGAAACCAATGAAATAGCACAAAAACTATACTGACGAAACAGAACAAAAGCTAAAACATATTGGTAAGTAACGCATGCATTACAGGGATTTCCCTATGAATGGATTCTATATATATCAGGACTTCTCAGAATCACTCTGGTGGTAGCCAACGGACTTTGAAAGCTTGATTTGATGGCGCAAGAACGGGATTTTTATCTTAATCTTAAAGAGAGTTATCGTCTGGAATATTATATATATAAGTGTCAGAATCCTGGAATCGTTTCAGAATGCCACAAAACGGATTTAAATGAAGAACATTTTCGAAAATTTTGGTTTTGAAATTAGAATAGTGATTTTGAAACTAGATCAAATTCCTAATGAAACAAAATAAGAATCACGGAAATCGGTCGAGATTTTTAGCATGGGAAGTGCTCGGAAAAAGTTGTAATTTCCCCCTCCACCCCTCCACCCCCCCTAAGAGAACAAATCCGAATTTCCCAAGGTTCGGTGCACTACTAGACAATAATTGGAATAATAAAAATCACGAAAATCGGCTGAGAATTGTAGCCATTCCCCTCTCTTTGAATGAAATTAAAAATTTCCGAGGCTTGTTGCACAACAATAGACTAATATTGGGATCGAACAAAAAAAGAATCACACACACAAACACACACCAATGGTTTTTTTCATGGTTTCGGTCTTGGAATGATCTGAAACGGATTTTTATACGATTATTTTTTTTTTTCATGCTTGGGTTGCCCCACACCCCCTGGATCAATTCCAATAGGTCGCCCCTCTTATATACGAAACCTTGCCCGTATGACCTAACTTATGCGGCACGTCCTTAAACCTGTGGGAAAAAGTTAGAGGAGGAGGTTTACTTATGGGACGCCTTGTTGGGGGTTCACTTATGGTTTCACGAAGAAAATTTTGAAGGAAAAAAGAAAAAAAATGGTTCAAAAATGCCTGGAGCCATTGCAATAGTTTAAAGTGTAAAATTCACTTAAACGTTTCACACATATATTATACGCAAAATGACAAAAATTCATTCATGTGGTCTGGCAGCATTTAAAAAAACTGTTTCTCGTGATGTTCGCACAATATCGTGCCTACATTCAACAAAACCTACAGTAAGTATAAATCCTACAGTAATCACGTTGTCCGACAACCTGACTAAAAATCACGCCTTCCAGGCCCATCGCTTATTCAAATAGGAACTCCATCGCGTTCCCCGGTCGAACCTCCTCTTTCGAAAAAGTGCAGAGTTTTACTGACAGTTTGAATACATTTTCAAAACTTCCTTCGCAAAGTGAAAGTTCTGCCGGTGGGCGTCGTTCGAGCGCTGAACTAGACAAAAACTGATAAATAAAACATAGCGACGAAGCGTGATGGAGGGTTCTAACAAGTACTTCTAACCGGCCGTAGAACGTGGGTGGAAAACCGTGGATAACCTTCCTATACAGCAGGAAGAAATCACTCGGAATAAAATCACGCAGAAGGTATCTTTCAAGTCAATCGTTTCCGCTCTTATTGAATTTATACACCAGTTGAATTTGTATGCTTGTGATTAGAATGTGTTGTATCTCAGTTTTCAGAATGATTGTTTCGTTGTGATTGTTACTTTTCCTATCAATGCCCTGCCCTTTCACTCAATAGTTTAAACTTAGTTATACATTGCACGTTAGGACAAACCAGTAAAAATATTGTTTATTATTGATTATCTTGGATACAAAAGCCGAGCATTTTAGAGGATTTTAGATTGCACATAGTCAGAGGTGACATTTATTACGGGAGCAACAACATTCACAGGGATTTATTTGGAATCCAAACCGCTCAAACTCTGAGGGTGTCTTCAAAATTAGATCATAAGTGTCCAAGTTATGTTTGCAATAGGAATTCAACTCATGTGCAAAGACGCACACGCGCATGCGTATTTAACTGGAATAATTAATGTCATATAGAACCAATTTCTTCGAAATCCTGTTTTGCTTGTGAAGAGAAATTCGTGCTTGCACATATTAGAACGATTGATATTCGAGCCAACATCAATTAAATTCACGAAAAATTGTAAATGTAGGAAATAATCCACTCAATTCCAATGAACTTCTAAAAATCGGATTAAAATTGTAGAAATTATGATTGTTAGACTGGGTTTTTGTTTGTTGGTATTTCTGCATTGCATTTGTTTCATTATTACTTGTTCAGTGTCATTGTATTTTATTTGTTTAATTTAATTTTTAGAAAATAAAATCTTTAATAATCCCGAATTTGTCCTGAAACTAGGAACTCTGTGAGCCCCGAAGTATGAAGTCTCTTTCTATATGATCTTTTTCTTCATGAAGATTCGAGTAGTTTGGTGGTGTGTAAAAACCATCAACACCCTAATTAAACATAATCGGATTCACCACGAGCGGGTGCTGATATACAGAGTAGCATTATTTGTAACGAAAATACGGACGAGCCCCATGAGAATCTCAAACCCGAATTGAAGGGGCTGAGCCAGCTGTTGGGTAATCAAGAATTACCAACTATCAACATCCAAGGTCCAATGGCTTGGTTCTTTTCAGACGTCGATTTACTTGTGAGTAATCGAGAAGCTTGATCAGCCAATATAGCTTCCTGAATTTGATTGATAGCTCTTCGTTTTACTTCTTTATGTGTTCTTTCCACTTCAGCTTCGCATCTAAAGTCATTCCCAGATACTTAGCTGAATTGGAATATGGGACCGCCCATTGATTTAGAATCAGCGGGACGTTTGTAATTTTGTTGTTGGTGAAGTTAACATGAACGGACTTAGTTTCGTTCAGTTTGAGGCGCCATTTTCTAGTTCATTTTCCAATAGCATGTGTGGCTACTTGTAACTTTTCTGTAGGTTTTTCAACCGAGTCTGCAACTGCAAACATTGCTGTATTGTCTGCGAATGTGGCAATGGTAGTTCCTCGTGTGTGAGGTTCCTCGTGTTTGTAGTAGGTAAAGTAGCAGCCCCAAAACACTTCCCTGCGGAACCCCTGCTTCGATTTTATTAATATTTGAGTATACATCTTCATTTTTAATTATGAAATACCTATTGCTGAGATAAGATCCCAGTATTCGGCAATATTGATGTGGTAGTATCCCTTGCAGTTTATTAATTAATCCATCATGCCATCCCTAATCAAAAGCTTGCGACGCATCAAGAAATACAGCCTACACTTTTGATTACCTCTGTTATCCTATGGACTTGATCAATCGTAGAGTGTTTAGTTCTAAATCCAAACTGATGTTGTGAAATCAAATTCCTTTATTCTATTATTTTTATGAACCCATCTTTTAATAGCTTCTCAAACAGTTTGGAGAGGACTAACAAATGAAGATGTTGATTACAGTGTTCTTCAGTTTCCTCTCAGTAGAAGTCCAACCAGTTCCAAACGGTTCTGCGCAAGCGCAATTGAGTTTCGTAGGTCCCAATGTTAGAACCCACAATCCTGGAATTCGACAGTGCAGTTATGAACAGTTCCCCGATTTTTCTGGAATTGCCGGAACTGGAACTTAAAGGTATCTTCCTATAGAGTACACAGTGCTGATCACTGTCTAATATAGTTCACAGTGCTGAAAGCAGTACCGATTATTAATCCAAAATGCCACTTGGCGAGTTTCCAACAAAGGGGCTGGGCCCACATCGTCAAAGTTGCCATAAGTAAAGGTAGAGGAATGTGCTAGCTCCTTTTATACATTAATAGCGCATTATAAGTAGCATTATATCAGGAATTACCATCCTCGGTGGTTTGTGGTAGGTGTGTCCACAATTACCGCTCCGAATAAAATGGAAGGAAGTGCCTCCAACTTAGCCATAGTTCGCAGGGCAGACGCACTCTCTTAGTTAAGATGGGAACTGTCGCACACAGAAAACTAACTTGAAGTTATGAATCGGTATTTGTATTCTTTTATACCAGAGTATTGACTAGTTTGGTTTGTAGAGTTTGCAGTCTGGACGATATTAATGAGCCACAACTAAATGATTCACAGGTCGTTTGCTTCCTCACGAACAAAAACACTGACCATCCAACGTTTACTAAATGAGAATGTTTATACGCGGAACGACTCGCTTAGCAACCGCCATTTATTTTCATTTTTCTTTAGTCTACTGTATGCTACTGATGGTGTGTAGCTTCGTATAGAGAAATTAGTATGCGAAACCGCACGTTTACGAATGTGGAAAAACAAGAATAACGCGTCGTATTAAATGCAATTGAAGTGTATTTGGTCGCTTGTAAAAATAGCTTTACTCAAAATAGATCAAGCGGGAATTGCACACAATATCGCGATTTGATGAGGCTTTTAACTAACGCAACCAATTTGAAAAATGATGAATGACATGTTTTCTATGCAAAACCACAATGCTTTCCTCATCATCTCATTTAGTAGCTAGGTTGCTCCTTCTGAGGGTATACGAACTAAATCACTCGCGACGAAGTTGTGGAAACCCATTTCAAAACGGAAGTTAGTGAAAAACGCTGTCTATTTCCACGAAAAATAAAGAGTTACACTGTTAAATCGATTTCGACGGTTAGGCCATCATCAGTAACATACAATAACTATAACAAACAATAATTATTATTTGTTACTGATGATGGCATAACCGTCGAAATCGATTTAACAGTGTAACTCTTTATTTTTCGTGGAAATAGACCACGTTTTTCTTTACCTTCCGTCCTGAGGGTATTCTGTGCAGGCTTAAAAAATTACAAACACTTTTAATATTACACACGGAAATAATTTATTAATAACTACTAATCATCCACAGATTTATTTAAAAAAATTATTATAATAATAAAATATAATATATGCAATACTAAAAATACAAAGGTTTTATAGAAAGTGTATTCTGACAAATCTTTATTTTTTTCACAGGTAAGTCCAATGACTGGAGCAGCATTTCTCCTTAATTAAACCACGTTCGCTAATCCACTCATCTGAACTTGTTTTAAATGGTATGTAAACGAAATTGAATTGAAATGGCTAAGTTTTATATTTATGTTGCATTTATGGAGTTCAAACACTCAATGCCATGGAAAAAAAATTGTACATTTAGGTTTATTTTTTCAACGCAAACCTTTGGAATCTATCTACAAAAACCATAACAACTTTACAAAGCCCACTTTCACCCGAAAATTTGTACAAGTTTAAAATTTAGAAAATTGGAAATTAACGGCGATTACAGTTCACTGTCTTTTTACAGAGACACTGAGGTGGCTCAAGTTTAAACTCACAAAGTCCGGCCATATATATTCGCTAATCTTCGTTAGCAGTGTTATCAATATGGCGTAGCTTTTGTGAACGGTTGTAACTTCTACTTATGAAAATCAATTCGCGCCAGTTGGCATTTTGAATGAATCATAATTGTTCGAAAAGTAGTGTAATACCTTGGGATGCACCTACCTAATATTTGTGTGGTAGGATATTTGTTGATAAGAGGTATCTCTCCAGAAAGATGGCAAATATTCAATTTCTCCACTCCTCATAATGCGATCCTTGGAACTTTATCACAATATAATGAGGAACGAATCTCGTTCTATAGGAAAACAACGCTACCAGATCTAGAACGAAGTAGAAATAGCCCCATCACACCCACACGCTGATACCATTTAGCATCCAAGCGCAAGGATAAGAAGAAAATGATGTGTAAATGGTGGCAGATAATGTTAGGATGATAAATAACATACCCTTACAGAGTACCTACCCTACAAAAGTGATTGGAAACGATTTAAAAAAAATTCCAAATTCCGTGCATAAAAGCCTGAAATAATGTCATTATTAAGTTATTAAAATGGAAGCGGGAGTGGACAGGTTAGGGGTGGTGGTTACAGCGAGGAATTCGCAGTCGCGACGTTTCAAAGCGTCCCAACTTTCCACTGGACACTATGACTTAAACTCCGTTAGGGAAACTTTGTGATTACGAACGGGGTTGGTGGAAGACGCCAAGGTTTAATATTCGATATTAATTTTAATGGAGTTTGGCAAAACTCTGCTGAATAGCTTTTGATGAAAACTAAATGTATGAATGGATTCGGGATTAATTGGTAGTACGAGTTGCTCCAACAGATCATAAATATATAAGGCACAATTGAAGGGAACCGTGGTGTGTGAAGTAGGATAACCAAATCCTTTTTCCGGAATATCTATCATACAAGCACATGGTCAGGATTATCATACGTCGGCATATCAGATCGTCTACTGTGAATTCCAGAAAATTGCAAGGTTGCTAAGGATATCCATTTACAGCACTGTGTCAATCCTCCTCGAGGTGCAACCTCCTCGATTGATCGGAGTTCTGAATAAACATAAAATGTGTTCGACAAAGACGATATCGGACCGAGTCACACTGTAGAATCCACGGAAAAATTCCATGGAATTATTCCCATAAAAATTATTTTCCTTTCTCTGCAGTGACGAATAACTTTCTAAATTACCGTGATGTTTTTGGCTGTGGTAGTCTCGGATCCTTTGGTTGTAATGCGCACTTTGATTTTCATTATAGCATTAGCTATAAAATAGTTAGGATTTTAGAACTAATGTACCCCTGGTCAGCTGAGGTTATCTTAGCCCAG
Organism: Adelphocoris suturalis; assembly: GCA_030762985.1. Lineage (NCBI taxonomy): Eukaryota > Metazoa > Arthropoda > Insecta > Hemiptera > Miridae > Adelphocoris > Adelphocoris suturalis. The sequence goes on from CM061043.1 coordinate 28,528,048, forward strand.
ATTCTATTAACAGCGAAGCAGGACTTGAAGATTCGAGATTAAATGAATGAATGAGATACCTATTTACGTGTATGTTTCATAATTTCCCCAATATTTTGTATACACCTAGGTAAACTACGCACACCTATGCAAGCAGTTTTTTCAAACCCAAGGATGGGTATTCCTCATTCGTAACATCAAAGTTGTCTCAAAGAATCTTTACTAGTGTCAAGACACCAACCTTTAATGCCAGATCTTCGAAAACATAAGCATCACTCTCGCATCATCGAGAGTTGATAGGTACGTTAGGTATAATAGGAACGTCTCATAGGGTTTATTGAGAAAGATTGATGATGAAGTAGTTATGGAATCTTGGAAATGACTCCACTTCCACTTCGTTTTCTTTCTTAACCAATAGAATACGAGAAATAGCCACAGAGTCACGAAACTCCAAAATTACACCTTAAAAATCAGGGTGTCACGTAGCTCTGTCGAAATTCCGTAATATTGAGAATAAAATCGATTATCGCATTTTGTCGAACGACAAATTTGCCAAAATTCGGAAGTTTCCACTGAGTTTGAGGTTATCCAGTTCTGTCGAATGGTCTCTTAGTCTTGTCTGGATCATAAGCAAAATCCTACTAGCGAACCCTCCTCCCTGAGTTTTTCTATATGCAATGTCAGATATGTCCCTACAAAGTTAGCATTTCTTTTAGTTTATCCCGATCTTTTCGTCTTCGGACTTATGGTATCTAATTCTTGGGTTCCTACAAACGAATTCTGCACGCCTTACTTCGAATGCCAGCACGGGAATTTGTGAAGTCGGATTTTCTCAATATTAGGTCTTTTTGTCTTTGAGGCTTTATTATTCACTCAAAGAAAAGAAAGAGAGCATTTCATGTTTTGTACATCTAAAGTTGACACACAGCCACACACACACACACCCCACAGGCACACAGCCACAATATTCGATATGGAAGCCAACTGACAATGGCTCCCACATCCTCCGTACATTAGTTGAGTGGAGCATACCAGGCAATATCAGTGTAAATACACTGTACAACCAATATGTCTAATGCCTAGTACTTTCAGAGGTTATGCTGTGTTACAGAACTAGTGACTACTTTCAGAAGAAAAGTTAAGGGGTTCTTGTTTAAACAGGTTGATAATTATGTGGATGACAAGCACATCTTCGGCATGCTGCTGTTGCTCTTATGCATATGACATTTCTGACGTTTCCTCCCCACTATGGTTGATGTGTGGTGCAGATTTGATTGGAATAGTATTAGCAGCGCTTAATAACTGTTATCTTGCAGCGTTTTCAAATTGAAATGGGTTTCCACAACTTCGTCGCGAGGGATTTAGTTCGTAGGAGAAGAAACTAGAAGATGAATAGGTGACATGGGGTACCCTACTATAGTAACCGACACAGACAGAAAGCCATGCACGAATTCCCAAGTGATAAGACGATGGAGGGGAAATGGAAAGTGTTGGAGGGTGATGGGAGGAAGGAGGGTGTGTTAATTAAGAAAAATGAGCGAAAAATGAGAGACCGGTGGGTTTTCTTTCCCCTCGCCAGGATAAAAACGGAAAAAATCCGTCGTGTTCCAGGTTCTTTTCTTTTTTTTATATACCCTCTCCGTTCCCTTAACGACCGCTGGCAAAGAACCGCCATTAATGATGGGACTAATCTCTTGTCAGCTGCTTCTAATGAAGCCTACATGATCTCACAATGTCCCGAAAAATCTGTAGCGACCGCTCCAACAAGGACCTTCTATCAGAGAACATAAATTAAAGAGAGATTCTAGTAGGTCCGGCAGTTATGATACAGCATAACGTAATGTTGAGTGAGTGACGTACCCGTCTATGATCCAATAAGTAGTATGATATTCGATCAGTGTTTTGAACTGTCGCACAGAGGGCAAAATGACCGATTTAGGTACAGGGTGGTCCGTAATAAACGGACACATTTTAAAATCCTGTAACATTCACAAATTCGATCGTAGGGATTAAAAAATAAGCAGAACGTGTAGAGAAAATCAGTAAGTTTTATTCACAATCGAAAAATCGGAAAAAAATTATCAAGTTTTAAAAATTATGTCATTTAAATGACGACCCTGTTTGGTAACGCACAGTTCAAGACGGTCCTTGAAGTTCTGCATCACTCTTTGCACCATATCTTCCGGTATTTCCGCGATTTCTCGTCTTATTGACTGCTTCAATGCTTGAATGGTGGCCCCATAGAAAAAAGTCACAGGGGGTGAGGTCTGGGGAACGCGGAGGCCAGGGAACTTCCCCATGCCGGGAGATCACGCGTCCGGGAAAAATCGTTCGCAAAAAGCCACCTGAAATCTAAAGTGTACGTGGACAAACCACGAACCATTCAAGCATTGAAGCAGTCAATAAGACGAGAAATCGCGGAAATACCGGAAGATATGGTGCAAAGAATGATGCGGAACTTCAAGGACCGTCTTGAACTGTGCGTTACCAAACAGGATCGTCATTTAAATGACATAATTTTTAAAACTTGATATTTTTTTCCGATTTTTCGATTGTGAATAAAACTTACTGATTTTCTCTACACGTTCTGCTTATTTTTTAATCCCTACGATCGAATTTGTGAATGTTACAGGATTTTAAAATGTGTCCGTTTATTACGGACCACCCTGTATTCAAAAGACAAGATAAAGATGGTTTTTCGCATCAGAGGTTGTCATTCATCAGTTATGAAGATCATCACATTCGTCGCCTGGAGTGGTTCGACGAAACCGCATGTTTGGACAAGTGTCCAATGAAGAGCTGCGTTTATTATATCGCATCATTCCCCAAAGTGATTCCGATGGGTCAGGTAAAGATGAGCGATCTCAGTACAGGTGAATAACATGTTTTGAGGAGGAAAAAAATTGAAATTTAATAGTGAGGACGATTATACAAAATTTAAGATTTTTTCGTAGTTACACTAGAGAAGGAAAATGTGACGGCTGATTTTGGTCAGACTTATCGAAGCTAATGTTGAATCCTTAGATTGCCTAGTTTTTAATATGTCTCCAAATTGCTGCAATCTTTTGAGCATTTCGAGTTAAGATAGTAAACGTGATACTTAATTACAGAAATTTTCATATTAAATTTACTCATATGTAAGAAAATAATTAGAAAAATGAATTTGTTTGCAACAATATGTGATAATTACTATTATACAATAGAATGAAATGATAATTTCACTTTTTTCGTGATTTATTTTTATTACTCACCCCCAGGGTTCGACTTCCTTATTTTTCGGTGTAAAGTCGTTGCAAAGTTTGATTCTCTTCAATTTTAAAAAAAAAAAAAAAAAAAAAAATCCGTCCGCTCTACGCTGTACGCCGCGCCGTCCAGATGTTTTCTCTGAAACTACTGATTTTAGAAATTTGGCTCAAAAATCATACATCGGCCGGGAATGTGCTAGTAACATCGGCATCAATTTTGATCAGCCCTAAAGGATAGTAATTAGGGGCTGATATATTAAAAAATCGAGATCTCGAAAACTCTCAAGGTAACAGTAATGATAATTAGCTTGTCAATGATAAATATAATCCCAAAGATTCGATTAAAACCATCTGCAACACTGTACGTTGAACGGCTAATACCAATTATTTTGTTAGAAGTTGTTCAGTCTTCCTAGTAAATGGGTGACTATTGGCTTCTGCAAATCGTGACTAAGATGTACATACCTGAATGTGTGTAGTTGCATATCACATCATCATCATCATCACACACACACACACACACCCTGTGAATGTAGCAAAACATAGTCTTCTGCTGAGGTTAGTTAGTAAGTAAAATTATGGTACAACGTAAAAATAAATGTTCAAGATTAATGTTCTTAGTTTTCATTATTATTTTTCTTAATGTGTTCATTCTAATTTTGATGATTTATGTTCAAACCCACCGTCATAAATCGTATATTTGAATAATATTACGTAGATATTTATTCTCAATTAGTAAAGTAGGTACATCTATATTATTCATCTACTTCTTCTAGTAATCCGTAGAGTGATATTTGAAGCGAGGTAATGTAGACTTGATACACAGGGAGTGTGCATATCCGTGAAACCGCCAACAGTCTAATGTTACATCTGTTTGGCTGGCAAACTCTCCCACATGAGGCCCCTGCGTTAAATTCATAATTGCCTTGTTAACCCCTCAGTAAGCAAAGCTTAGTTGAAGCACAATAGGGAAACAGTCAGTTCTAAACGCAAGTACAAGTCTATCATCATAGATCTTGGAGCAAGAGAAATAACTCAATTAAACGAATCAAGAAATATGATCAAGACTAATCTGTATCTATAAAAAGGAAATTATGTTTGTGACATTTTATGTCTTTACTTTAGCACATAAACGAAAAAAGCGTTAAAAAAAGCGTTACTTACGGTTGGTTTTTTTTATGGTGATTTCCGCTTACAACCGAGTCGTTGCTAGGGAAACGGTACTTCGTCGTTTTTCATCCCACAAAATTCGATGACCATTCGTTCGAAAGATCTCGATCTATCCAACCATATTATATGTTAGGTAACTACTATGAAGTGCGTGGCCAACAAGCTGAGTTATGAGCATGGTTATATGAATAATTGTTTACACACAGGTGATCATTCTCAATAATTGATACTGTGAACATGATTGCAACCGCTTGTTAATTTCTGATGATTTCATTGAGCTGGTGTTTTGATGATTTGATTCATAGCAGGTGATCCGAATATTGCGAGAACGGTTTGATTTGTGAAGCGGTGGTTAAATCATTTTAATAGGTAATTTCAATACTTTACACTCTAGGAAGCTGTAATTTCGTATGTAGCCTCTTTAGGACATTTACTTGACGATGCCCAGGGTCCGGATCAGATGAGTGGCTCTTAGAGCTTGCATACGAGTCTGCAACACATACGAGTCTGCAACTAAAGACATAAAATGTCCCAATGTGTTGCAGACTCGTATGCAAGCGTTTCGTATAGTTTAGTCGTAACCATGACAACAAGTTTTTCTTTTCCATTGATTTCCACGTATATCCATACCGTTGCTAGGGAAGTGTAACTCCCTCAGTTATCGTTCCACGATAATCGTACGCCACTTTTTGGAATACTCTCATCTTACCCCAATATCTCATGATCCCTAAGCCTCTGTAGTGTCAAGGGAAGCAGATTCATAGCGCAAAGTTACTAACTTATAATGCTTCGTAAACATAATGACAATTTACGGACGTATTATTTTTCTTCGTAAAATAATCATTGTAGGTGCTTGATAGTAGTCTAGTGATGTAATACTATTATTTAATAATATAAAGTGATTTAATAATAGTATGGCTAAAGCATATGCATGTTTTCAATAATTTTAACATAGATGTATTTTTGGGCTGGGGGTCATTCTAAAATTTGCGACTGAAAAAAATGCAACGCTACAACCGATAAACCAATTCGTTAACTATGCAGCAACAATAATTAAGCAGCACTCTCCGGTTGCGTTATATTGGACCCATGAAAAATTTTGTTTTAACAAAACCTACTGACGATGCACATAGACCTCTGATGAGCTCCTGAAGCTAATTCATTCAGCTGATGATTTCTATCATATTTACTTTCTGAAGCTGAAATTCAGAGACGAATGAAATTATTAGCTCTTTCCCAGTCAGCTGAGTGAGCAAAATTCTTTCCTGTGATCCCTAGGAAGTTGGAATTTGATAGGGATACTCTCTGGGACACTAAGAGACGATTGCAATAATTGGCTCTTTCGAATCAGCTGAGTAAAGTAAATTCTCTCCTGTTCATTCTCGGAAGTTGAGATTCCCTGGGACATTAGGAGATGATTGAAGTGATTGGCTCATTTCTACTCAGCTGAGTGAGCTTAATTGTCTCCTGTTACTCCTAGGAAGTTGAAATGTGATAGGGATACTCTCTGGGACACTAAGAGACGATTGAATTGACAGGGTCTTATCTGATCAGCTGACTGAGCTAATTTGAGATATTTTTAACTTGAGACACAAAACACATGTTTCACAGGGGGGAAATATAAGACATATCCATATACCGATGTATCTGCATGTAGTGCAGATGCTCAACATCAGTTCTCTCTTGGTTTCTTCAATTCTTGACTGATAAATCTTAACACCTGCATTTTTATTTGTCCTTTATGCGCAACCACAATTATGAACCGATTTTGGTGCTGTTTTTTACAGCATGCTCTTTGAACACCAGAAAGAAAGATAGGCTATATAGAAATTTCTCAACCCACCCCTTTCAGCCTTAAAATCACCTTTTTATTTTAAAACCGCGTTTGCTTCTTGCCTCATTTTAATTGCTCCATTTCAACAATTCAAAATATTGAGAAGAAGTAAAAAATCACATTTTTATACATGGTTAAGATAAAAAATTCAAACTCAGTTAACTTCTGAAAAAGATTCAAATTCGAGTAAAATTTATTCCCATTTGATTGAGGGATTATAAATTTATAGTTACTGTTACCAACGAACTACAAGGTTTGTTTACATTGTTGTGAAATTCCATATTTTTAACATCAATTGTTATAAAGTTTATTGCTTTACCTGAAGATGCCCCAGTTCCTAGGGAGAAACGTTGGGGAAAAAAATTAAAATTTAGGACAGAAAGGTAAATTTTTTGTTACGTTATTATGTTTTTTTCACCAACCTTGGATCAATATTTTCTCCCGATCAAGAGAACTTCAGGGAGCGGTGCAACTCCATACATCAGTTTGAGAATCAGTTATTTCAAATAGTCATCTAAAGTAATAATGATTAATTAATTATCAATTAATCAATCATCAACTAATTATCTATTAATAATCATTTACATATCTTTCGGAGGAGTCCGTCGTCACTAGCAAGTCGAGTACAGGGGGCGAGGGCTTTCGATGTAAGTACACCATCATCAGTCCGTCGACACAGTACTGTACCTACTGATTGATAGTGTGGTACCTAATGATTGATTGTGTTTAGGAGGTCAAGCCGAAAATTCAGTGCGAGCAGGTGGAGTAGTAGTGCATGTATTTACTCATTACTAAGTACATAATACATGTGAAAGTTGTACGTGCAGGTAGTAGATCTGTCTTTATGTTAGGCACTTAATAGATCGGAATTGCCCAATAGGTATGAACAATGGGCAACTCCACCTATTTCATTTTATTCCATCACCCGAAAGAACTTGCCAAGGGCTTTTCAAAAAGGTGCAATCTAAATGGTATTTGGTGATAATAAGTGATCAAAATCGTGGCGTAAAGAAAGCTGAATGACGTCAAAAGGGATGTCAACCCTGGAAAATTGCTCATTTTGGGAATCTTCACTGGACAGGTGAGGGTTTATAAAGTTTATTCTTTTGTAGATGGCGGGGGGGGGGAGGGAGGGGGGTATTTTCGGATTAATGGAGTGCTTAGAGCACCCAAATTCGGGTGGGTAGTTGATATTGCACTGATTACGATTAATTGCAGGCATGAATCCCTGATTTATTGCCATGTGATTTCCAAACATGTTTTGGATTTTGTTTACGCTGGAAAATGTTGTTGTGATACTATTTGTAACGGACCAACTACAATAATGTTGGTGTTGATTAATTGTACCTGTGGAATCGGTGGAAACCAATGTTAAACTTACGCAAATTAACCAGATTCTAAGTAGTTCTCAACAAAGGCGGGCCCTACACGCTCAATAATATTGACAATATCAGAATTGTCAATATTATTGACGACGCTGTTTTTCACTTCAATATCCTCATCAATAATGTCGTATTATTGTCAATATTCTTGTCAATAAAACGTGCTCAGTACGTCTGTTCCCGCCATTCCGACAAAGTGAAATTGTGTCTTTAGAGTGAAATTGTGTCTTTTTTGAAGTTAATCATCATGGACAACAGGAAAAAAGGCTGTGTTTCTTCGAGTTAAGTGAAAAAGATAGGTGAAAGAGTGGTTGAAAAAGCGGGAGAAATATTTTCATCTGCGATTTCTGCTAGAAATATGTTTGACAGATACTGCAGACTTTCACAATTACTTCCGAATGAACTAACAGCCTTTTATAAAATTATTACAGATGGTTGAACCACTGTCGACAGAACACAAACATGAGGGAGTGCATCCCTGTTTGCATCCCCCCAGGAGCGCGACGACAACTGAGTATTGACAATAATATTAACGTTTGCCCCTACATGCTTAATAATATTGACAATATCCCCTCCAATTTTTAATATCCACGCCTCGAGAACAGAATTTCCGGATTTCATCAATATCGCTTCAACATCACCGTCAATTCTCATTCTTTTCCCCTACACGGTCAATGTCAATGTGATAAGGTATTGACAATATTATTGACCGTGTAGGGGCCGCTAAAGACTGCCTGTTTCCAATGCAGAGTTGTATTGTGGCACAATAGTTTGTGAGGTACATCATACTATTCACCTGTGTAAATATTTACTGCGAATTAATCATATATACTTTTTATAATGTTCGGACGTAAAGTGCCTGATGATTGCTAGTGATTGGGGGTCATGATTGTTGATTACTTGTCGAAAATTCAATGAGAGCCGGTGGAGCAGGTAGTCCTCGTATTTTCAAGGACAAACTCTTGTTGAAGGAAGAAGAAGGATAGCGATGTGGAGAGTGAGAGGGTGGTGGGGGCTTTTAGAAGTGTGATGCCCCGCGGTTGATGGATGAAGGGGAAGATGAGCGAGAGGGGAAGGACCCGCCGGGGAGGGGAAGTGGAAGCGCTGTCGGAGGGGAAGGGAAGCGCTGGAGGGAAGGGAAGGGAAGCGCTCGGAGTTCACCGACCCCACCAAAGAGGGAACGAACGCCCCGCGAAGGGGGGAAAAAGCGGGCGCTGAAGGGGAGGGAAGCGGCTCCGCGGGGGGGCGCCGCGGGATCCCCGCGGAGGAGGAAAAGGTAGTAGCGGGCGCCGCGGTATGGGCGATGGAGCTGTACGAGCTTGAAGTGGAGGAGCGGCTGAGGCCCCCGAGCCCGCCCCCGCCGGCCCCGACGATCTCCTTCGACGGCGGCCCCGAGTTCTCGCTCGCCTTCTTCGACCCGCCGCCGCCCTCCGCCGCCACGGACGAGAGCTCCGGCCCGGGATCCGTCGAATCGGAAACGGAAGCCAAAACAGGTGGGCAACTCCTCCCCTCCCCTCACCACTCAACCCCCCCTCTCTTCATCCACTCATTCAACACACAACCAACAAGAACAACAAAATTTAATAACTATATAAATTCCAACATTTATGTTGAAATCAACGAATTTAAAAAGAAAGTATCATTTAACAACATTGTTCAATCATCTTTTCTCCAGAACCCCCCCCCCCCCCCCCCAGGAATAGCACCTGTGGATTCTTAAAAAAAAACCGTGGAACGAGATAAAATTAATGCCAAAATTGATTAATTTTATTGAAATTCGAAAGTGCATGGCCAAACCCTCTTCCCCTACAAAGTAAAAAAAAAAAAAAAAAATGATTCCATCATGAATCATATGGAATTAGTTGAATTTTAGAAATCAAGAGTGACTGCTTTAATTTGATGTTTGTACATCGTGTGAAGTGGTAATTTTCCATTGATATGAAAATGGGAATTAATCTTGCAAATGACAGAGTAACATGGATGAAATACAGCAATCACTTCCTTCGACTTGACACCACTCTTCCTTATAATAACAACACTTACAAATATATGAAATTTATCTTAAAATTGGTGTTTAAAAATTAAAAAATTTATGATCAACATAGATTGAATAAATTTCTTTCAGAATTAAACAAATTCGTACGTTAGCATTAATGACAAAAAACTTGGAATGGAGGTGCAGTGATGTTAAAAGAAATGCATTAGTAAAAATGAATAGTCGAACAACTCATGAGAAGATTTGATCAACATGAACATATACCCCCCCCCCTCTATTCCTCTTCGCCACTCTTTGTATATCAACACATTAGTTGTTTGTTTATACACAACTACAGAAACACCTTCAACATCAAACGTAACTTCTAATTAACCAACCATATAAAATTTAATTTATTAAACTATGTTTCTTTGAGAATGAAACAAATCAAATGGTAAATAATTTTCCTCAAAATGATTGAATCCTAGAATACAAATTTTTGACTATCCCTTATGAATCCTGTGAATTAATTAACAACAGACAAGTTACAATTTGCATGTATGCAATCCTTCAAACTTATTAGATAACTATAATCAGCACCAGAATATATATTTTCAATAATATTAATAAAATGGAACTGTTCCTAAAAAAGAACACTGTCTGAACGCTCTTCCCTTCGAATAAAACAAATTGTTGTGTAGAAAATATTACAAATTTCACTCATGGGCACACATAGAACACTCACCATCACAAAACTCTTCGTAGATAACCACAAACAATATAGGATTAATTCCTTGTATGGATGAACGCAATTATGAATCCTATGAATTGATGTTTGCAACCTATAAGTTTCACATATAGACCCCCCCCCCTTAATTCAAACCACACATACTCTACAGATCAATCTTGGTCGATATATAACTAAATACAGTGTAGGATAGTCCGGGGAATTAATGAATGCATCCTTATCCTTATAAATTCCATGAATTGAGGAGTTAAAGTGACGAGTGTCAATGAACAGATTGACCCCCCCCCCCCCCCCCCCTCAACATAACAACACACATCACCACACCAGTCTTAGTCCATATATAACTAAAAACAATGTAGGATTAATCCTATGGATGAAGGAAACATTGAAGTGAAAATGAATATTGCACATGACGACCCTTCCTTCCCTCGCTACTACCACTTTTCTAGATAAATTTAATCAACACCCGACAATTGATGAAATTAATAACAGAAGTAGGAAAGGGATTTTAATGGATAACGCTGCCTAACCCTTTTTTTTCTTTGAATAAAACAAACTGTTGTGTTGAAAATGTTAACAAATTTCACTCTTTACGGTTGAATCCTGAAAAAGAAAATTTTTGACCACCTTTATGAATTGTATGAACGGATGAATGCAACTGACAATAGGTAGACAGGAACCCCCCTCCCTCCCTCCCACCCTTATTCTCAACACACATGCTATAGAACATACATCACCACACCAATCTTCGTAAATAACTAAAAACAATACTGGATTAATCCTGTGAATAAATAAATGCAGCTGACAAGTAAACATTAACGTATGTATGCCGAATCTTTCTTTCCTCACCTCACTAAACTTTCTTGATAACTATAGTCAACTCCGGAAAATTTACTAAATTCATCAATAGTAGAAATATAATGGGATTTTAATCATAACACTGCTTAAATGCTTCTCTCTGAATAAAACAAACCGCTGTGTGAAAAATTATTACGAATTTCACTCAAAATGAAGTAGGTATATGGCGAAAGAGATGACCAGTGAAATTATTGGCATTTGTTGCATCTAGGTGAAAATTAAATGATAAGCCAACCCATTTTCCTCTCATTCGACACATATCACTACACTAATTTTTCTTCGTAACTATAGTCAACACGGATAAGTACCAAATATATAATCTTCTCCTATACATGTAAAACTGAATGTAACTATGTTTATTGTCTTATATGCGCGGTCGTATCGTTCGTCCGTTTTGAATGAATTTGCACTCTCGGAACGATCATAGGCTATCGGAATCTTCCCCAAACCTTCTCCTTATCGTCGAAGTGTAAGTGTGTGTGTGTCTGTCGTGTATCTGCAAATCCTTGTAATAAGCTCAGTATTTAACGGATTTTTATGAAATGTTCGTGGAATGTGCGGGTTAGGGTGATGATGGTCCCCTATGAGTTTCGTTGTTCCCAAATCAATACTTCACTCAGCGCATGTTCAAACGTAAAATCCATCTAGCATGATTTTCACACGCCCCTGTCATCCTATCTCACTCCCATTTGGAGGATAGATGGCTGAATTTAATTTTAGCATTCCATAGCGATTTCAACATAATCCTGTCATTAGTACTATTGCGCAAGCGTGAATGTGTATTTCTTTTTAAACGGCCTAATTTCAACAGTTTTTTCCGATTTTGATGAAATTTTCAGGGAATGTGAGGGTTAGGCTGTGAATGGTTCACTATTATTTCCATACTTCTCAAATCATTACTTCATTATACGCATGCGCAAACGTAAATTCCTTCAAGCACCACATTTTTACGTCCAAGTGATTGCATCAATATTATCTCCCGCGCATGCGTAAAAGTTTACTCCCAGGAACAAGGTTCAGTTTTCATCTGATTTTGATTACATTTTTGGGAATTTTTGGGTCTGGCTGTAGGTTGTTCCCTACCTATTTCATTTTTCTCAAATCTTTACTCCATTCTGCTCATAAGCTAAAGCAAAATTACTTCCAGCCTCATCGACAGTCACTAAATGACCGATTTCGAAGTTTTACGTTACCTAAATCTTGGTTGACTATATTCCGCTATGGAGTTTTTAATGTTTATTAAAACCATTTCGATGATCTATACATTTATATAATTTTTAATTAGTAGGTACCTACTTACTTGAATATCGTTATATTGAGATCGGGGGGACCAGTAAAATGTAGATATTTTAATTCCATTAATTTTTCCTCTGCAGGTGCCTATATCTACGGAGGCATATTGATGTTAACCTTCGGATCTGCGATTTGAAATGAACCTCCTTTGTAATATCAAGAATAAAGTCAATATCAGTGCACACTGATCAGCTGTGGGGCTTCTGAGCCTAATTTGTTTTTTAATTGACTTCCCCCCCCCCCCCCCCCCCAAACAGTAAACTTTATTTTTAACGTGTATATTACAAACGTGGCACTTGTTCGCGAGGTCTTTGTCCAGTGACAAGCCTCACACGTTTTTTTACAAATCAGCACTTATATATATATATATATATATATATATATATATATATATATATAAATATATAAACATGTATATAAACTAATAACAGTAGAAATTATAACAATAACAATCGAGGTAGCGGACAACGAGAATGAATTTAATTTATAACAAAATCACTGGGTCTTTTTCTTTTTAATCGCCTCCTGGGTCGTTCTGGAGGTGGATGAAGCGCTATGGTCCTTAGTTCAGCATTTTCATGTGCGATGAGAGTTTGGTGGAGCTTATTGTAAAACAGTTCAATTGTTTCCTGTACTCCCAGGATGTCCATATCTCGATGAAGGGCCTCGTTTCTCACAAACCATGGCGCATTGGACATCATTCGAATGCATCTATTTTGTTGGACTTGTATCTTTTTCACTTGCGTGTTTGATGCTGATCCCCAGAGTCCACAAGCATAGGTCCAGATTGGGCGTATCATGGTTTGGTACAGCAAACGTTTCGAGTGAAGTCGTAGTGGTGACCTGTTTCCGATCAATCGTGCAAGGAATTTGGTTCTGCTACGAATTTTCTTTTGGAGGCTCGTTATTTGGAGATTCCATGTCAACTTTGAATCTAGCTCCAAACCTAGATAGCGAACTGAATCTTCCAGGGGATTACATTGCTTCCGAAGGTGATAGCCACATCTTCCACGTTTTTTTTTTTCAGGGTGAATCTAACAACCTTGGACTTGTTTGGATTTATTGTAATCCTCCACTTGCTACACCAGACATGAACTTCTTCAAGCATCAGCTGTAAGTAATTTCGAGTGGATTGACACGTGCCTTTGCTGAGAATTGCCGAGTCATCAGCAAATTGTGCCACCTTGACTGAGTTGGAACTAGGTTGGGGGATGTCTGATGAGTAAACGAGGTAAAGCAGGGGCCCCCACACGCTGCCCTGTGGAACTCCTGCGGACATGCCTTTAGGGGAAGACACAGAGTTCTCAATGATGACTGAGTAAGTTCTGTCTGACAGGTACGATTGTACGAGGCGATAAAGAGTATCTGGCAGCACATTTTTTACCTTAGTAAGCAAACCAGGATGCCAAACTCGGTCAAAAGCTTTTTCCGCATCCAAAAAGGCTCCAAGGCAAACTGAGCACTCTTCATATGCATCCATGATCATTTTCGTTACACGATGTAGCTGTTGTGGACATGAATGGTTATGACGAAAGCCAAACTGTGCGTCTGGGATCATAGGTCTCAGATATCATAGGTCTCTAATTGACTTATGATGCTGAAACCTGAAATGTAGCTCCTTTTTGGAGATCTGGAATACAATTTCAAAGTATGGAGGGACTCAGATCAGCTTCGAAGCCTTTAAGGCCTATTCTATTCGGACCTATTGTACCCGCGGTGTTGTTATTTAGATGGAGCTCCTCTTAAACTACTCGGTAACTATTACGAGGTACGGAGGCGCACTGATCAGCTGAGAGCCTCTGAACCTATATTCTTTCCTTACCTATCGACCTTTTTTAAACATTTTTACTGTGAAGCGAAAAATTGCGGGGTCTTGGAACTGTAAAAATGTTAACTCTTCTCGGTGTCATGATGCGCCATGTTCTGATCACATATTACATACAGGGTTCAATTATAAATTATAAGCCAATGATCTGAGTAAAAGGGGTATCTAACACCGGAAAATAAACCATTGTGTAATAATTTGCAGCGTTTTTCAGTTTCCCTTCACTTTTCTCCGTAACTACTCTTCCGAATTCAAGGATTTTTGTTTTGTTTTGATGGGGGCTTTCCAACTTTCAATACTGCAAAAAAAAAAAAATAAAATAAAATAAAATAAAATAAAATAAAAAATTTAAAAAAAAAAATTTGGGTTTTTGGTAGGTAACATTTTTCTAACCTCAAACTTTTGAAATAAAAAGTATCCCCCCCCCCCCAGTATAACGACGCATACAAAAAAAAAAAAAAAAAAAAAAAAAAAAAAAAATATATATATATATATATCTTAATTTTTTGAATAATACTGCAGAAAGTGCACGTAAGTATCAGAAAATGTTGTCTTGGGAAAAAACGCGTTTTGCTGAAATAGAACATTTTTCGAGCTTGCAGCTTGCCACCGTCCCACTTTCTAACTTGGCTGTCTGAAAACAACGAGAAGAGGAATAGGGGAAAGGTTTTGTTAGAGAAGGTTTTGTTAGGTTTATAGTTTGTTTATCGCTTCCGATTCCTAAATTATTCCGGTTTGGAGTCTAAACTCCGAATTATAGTCTACCTTGTCTAGACATTTCTTGGGTTTCTGTGTACGGAACGATAAATTTTTATATATCAAACTGCTCAAAAATAATTAGAGAATAATATAAAATTTAAAAAAAATTATTTTTTGGACTGACTCACCAAATTTGAACATTTGGACTCTAAAGGACATGGGCCTTTTCGGTCAAAGGCGTAAGTCGTTGGTCCTCCCGACTGGATCGGCCTCCCTTAGTTTAGGGACTCTAAATTTATAATTAATTACCGTCACCGGAGAACTAGGTAGAGCATACAAATAGTTCGAAGAATACTTTAAATTGGATTTTTGTAAAATGATAATTTTAAATTTGATTTTCATCAACTATACAAAGAAAACATTGTTAGAGATTTTACTATTTTAAATTTGATATTTTAAATCTTATGTTTTAAGATCTCCCCGAAGATGTCCCCGCTCCTGGGGACAGGCAGGCCTTTTTATTAAAGTATTTTAATAATGTAAACCAGTGGTCCCAATTGGTGGGTCGCGTAGAGGTTCTAGATGGGTCGCAACGTCCCCAAGAAGAAGAAAATTGAAATTGGGAAAAAAATTTAGTTGCCTATTGAATCTAGTGGGTCCACTGATCTGGTTACAAGGAAGAAGAATCTAATTTTTTTACATGTTGTGGAAACCAAAAATATGTATGTAGGACCAAAGTTTGCATTGGACGTGGAACGTGTCGCACCTGTTTGCATTGGTCGAGAAACGTGTCGTACATAAGTTTGCATTGGTCGTGATATGTGTCGTACCCAAGTTTCCATTGGTCGTGACACGAGTTGTACCCAAGTTTACGTTGGACTGGTATTTATCTATTTATTTTTTGCCACCTCCTTCAATAGAAAGTCAATATTAACAACTTCATTTGATTTCCAATGACGATAATAATGAATATCAGAGTAGACGAGATAAAAGAAAAGAGGTTTTCAATTTTACTCACCTGTGACGTAACGGATGTCGTGCGCGTCGGCAAGTGCTCCTTTTGCACGGTTTTTTAGATTTTCCCAAGGTGTTTTAAATGTTTACCAATCTCGATATTGGTAAGAATTGGAATCGAATTCCTCTAGCCAATTTTTCTCATCTTCCGTTTTTAGTGTGGACCGAATGGGCGTCGATTTTTTTAGAATATCAAAATGGTTATGTATGAGGTCTAGGAGGTGCTATTTCTCCGAGTGGTAGAACGCCGGTTCCCTGTTTTTTTTTTTTGCTTTGATTCCACCATTAAATATAAATAATCGCACAATCTCATCAATTTTTGAATATTTTTGATGAAGTTTACCATTGTATTCATCGTATTCGGATCACGATTAAGCCGAGCTTCAATCCTTTCAATTTTCCTTTGAATCCGATGGAATTGACGTGATTTGGGCCTGATAGTCTCTCAAGTTGTTCATTATTCAGGATGATCATAGATCAAACGTTATACTTTTTTGTCAGACGCACAATTCCGGCTCCAAAAAAGTAACTGTTCTATTAAACGACCCTCTAAATAAATAACTCAACTGATTCTGAGGTGTACGACCTCTGTCGGTATGCGCGGCAGCATTGTCTACGATTAACCTTGTAATTGTAAATACCTAAGCGAAGGTATTTTCGTTAACTGCTCCTCGTCGAATACCTTCGCTCGTGGTTGGTAAGGAACATGAAGACGCGGACAGCAGAAAAAAGATGTCAAACGCGATATTTTCCGACGAGGTTCATTTCTCCAGGAAACCGGTCGTGCGGTTCGCAACGGTCAGGCTCGCGTTAACTAGTTAGTCTGGCTGTCTATAGAAGCGTCGATTCTCAGCATTTTCTGCAAACATTTTGTTAGATCTATCACTGATTACGGCTGTGCACATATATGTTTATTAATTGTGCTTCTCTTTAAATTTATTTTTCTTCAAAACACAGAATTAATCAATGGAGTTGTGAATGACTTTCTGTGATAATCATCCAAAATGATGATGATGTGTGTATGATTTTACTATTCTCTTCATCAATGTAAATCAACATACCTAGATACTTGTGCAGTTCACTTAGATCAATAGGTGAGTGTAATTTTTCAGTTCAATGTTGGTTGCTCTGCTGATCCAAGATTTTGCCTTTGTAGAAGGTTTCAGATTGTGGCTTTTCTATTCATCTTATGTCCTTGCCAGATGATGGCTAGAACGCTGCTGAAAACCTTTGTTCAATTAACTCGCAAGATTATCTAAAGTTATGTAATATATATATGTAAATACTCGGCCTTGCCAGCCTTACACTTTTTAGTGATTCATACTAAACAAACCCTTTATGACAAAGTCATCAGCTGATCAGTGCTCCTCCATACCTTCTAATTGTATTCGAAATCCTCGAAATTTCAGCTCTATATGCCCATTAAGAGAGAGATTAGCCTCAGGTGTCTCTCATCTGATCAGATCGCCTCTAAAACTTGTAATTGCATTCCAGATGTTACAAAGAAGCTCCTTGTCACATTTCTACACCGTAGGTCGATTAAGAATAATTTCACGTAACTGTAACGCAATGGGGAACTTTCATTTGTTGGAATTTCACACTTTTGACCTCAGATTTGGATTCAGCGCACTTAAAAACCCCGTAATACCAGTTTTCAGCTCAAAAGACCATTCAGTTTGGCCATCAAAGGGGAAAGAAGATCACGCGTTACTTAGTAGTGCAATGGTGCTGAGCCCCCCCCCCCCCCCCCGTGAAAATTTATTTAAAGGTCCGTAATACTGGGCAGGTACCCATCATATAGCACCTTTTTGGAAAGCTCTCACTCAGTTCTATCTATTGAGCAAATAAAAAATTACCAAGAAAATCCCCCATTTCGTATCTGATTTTCATAGCAACCTAACGCAACTTCTGATTTTTTTAAGAACATTTTGTGACGGATTTCCTCAAACACAATTTGGTGACGGTCAGGTGAAAGGTTTAATTCGTCGTCAATATGACGTTTAAAATTTTGATTTGTCATAAGGCTTTCACATGGATTTCCATGGGCGATATACAATAAATTTATTGTATACAATTTTTTAGTCACTTTGTTTGCTCAATCTTTGTATGTTAGCTAAAAATTTGTTTTTCTGTACGAAATGCAGAAATGCTCAGAGCTTATCAGTAACCGATTAATAATACCAATTACACTCATTTCTCATAAGACTGAGAATTACTAGTACAACGAGCTCATAATTATGTTCTTAAAAGAAAAAGGAAAAGACGAGGTACCTCTTGAAAAATTTTTCAGTAAAAGCGAATAAGAAATATCCATTTCCAAGTGTTCCAAATAGACAGATTTTATATGAATGGTATACAATAAATTATACTCAATAAACTCCAAACTTTTGAGACTTTGTGTTATAATGGCTCAACATCTTCAAACATGAGTGCAATAAACCAAAATCGAATGCAAAATGGCTTATAAAACCAATGTTGGTTAAACTAAGTAGGATAACGGAATGACTAAGAGAAATGAGGAATTCGCTAGGAAACTTATGAACGGGTCATTCGAATTCCCCGTTAGACTCCTCAATATCTGAGAGAAAACCCGTTATGACAATTAAATTTCAATGTAGGTGCAAAAGCAATCAAAAGCTCGCGCAAAAGGAAAAAAGCAACTAATTATTACGCAAGGGTTTAATACATGTCTTTAAAAAGTCATTACTTATTTGATTGATAGTGCATTAACGAATTTGAGGTAACTAATGTTATTCGGTAACATATTTTTTCTTTTTTCCACATTTTGGTAGTCGGGAATTTACAATCACCATAAATGCCTCCTTGCTGGGGTAAATTTCAGAATTTTTCCGTTTTTAACCTAAAGTGACCACCCAGGTTTAGGTTTCCTAATAATTTCATGCTTGGGTTATAGGTTGAGACCTAATCTGTAACTCAAGGAAATTATTTCGAGGAGGAATATAATTAAAATTCGTCACTCTTGTTAACGAAGTCTTGCCTATAAGACACAGCTTCAGAGGGACGTCCTAAAAACGTGAAAATCAAACTTAACACATTTTTATCAGCCATTGACCTTCTCAGACGCCATTAACTTTGATAATTAAACAATGTTTGCCAAAACCCAGCTGCTGCCTGGCGGCTAGTTCACAAATTAATGGCGGTGTATTAAATCATTTGATTGAGGGCTTTGCACCCACCTAACTCAAAGTTTCGAATAAGGGAAAACTTGTGTATTTGGAGAGTTTGAAAAATAATTTTCAGTCTGCTTGTATAACTTTCTTTTTAGCCCTTCGGGACGTTGGAAAAGTAAAAAATGAGGCTGATCTGATTCGAACCAATTAATCCCACTGGATTCCGTTGGGCGTGTTCTGCCTTCATTGATTCATTTAAATGGTCCGAAGCTCGTGGAATTTTCTCATCAATCTTCGTTGTTAGGTCGTCGGAGTTGGGGTTTGGCGGGAGATGGGGTTCACTCGAGTTATGTCGCGAGGTTACCATCGGTTTCATGTCGTGTTCTGGTTGAAGGAACATCCGCGGCAACGAATGGAAACAAGTGAGAAATTCGGTGGGTCACATGAGTCTTACTACGTCGATTTCCAATACTTCTGTATCCAAATAATTTGACCCTTAGCCTTAAACTGGTGGTTTTGTAAGGCATGGTAAAGGTTCCAGTCATATAGCATGATAGTATGAGCGAATTTTCGTAAATTATCGTATTGTATAATGTTAAATCGTTTAGAAATTAGAGCTTTTTGAGTGCAAGGAAATTGTTAGTTGAAAATAATAGTTGTATTATTTTTATGGCAAACACGTTTTCTCAATTTTAATTTACCATTCATATGGAGGTGTTAAACTTTTAGCTTTTTTGCAGTTTTATCGATTTTTTTGCAAATTTCAATGAATTTTAGGTACATTTTCATCATAATTTCGTACATACATTTTTGAATGTTCTATTTTATAGGTAAAAAACTTTCTTTGAGCAATATTCTGCCAAAAAATATAAATTTAACCGTTTTAGCCATTTTTAGTGATTTATTGAGTACTGAAAAATTAGACCAATTTAATGTCCTCAAAAAGTGCTAGCCAACGAATTCATCCTTTCGTTTGGGAAAGCCTAATTTTTTGGCGCGAAAACGGAATTTTTACCTCAATTCTAAGGAGAGTTATCGCCTGGAATGACATATAAATAAATGAATACATATAGGTACATGTATATATATATATATATATATATATATATATATATATATATATATATATATATATATATATATATATATATATATATATATATATATATATATATATATATATATATATATATATATATATATATATATATAATCTCTAGGATTCGTTTCAGAATGCTTCACAACGGATTTCAATAAAGACATTTTTCAAAAATTTTCATTTTAAACTTTCCTAGCCATAGCAATAGTTCATTTTCTAGGAAAATTTGCTCATACGATCATGCTGCATGACTGGTTTTAGCGAATTTTCGTAAATCACTTATCGTATTATAATATGTTAAATTATATTGAAAGTGAACAATTTCAGTAAACATTTGGTGATTAAAAAAGATTTTAAAGTGAGGTGTAGTTCTGGTGGGCAATGAATTTGTGAAGGGGAATAATATGATTTGAATTTATGTAAAATAACAGCCACATTAACTTACGTGATTTACATGCAGTCATTTATTTGGGAACATGTAGAAAAATATGTTAGTTAAATAATCTGAAATCTCTCTCTCACTCTCTCTCTCTCTCTCTCTCTCTCTCTCTCTCTCTCTCTCTCTCTCTCTCTCTCTGTGTGTGTGTGTGTGTGTTTGTGTGTGTGTGTGTGTGTGTGTGTGTGTGAGAGAGAGAGAGAGAGTGTGTGTGTGTGTGTGAGAGACTGAGTGTCCGCAAATCCTCGCAACAAGCATAACATCTAAATTTAAACAATAACTGTCTACTTCCACATGTGGTTTCAAACCTTTATATAAGAGTTGCATAAAATTAGATGATACTAGTAAAGTTAATACTTCACTCAAGTTAATACTGCACTTCACTGGCTATGATCCAAGTAGATTTCACATTATTCATAAATGAGGTCATTTATAAATCAACTGATGAATTCTCACCCTTCGAACATAAATCCACATTTTTATTGCCCGATGGTGATAAGTGGTTGTCGTGAAAATCGCACAAGACAATATTCGCATATCACCTACGCAAAAGGTTAAAATCTTCCGTCTTCACCTGAAGTTAGGGTGCTTTTGAGGAATGACCTTTTCTTTTGGCACACTGTAAAAGGTCATTCAGGGAGGATCGCGTAATGGTTTCCCAGCGGATTAACGAAAAACGGTTATAACTGACGAGTTCATGAGGGGAAGGAGACTCATACGTGATTTATAATTGCACATGACGACAAAGGTTACGTTCATGAGCTAGATCAGTAACAGCAGAGGTGACGTAGCTTAAGCAACATCGTAAGCTGGTGCTTTCTCTATAAACACAGTTTGGGAATTTTCGTAGAAATTGAAGCAACTGCAGAGACTCAAAAAAACTTTAAATGCAAATTTTCTTCGTTGAAATCCGTCTTGAGATATTCTGAAACAATTTCTAGAGTTTAGTGCTTTTTCATATAAATAAATGAGTAAAATTATATATATATATATATCTTCGTTATTGAAAATGGTAAACCAAAAATAAATCGATTGCGTTGTCTGAACTTAATCGCCTACAGAATGATTGAATTTTCTTCTTATGGAAGCGATTTCGGAAAAATAACCGGAAAGAGAAAGAATTTAACGGAGAACGGAAGAAGTTGTTTGCAAAAAAGAAAAATAATGGCCATAGTCTATAGAAAACATTACATAACAGGCTGTTGTGCATGTCCAGAACTACCAGTTCTGAAGATATAACTACTACTTACAGAACTGTCACGAATTACTTTGTCTCAAGCAAACTTTTATAAGCTTATAATTCTCAATTTATCAAAAATGGTTTAGGACTCGTCATTACAACCAAGTTACGAATGATTTGAAAAGTTGTTAGCGAGAACCATGTCAAAATATTTCTAGGGCTCATATGGCACGCATGGTTGTGTTGAGACAGGTAAATGTCCGAGTGTTCTATGTTCTCATTCAATTTAAATGGCATTTCCTTGTTATAAATTCCTTGTTCCGACTCTCCACAACACAGCCCGCATCGCAAGGCGGGTAAGATCCTGAGCTCGGACACGTTTTAGGATCGACCCGGCAGTATTTGAGGAGAAAGTCAAGTTGCAGT
The DNA here is from genome assembly GCA_030762985.1 of Adelphocoris suturalis. Lineage (NCBI taxonomy): Eukaryota > Metazoa > Arthropoda > Insecta > Hemiptera > Miridae > Adelphocoris > Adelphocoris suturalis. Next base: position 28,550,342 of record CM061043.1, read on the forward strand.
CCGCACGAAGGCGAGTTCCCCTTACAAGGCGGGGAAGCTAATATCTCTCTGCTTTTCTTCCTGAGTATTAATCTAATACGTCTCGACAAAATCGCGCTTTCTCGACTGCCAAGTGACAGGAGAAAATGTTTCCACTCCTTCCCATCTGTCGCGAGGGTCTCAAAACTCAAAAAAACCTCTACCCGCTCGACGTTCCCCTTATTTGGGCAGCAATTAGCATTAAATTTTCGTAAGACCCTCAATAAAGATGCATCTTAAGAAAAGGTCAAAGTAGTTGGAAGTTTATACTACCCCCTAGCGTTGAGATAGTTTGAATGCCAACATTCGAATTAAGCAAGATTCGAATTAATATATATGTACTCATCCAATTACTTGCTTAAGCAATATCTTGTTGACCTATTCTGTAATGCAAAAATATTGCTGTATCTATCTAAACCAAAAGAAGTCAGTCAAGACTGACATTTGACTTATTCTCAGATTTGTTTTTCTAAAATGATGCATATAGGAAGACGGGTTAACCTAATTTCCCGAACTTATTTTTCATTCTAACACTGCGAAGTATTCAAAAACTGTTGCTATTTTGCTGGTTTAGCTCGCTTATGCGGGTTATATGGGATTCAAAAGCAACTAAAACCTCAACTTCCTTTTTTCATGTTGAAACTCAGCCTGGAAGTTTCAACACATTAGTTCAAATCGAGTCCTAGAGAAATGTTTTCAATACTTTTGGTCCATTATGATTTTTCTGAATGATGTTATCAACGTAGACAGTTACAGAAGTCCAATATTACTCTCGTCCAAGAATTTTGGCTATTACCACCTCCGGTAGCCTATCGCTTGCATTCAAAGAAAGTGTGAAGCACATCATCATTTGTTTTCAGGCAGTTTGGACATATTGGGACGTCTACTTTTCCATTTCACGAGGGTAGGCTTAAAATATCCCATGTCTTGAGAGAAACAGGGTCAGGAAAAAGTTTACTTCTCCATGTATTCTCTCCAATCATATATTGATCCGAGGTATCAAGCGTGCTGTTCATCTCCCTCTCTGCTCTTCAGTCCACATTTTCTGCCATCTTGCCGTAGTATGTTCTTTCTCTTCTTTGGCTAAACGAGTTCTTTCCCCCACCCCCGTTCTATCAAATCAAAGAATCGTTTCCGTTGTATTGGAATGTTGCTTGTGGGTATGAGTATGGCTGGTTCTGACACTGTTCTGAAGGCGCACGCTACTTTAAAGAACTATCATCATTCTCTTGCGGTAGTAGGTACTGTGTTATTTCTCTATTGTCCTTTCTACTCAGATCACTGGTATCTAGGTAGTTATTAAACACAATAAATTCAACAACACATACGAAATACCTGTCGAAAGAAAATTCATGAAGTAAAATAAAACACCTACATTTCACTAGCCCATTTATACATACCAAGAGCTAATACATCATTATCTCCGCAAACCGGTATATGCTAAGTATCACTACATAGACGCTGACACCTACCTACAAAAAGGAAATTAATTAAATAAAATATTGCACGTACCTGCGCTTCACAAGTCCATCAATGGGTCACAAAGGTTATAATGAACTCGATTTCTTGGAAAAGTTAATTTCATTAAAACCGTATCAGAGCATATATTGTATTAGATTATGGAGCGATTTTAATAATTTTTACAAGTGGTTCCGTTTACATTTATTATTATGACGGCATTTTTTGTGCTGAAGGTGCGTATTAAAGTAATCCGAGTTAGAGTAGTTTGACCAATGAATAATCGGTCACTAAGCACCACTAACTGGCATTTTGACATGGATATGTCTTTTGGCTGGGGGTCAAGGAATTTTTCGCGACACTTTTAACATGTATCATGTTTTAGCCCTGGGGTCCTAGCGAATTTTGCGAGTCAATTTTTTTCCGCGCACGAAATTAATTACAGTGATTTCCGCCTACAACCGAGTCGTTGCTAGGGAAATGGTACTTCGTCGTTTTTCATCCCACAAAATTCGTTGACCATTCGTTCGAAAGCTCTCGATTTATCCAACAATATTATGTTAACTACGGCGAAGTGCGTGTCCAACAAACTGAGTTATGAGCATGGTTATATAAATAATTGTTTACACACAGGTGATCATTTTCAATAATTGATATTGTGAACATGATTGCAACCGCTTGTTAATTTCTGATGTTTTCATAGAATTTCGAATCAATATCGAGGAGAAAACATAATACATGGTTTTTTTCCCGACCGACACTTTTTTTTCCCGACCGGCACATTTTCTATTGATTTTCACGTACAACCAAGGCGTTACTAGGGAAGAGTAACTCCCATAGTTTTCATAGTAGGAAAATCGTTCGCCACTTTTTGGAATGCTCTCATTTAACCACGACATTTCATGACCTCTAAGCCATTGTAGTGTCAAGGAATGCTGATTTATTACTCTAATTTAAAAACTCATATTGTTTTGTAATCATAATGGAATAATCTTGTGAAAAGAAGGCACTAGGTACATGGTTGGTATACAATTGAGTAGTAGGTACCAACTCGTAAGCAGTAGGTACTAGACATATCCATGATCTTTTGTTTTTCCCATCAAGGGAGAAATTAAAATTCTTCCACGATTTTTCAAAGTTTCGCCAACTGGTGACCCCTCCTGCCTGGGCGGGATCCCTCTGATCACGCCAGTGTGGCGCCACCAGTGCAGCAAACTTTTGTTTCGATTTCTCCAATCTGCGTATCTTGAAGTGTAAACCAACTTATTTGTGGGAGTGGGGGAAGGGGGAGGGGTTGTAAACGTTTTGCTTCCGAGTCTACCTATAGGTAGTGGAAGCGATATTTCACTGTAAGGGGATGAACAATTTTATGTTTTAGACCATTCTGAGCAACTTTCGTTCTATGTCTGTCTGTCTGTCTGTCTGTCGTGTGAAAGTAAATCGTTGTACCAAGCCTAATTTCTACAGTTTTCATCCGATTTTGATAGTTTCCTATCAGTTTCATTAATCCCAAATAAATACTTGACTCTGCGCATGCGCAAAGGTAAATTCTATCTAGCATCATTTTCTCACGTCCTGGTTGTCCGATCTCGCTCAAATTTGAAGGATAGTTGGGAGAGGGCAATTTGAAAATCCCATGTCAATTTCAACCCGACCGTATCAATAGTAGCTCCTGCGCATGTGCGAATGTGTTGAACTTGTACCGAGCTCAATTTCCACATTGCAGTGATTCTTATGTGAACTCAACCTCATTCGACTCCTCCTTGAATGACGCTTGTTTCGCTTTTAAAATGTTGTGATAACAATATCTGTTAATATCTGTTGAATATCTGAGTCTTTTTTCATTAAATTTTTTCTACAATATCTACACTACACCTACTTTTCATGCTTCATCTTAATTTACCTTTTCCCTCAACCATAGGAACCAGCTATGGAGTCATAGGATAATTTAATCATTCCAATGATCTATACATTTAAGATACGGATACGAGAAAGCTGTGTATCACACCCAACTTGTTTTCTTCTCCGTCAGTTGCAAAAGTTACACAAAAACAAAGAAACAACAGCAAACCGAAAAATTAAAAATACTCGTACTTACCCACATAATTCAACCTAATATCTATCTCCTCACATACTAACATAAATTGATAAGATTCATCACAAATTTGGTTATTTCAAATTAAATATGAATTGACATTTCAGTTAATAAGCCAATTTTTATATATCACTCACCGTTATTTTCCATAAATAAAACGTCCTAGAATTTGGTACCATTGTAATGTCTGTTGAGCAGTTAAAACAATTGTATTGGTACAATCATGCCCGACCATGTCATAGTCAGAACTAAGTATCTTATGAAAGATATATTTCTATTGTTCTGCTGAATCGCATCTGCTATTGTATGAACAGAACATGGAAAGTGATGAATTCACCTGGTAGTGGTTGCGATCTTTAAATAATGTGAGGTACCAGGACGAGGAATCCCTATATTAGAGAAAGCGTAATAACGTGGAAATTTACGTCTGGTACATGGGAACTCCGAAATATTATTTCCTCTGTGTTCCCCTCTAGTGGGATCCAAGTGCACCTTTATCAGGAGCTACGGGCACGTAATGTGAAATAACGAGGTAGTTACGTAAGTAGGACAAGGAAAATAGCCAAAGGAAGGAATTCAACTGAGATTTTCCGCAGTGTAAACGTCTAGACTGAAGATGAAACAATCTTATATTGTTGAATGAAAGATGTACTTCAATGCAGAAACGCACAAAACAACGGTATGCAAAATTGTACTAGAAAATTATAGCGGAGGTACGATTGATTGAGCGATGATTGGATCGTACATGATTGATTTCTTGCGTTAAAAAAAGATCTTGGGTTTCGTTTCCTCATAGCCAGATCGTGCTCTCCTGCTGGTTTGGAAAAGCTGAGAGTGTGCCCAGGTCCGGCTTGAAAAGTCATTTTGAGGCTTTACCAACCATGACGGCCCTCAACCTCTCAGCGTGAACGACTTCGGATTGTTGAGACTCGAAAGGGATTTTTTTTCATTTTTATTTTCGTTGCTTGTCGTAAGAGCTGTTAATCTTCAGCTCTGCGGGTGGTGACCGATTGCCGTCCGTGAGATATTGGTTGTGGGCTCGGCGTTATGAAATGGCGTTTACTGGTGCACAGCGAAATCTTGAAATTGGTGACCGACGATTATGAGTGATTGCTTTTCTTGATTGGCCTGAGGAAATGTTTGCTGACGGTGTTTTCTGTCGGTGCCATCTCCTGAAAAACATAGGGAAGTCGATGCTCTGTATAGGTTAGTTTGATGAATTTTGAATTGTGTATTTATTTGAGAGAAGCTCAATTATAGAGGCAGAACATCGGAATTTTAAAAAGCAAATTTATAAAGTTAAAAAAAAAAAAAAAAAAAAACTGCAGTGAAACTTCCGAGTACAACGTAACACCATACGACAATAATACCAATCCTAATATTGTCGATACTGAAATATAGTTTTTTGATAGGCATTGTACAAGAATTCGATATTGTACTAGAATATTTCGCTATTTTATGACCTTGGAAGTTCAAAGATGTAGACAAAAACCAATATAATGTACGAAAAGTGGTTCGTCGCACAGGTACCACTAGAAAATAATTAGTACAAAAAGTTAAAATTATAATATACCTTACGTAATTTTTAGATTTTATTATTCTCTATTTCTTTATTGAATGGTCAGAATTGAAGAAGGGGGAATAGAATCCCGATAGCACTCACCGGCACATCAAAACAAGTTAGTCCCACCTTATGCCCTGTGGGGCGTTTAGCTGTAGCAAAGCAGAAGTTGCAGAAGTTTAGCAACCGATATGATTGATCGCTCTGATTTGCCAAAGAATTTCATGTAGTCGGTAGCAGTATCTGTTTAGATTTGTTTAATTTTTTCTTGAAAAGATACCTACTTCAAGTTCTTTTTTAAATCAAAAAGGTACACGGTGCAGATATACCTAGCAGTATTTAGTGTCAAGTATAGGTAGTAGGTACATCTATTTAGGTAGGTAGTGTACTCGAGTTCTGCTGTTTGCTCAGTAGACACCACGTTTACTGTGTATAAATATCAGAGTTCATGTTTTTCTTAGATTTTTTTTATTTTTCCGTTCAGATTCGGACTGTATGACAAAATTCCGTTTTCATTGGACTAAAATGTTCAAATATGCAAGACAATGCAGATTGTAAACTAGAATGCACACACGCAATCAACACTGAACATGAACAAATCTAAGAGGAAATCACTCTTAGGGCGAATTTCATAAGATATCTCGTGTCAATGACACAAATTAGACGGTTATTCTATGATGATAGGTATTGGGGTTCAAAGGTTTGAACGTCATTAATAAAACTTCAAAATTACTGCCACCAAGAAGAAGGGATTTTTCATGAGGCAATTCGCATGAAGAGCAATAACACTGGTAGCCCGTTGGTGAGAAAGAGATGTGAAATAGAGAGACGCTAGTGGTACACCCAGTAGCAATATCCATGATGGCCTTGCGTTAGTGTTCAAGTACGCAAGCGCCTTGAGGGAGGTGGCTGTCCAAGTGCGTTAACGATCCATTTGGTTTGCGCAAGCCTATGGGGTTACTCTGTCCGAATTCGTTTCATGAACGAACCTACGCTACTCCAGAAGCTAGGGCAGCCTACTCCTCACTGTTGCACTCGATCATTTTTTGTCTAGTCCCTCAACGTGAATATCCCCCCACCTTCCGCTCTCTGAACCTTCCAGAAAGATCTGTATATACCAGCTGAAGCAAAAATGAACATGTTCGATCTTTAACATTAACAAAGTTTAAGAAATTTCAAGAAAAAGCTGCTCACTGATTCATGGATATAACAATAGTTGATTGATTTTTATGATAAATAACACATTTCTGTTTTCGTTTGGTTGATGGTGATAGTAGTCGCAGTAGAAGTTTGGCATACTTTGGGATTTTCTGGGTATTGGTGTTATTTCAACATCATCATCGTTCATTAGACTGTGCATCCAATCTCAGGCATTGCAGGACTGCATCCATAGGAGCGAATTCCTCTTTCATCCATATTGTCCCGAATAAATAATTTTACGTACATTTTTAATGAAAGCGGAGTTAGTTTCTCTATGGCCGACTGGTTGAAAGAAAATTCAGAAGCGACAGAGTTTAGCAGGGAATGGATGGTTCAACCTGGGCTGTTAACAAAATATATCAGGTCTTTGGCCAATGTCCGTACACGTGAGATTCAGTTTATGGAAAAAATGACTGTAAATAGAGATATTGTTTGAGGGTTAACTGAAAGAAGCGAAATTTGATATAATTTTAATTCGTTCCTCTGGATGGTGTGCCTAAAGAAGGAGCCTGGATGGTGTGCCTGGTTCGCCTGAAGAAGGGTGTATAGTTATCCAAAATGTTTACAAAGATTAAAACAAGACCGCTACTATTTCTCTACCTAACCAAATAGAGTTACCCAAAAAGCTTATATCCCTTTGGAGTGATCTTCTTGTATATTGTTGAATACTATATTTTGTCTGTCAAAAGATAAATGCTGGACCTTAGATAGTATCAAAAGCAATGCCAATGTGGTTAGATCCAAAGCAGAAACACATCTCTGACGAATGTTCCGTTTGCTCTGTTTCAATAAAGTTTCACGGAAGTCACTTTGTATGGTTGGAGGGTTTTCAGTACGATGCTAATTAGAGGCAGGAAAAGCATACACGGTAGCCCCAGAATTCTCCGTCCAACTTGAAAACTGCCGGCCAACGAGGATCTTCTCTGCTGATAACCGCTTTCCGATGTGGCCTTACATTCGACCGTGGGTCGAAACGTTTCAAACGTGTGTTCAATCAAGTTTTGTTTGAAATATATGTGTGCTAAATATGTTTTATAATGTTATTAACCAAAAGAAATTATGGGAAAAATAACTGCAATTAAAAAATGAAAATGAGAGAAAAATTCAAATGAATAACTGAGAATAATTTAACCATATTTATTAACCAATAGGACGGATTGGCCGGGGCATCCAGCGGTTCCTACCCATAAAATGTTGTCTTAGTTCCTGAAATCTATGCATCACTTTCTTTAGGAGAAAACTTCTTATTAGCTTTTTGATCGAAGTATTGAGTCAAAAGCTTGGTGATAAAAGCAAAACCTATTGCTAAAATTACTGTTTGTAAACTTTTAGGGATGAACAAATAATTGATTAAAAAATAAATTAAGTTATTAAATAAATTGAAAGTACTCATGTACATATAATTGATATTTCTTCAGAATGTAGTGTGAAGTTTAGCTTAAGTTTTTGGCGAATTTTTGAAGATAACATAGTTAGTGCAATGGCTTCAATTATTTTAATAATAAATTTTGCCGAAAATTTTTTCATGGGGTTCTACAGCTTTTCATTATATATATATATATATGGATGCGTGTGTGTGTGAGAGAGAGAGTGTGTCACTCCAGACGATATCTTTACTTAGATGGGCAACTTTCATCTGCTGGAATTTGACACTTTTACCTTAGATTCGAATTTAGCGCACTTGAAAACCTCCCAATAGCAATTTTCAGATCAGAAGACGGTTCAGTTTGGCCAGTAAACGGGTATGAAGATAGAAAGCCTGATGTAGGGCACTGGAATTGGAGGTTCCCTCAGGCCGTGGGGCCGTGACGTCATCGTGTAAATGAATTTCGATAGACGGCTTATACTGGTCAGATTTCCATCATATAGCACTTTTTTGAAAAAATATCGTTCAGATCATTTTTAAAACAAATAAAAAATAACTTGAAAATTCCCGTTAAAAATATAAAATCCGTTCTTGCTAAAAAAAAATTGTGTTTCAAAGGAAAGGAAGGTTTTGTAGGACAGCACTTATTAAGCACTGTGAGTGAAAAACGCTGCAAATTATTACACAATGGTTTATTATTTCTGTGTCAGCTAGCCCTTTTAAGCAGATCATTGGTCTATAATTATTAAATCCCGTATGTTATATGATCAGAACATGGCGGGTTCACACCCCGCAATTTTACGCTTCACAGTTAAGATGTTTAAAAAACGGGAAAATGATGCATGCAGTAATTTGCGTCAGCGGATGCGCAGAATGGAATAATGATGAGGGAAAAATGAAATTGGTAGGGTACAATCTACAATAAATCATAAGAAACTCATCCTTTCATTTAGAAAGCTTGATTTTTTGGCGCAACAACAGAATTTTAATCTCAATCCTAAGGGGAGTTATCGTCTGGAAGGACACATAAATAAATAAATATATACATGACAAAGCGTTAAATTCTAGGATTCTTTTCAGAATGCCTCAAAACTGATTTCAATTTCAATTATGAAAATTTTCAAAACTTGATTTTAATATTTTCCGAGACTTTGCAATAGTTCATTTTCTACGAGAATTCGCTAAAAGTTTTGAAAGAGAGGAAAATTCATATACATAATCTTTTTCATTAAATTAACGGGTTTTGCAGTTTGGATTTGATGTCAAAACATCCTCTAACTGTCAACTTGCAAGAATAATGATGCTCTGAATAGTTAATGCTCTTATCCGATCGTGGAGGTCCCCGTCTTGTGAATAATATTAAAACAGCCAGGAGGAGGGAAGTAAATCAAGTAAATTTTTGAGCTCCCGCAAAATGGCGGTGTAAAGAACAGCTAAATAAGCTCCCGCGGTCATAAAATTTCACGAGTCCCCTCATTTACCCCAGTTTTTCCCCTCACCCCAAAGGGCGTTTCAACTTGAATATGAAAAACCTGACTGTCAAATTAGTCCGCGCTAAAAAGGCTCGGACCGACACGGGAAAAACATTTTTCAAATTCGCTTAAAATTAAGGGCGTCTGAAAAATGACGTATTCGTTTACTCGTTTATGATTTTTCGGAGGTTTTTCGCTCTGCACCGTTCGCTCCCATTGCTGAGGTAATTACAGATGCAAAAACTGCTTCGGGTCTCTGATATTCAGGGGGTGGAGTCGTGACAAAGCTGGGTAGCATGGAGTTTAAAAAAAAGTTCATTTCCAATCCCTCCCGTTCGAAGGGGCCACTTGCCTGTTTCACCCTCCGAACGCCGTTGGGTTGTGTAGTCCATTAAAATATTAGCCGAGGCTTGAAGGGGTGTACGGAATCCATTGTTGTATATTGGATGGAAATGTAGTGGCGGATATAGTACGGAGTGAGAGGTTGAATGCAGTATGTCTATGAGGGCGCCTACCTCCATTTCGGGGAGTGCTGCTTCTATGATATGATGATGCACGCCAGAGTTTCAACAGAATCTATTATTCATATAATGGAATTATGACGGAGCATTTGCACCATTATGCGCCGGTTCGTGCGTATCGACAATTCGCACTTATCGGGGTTTCCATGCACTAAAATAACGCATTGCTATATATTGCATATTTCATGGTAATAAAATAGCTCAGGGAATAGTAAATGTTGGTGTTAATGTTAGTACCAGGTATAGGTTGTTCCATGAGGCCATATAACTCTTGGACGTTTTCCTGTATTTTATAACCGATACACTAAGCGTACAAGAATAGGAGCGAATGATATTGAATAAGAATAAATATTGAAGAACAATGTCGTTTTCCTAAAATTGGAAGTTGGACAGAAGTTGAACGTTGATGGTTCCATGATCATGTTTACTTGATCAGTGAAACTCCACACTCATGAATGAACTCTTCTCGAATTCAGTAAGTGAATCGAGATTTGAGGGTCGTTACCCAGTTGAACTTTATTTGTGTTGGATGTTTTTGTAGACGGGTTTTCTCAATAGTTGGTTCACGGGACTTGCAAGCCTCTAATACTTCAGATTATAATACTGCATACTGTGTATGCCACATCAGGTGGTTAACATCGACTGCACTAAGAGGATCAAAAGGTTTGTCAACTTCTTCATTTTTTGAATGCCAATACCTCACAATTAGGTCAATAACTCGTAAGGATGGATGAAAGGTAATTGATCGCAGTTTTCTCAGTATGTTGCTACATCGTAGTGCATTCTTCTAGTACAAGAAAAATAACATAAAGCGGTAAAAGAAGTTAGCCTTTTACATGTGCGTCTGTTCTTTATAATTAACCTAAGATAACAAACAAAAACTCTAGAATTTGTGTTAAATATGTCTATCCCGAGGCGGTTGGCATCCTTCATGATTCTTTGCCAGTTACTTGCGAGATGGCCTACTGAACTTATCGTTCGTATCCCCCTACGTGAAAACTTGGTTCTTACTTTTCTTAAGCGAAGTTCCTATTGGGACTTTGGTGAGCGAATACGTATTTCCTAACATCTTGCTGAGTGAATCAAGTTCCTACTTCGCTGCATAAAAAAGTTAAGTACCTAGTTGCTCTGAGCACCCCCTTGAGCTACTCCGTCAAGTGCCACTAAAAGGATTCACCTCATCACCCCTAGCGGTTTCAGAGCACCTTAAATTCAATATATAGCTCTGTTGTTGCGCTACATTTTTCCTTCTGCTGATATTTTCATCATCGACCGATATTTCGTCTACCCAGTGAGGGAAATACTTTGGTGGAAAGCTCTGACGTCGTCTTATTTTTGATGTTCTCCCAAACCATTCTCATATCCTCATCTCGCAATTTGTATGGTATTGAACCTACAAGATCAGAAATTACGCTAACCGTCTAACGACCGACCTAAATGCCGAATCCACATCAACAACACTCAACTACCCAGTAATTCTTAAATTTTTAAATACCTACAACAAATATTCTTATTAGCATCTTTATGTACCCTAAGATGGCAAATTATATTGCATACAATTATTTTATTGGAACCGTTGTGCCGTTTATTAGGTATAACAAATAAATAAAATGTATCAGGTTTAGGCAGATAAAATGTACGAAAAAACCCCGTATCCAAGTCATTAGATCATCATCATATAAGTATTGCATGCAACCTGATTTGTTTTTGACTACTCTACCCAACATTTTTCAAAACTTGAGTGGCGATTCCACGAAACCAACAACAAACGTCTAAACGCTCTAGTTGGTTATTTCTAATTATTACCAACCGCTTTAGGCATGGACGGTTAAACCAATGTGAATTTAATAACTTTCAAATCAAAGATCTTCCCAGAAGGCCAAAGTTCCCATCGATGGAACGGGAGCAATAATTTGCTGTCTCACACGATGAGAAGTTGGGATTGCAGCCTTCCAGAACCTCACCCCTGAACACCTCCTTTCGCTTGCACAAGTAAAACCAGAAGCAAGTTACCACATAAGCGCTGTATCTCACTCGATTTCCATACTCCTCTGACTAGTTTATTACCGAGCTGTAAGGAAAGGTTTCAAGCTAGGGACGGGCAGTGTAGCGACGCTATTGCCATTATCACAGGGGTACTACAATTTCGTTTGCTTACGCGAAGAAACGTGGGACCGAACTTGATAAAAACTGTTATGATTCAGCGTCTCACAGTTTTTTTTTGCATGATGGTTGAATCTCCGGTCCATAAAAGGAACGAGAAATAAAAACGTGATTGATTACCTACACTACAAGTTTCTGTAAACGGCATCTCCAGACTTGTAAATGAATAAAAGCTGAGGTCTCTGCAATTATTTTGATATAAACTGTTGAGGACATTGACTTGTACGACCCAAATACTTGCTGTCTTGACGAAAACAACGACATTTAGTGGATCCTTCGTATAAAGTATTTTTATGGCATTAGTGTACATGGAATTCTTGCTGCCGAGTCTATCTTCATAGCGAAAGCATTTTTCCACTTTTGGAAGATGAAAAACGCTTTATCTTCAAAATCAAGAATTTTAGCCCGCGTGTGTGAGTTAAGTGTTAGTGTGCCTGACCGTGTATCCGCAAATCCTTGCAACATGCACCACTTCTACAGTTTTCAACCGGGTTTGAAATAACTCTTAGAAAACCTGCAGGTTTGGCTGTAAAAGTGGAGATGATCCTCTATCAATTTTATTCCTAAGAAATCAATAATTCACTCTGCGTAAGCGCAATCGTTAATTCCATCTAGCATAATTTTCTCACGTTCTAATCGTCAGATCCGGTACAACGGACCTAACACTTTTCTTATGGAAATAGGGTTACATAGAATTCCTATGAAACTATGTTCACAACATAGCTTTCGATGCTCCAATCAAAAGTCTCTATTGGCTGAAAAATAAATAAAAATTATAATTAAAAAAAAATTTATATATATATATATATATATATATATATATATATATGCATGTATGTATACCAAGGACTGTGAGTTATACTCAATTTAAGTGCTGGAGATTGTATTTATGTAACTTCTCCTTCAAAAGTTTTCCTCAATTTTTGAAATACCAAAGTGAAACTTGGAGGGCGTTTTTGGCGTGCCAAAATCCAAATATTGTTGAATTATTCCTGGGAGAAGTATCGGGTAGATTTTTGGAAAAAATTGTCCAATTTATTGTCGAGTGACATGTCATTTTAGAGATTTTTTCGGCAGTGAACAAGATGGAAAATCCAGAATTGCGATATCTTATTCCGTTAATAGATCATTTAAAAGAAAAAGAAAAAAAACGCCCTTCTCCAAGGTTCACCAGCTTCAAAACTTCACTATGGGTCCTTGGGGGAGGGAGGGGGGTAGTTAAAAGATCAGAATTAATTATCTCATTTAATTCAATCATGATTGTACCGTTAGTAGCTGCTGGGCATGCGAGAATGTGAAATCCTTCATACACGCATAACTTCGCCAGTTTCAATTCGATTTTGATGACATTTTCTGGGGATGTGCGGATTAGCTGAAGGATGGACCCCTATAAATTTCATCACTCAGAAATTTACAGCATCAACTGCGCATACTCAAACATAAAATTCATTACGCGTTATTTTTTCATGGCCTATTTATCAGATAACGCTCAAATATGATGGATAGTTTCTGGGAAACGGCGATTTGAATACCCCATATAAGTTTCATCGCGATTGTACCATTGGAAGTTGCTGCGCATGCTCGAACCTCTAATCCTTGATTGTTGCGCGAATCATATAGTTTTCATATGATTTCGATCATAATTTCTGGTCTTTAATGGTTCATATTTTTAGGTTATTCAAAACTTTCATGATCTATACATTCATGTAACGGTTACGAGGCAGCTATCTGCTACGCCCTACTTGGCTGACGTTTTTTATTGGCAGTATTGAAGTCAGTATCCAACACTTCTTAAAAACCTTGTCGTCGTTGACCGAAAACTGATGTAGGTATATCATAAATGAAATATGCTTTGTATAATACCTATCATTATAATGTAATCGAGGCGCACTCTATAGAGTTTTACAACATTAAACAGAATAAATAAAAACTCGAAAATTAAGACTCAAATGTTTATTATTTCTAACTTAATGGAAATACAAGCAAATAGAGCGTTAAAAATCTCTAGGATGAACTTTTTGTTGGAGATTCGTTGCGGGATCAATCCCTCAATCAGTATAAAATGCAAGTGAAAGGCTCACCGTGTATATCAACTATAGCGAACCCGGTGTAATCTGGTGATTCATATTCGGAGTAGCATATCTCGAAAAAAATCCTGAGAACTCAACAAGCGACGCCAACAGCACGGAACGCTCCTGGAAAAGCAAGAGGCCAATTACAGGGTGGAGAACCTTCGTTGCCGCGGCATTTAAACGGGTCTAAAGAGCCCTTTAAATATCTTCACTAGGTCGCTACGTTGACAACCCCTTCATTTAACAGGTGGGTGCTCCAGGCACAGGCTCAATAGCTTGATGAATGGCTATGTCGTTTCGAGGACACTGTAGGTTTGATCCGAGTTGTCTACCAAGCCCTTAGATTTCTACAGATTAGTTTCCACTTTTTCAGAGCCCGTGAGTGGAGTGTAAACAACTAATTCTCGTTTTAGTGGAAGTTGGAAGAAAAAAAGTTCCAGTCATGCTGCATGATCGTATGAGCGAATCGTCATAAATTATCTTACTGTATATTATGTTATTGTTTTGAAAATTAAGGACTTTGAGGGAAAAGAAATTGTTATCTACCAATTTTATGTCAAAAAACTCGTTTCAAATAATATTCTGCGTTTCAAAAAGAGATTTTGGATTTTTTTACTTTTTGCAGTTTTTATCGATTTCTTAGCACATTTTAATGACATTTAAGTAGATTTTTGTCATAATTTTGTACATAAATTTTTAATGTCCTATTTTATAGTTAATAAACTTTAATTGGGCTAAAAATACACATTTAACGATTTATAGCCGTTTTTGCTATTTTTAGTGATTTTTTTCAGAACTTTTTTGAAATTTGACCAATTTAATGTGCTCAAAAATGCTGGCCTACGAACTAGTCCTTTCGTTTGGAAAGCTTGATTTTTTGGCATTATCTAAATCCTAAGGAGAGTTATCGTCTGAAAGGACACACACACACACACACCCACACAAATATTTATGAAAAAGCTTTAAACTCTAGGATTCGTTTCAGAATGCCTCATAACGGATTTCAATGGAGACAATTTTCAAAAATTTTGATTTTAAAATTTTTGGAGTCATTGCGGTAGCTTCATTTTCTACGAAAATTAGCTAAAAAGTAACGTAGATTACAAAAATCTAAAAAAAAGTCTGTACACCGCCGTCTGCTGTCGAGAGCTTCTCTCCGAAACCACTGGAACTACAAAATCCAACTGAACCAAAAAGTCTTGTTGGTCGTAGATTTTTTTTTTTTCGTAGATATCAAACATGACAATTTTGCACACGTGCGAAGCGGTCACATTGCACACTAACATCGTTATTTCAATTTACCATTCTTATTGCTGATTCACATTCTACGTGAGATTTCATAAAAAAATGACCCACAACTCGATTTTTGGTTTTGTGAAAACGGTCGCATTATCGCTGTAAAAGTGCACAAATGTGGAATACCGAGTTGTATTCAATAGCCACATGTGATACATGATTTGGTGGTATTTTTTCTCACTGAATCACGTAATGATGATATAACAAGGAGGTGATGGAGTTACCCCTTCAAAGGGTAGAGGCGATTAACCTGCTACGCTCAGAGGATATCCGATATCCTGAAAGCCCCATGAACTATTCCGAATTTCAGCATTTGCAGTCCATATCCATCAAAATGGTCATTATTTGTTGATATTTGAAACACGAACTTGGGAAAACACCAAAAAATCGGCCAGAATTGGTAGGTACCGAAATTTCGATTTTTCGGTGTTTTCTCAAGTTGGTGAAATCAAAATTCGAATTCTACGTGATATTTTATGAAAAAATACCCATAACTCGATTTTTCGGTGCTGAAGTCTGAGGCAATGTCGCTTAAAAAGTGCGACATTGTGAAAAACTGAGTTATGAAGATATTCAATTGCCACTTGTGATACATGATTTTGGGGTATTTTCCACGCTGAATCACGTAATGATTGATTTTTTGATATTGGAAACACCAACTTGGGAAGACAACGAAACAACGAAGTTTTTGTACGCTTTGCGCTGTGTAGAAATGAGTAAGGAAAAGTGCAATTCTATCCGATTTTTCGGGTTTTTCCCAAGTTGGTGTTTCCAATATCGATGAATGAACATCATCACGTGATTCAGTGTGAAAAATACCACAAAGTCGTTTATCACACGCGGCAATTGAATATCTTCAAAAACTCAGTATGTACTTCAAAATTTGTGCAGGAAACGCGTCAGTTTTCGCTCACCAGAAAAATCGAGTGATTTATCATTTTTTAAAGAAATTTCACGTAAAATTCGAATCTGCAAAAAAAATGGGGGGTCCTCATACAAGATAACAAAGTTATTGTGCACTGCGTCCGTTTGCGCATGCGCGCGAGGGGGGAGTCATCATTTAACATTTTCTTTTAAAATCAATTTACCAAGTAAGTTACCGGGGTCTTCGTTGTCAGGGACACCCTGTATAAATTGAGCAAAAAGGATGAAATTCTACATCGATTACTTTAAAAGTTTGTTTTCAAAAAGAGAATCTGTGTCTTCGTGAATACCTATTGTGAATATTTATCTGCAATACTGTACTGGAAATAAAAGTTTCGATATATTTCTGATTTTACCGTTTTAATTGACAACAAACAACCTCATCCAATGGTTTTAAAACCAATAGAATTTCTTAGAGAAAAGAATCCTGTTAAACGCCAGCAGCAGACTGTTAGATGAGAGTAAGATGTCGCGCTGCACAAAAAACCCGTTTTTCTAGGCGGGGTTGATGCTTGGCCTTTTTTTGCACTCGTTTTTCCATAGAAAGGATGAGGATAGGCTCGCTAGCTCCTTTGAGTTGAGAAAAAGAGAGGAAAAAAGTCGTTCGTTAGGATTTTTATACTTTTAGTTGGTGGGAACTCGAGTTTAATGGCCTCACGTAATTAGATGTGCCTTTTCCTTGCATAATACGGTAGTTGTTATATCGAACAGTCTTCCTTCCTAAAATGAAGCCAATTTCCTTGGATGAATGGGTCTCCTACGTCGCAAGGGTCTTTAATCTACGGTTAGTTGCAACGAGCACCGTGTTCGCTCACACTATACTGTTCCATTCTAAGATAGTAAGGGGATTGGAAATGATAGTATTAATTCGCAAAGATAAATATAGTCTCGCTCAATTCTTCTCTGATTCTTGTATTCTTTTTAATGATGCGGTATTCACTCTTAAGCACTGACACGGGGGTTAACCAACAAACCAGAAGTTGGTACCGCATTGATGGATTCACCGCAATGAACGCTTGGTGGATAAACCAAGCTCACGGAGGGGCTGCTCAATATGAATCTTAAGGGAAAAAACAAAGGGCGTCCTGTTAATCGGCTTTGAACCCTTCCGACATTATTTACAGGGATTACTCAAATGTCAACCCAGTCCCGAGTATGTGAAGAGACAGCATCTCCCATAATCTTTGAGTGCTGAATGCCTTACATGCCAAAGTCTGTTCGGATCAAAGGACTCGCACGCCCCATTAAGGGGATAAGTGTCTTTGATTATAGACAAATCTCTGAGAAAATACAATAAACCTATTCAGACTTCCGTGCTTCAAGCTCAAAATCCTGTACAACATTTACATGTTGTTATTTTCAATTTTGATCGTGAACAATAACTTTGAAGCAGATAATAATTGCTTCACAATTTCTCTACTCAGTACTCATTATGACAGTTAATTGGTGAAACTGTGCCAATAGAATTCTATAATAAGAGTATGTTTGACACATGGCAGCTTTGACGTTAGGGTAGCCCATGACGCCATGATAAGGTGTTTGACGGAGGGGCAGCAATGATGAAATCTGAGATGATGGAAATGTGATGTGTTACTTTCCTCATGTCTCCAATTTAGTAGTGATGTTTATTGTACTGATTTTGGATATGTTTTCCCATTAGTTTCCGTAGATTCTTTTTTTGGTTTGTGACGCCTTTCATTTATGTTGAAGCTTGGTTAAATGAACCTGGAGAATTATTTTCTTTAGATTCCATATTGATTGATATCTCTTTTACGCCAGAAGCTGTGACATTTTTTTTTTTTCGTTTTTGAAATGATTTTTGTCCAGGTATTTATCCTTTATAATTTCACAGTTCGTCCAAATCATGTTTATTGTCTTTTGTGGATAAAGATATTTCTTACCTGCTTTGACAAGGTTCTCATCAGAACTCATTATTACACTTTTTCTCCTATAAGGTGAGCGTGAAGATAAACCATGTTAAGGCCGAATATGTTAAGCTCTGCAATACATGAAACAGTGATGACAACTTTATTTCTCAACCTCTGATTACAAATATAAACTGACAGGAACTACTGCCCCCATTATAGCCCGCAAATGCTACACAACTACACCACTGTAGAAATGAATTTCTTACATAGGTACATACGTTCCATTATATGCTACGTGTTTTCCTGTTACTCACCTCCTTTCGCGTTCAATCTAAAGGAGTCCGATCGTGTTTATGCTTAATTATTGAATTTTGTAAACTATTAAGCTAGGTATCTCACAAAAACTTAAACTTAATTTCAACCGTTCACGAACAAAAGCATTGACCACGTTTCACTCGCAAATCGCGACCCCGACTGGACAGATTAGGTGAGTTCCAATGAACTCAGATGGGTTCCACGAGTTCATGAAACTTTTAGGTTCAAGAACCCGTCGGTGGGAACACTATAGTTCACCTGACACTCAACGCACCAACCAGCGTCTTCTAGTAACGTGAAAACCTCGTCATTGAAATCCTTTAAGCATTTAGAAGAAAAGGCCAAAAAGGTACAAAAAACAGCATTTTCAACTTTTTTTAAAGGTTATTTGCTAATTGTCATCCTCAGGCTATTTTCCCAGGTATGAAGAGCATGGGATATCATTTCTACCCATTAGAAGAGTAACTTTTGAAAATGTCATCAAAATCCCTCGAGCCATTATTGAGAAAAGGCAAAAAAAAAAAGGTGCTAAACACGACGTTTTTTCATGTAAGGTAGGGTGAGCCAAGTGCGTACGAGAAAAACATTAGTAGTAATAGTAGTAGTAGTAGTAGCAAAAGCCTTTTATTACAAAATTCGAACAGTAACGTAAGTACATAACAGTAATATAAGTACATGGAGGAAAACATTAGTTTGACTTTGCCTGCCAATTACCAACTACCATTAAACAAATGTTTTATATTTATGTGTAGAGAGCTGATAAAAGAAAACTGACGGTTGTAATAATTATTAGATGAAGCAAACTGAAAAAGAGATGTGAAAAACGATAACACAACAAGCATCAAGCAGGCTAATGACAAGGCATTTAGCGTGAAGGTTTGCGGTGAAATGAATTTTCGGAAGGTTCAGAAAGGTTTCCTTCAGTTCGATTTCTCAACCCTATCCCCGAGCAGGTCTGAAAAGTTCATGAACTCACTGAACTCAGTTCATGAACCCGACGCGGTGGGAGTGTGGAGTTCCCGAACTCAAAACGCTTGGAACACGATTCACGTTCGCATAAGGTTCGGCGCCGGACCAGTTCCGAAAAGTTCATGAACTCGCGGTGCTTGGAACACAGCTATTTATATCGATGTGTTTATTTTCAGCTTTTGATTAGTTTTAAACTAAAACATCGACATCCCACCTTCTCTGCCAAAACGTAAGGAGTTGAGGACACATACTTCTAATAACGACAAGATTACACTCCTTTGAGATGACAACGGTGACCGTGAGGAGGTTTCCGTTAGGATCAAAACATCATTAGAGGTCTTCCCAAATTCCTATAGCAGCCACTTTTTCAAGAAAAATTACCCTGGGAATCAGTTTTGGAGGACCTATTATGGATTCCCGTCTTTTTAACCTTTTCGACTTACATATTATAACCTTGTATTCCAAATAAAGATTCCTCTCTTTTGCCACGAAACTAACCAAAATATGAACAGCTACCATGTAACTTTTGTTTCAATCAACCTTAAACGTTCATTATCTGCCGTAGAATGTTCTGCCGAATGAATTAAAATACACTATAATTGATTGTAAATAATAAAGAGAGATGAATGCAATATTGACAAAACCAAAACCATCACTCACGATTTTAAACCCATCGAACGAATAAAGGGATTTTCCCCCCCACTAGGAGCTGGGCTTGGGTTACTTTATTGCTGTGGTGATTTCATAATTTTTGTCACGGTTTAAAAGAATTCCGATTTGATTTTTTTCTCCATAAATGGTCACCTTGATATGCGTTAATGGTTCGAACAAAACTAAGTATCATGATACTTGAACAATTCAATGCTGCTGATTCCAGGAGTAATTACACCTAATGTTCTACAAGTGGGCGTTTTGCAATGATTTGTTTTCTTTAAAATAAATAGTTCTTGGAGCATAAATATATAATATTTATGGTATAGGGAAAAAGGGTTTCGAACAAGGTCAATTACAATTACAAAGATTTCATGAAATTCTATGAAAAATATAATTAAAAGAACGACTTATTATCAATTTGTACTAAATAAAAATCCAAAAGCCTAGAGATAATAATAATAATGCTAAAAGTCTACTCTCACTTTGAGGATTACAGTTTCCGTAGAACTAATCAAACTTACTCAATTTTAACTGAATAATGGGTTGAAATATACTTCAATTTAGTTGTTCTGCACCAAAACATCGTTATATCAGGTTATCATCTATCTTTAGCGCCTAATTGAATTAATATATGTAACTCGTTCCAGGTTTCATCCATCCAATACACGTCCGTCTCGTGAAATTCAAATTCCAGCTTTCCCAGAACTCCAACATTCTTCGTCAAATCATATTACCTTATTGAATAACCGTGAAATCGCAATGAATTTCGAGGAAAACGCGAACGGAGCCAAAAAAGATGAATATTATGGTCAGCGGGGACTGATGTTTCTCCCGAACCCCGGAAAAAAGCGTTCCGAATTTCAATGTCTTCATTAATTCACAGTTCACCTCCCCTCCATTTCTGCTTATATCCCCTCTCTAATTGATTGGTTCGGTGTTTGCATTTCTGGACCCCGAGGTTAGCTGAAAGTGGCTCTGAAATATTTAAACCTCGCCCCCTGCAGATAAATGTTTGAATGTGATGTAGAGGCTCATTAACTTACCGAAATCCATCAGATATCAATTTTTCACTTGTTTTCATATGAAATTATTTCAGAATAAACTAACAAATCCAGGTTTCCAGAAGATTTTCAAGAAATCGAATTTCATAAATATTAGTGAAAATTTCAGTTTTCAAATGCAATAACGGGTTTCGCATATTTTTGCACAAACCTCACTTTTGTCGTGTAATATACCCTGCGGAGTTCTAGGTTCCATGAACCGAAAACTTTATCAATGTTCGCCAAACCTGTTCAATCGTCTTGAAAGCTTTCCTTGACATTTTTCATCATGTCAGAAAGATGGTTTAAAAATTCCAAAACGGTAGAGTGGATTTGGGGAATATTATTGATGTCTCTGAAAACGAGAGTTTTCTATTTACACTTAAGTGGCAACGAAGGGGTGATACGCTGAAACAGTTTAGGCTTTTGAAAACTGGAGATTCTCGTGAAAAAAATAAAATTAAAATAAGTGAATAATTAAATCAAAATAAATAAAATAAATAAATAAAAGTTCTCTGGAACCTTAAGTTGTAGATATCTAAAAAATTGTTGAAAAAAACAGTACAAATCACTTGAGGCTATTCCTCTCACCGGGTTGTATGTTGCCACTTACTAATGCTATGCAGTAGTAGATACTTACTTACTTGTCTCCAAAACGTCCATTGCGAAGATTTTGCCTTCATGTGAACATCGGAAAATTGCGACTGAATGATGAAGACGGATTCATACAGAAAACCAAAAACACTTGTTAAAACACGTCTTACATGCATACACGACATACCCCCTTGTAAACAGGTTAAAAGGCGTAAAAGTGAAAAATACTCACGTTTTTCGATATTCCACTAGCTGTGAACAATAAGTGATATAAAAACAAGTAGATCAGTGCGCTCGAAGTGAGTCACACGATAGCGCAGTTTCTTGTAAGGAGATCTATGTGAAATAGATGGTTCCTGCGTTGAATAGGTGACAAAATGGCTTTGGAGCTCACTCAGCTGATCGATGACAGTTTTATTCCTTCAGAATTATCTCTTGAGCCTCCCTCTCAAATTTCATCCTCCTGCGTCAAATAGGAGACAAAATGGCTTTGGAGTTGACTTCGCCGATCAATGACCTCTCATGCGTCACCGGCCCTTGATACGTCTTTATTCTCGCCATGTTATAGACTACACCCATACCAAGTTTCATCAAAATTGGACGTCGGGAAGTAGCATTTAAAACGAAAAATAGCTCATTTTCCTTTCCCCCCTCCCCCCCCCCATTTTTTTTAAAAGAAAATGCGCTAAAAATATCATTGTTTCGACTAGAATTTATAGTTTTTTATTCATGATACTCGAGAAGGCGCCTTTTCCCATTTCGCCTTTCCAATATAATCATTACCGTTGCATTGCCTTGGTGGGGGAAAAGTTTTGTTTAAGTATACATGGAGTGAATTACAACTTGCACATGTATGTCATATCCATTCGAATGAATCGTAGCGTAGGTACGATAGAGTACAGATTTTCAAATTGAATCATGTGCTTAGGGGGGCCATTATTAAAAACATATGACTCAAAGCATTATACAATATAGTTTAAGCCTCCATTCCAAAGAATAATTCAGTTATTTACCTACATGCGTTTTTTACACTTTTTATCAAACTTTTCCTCAAAACGCTCATCGCGTTTTCGATGATTTTGATGTGCAATCTTATGCAACTAATGCAACTACATAATACGGAGTCTGTTTGTTCTACAGACTTCCACAACTACGTATTTGTTGTGGCTATTTGTCTGGTTATGTGATTCCTTAGTACCGAAGGTAGGGAATATTTTTTTGTATTCGTACAGGAGGATGAAATGTTAAAATTGTTCTCCGAATCCAATTTTCGACTCGCATTTTGCGTTTCTCTGTTTACCAAACAACTTATGATATGACCGTACCTGTGAAGGGAATGCATATTTACTTTGGGGAGGTGAGTATGATCTCCAAAATAAAAATTCAAATGATTTCAAGAATTGAAAATAAAAAATTCAAGTGAGTGTGCGGATATGTCTTTTTAAAGTAGAAAATGAAAATGTGTTAAGTTGGATTTAGCATAAGTTAATAATGTATAAACCCTTACTCAATTATCTTTATTAATTAATTCACCTACCTAATCATCATGAAAATAGAAGCCAAATCATTAAAGGGTTGTACATTTTGGCAATTCATGACGACCTAATTAGGGGGTCTAACCCTTCAGAATATCATGAAAACTGTTCAAAATATCATCAAAAACTAATCAGATCAAAACTGTGGTAGTTTATCATTGTTACAAGAAATTTACGTTTTCTCGTGCGCAATGGCTATATTGCCGGTTTTTAAAATAAATAAAAATAAAATAAAAATCTAC
This sequence comes from Adelphocoris suturalis, assembly GCA_030762985.1. NCBI lineage: Eukaryota > Metazoa > Arthropoda > Insecta > Hemiptera > Miridae > Adelphocoris > Adelphocoris suturalis. The sequence goes on from CM061043.1 coordinate 28,573,705, forward strand.
AATATAGCCATTGCGCACGAGCAAACGTAAATTTCATGTAACAATGATAAACTACCACAGTTTTGATCTTATTAAGATGATATTCTGAGGGGTTAAACGAGATATAATTAGGTCGTCAGGAATTGCCAAAATGTATCATCCTTCAATGATTTGGCTTCTATTTTCATGATAATTAGGTAGGTAAACTAATTAATAAAGGTAATTGAGTAACGGTTTATACATTATTAATTTATGTTAAATCTGAATTAACACATTTTCATATTCTACAGGCACGATCGTGTAATAGATTTCGAATTCGCGGGTTTCACTTCTCTTTCAATATACTGCACTTGGCTTATAAGGCTCTGTAAAAAGTACTTTACAATGTTTGTCAAAATGATGTATTATTGATATGCGCTCTGTTCCTACGTATTTTAATTTCTTAGACCAATGATATTCCTTTATACCTATTTTATAAAAGGAGTAGATATTTAACAGCAGCCACTTTTTTAAAGGATCGTTATCGATATAATTTGGATGAAAACGCATTTTACAGCTTGGAACGAAATTTCGTTGGTTTTTTTCTCCAACCGAGTTATTGAGCCTTGATCGCTTGAAATTATGGGGCACCCGCTTTATGAAAACTGCGTGGAAAGAAATGAAATCTGAAATTACGGCCCCATCATAACCAAAAGGCTAGAGGTAAAAAACAGACGAGTTAACGATCAAATGCCCACAATACGATAAAAGGAAAATCGTGAAAGATTGGCTGGGACGTACGACTACACGGTAATAACGTTTGGTTTGCGGAAACCAGCAATCTCTGCTGCACGGAGAAGTAATGGGAATGCAATAAAGAAGGAAAGAATGATCGTCAGTCAGCAAAAAAAGAAAATAGCACAATACGAGGCAAATAATTTTTATACAAGAACGATTTTAGTCGGCTGATTCGAGGTAAACGATTCTTCGAAGCAGGAATCAACGTACTTGGGTGATATCTCCTGAAAAGAATTGATCCACTTATTATTTTGGGGTAATCAACCTCAACTTAACATCAAAAATTTATTTACGTACGATGAACAATTAGAATTTATTCTACTTGCTTTTATTTAGCATATTAAAGTGAGTTTAGCATAGGCGACAAAATGACTTAGTCACATACAACTCACACAGCACAAACAGAGAACAAATCCATGTTGGTTCTTTTCAATATCAAAAAATCGTGATGAGGTTTCGAATGGTTTCAAAATAGTCAGTTGGGCACCCTGAATGTGTGAGTATTATCTTTTTTAATTTGGTTATAGATGTGCTTATTAAAATTCAAAACTAATTAAGGTTTTCCGGGTGATTATGTTCAGAAATAGAGAATACAAACTGCTTAATTGAATTCATATATACAAATATGTATAAACCTGAGGCGAGTGATGGTGTGGGGGGAGGGGTTATAATTATAAGTAGTTCGAGACTTTTTTACATAACGTCAACATTAAAACGTTTCGTTTACGCATTTGGGTGATGCTAATTCCAGTACAAAAACGTTTCATTTGCTCACGGAAAATGACTGATGGATAGCGTTTTTACACCACACACAGAGCACAGAAAATTAGCTTTACAGGATTATAGGTATATAATTTTTTCGATTGGAAAATCATAAAAATCTTCTTAACGAAGTCCAAACAATCTAGTGGAAGCTAAGCAAATCTGTCAAATTGGATATCACTTAGCAGATTTATGTTTTTTCATTTCCTGTGAAATTTGAAAATTTTGCTGGGAACCTTTATGCATTTCACCCTTTAATTATCGTTTTGGGGATGCGCTAATTCCCATTGTCCTCTCAATGGCGATGAAACGTATACGAAACGGTGTAGGGGATGACCCGCATAATATCCGACTCTTCCACTAAGTTCGAAGGGTAATTTAGAATACCAGTAGTTTCTCCTGGGATAACGAAACAACGAAAAAAAAGCTATGGACATAAAAAAACAAGTGTTGATTGGTATATTGAAAACTGTGTGTAGGTACCAATTTACTACATGAACGCATTGCTTCCCGGTACCTAGTGAAGGTGCAATACAGGAATCAGTACCGTTTGCTATTGATATGAATCCAGGTGGGCCTTGTGAAATTTCCCAGCCCTTCAGGCCCAACATGCCGTTTTGGCTCAGTTACGAGAGTTTCTGTATGTACTGTTGATTTAGTGGGATTGATTTATGAATATCCCTACAGTATCGAGCAGATTGGACTAACAGAGTGTATAGCTGGGTACTCCCACCTCCTTCAAACTCCTGTGTGGTCCAACATCCCCAAGGGGTCGTATAATAGCTGTAAACATAACTCTCTAAATGCTATTTAGCGATCTATTTCAACTAAAATCATAGCTAACAATTACCAACATTACCAAAGTGCATCTGATAAATTATTGAATTAAGTGATCAAGTTTCCAGTCCTGTTGCATGATCGTATGAGCAATGTTTCGGAAATTATCATTATATATTATGTTACACTGTGTTATGACAAAAAACTCGTTCTAAATAGTTTTCTGTAATTCAAAAAAGATTTTGGGTTTTTAGCTGTCTTCAGTTTTAATCGATTATTCAGCAAACTTTTAATGAAATTCAAATATATTTTACAGCATAATTTTGTGCCGACATTTTTGATGTTCTAGTTCACCGTTAATAAGCTTTGTTTGACTAAAATCATACATAAAAATAGAAAAATAACGATTTTAGCCCTTTTTTCCATTTTTGTGATTTTTTTTAAAGAACATTTTTTTAAGCAATTTAAAGTGTTGCAAAATTGCTGGCCAATGAACTCATCATTTTATTCCGAAAGCTTAATTTTTTGACGCAAGAAATCTCGTAATTTGTATCCACTATACATTATTCGTATAGTAGTATGTATCTATCTATGATACATTATTTGTATCATAGATATACATACACATGAAAAATTGTTGAACTCTTGGGTTCGTATATATATATATATATGGAAAAGCGTTAAACGGATTTGTTTTAGAGTACTTCAAAACAGATTTCAATGAAGAAAATTTTTGGAAAATCATGAATTTAACATTTTTGAACCCATTGTAATAGCATTATACAAAAATTCGCTAATCAAATGCATTTAGAAGCCTTGCTATTTACTAAATATTCCATGACCTGTAATTTATTGTGATGTGCTTACATGAGTCTACTAATTATTATAATTAAGTATAACCAAATCATTTTGATGCATTGGTCTTACTGCGGCTGTTCGGCATTTTCATCAATGTCATCATGTTACAAAAAAATCGATAGGAGCCTTCAGAAGACACATGTTAGATCCGTCGAGAAAGATTCTTATTTTCGTTTTTGTTGGTAGAGATAGGACACTCAATGGCGATAGTGAGACGTCTCCAGTACTCGTCATCCATCTTGAAAGAGCCAAACGTCTTTTTGACACGGTGTTTGTTATGTCACAAGAGACCAACCCTGTAGCTATATCCGAAAAGTGTATACTAGAATCTCTTTCTTATCCACTCCCTATTGAACTTATAATGCACAACAATGGGGAATTTTCATGATTATTTTTCATTTGCTCAATAAAAAGATCTGAACGAGAGCTTTCAGAAAAGGTGCCATATGATGGGTATTTGACCAGTAAAAGGGTCCTTGAAATTCATTTGCCCTATGTCGTCAAAGATCCCGCCCACCTGTGTGGAACCTTCAGCTCCCTGGACCTAATACATCACGCTTGATCTTCCCATCTGTTTATTGGCCAAACTAAACGTTCTTCTGAGCTGAAAATTGGGGTTTTCAAGTGCGCTGAATTCGAATCTGAGATCAAAAGAACGAATTCCAACAGACATCATTGGTTATGTGCACAAAACTCCGAATGGTTTTGGCAAAATGTGTAGAAAGAAAATGAAATTATGTCATAGTTACCTATGCGTAGGGGAATAGACGACGAAGTTTCCTCCCACGCGGGCGAAGGGGTGAGGTCCTTCCTGTACGACGAAATTAAACTTTCTTCCCACTGATGATTTGCCCACTTGCAGTGATCTAGTATCCTTCATAATACTCCTTTTTGGAAAGCTCTCGTTAAGATCCTTCTCGTTGATTTAAATGAAGCCGCTGAAATCACTGATTTTGTGAACTTACCTACTTTTTACGCTCTTCACATACTTTTTTCTACTTCACATTCATTTTTACTATCTTTACAAAATTTTTACTCTCTAAACATTTTGAAGGTCACAGCTTTCATTTTCAGAGTTTCTGAGGATGTATGAGTTCCATCGCCGCCGGATTACTAGTTTCTTCTGGGCATGTGCAAACATAATACCCTCGTAACAAGCATTACTTCTATAGTTCAAATCAAGTTTTTATGAATCTTTCAGGGAATGTGAGGGCTGCAGGCTCGATTCAAAATAACCTCTCACCAAGGGTGGTAGGTAGAGGTATGAAATTCATAACCACTACATGGATAAACTTTTTCTGGTTATCTCAGTATTCAAACAAGAATAGAAGAAACAGAAAACTACTCTGCGGATTCTGGAGATTTCCGCTTCATTAATTCTTTGGCAATTTAACGCAAGCTGTTAGTAAATCTGATAGTTTTGATTAATTTTTTCAGATCATGTTGGCTCGGATATGGATGTTCCTCCAGAAGATTATAACAAATAATATAGCCCATTCTGAATTTTTGAATACCTAGGTATTAATTTAAAATAAATTTATCTCATCTCATCTAAAAATGGTTATTAAAAAGTGGAATTTAAAGTTGAAAGTTCTGAGTAGGCTTTAGTTTGTGAGATTTTAAAAGATTTTTGAATGCATTTTCGAACAGTTTCATCCGCAAACCTCTGCAATTAACGACGTACACTTAAAAACAATGGTATTGATTTTGTCTATTAACTTCAACTTTGAATGGTCACAATTGGATAAATGAATAAAATCCGTGATACACATTGCTTAAATTTTTCGGTAAATGTGAGCTTTTTTTCACATCAATCCTATGGGATCAAACACTATGAGACTTTTCCTGGAAGACCTTATATTGTAGATATTAAATTGTAACTGTTCAGAACAATAGACTCAACAAAATAATGTAATTTGACGTTAATCTAGACGTAATTATGGGTTCCTTACATAATGTTTTAGCCTTCTCCGCTGAAGCCAAATTATTATAAAAGCAATTACGACCTTAAACCTCTTCTCTCGGGTTTTCATCGAGAATACTCCCAGCCTCGCACAGGCGACATCATCGAGACGTTATGAAAGGTTCCGTTTACAACGGTAAATCCCCGCGTGCAACGTAAGGAGGATTTCAGAGGAAAATTGCGAGGGAAGTCTAGACAGGGCGAGCAGCTGGAAACCTATTACAACACTCATCGAGGAGGATGAGTCGAACAACAAGGTTTCAGCTCTCCCGCAGCGTCCGTGCTATACAATCGGATAGGGTATCACGGAATTGAGCTAAATTTTATTTTGTTATTAGTATTAAGGGGTTAAATTTTTTCCAATCGTACAGCATGATAGTATGAGAGAATTTTTGTAGATTATCGCATTATATTATGTTACTTTGTTATGACATTTGAGCACTTTGAGTGCAAAGAAATTGTTAGCCACCAATTTTCTAGTAAACAAAAGTCGTTCTGAGTCATATTCTACGATTCAAAACAGATTTTGGTTGATTAGGAATTTTTCAATTTTTTTAATAGATTTTTCAGCAGATATTAATGAAATTTAAATAATTTTTCTCCATAATTATGCGAATAAATTGTTTTAATGTTCTTGCTCATCGTTGATAAACTTCTTTTTACTAACATTCTGCTAAAAATATAAATTCAACGACATTTAGACGTTTCTAGTAATTTTGTGATTTTTTTTTAGCACATTCTTTGGAATTTGACCAATTTTATGTGCTCTAAAAGTGTTGGCCAATGAACTCATCCTTTCGTTTGGAAAGCATGATTTTTCGGCACGAGAACGGAAGTTTTATCTCAATCGTAAAGAAAGTTACCGCTTGGAATGACTCATATAAACATATACATTTATATACATATGAAAAAGTGTTAAACTTGAAATGTGGAGTCATGTGAAATTGAAATGTGGAGCCTATTGAAATGTGGAGTCAGATTGGTTGTCCGTGAACTACCTATTAGGTATTTTTTCTGTCGGAGAAAATTCGGAATGACCCCAAGACCCGAGACATATCCATGTCAACACATTCGGTTCCCAGTCAAAATTGGTTGGCTTCCAACCAACTGGATTGATGGACTCCAAATATCGGCTCATTAACCCAATTAATACGCATACTCTTCACACACACACTAGTCTCACACACTCTCAAACACACGTGTTTAAACAATCATTTCATCGGTAACTATCAGGTTATAATATCTAACCCCTGAACCTACTTCTTGTTTGAGACTTAGAAGATTGCGTCGATTTCATTGCACTGAAAATGGTATAGAAATGGTACACAAGAAACAAGGTAGATTTTGCTTTATTACCCTGAGCAGCCCGAAATTATGTATATTCTCGATGGCTTTCAAAAGAGCCATAATCACAGCTTCAAAACTATTCTATTCAATTACTGAGGAAGCGCTACCCTTAAGACACCTCTTAATAAATGTTGGCTAACATATTAAACTTAAAGATGCTTTTCCAGAGTTCCAGTATGTAAAGCTTTGAAAAATTTAAAAGGTGGTAATCTTGTCCAACCATGAAAGACAAGCTATATAGAAGAATCAGTGACCATGCATTAGTCCACATCTAGATCAGAAACGAACTTCAATGCCACACCATGGGCTATAGCCACCTAGTGAGGGCTATTTTACATAAATATACCTCCACTGTTTTCTTCCTCCAAAATTGATGAAATTTGCTATGTGAATGCTTATCGGTGTCTAGTTGGTCCTTATTGGGAGTTACTGTCGGTGGTCCAAGAAGTTGAAAATAATGGTTAATGTCTAATAAAAAATAATGGTTAATAAAAGTTAATAAGCGTTTTAGTATCCATATTGAATCTGATGTTTCTGATCGAATAGGTCCCTCAGTGACTAACCAGAAATAAGAAAATACGAGTATGAAACTGTGAATCGCAAGATGCTTTCAGAAACAGTAGGTCCGTGAACTTTTCTACTATCTTTAGCTAAAAAAGAACCGTGTTTAAGATCGAAGATGCAATTATCTTGATTTGACTTATGTTGAATCTTTTACGACTGATTTTAAAGTATATTGTGCCTATGAATCATTTTATTCAATCTTCTCATTGAATAGGCACAATCCTTGCAGCCCTATAGGTGCTATGTTCATGTTTTCAGAATATATGCCACTCTTCCGATGAACGTACTGTAATGTTTTATTATTTTAGGCAGAAGCATTGTTATGGATGTCCGCATTTGCAAGAAATTGGCAATCTTCTATATCTATATGTGGATAGATAAGTGAAGAGGGAACAACGAAGAAAAGATCTGTCTCAAGAGACACTGTTGGAATAAAAAGAGTTGTAGATACGAACCCAAACGGGAAGGCGTCTATATAATCGGATCGGTCACGTATACATTCTGAAGGAGCGTAAAGAAATCCGAAGTTGTGCGACCGGTTAGCTTTCTCGGAAGTCTATTATTCGAATGTTGATTTGGGTTCTTATGAAAGAAAGTTCGATGGAAGTCGAGGGGGATGTAGAGAGCGAAAAAGAAGTGGAAGGTTTTAACGAGAAAAATGAATAGTCTAGTGTATATCTAGTTGTTTTTGTAGTTGACAACGATTACACTTATAAGTTTACTACAAGAATATCGTTTGATATAATAAAAAAAAGTAGTAGAGGAGAGGTAGTTTTATACCTATTTAAAAAATTCGATTTAAAAAAGTATTTTTCTAACCCATTACATTGGAATCTACATTCTTTCCTGAGTATTTTGGTTTATATATACAGGGTGTCCGGGTGTCCCGCATAAGGTGATGAGTACTTCAGGGTGTGATTCTCGACCTAATTTCTGATCAAAAGTTCCTCCTAGAGATTTTTTTAAATGCTTCGTTTTCGAGTAATTAAATTTTTGAGAATTTTTGTGTGTTTTCGACCTCAAGTCATTAAAACGGTAATTTTAAATTTAAGGATACCGTTGGAAAGAGCGTTAAATTTCCTTCCTATCTAATGCCAAATCAAAATTTTTTAATAGGATTCATTTGGTGAAAAAACTGAAAAAACATGGTTTTTTCTAAGAAATCGAGCGGTTTTGTGAAAAATGAAACCCTAAGAAAACACTAGTTTGGGGTGGGTTTATACGTATTTTTTCACACTGAACCGAATGGTAACACTCGCAGATCTACCCACTACTAACTCCGTTAAAACCGAGTTTTACACTCTATCTAACAAGTTTTACCCTTATAAACACATACAATTGAACATAACAAATGAACTAAAAACTAGTTTGTCAAAGTGTAAAACTCGGTTTAAATGGAGTTGGAGAGATCTGCCAGAGTTACCATTCGATTCAGCGTGAAAAAAATACAAACCGACACCAAACTAGTACTTTCTTAAGGTGTCGTTTTTCACGAAAACCCTCGATTTCATAGGGAAAACCACGTTTTTCAGCTTACAAACATACTTTTCTCCCCCAATTAACAAAGTAAAATAAAAATTGACTATACCGTTGTGAAGCTGGGATTGAGATGCAACTTTTAAGCTTACAGCATGGAAATTTCCATCCAGGACGCTTCGAGAGACAAACTTTAAAAAAAGTTTAAATTTTCGGAATTTCACAAATTTTTCACTCGTTCATTCCATTTAAATTTTTTTTTTTTAAGTCATCAGAGAGATAGGAAATCTAACGCCCTTTTTAACGGTATAATCAGATTTGAGTTTTGTCTGAATATTTTGGGAGTTAAGACAGTTTAAGTGACACAAAGTCGAAAACGCGAAAAAAATCTTACAAGTTAAAAAAAGGGGTCTTTATCGCGAATTATAAAATATATGTTAGGACAAAAAAGTCAAAAATTAGTAGTATAATCAGAATCCTGGCCGGTGGTGCGCCCGAAACTGCGACACCCTGTAAATTATTCTATAGTTATCTCTATGGCAACGGTTGAAAATGGAGTTGGAAGTGCACTCTGGTGCAACTCAGCCCCTAGCCCTTGCATAATAAATATATGCGTGGGTAGGGAAGAACCATCAAGGTGTGAGTCTCCTTGTAATTGAGAACTTGCCAAGACCGTATTCTAACAAATGCGTTTAAAAAAAATCAAATCTAAGATATTGTCAATTAAATATTTAGTTTTACAATTTGCTATATATATAGTATAAGATTATATTGATAAATATTGATCAACGAAGCAAATACGAAAAAGAAAGTACATCACGAAAGAGCAAAATGATTAGTACAACACGAAAGCACCACATCGATTATTAAGAAATACCAAACTACCTGTGTTAGAGATCGTAAATATTCTAGTACATAAGAAGTTGTTGAATACGGATGTGTGTTCTTTGTTTTTGAAAGCTGGTTAAACATTTTAACGGGCCACTATACGGGAATAACTTCTGTAACAATCGTTAGTCTGATGAGTAGTCGTGGCGTAAATTCAACGATCGAGAATGACCTCCAGCACGATCAAAATTTTGTGTAGTATGATTTTTTAAAATGTAAATATAAATTGAAGAAATTTTCTTATGGAAGACGAGAACCTAAAACTCTTTGAATATTATGCGAGATGGCGTTCTAGATTCCGCTGTACAAAAGTTTTACTAACAATTTCTGGGTTTTGTCCGATGGATTCAAAACCAATGGAATGCGGAACCTTACGGTACAATGCTGTAAAAAAATAACAGTCAGTGAGAGAGCAAAATAAAAAAGCCTCGAGTCATGTAACCTTTGACCTCCAGACATATTGGAATAATGTTTCTTATTATTTTCATTAGAAATTCAACTTGAGGGAACCATGTAAGGCATTGGCTCATCATCATTTGCTAAGTACCGCTTTTGAGGCTCCTGCGGTATAGAAGGACAAGGAAAAATATGACATCGATGTGAATTAAGATGCTGTAAGTTTTCGTGAAATGAGCATTATGCCTTCTAAGTAAAAATGACATCAAGTTGTATTTAGCTGTAAATGGCGAAATTATGTTCTGTGAATGATGATGCAGTAGAGAAGAACATCGAAGAGAAGTTTTACAGAGCAAACACACGACTGCAGAGTTCGATATAAGTTCGATATATTCCTGTGCGATGCACGGCAGTTTGAATCATTTCTCGTGTCAACGAAAGAAGTGCCTGAAACTAAGCCTCCCTTCCACCCTCACAACTTTAGTGTATCGCCCAAGTCCGAAGTACCTACCCACTTTAGAAACCTGTGAGGAAATAGCATTTTAGTTTGTTCACCGTTTGTATTCCAATGCAAGTTTACACCGATAAGGATACAGCCAATGCAGGTCACGACTGCACTTTTCGAACTTCATCGCGATAAAAACGTAAAAAAACACGTTGCAACGTTCACATTATTTCGCGACCGACTTCGGTGCTCTCCGCGCCCATGTTGCGTCAAGTGGGCGGGGAGACCCAGCTCTCAAATCGCCTTCTCAAGAAAGAAAGTTGTTGGAGTAATTCAATTACATAACCCCATCAAATCTGACCTCACTCCGGGAGGAGTCCTCTCCGGCACCCATCGGGAACAAATACCCTTCCCACGAATCTCTTCTCGGTGATGCTCCGGAGCATGAAGCGCGAGCTTTGGACTCTTTTCCATTAAAGGTTCCTTGAAAACTTCGTTAGACGATAATCCCATTCTTATCCTCGGGCCCTCCTCTAAGGATTTCATTAGCGCTGCATTATTCAATTTCGAATTACGAAGCAAGAAAACTCTCTTGTGAACTTTTGGTTTGAAGTCTTCCAAACTGAGGAGTCTGGATAACATTATTTCATTGGAACATGATTGCTTGGTGAATAGATTGAAAATAACAATAGATCTATGAAAGCCTATTTCAAGTCAAATACCATATAATTTAACGATGATAAAAACGAGCGATTCATTACCAGCATTTACTTTTTATTATATTTTAGTTTTAGCAGAGAATTTCTTACTTATTACTAGAGACCTAAATGAGTTTTTCAGAATTTGGAATGTCCGGTACTTGATGGTCGTAGTGAGAGTGGGCATATCTTTCTTCTTCTGTGAAGCTAGTAGGCGTCCTTGAGGGGGCGCTGGATGGTACATATGCGGTTTTTTCAACTTTTCTCGGTCAATATTGGATTGATTCTTGCGGCAATATAATGATTTTGAAATTGTCCATGGAATCAAGAGTCTGAAATTTTCGAATTACCAAATTTTCAAATTTAGATACCATTTAACAATTTTACTTTAGTATTTCGAGGTCTGTTTTCGTTTTAGGTTTCGAAAATAGAAGAACGCTGCAACAATAATTGAAATCGGTCAATTATAGGCTGAGAAAAGTTGAAAAAACCGTTTGGTCGAGTTTTGAATTCGTAGGGAGCTTTGAGCTGTTTTCTGGATCAGACAGAGTTCGCGCGTCTACCCCTAGGTGCCACTACATTCGAGTCACTCACCTATCCCGCTCTTTTGGTTGGAAGGGTGACAGTCAGTCTGCTTTCGGAGACCTTACGGCGCCCCCTTGAAACCGACATCCTTTTGCGACAAAAACAGAATGGAGATGAATATCGCATATTGGTAGGCCAGAAACTTAACTACGAGTATAATGTAGGTACGCATTTTCATTGAAAGATTGAACTCAGCTGGAACTCCCCGTGTTTGCTCACCAAGTTCCCGGTAAAGAACTACGTGTTTGTTCGTTCAAGTAACGATGTACAATGTATTAAATTCTTAACGAAAAGTAAGCTGAGCTGTGGGATTGTTGATTAAAACAAGCCGAACATAACCACGTCACTGATTATGGTCGTTGTATTTATCACTATGGAGAGAGTTGGCATTTAATTCCAGTCGAGCAGTGCTTCCTGCAATTATTCTGAATAGGTTATTGCTCTAGTCGTTAAGAAAGTTTTAGGAGAGGGGTTAAAGGGTCTTAGAGGATCATTGACATGTAGATCGTAAGGGGGTTTTGGGACAGAAGGGTATATTTACCTTTCTCAATGGTTGCTGGTTGGAAACAATGGGATCAATAAGATCAAGTGCTTCCACCCCTGGCCATTAATGGTGACGCGGAATGAAGGTAGTTGTTCGAATTGAAGAATTGAGTGCGGAATTGAGAATGAAACGGCGATGCCCAGTTCCACTGCCTTGATCGCTAGACACGGACTTTGCTAGTTGAGGCTTGGCAACACAGAACGCGGTCTGTCGTGGCGGGCAGTGATCCAGTTGCACAAACTCAAAATTATCGTGCGGTCCAGGCAGTCTGAATAGTTTTTTTGTGGATTTTGCTTTAACCTGGGTAAGGAAACTGAACAAAACTGGCACACATCACCGGTATCAGAACATAGTGATGAAGGCGGAAACGTGCCTATATTTCTTTTCTTTTTAGGTTAGTTGGGTGCACCCAATATCGTATTTTTCTGTTGATACCCTCTACTTCTAGTGCCAAAGCAAGAAGAAGTGTCTATTCGTCAGGACTATTTATGTTTCTGGACAAACCCGCGGAAAATCATCGAACCTGCTCTGAAACACATAACAAGACTCCGAATATGTACTTACTTGAAAAAAAAAAAAAAAAAAAAAAAAAAAATAAAAAAAAAAAAAAAAAAAAAAAAAAAAAAAAATAAATAAATAAAAATAAATAAATAAATAAATAAATAAAAAATAAATAATAATAATAAAATAAATAAAATGATAGTTATTGAAAATTTAGTCCACTGTGAGTGAAAATGCCATTACCTGCCATTTAGAAATCGGTGTGAATACAAAATGGCTGCCTTATTAAGATTGCTGGCATTTTACGGTTTACCTATCTCCAATAATTTCCAAACCGTGCATTCTTCAGAAATTGTTATGCGTTGAAAAGATTTATAGCATAACTCGAGACATATGAATGTAGATGTATTATTTTTGCTGTCAAATAACTGATGCGCCAAAGTATAATTTTGTATTTGAAAAATAAAGAAATAAAATTAATAAATGAACATAAAAATTTGCAGATGCCTGTTGTATGGGAACGAAAAATTGTATCCTCCTTTTGCCGGCTATCTCGCCAAAAAACGAATCGTGGTTTCGTTTGAACATTTGTAAATGTAGTAGATAATGATACACACGGTTCATTCATATGTATATTCGAATACTCTTGAACACACAAATATATAAATCTAAATATACGTGTGTGCGCATGTATATAAATATAAAAAAACATTCACATTATAGTTGTTAATAGGTAAATTGTGGTACTATATGGCTAAATATTGTTCTCATACCAACATTTTATTCTGTTTTTGTTGCAGGTATGAATTCGTTTGCAAATCTGACTTGTCTACTTATTCATTTGTCGACTGTAAATAGGTATGTACGTTATTTATGCTTCAAATATGTGTTTCCTAGTATTTTAATTTGTAAAGTTGCCGGTCTATGAGTGCTAAGTTCAGGGGATTTAGGGTAATTTTGAGCCAAACCCCGAGGATCGACCTAATGGCTCATCCCTAAACGAAACTGTTGTTTATATAGATTTCCAGTTGTACTTCAATAAAACAAAAAGTCCCTTTAATCCGTATTTTTTTCGATGCGATTGATAAAATAATTTGAATACATTCGCGGGATCATCGGTTGTTGTGATGGGTTTTCTGAAACTCTCTGCACACAATTTAGTTTGTATCATTACAGCATTGTTAATATCAGCTTCATATTATAAACTTCAAATATATTGTTTATTGCTTTTTTTTTGGTTTAGGCGATTGGCAAAATTAGGTAATGTCAGGTTCGAATCAGGTTCTTTGGGAATTAAATGTTACGCAATTCAATGTAATGATGATTGCTAATTCTTGCGATCTCTGAAATTCCGACTCATCCACTTTGAAATCATTTCAAAGTATCATGAAGTGGTTTAAAGAGGTATTGGCGCGGCTTTAATTTGTGCAACGGTCATGAGTGCAATATCATTTCAATGAGGTTTGAATTTAATGGATATAGCCGTTGTTCAAATAGAGGGAAAACGCTCCTTTCGCACATAAATGCAGATTGTTTCCATTCTGCAGCGACTGACTGACTGATATCTATTGCACCAACGTGCATTTCATGCATGACATAGTGGTCTAAAGGCCGAATCACGTCTTTCGCAGTTCGTGAGACTGTCGGCAAGTCTACGAACTTGTCATGAGTCCATACGTGTCGTGAAATAGCTGCTACACGCAATCAGATTTTTCGTTTAGAATTTTTCCTCGTCATTGCCACATCACTGTTTTCCAACAAGGTTCCATTCTCCTTTCGTAACGCGTTCGACCGATCCTAAGATTCTGTTGAGTCTGAAAGATTTCTTCCAAAAGAGTCTTGTGGGAGTGAATCCAACAAATACTTTCATGTCTAAAAATCGTTGTCGAGTAGAAGCGCCTAACCGTTTTAATCCTCTTTTGATGGCACTTGAAAAGCGCCAATTGTAAAAGAGCTAATATAGTTTGATCATATTTTAATTTTATAGTCCTAGTTTAACTAAGTTATTTGAATATTAGGTAACCATGATCATGAACTATTGGCGATGGCTAGGGATGGTTCAGAGAGGTTCAGGCCTACAGCCTCCACCTATCTCTAACAATCTCCAGACGTTCGTAATCATATTTTCCCCATGACTTACAAATCCAAAAAGACATTCACGATCCCAAACATACCAGCCTAATTTGCCTTCTGGTAGAGGCCTAAGGAACACTATCACCAAAAAATTATTTAATTTGAATATTATTGATCTCACGAGTTAAACCTTGGCTACTTTCCATGACCCAAAACTCGTTTAATCCCTATTCGGAATAACAAATGTTACCTCATAGAGTTTAAGACAAACTGCCCATTCAAAAGTTGGACAATGTGACGCGTCGGGACAGTTAAGTTGACACATGCAACCAACCCCTCACCTGTTGACCACAGCTTCTATTCTAATGGCAAAACATTCTATAAAAATGTCAAGGCTATGGAAGAGTTTTGTGTATGAAATTAGAAAGTTTTGTGTAGTTTCCAATCAACATTGGAAGTATTCTGTCGTCCTATCATAATATGCAACCATCATTATTATCACCTATTACCCATAATTTTCCTCTTATCATTGTTCTTGGTTGCTAAACAGTGTCAGGGTGTTTAAGTGATGAGGCCATTTCCACATCAATCTAGAGCTGGTATTTTATTTTTCGACTATTGAACGAGGTTGGTTCTTCATTATATTAAGTGATAAAATGTCAGGAATCGCATTAGGAGGAGTGGGCATGTTAAATATTTGCCATTTTTCTGGAGAGATGCCTACTATCAACTAATTCCTACCAAAAAAATTAGTGTGTTTCTAGGTACCACACTAGTTTTCAAATATAAGATTTATTCTAATTAACAACTCACAAATTAATTGTTATAATTAACTACCGCACACAAAAGCAACTCGACCGTATTGCTATCATAGCTAATGGCCGAGCCATCCGGTCAGCCAGCCCGGGCTCCGGCCGGTGGAGTTATCCGGCTGGTATAACTGGCCGGATTTAGGGAGTTTAAACTCGATTCGCCTCAGTAGGAGTCGAAACTTGTGCTGTGGTGAGACAGAAAGTTGTAATCTCCGTTAACTTCCACCCTTTCCGAGTTTAAACACGTTTAAGATTTTGGTGAAAGTGAGCCTAAGTGTTCAGTCATCACTATGTGCCACTGTGCCACACACCGTTTTATATATGCTGAGGAAGGGGGCTTTCCTGAATCAAGTTCATATGAGCGGAGGCTTCGTAAATAAGAGGGCTATCCTATTAAAATTGATCTAAGGAGAAGTGGGACAACTAGTATAAGAGAACACAAAACCGAATACAAATATTCAGTGTCAGAACATTCTAACCCTGAATCCGTTAAAAATCCGTGGATGTGGTACGTCTGTGTGCGTGACAAATTTTGTCGAACCTGTCCAGGCTACGAATCTTAACAGATTTTCATGATTTATTATTTTGTTTGATCCCAATTTTAGTTTATTTATGTATCAAACCTTGGACATTTTAAATTGATTAAGGTAGGGAGAAAATGGAGTGGGTAATCACCGATTATTTCAAGTGCTACCCAAGCTACAATTCTCAACTTACTATCGTGATTCTTTTTTGGGCCAATTCCGTATTTTAGTCTAGTCATGGAAGATATTTAAGAAGCATCCATTTTGATTATGGAGGGCGTTAAAGAGGTAACATTAATTTAGTAATACTGATAAATCGTAATATTTTCACTATTCTCGTGTGATTTTTTATGTAACAAACCTTGTACAAAGTTATGTAACAAATTGGGAGTTCCAAATTTATGATCGGTGGGCTGAATGGAGGGGTACCTCATCCCAATACTTTCATTGTTCTCCTCCGTTTTTCATAATTTATTTGTATGTTTCGTCATATTTTTGTCTAAATGGACGAAAAATCGGGGATTTGATTTTGATTACGGATTAGTGGTGAGGAGAAGTGATAAAAGGGGAAATGAACTGAACTACTTATACTATTTATTCTCAATCAGTTTTCCTGATTTATTTTTGTTTTGGTGTGTGTGTGTGTGTGTGTGTGAGTGGGGAAGGGTTTGTTCATTTCCTCCTGCTTTTGGAAAAGTTAAAGCCCTCTGCAAAGAGAGGATTATTTTGATTTATTACCTACGACAAACCTGACACAGGAACGTCTCTGAAATGCAAGTATTTTGCACCCTACATGCTCTGAAGAAATTGACATTAAACACCTTAGTGCCGGAAGCTTCTCAATTATTAATCCAGAGCAGCTGGATGATTTGAATCTCACAGATCTGCGAACTTGAAACAAGTTGCCCGATGAGGGTAGTCGAAAATGGATCGGTTTTTGACTGTTTGTAATGAGCTAGAGAATATCATCATAGAAAGGAAGACGAAGATACTGGCGCGTAGTGGCGCGGGCTAGACGCGGCTGAGGAAAGGTTGACCTTGAGGGGACTGCTTTCTACTTCCACGGCCCACCGGCAAGGCACGCACCTTGCAATCATCTCCGACCGCAGGGCCAACTACACTTCTGCGGTGATGGAACTCGGGTGTCACATTGAACGATTTTTTTAGTTTGTTGCTAGTAGAATCATTATAAGGTCACTAACTTTGTTGTATTGAGCAATGTTTGTAGCACATTCTTATTTATTTATTCTACATATACACGGGCGGAGCCCCATGACACGGGAATAAAAACACATAGCATAAAGGGTCTGGAATAATCATCAATAGTGTTCAAAATTAAGAAAAGAAATGAATGAATTTACTTATTAAAAAAAATAACAATGGTAGTTAATTGGATAATGAAATTGGAGTAGTAAACAACGTTTGCTTAAGTGTATGGAGAGAATCATTGTGGGAAAGTTGATAGTGGGATAGGACCGAATTCGCTGATTGCCGTAATTCGTACAGCGTTCGTTGTTTAAGAAAGTTTATCAGGAAGATAGCCGGAGTACTGCAGAAATCCTGGGAGCACGATGACCAGTTCTTGAGAGCGAGGCAGGGCAATTCATGTGATTGTTCAACGAGTTGTGAATAAGTGCCAGGGCAGCAATGGTTCTTCGGTAATTTGGTGGATGCAGGTAGCAGCGTTCCTGTAAAACCACGTAGTTATCAACTTCAGATGAAGAAATTCCATGCTTACAACGGAAAGAGGAGAGGAAACTACGCTAAACTCTTTCCATAAAATATTCTTTTACCAGCAATTATGTACTGCCTATCATTTTTGGCCCTTCTCGATCCGACTTCGTAACCCATTTAAGTACACACAACAGTTTCCAAATTCAGCCAACTGAATGGTGGATTTCCTTAATTTATTGTCCTCTTTCGTTACATTTTGACCAGTTTTACTTCTTGGCACCGCCATGGAAGCGAAACTGGCCAGATTGCAGTAAACAAGGATACTGAAGGAGCTGGTTACAAATACTTGCTCCATCATCAGCTAAGTAATGAACTGCAATTCAGAATCAAACAACCCATTCTAATGAGGCGATTAGTGAGTATGTTTTTGAAGTATTACCATCCCTTGGTAATGTCACGAAGAGTACATACCTACCTAGTCTATAAAGAACCTTCAAGCGCGCATTGGAGACAACCATAAAAATACAACGTCAATTTTCCTGTCAACATTCTATTAATTACGATTCTTCGAAACTGGTTGGATTGTGATGAACATGGAAGTTAATGAAGAAGCTGATTTTGATAACTACTTTTCTCATCTAACCAGTAATGAATTAAACTATAGTACAGTAAAAAAAAAGAACAAGAAAACTAACAAAAAAGTAGGTACAAAAAAAAACCTTTCTAATATTATGCTTTGTATTAGTTTTTTTTCATCCGAAAGTAATATTAAAAAACCACAGAGATATTAAAGATTTACAACGTTGAAGGTATAGGTAAAATTGCCACTTGAACTTGAACTTTTTACCACACAACCTGTGAAATAAGGTTTCTGGCAACCTATAAAACAAAACTAGTCGATTCAGACAAATACAACCTCATCTACCGAGTAATGAATTGTAGTATAGCACCAAACAAATTCTTGTCGTGTGATATATTTGTGAGTATGATTGGGAGGTATTACGATCCGATAGTATTTTCTACAAACGTACAAACCCCATCGAGGATTTTCAACGTCGAAGAGTGAAGACGGGGTCTCTGAAAGAATGCCGGGCTAGGATTATCCTAGGCAACAAGAAGAGTATTCAGTGGACGGGCCCCGACCAGAGGAGAGGAAAGGTTGGCCTTGAGGCTCCTGCTTTCTTTCTCTCACGGCAGACACTCAGTCACGGCTCTTCACGATCGGAAAACACCAACTATGGTCAACAGAAAATCACTCTCAACAGCGTAATACGTTACTTTTCAGGCCAGTCAGCGGTTACCTGCCTTTTATGACAGTTACTTGTGTTCATTTTTCATGTTAACAGCTCAACAATGTTCAGGGCACCAGTTGACTCACGTAAAGTAAAAAGTGCTTTCTCAATTTTTCGGCCAAATCGTGGCCAATATA
The DNA here is from genome assembly GCA_030762985.1 of Adelphocoris suturalis. Classification (NCBI taxonomy): domain Eukaryota; kingdom Metazoa; phylum Arthropoda; class Insecta; order Hemiptera; family Miridae; genus Adelphocoris; species Adelphocoris suturalis. Next base: position 28,592,777 of record CM061043.1, read on the forward strand.
AACAACTAGTATCAGCCACAACAGTAGTTTCTCATGATAAGCATTGACGAGTTGGTACCTACTTCTCTAAGACCTTGTTACCTAACGACTTTGTTAACGGAGGAATAAATCCTGAACTTAGTCAAATCATATCATAGTAAAAACTAACGTCTATATTCTACGCAGCTCTCACAACATTAAAGTAAATGTATCATGTACATACTTATATGTTATTGTATGTATCATATTATGAAATTTATGAAACTCAGCAATTGTCAAGGGTTTTGCCACATTTGCGACCACGATCATTGATCATAGTAGTGTTACTCCAAAAATGAAACGAAAGAGTGAAGAAACACAACCAAAACCTGTTCACAAGGACTGACGTGAGTGTTCCATGGATTCTCCAGATCTCATCAGTTCATTGGTCCACGGTGCGCCTCACGTCTGATTAGAAACAACACACCTCCTCAAGAAATCAATGCCTCTTGATATTAAAAGATCAAAGTCCTGAAAATATTGTGGGCATGTTGCTTTTTCAACTCTTATGTTAATGAGGGCTTTCGAAATCCATTCGAAAGGATTTTACCAATGGGGAATTTGCATGGTTATTGTTTATTTGCCTGATAGAAAGAGCCTTGATGAGAGCTTTCCAAAAAGGTGCTATATGAAGGGTATTTGAATACTAATACGTATCTTGAAATTCATTTGCACGATGACGTCACGGCCCCCGCCCGCCTGGGGAGAACTCGCAGCACGCGTGATCTTCCTACCTGTTTATTAGCCTAACTAAACGGTATTTTGAGCTGAAAATTGGAATAAGGGGGTTTTAAAGTGCGCTGAATCCGAATCTGAGGTCCAAAGTGTGAAATTACAACACTTGAAAGTTCCCCATTGAGATGCATTTGTATAATACAAGAAAAGTAAACCAAAACCTTCCCTTACAATAAATTGAATTGAGCGACAATTGCGATTGTTGCTGAGCGACAGTTGATACCTATAATATTAGATTATTTAAAATGCCAACAACTAATTATTAATACTAGGGTCATATCTGACTTGAAACTTAGAAACAATTTTTACTATCTAACTAGTTGGCTTAAAACGACTAAAATTGATACACTTATATTTTTCAACAGAATTTTAGTTAGATAAAGTTTATCAACAATGAACTAGGGCTTTAAAATTTTTTTGCACAAAACTATGATGAAAACATACTTAAATTTCATTGATTTTTGTTGAAAAATCGGTAAAATTTACAACAAATAGCTAAAAATTTTAAATCTTGTTTTTATTGCAAAATGTTATTTAGAACTTTTTTTGGCATAAAACTGGTTGTTATCAATTTATTTGCACTCAAAGACCTCAAATTTTATTTTACATGATATATTACTACAATTTACGAAACTTCGCTCATTCTATCATGCTGCATGGCTGGAACTTTTTTATGTGAGGGTAGCCTGTGTATAGAATTTATTTAACATTTACGTTTATAATTCACTCAGTATTGCAGCTTCTGTTGATGGATGACACTCTCTCTAATTAATTATAAATTGTACGAACAATCCTGCAACAGAAAAGAACTTGGTGTGTGGTGTCAAGTTTTAGGTTTTTGAAGCTTTTTGCGTTTTAATGTTTCTGTCTGCAACGCATCTCCGAATTTTGCCTTCTCCTCCCGTCCCTTGAGTAATTGATGAAGAAGGATGTCCAACTCGGGGAAAACCTGACCCTTCCTGGAACGTCGTCATTTTAAAACGAGCGTACCTGCGTCTAAAATGACGTAGATACCTGATGCATTTTTAAGGGTTCGAACCCCGTCAGAGGCCCTACCGCGCTTTCTCATTATGTATTATCTAGCGCTCTCTGGCACCACTTCGGCTTTTGCCCGACATAATTCCCGTACCTCTTGTCGAGCTGGCGTTATACGAGTATGTTGCTCGCAGTATGTTTTGCGTCAAGCTGTGGGTTCAGCGGACACTCCCATTGCCTTTCCGAAGTTGTCAATTCCATGCAAAAGGGTTTACATCTCTGCAGGGATGTCAACAGGGAAATGTGATCACGTCGATTATTCGCGGTTGGATAATTGCAAAATCCTTCCTTTCCCCAGAGTGCGATTGTGGCATTTTGCAACGGTTATTGGCAATGTTGCGTTCCATCTCATTGTCCGGATCCCCAACGGCACTGATTATTCATTGGAACCTTTGTCACTGTGGTGTTAATTCCGATTGAATAAGCCTCAGCTATCATTATGAGAATATATTTATGTCTTTTGATTATCTTTCTGACACGTGATGAGTTGTCATCATCGGATATGAGCAAAGGCCTTTGTTATTATTTGCGACATTTAATTATTATCCATCAAACAGACTTATTAATGAAGAATATTGTTATTCGGTCTAGACTATTCAAATTTAGATTGCAGATTAGCTATTCTAAGTCACTCATATGAATAAATGCATAGCATTTGGAACTAAATTAAACCTACCTGGTTGTTTTTCATCACTCCCTCTCGTTCATTATGGCTTACAAGCTTGTATATTGAATTTGAATACTGGGTGTCCAAAGAACCATGTAGCCGATACTTAGTTTTCTTAGCTAATTGGATCAGAAATAAGGTTTTGACATGGATATGTCTTTTGGCTGGGGGTCAAGGAATTTTTCACGACACAATTTTTTCTCGAAAAGTGATAGACATCTATGAGGTACTACCGCAATGTACTTCTACAAAATATGCATAGACAACTGATGATTTAAATCCTGCGTTAAACAGCAGGTTATATTTTTTTTTTAGCTTGGAACAGCGGGATTTTTTACTTTCCCAACATCCCAACAGAGTGGAAAGTGATGTCCATTTTTACTTTCCCAACATCCCAATAGAGTGGAAAGTAATGTCCACTTTTACTTTCCCAACATAGTGGAAAGTGATGTCCATTTTTACTTTCCCAACAGAAAGGGAAGTAATGTCAACGACTTTGACATATCCATGATCAATTGTTTTTCCCCTTCAAGGGAGAAATTTATACATGGTTAGGGATGGTTTTTCCTTCTATTTTTCGTAGTTTTTTTCTTTGAAAGTTCTGAGTTGCGCATTCCATATATTCGTGGATAGACCCTACGCCTGGACGAGGTGGCCGCCGGCACTGGGGAGGTGGATTCCGGTGGATTTCTAAGTGAAACGTTTCAAATTTTGAGTAGTTTATTTCTCTTACATTCTTAATACGTAGGTATGTTTATAAGTCCGTTTGTAACTTGTGTACAAGGTTGCGACTTTATGGAACGACATAATCTCAAGAAAGAGCTAGCGGAAGTGAAATAACTGGCAGGTTAAAAATATTAGGGCACTTCCCCCTACATGGAGGTAATATTTTAAGTTTAGTTCTTGTTGAAAAATATCTAATACTTGGAAAAATTGTATTCATCTTGAATAATTTTTACTAAATTTGAATGTACTAAAAGAAATTTGACTTTATTTGACAAGGGCGGCTCGCTACGTTTGCCGATTCGATGGGTTGAAGCTCCGAAACAGATTTTACCAAAGCAACACCATTAAATGCTGCTGGTGGCCATGCCTATTTCTCCGCGAAATATTGACTTGAACTTTGTTATCTACACAACTTGTATTGCCTTCGTTTCATTCACCATACTTGAAAGCTTTTTTTAAACCTATTTTGGGAAGTTTTTTGCTAATTACTGGTTTTTTAAAATTCTAAGATAGTGCTAAAAATTATGTTTTAACATTTATTGTTCAGCTTATTACTGTCCTTAGGGCATCTTCCTGGCCATGAAAAGTATCGAATATCATTTGTATCCATAAGAAAAGCTTATTGAAGGAAACACCAAAAAGGTGACAAAAACTACGTTTTTAAACCTATTTTTAGAAGTATTTTGCTAATTACCTCCCTTGGAGTATTTTCCCAAGGTTGAGGGGTATCTAATATCATTCGTACCTCCAAGAAGAGTAGCTCCTGTTAATGACATCATAATCCCTCAAGCCATCTTGGAGAAAAGGCAAAAAAGTGCTAAAAACGACGTTTTTTCACCTATTCTGATTTTTTTTTAACCCCCCAAAAATGATCATTTTAAGCTAATTTTTCTACAGTAGCTAGACTTTGGGTTTAGAAACCCAACGGCGAAATTGGAATTTGTTTATGTCGTACCGTAAGGTTGCAATCGTGTACACGAGTTACATAATTTTGACATTTTCATGTCTTTCATATGGCACATAACAAAAAAATCGTCACAAAAATTGCTCACGAAAATTGTCCCAAGTGGCCACAACGATGATTATGACCATCAGAAATGACGTTGACCATTCGTCCAGTTTTTTCCCTAATGATCCCACGATTCTGAGATTCGGTATGTAGCCCCTTGAGGGACTTCTGAACACAACTGACCGATCCCAGATCAGCTGAGTGGCTCTAGAATCCAGTTGTTTCCCTAATGATCCCACGATTCTGAGATTTGGTATGTAGCCCCTTGAGGGACTTCTGAACGCAACTGACCGATCCCAGATCAGCTGAGTGGCTCTAGAATCCAGTTTTTTCCCTAATGATCCCACGATTCTGAGATTTGGTATGTAGCCCCTTGAGGGACTTCTGAACACAACTGACCGATCCCAGATCAGCTGAGTGGCTCTAGAGTCCAGTTTTTTCCCTAATGATCCCACGATTCTGAGATTTGGTATGTGGGCCCTTGAGGGACTTCTGAACACAACTGACAGATCAGCTGAGTGGCTCTAGAATCCAGTTTTTTCCCTAATGATCCCACAATTCTGAGATTTGGTATGTAGCCCCTTGAGGGACTTCTGAACACAACTGACCGATCCCAGATCAGCTGAGTGGCTCTAGAAACCAGTTTTTTCCCTAATGATCCCACGATTCTGAGATTTGGTATGTAGCCCCTTGAGGGACTTCTGAACACAACTGACCGATCCCAGATCAGCTGAGTGGCTCTAGAATCCAGTTTTTTCCCTAATGATCCCAAGATTCTGAGATTTGGTATGTAGCCCCTTGAGGGACTTCTGAACGCAACTGACCGATCTCAGATCAGCTGAGTGGCTCTAGAATCCAGTTTTTTCCCTAATGATCCCACGATTCTGAGATTTGGTATGTGGGCCCTTGAGGGACTTCTGAACACAACTGACCGATCCCAGATCAGCTGAGTGGCTCTAGAATCCAGTTTTTTCCCTAATGATCCCACGATTCTGAGATTTGGTATGTAGCCCCTTGAGGGACTTCTGAACACAACTGACCGATCCCAGATCAGCTGAGTGGCTCTAGAATCCAGTTTTTTCCCTAATGATCCCACGATTCTGAGATTTGGTATGTAGCCCCTTTAGGGACTTCTGAACGCAACTGACCGATCTCAGATCAGCTGAGTGGCTCTAGAGTCCAGTTTTTTCCCTAATGATCCCACGATTCTGAGATTTGGTATGTGGGCCCTTGAGGGACTTCTGAACACAACTGACCGATCCCAGATCAGCTGAGTGGCTCTAGAATCCAGTTTTTCTAGAATTCAATAAAGTACCCACGGGTGTCGGAACAATGAGTCAACACGATCGCAAATTCAATTAAGTACCCACGGGTGGGCGGTTTCTCTTATGGCCCATTTAATTGATCTGTATTTCTTCAAAATAGAATCCAACATAGTGATGGTCATGTTTGCCTGAGATTCCATTTGGGTAAGCCTTTTCAGCCGGTTGACACCAAGACCGGTTGGTTCGCCATGTCGAAGTTTTACCTGTTTTCCACACTCCTCGCCGTGTTGGTCCACTGAATGGGATGAGCTGGAACGTGCCTGTTCTGTATTTTCCGATCGTTTGGATTTCTTCGTAGGTGCCATTGTGTAATTTACGCACAAGAAAATTAACACTACACGTTAATCAAATTAGACTAGACGCCTTATAAAATTAACTTTGCGACTTTTGATTTCTTAATTTATTTTATTATAAAACTCCCCTCAAAGGCGGAGGGGCCACACCATTATATTGAGAAAATAAATAAATGAATGAAAAAGTAGGGAGGACGCCCAGGTTTACCCGACGCCGGCTCTAGGGATGAGGGAAGTTGCAAAAGGATGAGGAGGAAGAATGGGATGAACGGGTACATACACACACACACACATACATACATACACACACATACATACATTTTCATATATATTTTCACATACATTATCGTATATTTTTTTTTTTGGCCATAAAATTAATAGTCAACTTTTTTTTGCACTCAAAGAGCTCAAATTTCAAAACAATCTATCTGTCAATCGATCTTTTTTATCATGCATTATGATAATTTACGAAAATTCGCTCATACGATCATGCTGCATGACTGGGACTTTTTAAAGGTTTCACTTGGTTATTGTTTTATGATATTCTGCTTCTGTTGCTACAATAATAACTATACTTCAACAATCAGCAGATGGACTTCACCGATGAGCTGCGGCCTTTTCCCCTAAATATGCTTTTTGCATTAAAAATGTGTTGTGAGATAAAACACGCTCGGTAAAGTTGGTTGAGGTTTACCAAGTCATACGTAGATGCAGAAAATATTCGACCCCAACCGCCGCCGCCAACAACTCGATAAACAAGATTTGGTATAAATAATAATAAAGGTTGGTTTGCTCGGGCAAAATAGAAACTGGAGCTACGTGCATTTTTGATTCGAATGCTACTGCACGAAGATTTAGCTGGCGAGAATTCCTGTCATAATAATTCTGAATCATTCCCAAGTATATAACAACAACCTATACCATCAACAATTAATCTTCTATTCCTTTTTCCCGGGTTTTGCATTATTCCTACCTGCAATCCGTTCAGCTGATTGCTGGACGTACAAGTTTTGATGTAGGTACCAGCAAAGATTCCAGGAAGATGTAACTGGTCAACGGAACATTCTTCCCTAATCTGCTTGTTTACCAGCATGATTATAAGCTCAGTTCGACTTGTTTTGGAGATATGTTCATCACTGAAAATATTTAATACTGTTGGTGAACAAACACACAACGCTCAAATTTACAGTGTGTGACGTGTGTGTCCAGATATTACTGGCCGGATTCTTGTGCTCTTAAAATAATTTTTTATATTATCACATTAGTTCCAAGTTTATGTCAATATATACTCATGCATTCCATTTTGCTGATCGCAGCAAGCAAGTTTTGATGCACATAGTCAACACCTTAGATTTTAAGAAGATAGAGACCGTGCTCCTTTATTTGCACGAACACCAGAATGACGTTTTTTGTACCCAAATGAAACTGAGGATCGCCTTGCGATTAATTTCACTCTGTCGAAAGTCAATCAGCTGATGGTGTTATTCTTTGAACTTTTTTGAAGACCATAACTCATTTATAACATTAAACACACACATTGACGTGGATTTTTGTGGGCATTAATTTATTGGTGAGCTTCGATCGGTGTATCCTCCAAGGCCTAATTCAGATTCCTCAGCCTAACCCGCCCAACTCCCACCGAAATTGTTATTAATGGGAACGTCGGCGAGAGGCTCTTGAGGTTTCATACTTAAACCCAGAAGATACTTCGACCCCAACCGCCGCTCCATAAACAAGATTTGGAATAAATGAAGGTTGGCTAGCTCGGCCTAAATAAGGGACTGAGGCCGTGTAAATTGTGAATCCAAATGACTGTGTGGAGGGGGCGGATGAGGGGCTGCTTGCATTTAAATGCTACAGCGCGAGAGATTTAGCTGGCGAGAAACCGGTTGAATGCTCAATGCAAGGTCACTGCCCTCTCTTCTTCTCGAGGCCCTCTTCCTAATTCCTATGGTGGATCTCCCTCCCGAAAAAACTGCCTCTTTTTTATTTCGTCCGTTCGGGGCGTTTGAGGGATTTGCTGGGGAGACCCCTATTACTGGGATCCGGGAGCGTTGAGCTGTTCTTAGATTGGGTTTGGAGCTTGGAGAAAATATCCGATCGCCAGTAGCATTGCTAGACCATATTGTCTGCAGTTACATCCCTACTCCCTCCTCATCATGGGAACTATGAAATATGCCAGTTAGGCGAATGCCAATCATCCATAGGTCACTAATAAACAAGTAAGTAAGTATTCTTTATTGACAAACGGACAAAATACCTACCTAATCGATACTTGCCTGTAAAAATAAGAGTAACAATAACATTAAACGCAACTTCTAGTAAATTACTATATGTAAAAGTTTTATACAGATAGCTATTGAAAAGTTGAATTAACTAAGAAAAGTTATGAGAATGGACTGGTATGGAATGGAATGTAACTAGAAATAATGTTTTGGTTCCTAAAGTCTAAGCTGTCTAGGAACCTAGAGAACTCAGGTCTGAAGGGAATTTTATATTGAACTGCTCGAGAGAAATCAATACAGTGTTGAGAATAATTAATCACACTTTGTGAAACAGTATTAAAATAACTAGTGGAAAAGCCCGTGTCACCACGGGATGCAAGTACAAACTTTAATTATGCAAATAATTGTGTAATAATTTGCGCGCGTAATTTTGTAATAATTTAATTTTGAGGTACGTTGGCTGCGATGTGTACGGTCAAATTTGCGGAGCAAATTCGGCAAGTATGCAGCTATTGGGTTTTTCACGTGTGGCTGGTCGGTAGGTGCGTGCGGGCCAATGGTTTTATTGTCGAGTGCGATGACCGCATCGTATAATGACCCTATTGGCTAATCTATTGGCCGTTATCGAACTACCTATATATACCAATATCTCCCCAATGATTTTTTAGTTTCCATGGATGCCTCAATTTTAAATAATTCTACAACTTTCCCTCGTTTTTGCGGAGCAAATTCGGCAAGTATGCAGCTATTGGGGTTTTCACGTGTGGCTGGTCGGTAGGTGCGTGCGGGCCAATGGTTTTATTGTCGAGTGCGATGACCTCATCGTATAATGACCCTATTGGCTAATCTATTGGCCGTTATCGAACTACCAATATCTCCCCAATGATTTTTTAGTTTCCATGGATGCCTCAATTTTAAATAATTCTACAACTTTCCCTCGTTTTTGCACTTTTTCTTGTTTTTTAATATGAAGGAATCTGATTTATAACTTGGTAGAATTATCTGCACCAGTTTTCTTCATGCCGGTCAGTTTAAAAAAAATTTGAAGAGAATCGGTGCAGGCGTTCAAGCGTTATCACTTTGTATGTATCCTATTATTATAATAGATAATGCCAGAAAAATGTGAGGGAGATGCTTTTGTACATTAAAGCAATAGTAGAAATAGTAATAAATTAAATTCAAGACAGAACCAAAAGTAGATAATAAGTATATCATATCGTTTTAAAGTAACTGAAAACTTTTCAGTCTCGATTTAAAGTTGTCATTATATGATGTATTTAGTAGAAATGCATGTAGAACTCTCTTGAATACAACTAGAGAACTTGTACTAAGAAGACGTAAGGAATAGACGTGAATGTCAAGGGTGCAAGGTATGAAAACTGATGGCAAAAGAAACTATTATGAGGTTGTGGAACCAACACATTGATGCTATAGACAGCTCTAGTACATGGACCTACTCTTTCCACAATTTCTGCTGAAATCTTTTTACAGTATCCGAGGAAAAGAGACAACGTACAAATACCTGGGCTCAATCATCTTACTGTAAATAGATAGCACTCTCATTTGGTACGGAAGTTGTTGAGAGTTTTCTCTAAATGACAAAAATGGGATCTACAAGCACGATGGTATTTTCGTCTGTCGAAATGGGCTATTTCACCCACTTTATTTTATTCCACGAGCTGAAAGATAATAAAGATAGCTTCCCAAAAAGGTGCTGTAATCAGAGGTCCAGATAATTACAAGTTGCCAAATCAGTGATGTAAAGAAAGCTGAATGTCTTTGGGGAACGACCGCACCCATGCGTCCACTTATGACGTCAACTATTAATTTTATTTCCTTGTCCGAATGGTTTGGTTTTGCTCATATAAATTCCAATGAATGCTGAACTTAGGTAACCTCTGCAAACGTGTTAGCGTTAAATCCTCGCAATTTATTTACTTAATCTGTCCGATCACTACAAAACACCTATCCGATTTCGCACTCTAAAGAAGGCTGGGGTCTAACAGTTAGAAAGTTCCTCAGAAACATCTTTGCATTGGAATCAATGGTATCCATTATGACATGAATATACAGTGTAACCGACTAACTCCTCATAAAAACCTGTATACTTTTTTGTACACATAATTCAGATTTATCATATCTTAATTTTTGTTGTATGCATTCTTATATTGCTATAAAATGTACAATCCAATGGTAATCCTAGAAAAATATAGTTAATGATAAGTTTCACACCTTTTGCTCATGTAATCAAAGAGATTTTTACTTTTGGGGTAATGTGATTGTGTATTCATTGAACAAAGCCCAACATTTTTACGGTATGCGCTTAGCGAATTCCATTTATTCTTACACAAGTAAAATTCTGTAGTATTTTAGTCATGCTTTTTCAAGACAACGATTTTAGCTCTGTCGAAACTGTTTTTGGCATTAGCGAAAATTACACGTTTGTTCACTCGGCTGGGGCCTTAGTTGAACGCGCATCTCGACTTCGCAATCAGCCAGGTTACAGGGTTTTACTGCAGTCCAAATCGTTCTTCATACCTGTCCCTCCGCTGGTCGACACACAACGGAAAAAGAGAAATTATCTGTCTCGACGCGCAATTTGATCATGATTGCGTTATTGCGAAGGCTCAAAGAGTGATGAAAGACATTCGTTGTTCCAGTGAGCCTTGAAAAATTTCTTGATGTTTGATAGATTCGCGCTCTTGATACTTTGGGATTAATTTTAAAGTTATTAAACAATTTTGGCGCATGTGGATGGGCCATGAACCTCCTAACCCTGTCCAATTAGAAGTTTCTGATTATTTGCCATCTAGCAGCGAGATGACTAATTTCAGTTTGAATATGAATGAATAACTGAATTAAAAACGAAGCAATATATTCAGCAATAGTTTATTATTTTAGTGCCGAATATCCCTTTTTTGGAGATCAATCGACATCCATTTATATATACATACATACATATATATATATATATATATATATATATATATATATATATATATATATATATATATATATATATATATTATATATACTCGTATAATGACTGATGCAATCTTGTGACTACTAAAGCCACATATTGAAAAGAAATTGAACGCTCTTTCCAACGGCATCCTCAAATTCGTATTTACTCAATATGGAAGGGAGTTATAACTAATTTTGTGATTAAGGTTGAAAACACGAAAAAGTCTTAAATTGTGAATAACTCGAAAGTAATGCCTCTAAACAAAATCTAAGAGGCATTTTTTGTTGAAAATTAGTTGTAGAATCGTCCCCTAGGAAGTTAGTAACCAAATGAGTTAACGGATGTTAATGAAATGTCAAAACGGATTTCAATGAAGACAATTTTCGAAAGTTTTGATTTTAAAATTTTCGGAGCCATTGCATTTGCTTCATGTTCTACAAAGATTCGGTAAAATAAGGGGGGGGGGGGGGGGGGGGATCGGGGCGAAGCTGGTTTGTACAAACCTTTCAAGTTGAGTTAGATGGATTGACGTGGTTTCGGGTCAAGTTTTCGTTGGAGGATTAGAGCCTTAGAGCCTTTCTCCTCCACGAAGACGGTCGAAGCATCAATCTTTTATACCCGAAGGTGTTTTTGCTGTGGGGGAAACCTCTTGGAAATTAGGGTAGATTCGTGCGATACTGTTCATCAAAGTCACGTTAGCGTCGGAAGGGACCGGGGAAATTACGAATTAGCCCGTTCCAGGTTTTAACAGCTCAAATGATTATCTTTGGATTTGAGACGTCAATCACTCAGATGGAATTTTAAGAAGATGCGGGATAAACGTTCATAAAAAAGTCATTCCCCGAAAAATGCTTTCTATTTAGATGGTTGGTCTGTAGTATCGACCTAAGTTAATTTCGACTTCAAACTTCGGGGATTACAACATTATACATTAACACACTAATCGGAAACCACAATTTTATTCTTTGCCTTGGGCTGGGTCTAACAGAACCATGTAGCCAATCGTCTCCAGAAATCCCAGTTTCCTGACGATTTTAATGCGTACATATATTTCAGAGGCTCTTATGATTTTGTTAATACATACAAACTTAGGATGTTCTTATGCATATAGTCTTGATGATTTTAATGCATATATTGAGAATTTAAAGGTTCTAATGTTTTTGTTAATAAATGCAAACTTCTAATGTCGTTACCAACAATATATCATAAATCCTTAAATTTAAATCCTTAACCTTAAATATATCATGTGAGGTGAACCCACAGAAACAGCTTATCTGCCAACACCAAACACTATATATATATAACTCACCACAATATATATATATATATATATATATATATATATATATATATATTTTGGAGAGAGAGAAATTTTTCAAGAGCCCTTGTTGAATGAGAAACACCCCAATCGACTAATTCATTATTAATAACTCCCATCACAAATTATTCTTTTCCTATCACAAGCAATAATTGGCATTTCTTCAGCTAAATCCATTACAGCTTTGCAAGCGTGCTTTTATCTCTCATCCTTGGTGTTTCTTTTGGATGCAAAAGAATTCAAATTCCTCAATTTTCTCAGAGATGCAGTCAACACCACCTTAATTAAATGCCATAAGTTGATGGAACTATTGACGTTTAGAATAAAACCAATATGAAGAAATGGTTGAGTAAATCGATTGTAATAATAATTTTAAATAAATCTAAAAGCAATAAGCAAGGTGGTGATAGTACAAAAGAAAACCGAGTTCTAATAAGAGTCCAAAAATATTGGTTTGCTGCAGTAGGTGGTTTGTGAGACCCATGTGAGGGATCTTTGAAAGATCAATTAGAAATACCTCGTACGAAAATCTTCATAAAATATGGGGTTACTGATTAACTGAGCCTCGCTGGGACAGGGAAGACCTCTCGCTGTGGGTTTGATGGGCCTGACCGTTCCTTGCCCAGAGGGGAAAATAGAAGATCATGGCGCCCAACTACCTTTAATTGATTAATGCCTGTTATTCTCAGGTGTTTCATGGAACATACTATTGCGCATGAGTCCACGGTACTGTGTAATCTTGTGCCCAACCGCTGCAAATCAGTGACTAACTGTTTAGGAGTGAACTTCCACAATCCCTCTAGAAACGTCTCTTTCACTGAGTGGCATTATTTCGACAATGATTAACTTTAAACAGCCATAATGTGTAGGTTTTTATGTAGAGATCTTATTAACTCAGTTTTGGGGAATAGTTTCATCAGGGATTCGGGGTCCTAATTACATTTTCACAAAAGCGTGAAATTGAGGTCATTATTGTACCATAAGGTGTCCCTTATATGAGGGAAATTTTTTTTTCTCACTAAAATCAAAACGCATACCCCCTCATTTTCTTCAGTTTGTTCTAAAACTACCGTGTGCGAAAGATTTTCGCCCTAAGACGACGTAAGTCCGCAAAATCACCAATGTTGAAATTAAGGGATTCGGTCTATCGGACCCATTTTCGATACACTTGGATATTCCCCCATCCATCCCTCTCGTTCCATCAACTTGAAATTTTTACCAAGATATTTTTTTATCACGATATTGAAGTGTGTGAGTATTTCGGCTTGTTCGTTCTTGCACTCCATCATACGACAGCTCAAACTTTTCCCCTATCCGCATATATTGTTCAATCGACTTCAAATTTCTACTGAACTGTTATTACATGCACAGTGTGCTTTGCACACACAACTAGTACAACCTTCCAGTTGATCTAAAGACAGGGAAGGCTTGGGGGTATATCCAAGTGTATTAAATTGGGTCCGATAGATCGAATTCCTTAATTTCAACTTCGGTGATTTTGGGCACGGGTTAACGTCGTCTTAGGGCGAAAGTATTTTGTACACGGTAGTTTTAGACAAAAAGGAAAAAAATGGAAGGGTATGCGTCCAACAATTTTGGAGTTGAAAAATAAGGGACACCCTATAGTACTAAGACTGTACATAAATGTTTTTTAATGGTCTATTGGAGTCTATTGAACATGAAGGCGAGCGTATTAAACGTAGGTAATGAGAACTTAGTAGACTCAATAGTGAATATTTTCCCCGAAATACGTAATTGATTCTCAATAGCCCTGTAAAGTGAATTTTCTAGAATTACGGTGTTTCATAGAATATACCGGATTCACTAGAATACATCAAGACCTATGAATGATCATAACATCGAATTTCCGTAAATTATCGTATTGTATAATGTTGAATTGTTTTGAAATTTGAGCCTTTTTTTAGCACAAGGAAATTCTTAACTATTAAATTTATTGCAAAAAACGTATTCAAAATACGAGTAATAATCTCATATTCAAATGGAGGTTTTGAATTGTTAGCTTTTTTTTTGCAGTTTTTATCGATTTTTTAGCACATTTTAATGAATTTTAAGTGCTTTTTTCAGCATAATTTTGTACATAAATTTTTGAATGTTCTATTTTATAGTTAATAAACTTTATTTGAGCAATATTCTACCAAAAATGAATTTAACTATTTGTAGCCGTTTTTAGTTATTTATAGTGATTTTTTAGCACATTTTTAGAAATTTGACCAATTTAATGTGCTCAAAAAGTGCTGGCTAACGAACTCATCCTTTCTTTTGGAAAGTTTGATTTTTTTGGCCCAAAAACGAAATTTTTATCTCAATCCTAAAGAGAGTTATCGTCTGGAATCACACACACACACACACACACACACACACACACACACACACACACACACACACAACACACACACACACACACACACACACACACACACACACACACACACACACACACACACACATATATAGGAATTTCATATATATACATATAGGTATATGAAAAAGCGTTAAACTCTAGGATTCGTTTCAGAATGCCTCAAAACGGATTTTAATGAAGAAATTTTTCAAGAAACCTGTTTTCTGGCAGAAGATACCTACTCCTTGGACTAGTGGAGGAATTCTGATTGCAGGAATGAAGTCGTCATGGAAATTGCGTACTGTCGTTCATCTCTATTTATAAATGGATGAATTTAGTGCTCCTTCTTTTCTTGATAAGTGCATGGAAGATACCGGTTTACAAGTGAAAGAATTAATACTCGAGCGACGGAAAAGCAAATACCAATCGGAAAAGAAATGATCGGATTCCTTTTAAGCACACGATTGCTATTAATCTGCTCCGAAATACCTACATAGACACCAGCCCTGTGGAAGCAAAACGGTGATTTCACTCACGATTCGAGCCTGAATGAGTCACCTTATAGGGACGCAATGGTTCAAAACGGCGCCGATTCCGTTTAAAGGGATTTTAAAAAGATTCCTCGCCCATTTGAGGTCGCATACGCGAAGAAAAGCTTATTCGGCCGGAACCCGCAAATAAATAACACAAAGCAGGAACGGGCGGTGGGTACAGGAAGGGGTCGGCATAGAAAGGTGCAAAGATTTCTCGGAGGCGTGGGCGAGCGACCGGTTAGGTAACTTTCTTGTCCTGGTAGTGGGGGGACGTCTGAAAGTAAAGGAATCCAAACCGTTCGCTCTTGGGCTGGTACCAAATGCTTTTGATTCGAGCAGTGTCTAAATAATAATTTAAATAGGATTATCATACTTGTAGACAAGGATCGAGAACGGCAGTTATCACCTTATTTGGGGATCCCAAATCAGGTATAGAGAAGAAACTCCAAACTCTATAAATTTGCCAGTTCAATGGGTCTTGAATGCATCTGAAACATAAGCACATACCTACTCTGTGTCCGCAAAAGAGGGGTTTTAGATTGAGATGTAGAATTCCTTATTGGCAACTACTTTATATCCGTTACATCAGAATATGTATACTTTGGAGTGACTGTTGGATCAACTGTATATATTGTTTTCTATGGTTTGTCCTTTTACTCGTAGGAGGAGGCTCTCACTGGATTACCTTATCAATTTCGAGGAAACATATTTCCATTCACATGAAAAGTTGAATTTCTAGGTTTAAACATAGCCTCATGTTTCAGTCAATCAGTGTGTCAATCTACCAAAGAACAGACTTACTCCACCATTTTCCAATCTTTTACAAGCATCTCTTAGGGAGCGGACCCCACCGAAGCGCTGCATTTTGATCGTGCGGCGGGCTGCATTGTAGGACTTTGGGTCAACATTTTAAGAGGGCTAGTGAAACAAACCTCAAAATATTGGACGGTAGACACACAAGAATTGCGCTGCGTTAAATCTTTTCCAACCTGCACACAAAATGTCGTAATAATTTATGATTGTCAGAGTGCTTTTATGAAACTGAATATTATTGACACAATGAGCACACTGGTAAAATGGATGGTGAAATACTACGGGGGATACCAAAGTTCAGACTGAGAGGAACGAGCATGCACTTTATGTGGGTGAGGTCATACTTCCCTGGTGATGAGAGCTTGGGGAGATAAATTAAATATGAGAAAAGTTCCAGTCATGCAGCATGATCTTATGAGCGAATTTTCGGAAATTATCGTAAATTATTATGTTACATTTTTATGAAATTCGAGCTCTTTGAGCGCGAAGAAATCCTTGACTTGCAGCTTTATGAAAAAAAAAGTTCTAAATAATATGCCTCGAGAAAAAAGTTTTTGGATTTTTAGTTATATTTTGTAGTTTTTGACAATTTCTCAGCAAAAATAATGAACACGAACATTTTTGAACATAATTTAGATCAAAAAATTGTTGATGTCCTGGTTCATTGACGATCAACGATTTTTGGCTGACATTTGCTTGAAAAATATGAATTTATCAATTTTTAACCGTTTTTAGCCATTTTCAGTGGTTTATTAGTGTATTTTTTTTCGAAGTTGAACAATTCAATGTGCTCAAAAAGTGCTGGTCGACGAAATCATCCTTTCATTTGGAAAGTTGGATTTTTCGGCGCAAGAACATAATTTTTATCTCAATCCTAAGGAGAGTTATCGTCTGGAAGAACACACAAGCTTTTTTACACACACACACACACACACAGACACTCAACAGGAACTTTGATATATTTAAACGGCTATATAACTAGCTGTTAAAATATATCAAAATTCCTATTGCATTCTATGCAACATTGGAACAGAGGAGAGCTTACTTCATGTGATTTTTGAATGTACGTAATCAGTTTTATATGGAACCAAATATTTGGGAAATCAAATATTGACGGACGAGCATTTGCCTACTGATTGTACAATTATGAGATGATCTCTATGATGAATCATCTTCTAATATCTTCGAGCATAGTATGCAAATAAAAAGATTTTCGCTGGTATTCTTAACTGGCAAACATAACTGTAACATACGTAATCATTGCGTACGAGACCCACCTTATTCTCTCTTCTTCATCAAAAGATAGAGTTTACATCCTATGCATCCCGTCACATATCAGCGTGTATAGTAATGACAGAGCTGATGAAATGGCAAAGTTAGGGAAAACCCTCGACAATAATTCACTACAATGCTATTTTCCGCTAGCCGACGCTATGAAAGCAGCAGACATTGTAATGATGGAAGAATAGCAAGCGTGGTATGAACATGATCCCTAAACAAAGGGACACTTCCAGACATTGGATAAATTCTCCAAAACCTAAAATGAAATTCTAAAAAACTTGAATACTTCCAACTATAGTTGGAAAGGGCCTTGAGCAACTGTACACCCCGCATGTCAGCTTGGCGCTAGTACTCAATATGCTGGGTCCACCGTAGCTGAAGGTCAACTATCAGACCGAGGAAACGTGTGTGAGTGGAGAAAGGTATTGTAACTCCACCTATTGTGATACTAGTACTATACAAGTATTTAAGAATTCGATCATTACTG
The DNA here is from genome assembly GCA_030762985.1 of Adelphocoris suturalis. Classification (NCBI taxonomy): domain Eukaryota; kingdom Metazoa; phylum Arthropoda; class Insecta; order Hemiptera; family Miridae; genus Adelphocoris; species Adelphocoris suturalis. Next base: position 28,610,569 of record CM061043.1, read on the forward strand.
AGCTCTCACCCCACTATTCATTGCTAGAAATTATTGTTACCAATGACGATATAAAGCATTCAAGCTACTCCGGTATCGGTAGCGGAAACCTTAAATCTTTACTGAACCTTGTTCCGAAGATTGTGCTGGTTTAATGCGCTAACCTAATATAGTAGATCTGGATGAGTTTCCAGAACAAATAAGGCAAGATTTCCACAATATATTGTGAATAATTCTTAAATCTGTTCGATGTATTTTCACATTAATTAATTTTAACCCTAAAAACTTTTGTTTGACTTTAATTAGCCAGCAGTACTTGAAGGTCTCGCCCAACGATTCCCAGAAACTCATCATTTATGGAAATCTTCTTGAAACATGAAATTAAATTATATACTAATCTACATGATAGATAACGTTCGTATTTTGATCCTATCAATAACATGTGCAAGTCCTTCTGGTGCCTTGAAAGTTTGTAATTCCTAAACAAGATACATTTTAAATCGAAGTTGGAAATTCACTTTGGGGAGCTCATCAGAAGTTTAGTCTTCCCTCGCGGAGTCGGTACTCGTGACTTTCTAATTTAATTCAAACTTGAAATGTTTGTTCCGACAGTTGGAAAAGTTTATTTGTCGACTTTGGAACTGAATCTTGACTTTGATGAACACCAACTTGAGGGAGGTCCCACAAGGGTGGACTTGGCGCCCTTACATCCTTTTCCAAGGCAGATAAACGTGATAATTAATGGATCATTATTACTGAAATGTCGTGAAAGAAACTGCCAATCGAATCCTCAAGTTTAATTTAAAGTGAATACTACATAGGTAGGAAGTATGCAGAAACATACAAATTTCTTATGGCACATGCTGAATCTGACACATGAAAATTGACCTGCGTTACTGACAAAATAGGTTGGACTCTTTTGTTCTATCCTAAATTATCGTAATATATATATATGATGTTTGATGTTGGCAGATATGGTGTTTTCTATGGGTTCACCACCCTCCCACCCTTAAACATGACACCTTACTTCATGATATAGATCGTATTTCTGGCGTGGGAATGTGTGAGGAAAAGACGCCAACTCATTCTATTGGATGCTTGAGGAAGGTTCCTTATTTGAGCTAATGAACAAATTTTGAGTAATAATGGATTATTCAATTATCTTCTCATTTTGTATTCAAGCCACTCAAGGTACAGGGAGCAATAAAATATCAATAAAAACATCAATTCCCATGGTTCTTCTACATGTATACTGCATTTTACTGCATAGAAAGTAATACCATGCGTCGTATTATCTGTTTTTCGAGCATTCAACCTCATTTGCAGCCATTATCAGCAGACATGAAACCTGATTTGAAAGATTGGGTATCCGATTTAAACCGTAGTCCTGTCTTTGTTGATATATATAATTTAGGCAAACTAAAAGAAACAATAAAAACCTGTATTAAAACTCTAAAGCTTACTGCCAAGTATTTTAAGTTGTCTTTTCATGCAGAAGAACCATTAATATACAATAAGATACTTTTAAAAACAGCGATTTTCAACGTTCTACTTCATGTACACTTGGAATGTAGCGCCAAGTCTCGAACCTCATGTTTCCGGAACGTGTTGCTTTATTAATAGTCATAGATATGACGGACATAGCGCAGCTCAAGCATGCAGGAATAGTTGAATTTCTCGGGATATCCTAATGTAATTATAGTTTTTTCATGTTGCATCTGCATAATGAGTAAATTATCCCTGAATCATCATAGTTTTCTCTTCTTGAGCTAACGAGGCCTTCTGGATAATTACGCGAGGTACTCTGGGTCCCTGACATCATAACGGTAGTATTAAGATAATACAAGGTAATTATTAATATAATATTATAAACTGATACTTTGAATTCGATTTCTTGTCACAATTTGATATTTCGAATTTCTTCTTCCTGGGGAGAAACGATGGAGATGAATAAAAAAAACCAATTTAAGGGCTGAAAGGCATTTTTTGTAAAGTCTTGTTAATATAATAGGTGCCGAAACCTACATCATACTGCGAGCAATCTTTTTGAATGTTGAAGTCTTTTATGAAAGACTCGGTCGGATATTAAAAAAAATGAAATTTCAAATTCATTCTGTAAAAAACAAGATAAACCTAACGAAAATTCTTACATAGGTAACATTAACCTTTTTAAATGTGTCACAACAAAGTTGCGAAATGTCACCGAACTCTCACCTTCGAAGCTTAGCTCCGGTGACCGTTACACCCCAAAACATTTCAATATTATAGTTACCTGCTCCATTAACGTTCATTTTTAAATATTATTGATTTATAATATTTTTACATATATTGAGATTTTGTAATGTTATTTCTCAAAATATTTAACCTATCATCCAAATCCAAAAAATGCTGAACTTTTTTTTGCAATAGTTTTGTAATGAAGATTGATTTTTTTGCATAGGAAGAAGTTTGTAGAGAAAAAAGTTAAAAACACAAGCAGATCGATGAATTAGGCTCTGAGAGCAATAAAATATCGGTAAAAACAGTGACATATGTCTGGAAAATATTGCCAAGCCTCGCATTCTATACTTTTCACGCATTTAGCCTTATGTGCAGTCGCCGTCGGGTACGATGGACATGGTGGTAAAGTTCAGGCGTACTGGATGAAATGACTTGTGGTAGCTATCTAAATGTAAGTATTTTTTTGCGATTTAATATGCATAATGAATAAATTATCCATCAACTTCAACCATAAATGTTTACTCTTTACGACCTGACAACCTCTTCTTGATAATTATGCAAGACTCACTGGGTTTCTACACCTTAATACAGGTGCTTATACTGAAACACCCTGATTACCACTTGGCGAGCAAACGCAGGTAAGATCTCATTCTGAAGATGTCTTCACGGAGGAGTAACTATGTCAACACCGCGCTCCTCGAAGCGCTGCAAAGTGCTACGACCGCTTATCGGGCAATGACGAACAATTACTGTATTCAAGGTAGGAGGAGGGAAGGCGGGTTAATCTGGAGCCATCAGGAGGCCGAGGCATGCGGCCATTGTACTCTGCCTTTTGCTTCTCTCCTGCCTGCCTCCGCATTAATATTCAACGCCCGTGGAACAGAACGTTCTAAATAGTTTGGAATCACTTATTCATCAGGGGGATCAAGAGCCATTCAGTTTTCTCCGGGAGTTGTTCAAAGATACGTTTCGCTTTGTGCCCTCAGCAAACAGGTACAACTCAAGCTTAGAAGTTGAGCTTGCTTCCCTATTTATTGTTCCGAGCTTGCTGCTTAGCTATGCTGCAAAAGCCACAACCTTGTTCACCGGATCTGGATTGCATTTTGCAATTTATATTCTTCCTGCGAAATCCCGTTTGTTCACACTTAGCAACCTCTATATTCAGAACTGCTGATCCTATTCGTTTGATTTTATTTTATTTTGTAGAAGAGATCCAAACGAGCAGCTTACGGTGATATTGATGAAAATTGTTGCTACATTGCACAGACCCGAAGTTAAAATCGCTGCGAATCATGACAAAAAGGTCTATTATACCGTATAAGATAGCCCATCTGCGCAGATCACTTGTCTACAAGTCACAAGTGCATAGGCAGTTACAAATAGGGTACATAATATGATCGAAGAAAATTAGCAGAAATTTATCCTACTCCTGCATGTTAAAGTCGGTTTGCGATTCACGTAATGTTGACAATCTATTATTATTATTATTTTTATTATTTTTTACTTTTAGTTACAAAACTTAAGCCTTTCTGTAGTGCGAACGGTCGGTTGTACAATGTTGTTATGTTTTGTATCATTGGATTTATTGAATTGATTTTTATCTACATCGAACAAAAAACTCCCCCTTTTCCAAAAGTTTTCAGGACTTTTTACTATTTCTACCCTTAAATTTTACTCCTTCGGGTTAAGCATAAGTGATGCCAAGGTTTTAAGACCAATCAAGGCTTTACATATTTGTAATTTCAGGTAAACAATCTCATAAAGTTTAGTATAATAGTTTTAGATAAAAGCTCTGGACGGTGTATATTGCGTAGGTAATTTTAGAGATTTAGGGGAGAAAATCATATCAACAAAACGATTTGCCTTATCGGGTCGCAAATCTGTAGATACGTAGTTTTTAGTGTTTATAATGTGAGAATAAGGTTAACACTAACATAACTTTCCGATTATAATAAACGTTAAAAATTTTTATTAACTTCTGACCCTTTTTTTAAAATTTTTAGGGTGGACTCTAAGATGTCATTTGATTTTTATTCGGAATGCCCTTCTGTGAAGGTGTATACCTAAGTAACATACCGTGTAGGTGAAAAAATCTTAATAAACGAATTCACTAAATCCAAATCAGTTTTTTAAAATCACATTTTTCTTTAGATCGTTAAAAAAAAAAATTTTGTATTTAGTTACAGAATCTGATGGTCACTTCTTTATATAAATATGTTGGATAGAAGTTCAAAATGATTAGTCAAGTGATCTTTGATGCTTTTTTAAAAGCCTATTTTATGAAGATGAAATTTAGTAATAATTTCAGTCCAATAAAGAGCGGATCTACGGAAAGCGTCTACAAGTTGTAAAAAGTGAGTTGCATCTTTCTCACAATGTGCAGGGCGATGAATAGCTCACGTTGCCTGTGTGGTATCGACCGAGACGTATCATTTTATTTTCTGCTAAAGCCCGAAAATAGATCCACTATTTCTCAAAAAATGCACCGTTCTTGCAGACTATTTCTGGATGATCAGGGACCGATTTTCTCTTACGTTTTTCGATTTACTTTCGATTTCCGATTTTCCGCTTGTGGGAGCAATGACTGTCTTCCATTAACTCTAACACGGAATTCCGACCCATCAGAACGCTCCCTTTGCTGAATCATCACATCACGATAGTGCACTAACTCATTCTACCGGTCCCGGCTGATCCGAGTGGCCGAGGAGCATCTGAAGCGACCGTGTAGTCTCCTGAAGCCGGTTGGCGACCCGATAAACCGGCACATCGGTTGTCATCAACCCACTGAAAACGGATGTCAAATGAACTGAACGCGAAACCGAACCCTCAGCTCCCCCCTGGCTTCCCTTAATCAATCACACGAATGGAACTAACGCCGCGTTTCATTTCCCCATCACAGGAGCCGGGTTGGAGCCGGGTGTATTAGTTTGGGAGCCTCGGATGTGTAGAAATTGCCAATTCAGTCGACCAATTACGATGGTACCTCCCCCAGTCTGCCTTACCCTCTCCCAGTCGATTCGGGCAGAAGATGATATAGCAGACCGAATCAATTCCCCGGGTTCGGTTTTGCAGTTTGATTACACTCACCGTCCGTTGATTTGAGCCAATTATTCCGCAATAAAATACCGTATAGCGACTCAAATCGACTCAATGTTCCATTATTTCCACCGACAACCATTATTTAATTCTCTCGGATGACCAGTGGAATGTTATCTCATTTGAGGGACACCAGATGTCCCTATTAATAGATGATTTTCCTGAATAAACGAAATGGCGTTTCTGATGATCAGTTACTAGGAAAAAAGTTTTTGATTTTCTCACTCCCTACCGAAATTTTCACATGATTTTTTCGTTTCAGTGTTTGCTAATCAAATTTGGTTCTTTGTCTGTTGGTTTGCCTGCTCGATAAATTTCTGTGCCAGTTCCATGTCATTATTTTCTTAGTTTTTGACAGATTTTGATGAAGATTTCAGGGATCGTGCGGGTTAGTTCCCCTATAGATTTCCTTGCCATCGGATGATTAGTAGCGTGTGCGCTTGCTCAAAAAAGAATTTTAAAGTAGAGTGACGCAGTGAAAGCGTGCTGAGCCCATAACCTAAAGCAGTGATATTAAACACAGTGTAGTATTAAGTATGGATAAGAACAGGCAACATATGTTTTTGCAAAACAGTAAAAGTTTTTTCTGAAACACCTTCATAATAAAAATACACGTAATTTGTTTAATAACACTGGCAAAAGCCCAGTTTACATAAAATATTACAAAACTTGATCAGACAACAAACATGATCAGATACAAATAAGAAAAAAAATGACAATGCATAGCGACAATCGATTAATATGGAAAAAGAAATATAATATAGAAGTACAGTATAAGCAAAGAGAACAAATGGGAGTGGAGGACTAGACAATTAAATAAAAAGACTAATTAATAGGAAGAAAGTTCCGTAAACATGACCTAAACTTTCCGGGTGAGGTGATGAAAATATCAACACTTCCATCCGCTACAGTAAGGAAGTCTGTTGCACGAATTGCATTGCATTCTACGAATCGGATGGTTTCAGAGGTAATTCGTGGCGGAAGTAGCCAGGTAGAAGGGCTGGTTAAATCTGGTGGCATAGAGAGGGACGTAGATATTAATGTCACCTAATAGATAAGGGCAATCAATCTATCCGGTCAACAACCGGACACCAAGCCATGGAGGAACATACCATCCGCCTTCCTGCGTCTGTGTTCCGAAAAAAGCAACCAGTTGTCCTTTATTACCTCCGCATAACTGAAATCCTCCCATCGATGACCCTTCTTGAAGGAAACATAACGCAAAAGCCTATTTTGAGCCACGTCATGGGCCCTATATTTTAAATGATGATAACTCCTCTTTATTTCGTAAATACTATTTAATGGTGAAAATAGATTTCGATTATCACGATCTCCAGCGGTGCGACGACTCCTAACTTACGTTTTCAAATGGGAACTCCCATTTTTTATTACAGGTTCGGAATCTACAAGAAAATCTGATGGAAAATCATGATAAAATGTCGTTTTTCGCTGTTTTTTTTTCGAAATTAATACTGCGAATATCATTAAATGAATATCACTGAGTGACTCAGCGTGAAAAAAAAAAAAAAACCTCAAAATCACGCATTACATGTTGTGAATATTTTCAAAAACTCAATATTTTCTATTTGGAGCACTTTTTGCCCGTGATTGCACCCATTTTTGTGCACATAATACTTAAAATGACTGATAATATTCAAAGAAATTGTATGAAGATTCCGAATTTTTATAAAAAAAGGGTTCCCATCTGAAATACGAAGTCAAAAGTCCTAGCGCTTCCGGCACGTGATGATCAAATCCCGATTTCACCACTGGATATTACTTGAAAAATAAAGGGGATTTACTGTTTAAAGTTTTTTTATGTCTACAAAAATAAATAATAAATGTCTGGTCCATTAAGCTTGTTTGTTTTATATAGCTTGGTATATCTTGGTTGTCTCATTTAAGAAAATATTTCTCTAATTGGTATGCTGTATAATATTCGGTACCTATTAGGCACCAATACACCAGTACAGGACAAAATTATAGTTGCACCCTTCTGTGTTACGACTCATTCAATGTATATGAAGTTCATACATTGCCGTTGCGAGTGTTTAAGTTTTATAATCTTTTCCAAAACGTTAAAGTTTGATTATGAAGTTGGTAAAAACTCTTTCTTCAACTTTTGAACGGAGAATGAATATGTGCACATATATTATTACTCTCTTCATCATCAATTCGCCAACAATTTCCTGAAAAAGCTCCAGAGCTCTTTTCAGCCCCTAAGGACAGATCCCTTCCGCTCCCGCTCTTCTCAGTTTTTTGAATAATCAAAAATCTGAATCGCAAATCACGCGGCGGACGTGGTAAGGGATTATATTTCGTTATGGTCGCATGAGCGCGGTATTGAAGATGAATAATATTTAATTATTCTGAGCCAACAGAAGTATTTATTATAAGTTTAATTTCATATGAATATTCTGATCCTTTTCACCCTGACTGACACGAAGTGATTAAAATGTCTCATTCCGCATTCTACGTAGCTATATTAGCTTGCATAAACGCTCTCAAAGCGGAACGTATATGTGACACAAAACCGAATTGATACAGCTTTCATAATTCTACGGATATATATTTTCAATGTTTATTCACAAACGCCATCAAGAATCGTGAGAATCCGATTAAATCTAAATATGTAGCTTAACCTTAAAATTCTTCTGGGAATTATAAAAAACGGATTGCCTACGTTGTACCACCCATTTTGTGGTTTTCATAATTCAACTCAATAAGCATGTAGTATGAAAATACATTATATTAGTATTTTCAGATCCTTCAACCTTGAACTTGAACCGTTCCGAGGAATTTCCATGATGTCCCTCTCTCTCTCTCTCTCTCTCTCGAATTTCCGTTTTGAGGAATTGCGATGATGATTCTCTCTAGAAATTCCATCAACGCGAATGATTGCTCTCAGCACTCTTGCATACTTAAAATCAGTTTAACATGCATGCAACTATAAATTAGTAACTGTTATCCGTAGAATTATGAAAGTTGTATCAATTCGGTTTTATGTCACATATATATACGTTCCGCTTTGAGAGCGTTTATGCAAGCTAATATATGTATCTACGTAGAATGCGGAATGAGACATTAACTTCGAAATTTAGTGTGATATAAATGCGGAGATTGTTATAAGCCTATAATATTTGTTACCTTCGAATCAATAGTACAGACAGATATGAATTTATTTGTCTGGAGCCAACATCGTATATCTATCTTGCTTGATTCATACAATATTCTAAACCTAAATAATTTCTTATTTTATACCATTGTTTCAATAATCCTTCCTGATCCATGATATTTTATTGTATTAATGTTATCCAATGATCTATTCGATCGAGGTAAAAAAATTACGAAGATGAGGACAGAATTGTGAAGTACTTAACCGTTTCCTTGAGGAATGATTACTTTTCCAAGTATTTCCGTCATATTGCAATATGTTTTGCTTGTTCGACATTTTCTAGAATAGGAATGTAAATCTGAAGTTTTGGCCTCGCAATTATCAATAATGAACCTTTGTAATCGATCAAGGAAAAACATTTTAACACCCCCTGACAATTTTTTGGCTTACGTTTCAAGATGCGTAGAATTCAAAAATCGAATTAAAAAAAATCTGTCTGTCCGCCGTCCGCGGCTTTTCTCCGAAAATACTAGACCGAACTATATAAAACTTGTGTTAAAAATCACATTTGGGGTCTAGATGGTCCTAGAAGCTCGGCATCAATTTTTATCAATCCTAAAGGTTTGTATTAAAGGGCTAAAAATGTAAAAATCCGAGATTTCGAAAACTTTCTAAGTACCTAACAGTAATAATTTTTTGCTTGTCAATCATAAATTCAATCCCAAAGAATCGATTAAAACCACTCGCAACGCTGTACGTTGAATAGTTCGCTTTCCCAATGGGCTTGAACATCGAAAAAAAATCTTCGAATTTCTAAGCGCGAGAAGGTAGAGAAATCATGCGCTGCGAGCAGATCTATTTGCATTTTGCATCTTGATGCTCTTGATGATAGTCTATCAAAGATCGCTAAAACGTTATTGCCTTGTAAATATCAGCTGATAAAATGCCAATATTGAAACTATCAGGTGATATAGTTCCTATGGAATTTATTATTATGTTGCAAAATCGAGTTTATTAACTGTTGTCCGTGCAATGCACCTACCAGTGAAATATTGGTACCTAAATGCTAAATTTCAACTCTAGATGGATAGAACTACACACTAAGTTTGTGCGAAATATGACAAAGCTTATGTTACATAAAACAAGCCTTAAACTTTCTTTCGGCCGAATTTTGTGTTGCAACTTTTAAGCCCTCCACCTTTACAGGTTTCCAACGCATATCAATTGATCAAGTTCAATGTCATAAATTCTCTCGTTTCTGAAAACATGTAAATATTGTCAATTGCAGATATAAAAAACTGCGTTGTCACTCACATACGTTAGCAATTAGGTATATGATGCGACGTTTGTCTCACTAAGGTAATCGTCTCAAAAGAAAACTTGTTTATGCTCATTGATAATGAAGACAGCAGTGACGTTCATAAAGCCAAGTGGGTGGAATCAAGCGTACCTACATATTATACGTGTGACAGGCCCAAAGAAACTTTGCCCCACGCTTGGTAACTTTGTAACTTGAAAACTTATTGTTACCGTCGCCTAAAATATTCGCTGTCAACTAACAAAATAATTGGACGCGTCTTTTGAGCTCGTTCAAAGTTTGCTAAGCCTTCTTAGAAGTCTACAATACACTTATGTGTTCAATTTTGAAAATGAAACTCGAAAGGAAGCTGACTGTACCAGTTGAAAGCCGTAGCGACTGAACTCGAGTTCTGTGTTTTTGTTCAATTTGGTAACCTTCTCCATTAGGAGATGAATTTGATGAAGAGCACTCTAAAAGATAATGTGCTACATCAGTGGTACAAATTTTTCCCCGCTTCACAAACTACTGAATCATTAATAAAGCAAAAGCAGAATTTGATGCAGCGTCTAAAACTCTGTTTCCAAAGTATTTTCCACTTTTTTTCTCCTTAGTGATCATTAGGTTTTTACTACCGACAAATTTGAAGAAAAATATTTTGGATTTACAAAGACTAAAGGTGTAATTAAACTTCAAGGACACTGTAGCTTGTTTATTGACATTTTATGTCTTTGCTATGGCACATAAACTAAAAAAACGTCACGGAAAATTGCTCACGAAAATATTTTGATGATTTCCGCTTACAACCGAGTCGTTGCTAGGGAAATGGTACTTCGTCGTTTTTTATCCCACAAAATTCGTTGACCATTCGTTCGAAAGCTCTCGATTTATCCAACCATATTATGTTAACTACTGCGAAGTGCGTGGCCAACAAGCTGAATTATGAGCAAGGTTATTTGAATAATTGTGTACACTTAGGTGATCATTCTCAATAATTGATATTGTGAACATGATTGCCACCGCTTGTTAATTTCTGATGATTTCATTGAGCTGGTGTTTCGATGATTTGATTCATAGCAGGTGATTCAAATATTGCGAGAACGGTTTGATTTGTGAAGCGGTGGTTAAATCATTTTAATAGGTAATTTCTATGCTTTACACTCTAGGAAGCTGTAATTTCGTATGTAGCCTCTTTAGGACATTTACTTGACGATGCCCAGGGTCCGGATCAGATGAGTGGCTCTTAAAGCTAGTTTCTATGTTTTACATTCTAGAAAGCTGTAATTTCGTATGTAGTCTCTTTAGCACATTCAAGTGACGATGCCCAGGGTCCGGATCAGCTGAGTGGCTCTTAGAGCTTGCATACGAGTATGCAACACATACTTTTATAATGACATTTTACACAAATTTTTTGACTCTCATCAGAAAAGTAATTGTTGTTGGAACAAATATTTAGGTTTAAGACCGTCGTTTAATGCGGTCTAACACATCCTCATCTAGAATTGTTGAAAAATTAATTCAATTACTCATTACGAGTTCCAATTACTTATGAAGAAAGGTAATCGCGAATACAAGATTCCCATTCCTTTAATGGTAATCGGATTGACGATAACTTTTCCCAATTACATACATATAATGGTAATGGTTTTTTCAATCACCATTACTTGTAATAGGATTACCAATACAGGAATCGGAATGGAGTAATGGTAACTCGATCAGTAGTAGTTAAGTAGAAAATTAAAGGAAAACTAACCTCCTATCACGTTCTACAACGACAAATTGGGAATAAGCTAATTTATATGACCACATATATTTCATCAGATGGCACCACACAGAAAAAACAGAGCGCTCTAGCGACGGTCCTATTGAAGATAGAAATCTATAATCAGAAACTCGTAAACGAGTTCCACTATCCGCTTTACAAGCAGATACCATGTTACATGGATATGTCTTTGATTGGGGATTTCATAACGGTTGTCCTCGAGTTGTCCACGACTGTTGTCAAGAGGATGAAAATGTTTCCTATGGAGTGGAGTAAATGATGCTATTGCTTTACGTTAAGAATATTGTAACCGGCTTATTAAAATTGTTTATAGTCCAATCAACTTAGTTTTGGAATGTAGCCAGGTACGTAAGAAGGGGAAAATTGGTAGCTTGAGATGTGAACATTTATCACATAAATCAAGCGCTTTCCAACGAGTGGCGAACGATTTTTGTGCGATGAAAACTGCGGAAGTTCCATTCCCCTAGCAACGGCTGGGTTGTACGTGAAAAACACTGAAATTGTGACACAAATTTTTTGTCACGGAAATTTTTGGTTGACCCCCCAGAGCAAAGACATATCCATGTCAAAATGAAGCATACCCAAGCGGATATGGAATCGATCACTTCCACAGTAACGGCTGAACACAATACTCGATACATTTCTCATCCTGTCGCAAATCGGGGGCAAAAAACATGTACACCACTTCTCAATCATAATATTTTTTTATAACGTAGATATGTTTTCATTCCGACCTTCTCAAGTTGTCTTTTATTTAAAACCTGTTGTTAATACAGAACAGTGTTCTTGAAGTTCTCGAGAAACGATGAAATTTGTCGGAGATTCATCGCAGAAGATTGTAAAAGGGGGATTGTTTATAGCTGTTACCGATATATTCGTGAGAGTAGCCATTTTTGTATTAGATCTCTCCAATAGTGACCGTAACAGATTTTCAAAAATGAAAATTTATCACGTTTTTCCATGCTTATCTTCGTGCAAAACAACTTGTGCTTCTACTTAAGAACATACGGGCGGCGTATCGCATGAAGAAAGAAAGTGGTGTCGTCGTTCCAGAGAGGTAGATCGGGAAGCTGTCAGCGAATTTCCATACTGGGATCGAACCAGCAGTCGCATATGCAGTTGGGTCAACCTCCTACACGCCAAAAAGAAAAACAAGCCACACATGGGCCTCTAGAAGGCGTAGCACGGCTGCTGTGATGCAGAGGCGCATGGGAGAGGGCGAGGGAAAGATACTTTCTCCTTGCTCACCTCCAGGAGGCGGAAGTGCATCGACAGGGCGATCACTGAGGTTGTTGTGGGTGAGCGGGGGTTCGCTCCTGCCTGAGATCGTAAATACCCGGGCGGGCTCATGTGAAAGAAGGGAGAACGGTCAGTGCACCAAGCCATCTCCCACTGCTGCTCCGATGGCTGCTTGGAGGGGGCCCAGATTCTTGGTGTGGGAAGTTGCATGGCTAGAAGGAATGTTTGTCAGGTTCTTTCAACAGTGATCAGCCTGCGCCCGTACTCGTTAAAGAGCATGAGTACACAAACCTAGTTGCCCCAATATTATGAGCAACCAAACCGCACCTAACTTATTATAAAGAGCTATTAGTGGAATTGTTCCGAAATTATGATCACTCTCTAAAGTCCATAATGGTTCCGCTTTCATGGGTGGGAGGAATGTCGTTTAGATTGATTCTTCCTTCACTAGTTTGAGCTTCGCACTGAGCATGGTGGCTACAGTGTACAAGAGAGCCTCTCCATATAATATAATTTACACCATTAGAATGTACTATATTTAAAATTTAATTGAACAGATTAAAATTTCAAATCAGCTGTTGGCTGAAATTACACAGGTGAAAGGCATGCTTGTCAGTATTGAGCATAATGAGCTTAAATCTTCATTAGTAACTTCTCCATTGCTCAAATTATTTATATTACTTAGTACCAAACTTCAGGAAACATTAAATTTACAGTATTAAGTTTCTATGCCGATGTTGGCTGCTCCGTCGTACAGCTGGGAGAATGTTAGTTTCAATCTGAACTTTGCATTGAACACGGTCTCAAGCGCCCTGATCAACATTAGCAATCTCACCGTCATATATCGCGACAACAGTACATAATATATTATATCTACTAAATAATCAGACATTACACTATAAATATCGTACCATCAATATTGCACCAAGTTCTGATTATCTTCTTTAGGTAAATAGGATTCTTGGTGTAGAAAGATGGATGTATAGAAGGATTGTTTGATTGGGTTCTTTTGTCAGTCAGCGTATATGATCGATAAACAGATTGAGAACAGTGATAGCTTCAATTTAATGTGCTGATAAAGTGCTGGCCAACTGTACTCATTCTTTCGTTTAGAAAGCTCGATTTTTTGGAGCAAGAACAGAATTTTTATCTCAATCCTATGGAGAGTTATCGTCGGGAATGATACATATATATATTAATTGCTATGCAATTCTTAGCCCGACCCCCAACAACTTTTTTTGTAACGTCCGTAACGAAATTAACGATGATTTTCACGTACAACCGAGTAGTTGAGTAGTTGCTATAGATCACATGGCTTCCAAGAGCAACTACTCAAGAATTGGAAGCCATTAATAAAAACAATTATTTTTTTAATCTATATAGAAAAAAACGGCTTTATTTTTTGAGCTTTTTCGGCTATGAATTGCATAGTAAATTATCCTCGTTTTCTACGCAGTACAAAAGAGAAAAGATCCGGGGGGTCCAGGCGAGGCGCGAAGCGCCGAGTATATATATATATATATATATATATATATATATATATATATATAAATATATATATATATATATATATATATATATATATATGGAAAAGCGTTAAACTCTAGAATTCGTTTCAGAATGCCTCAAAACGGATTTCAATGAAGAAAGTTTTTCAAAAATTTTGATTTTAAAGTTTTACGAGCCATTGCAATAGTTTATTTTCTACGAACATTCGCTAATGGAATACGGATGATAGTGCTCATTATTTAGAAGGAACTAACAAATTCAAAATAGTTGTTGTATTATTACCGGTAGAACAAAAATTACGACGGGCTGTTCCAAAAGGGAAAAATACATGTTTATTCGCGACCTACTTTTGTATAGGTGCACGTAACAATTAATTATCGCTAAGGCATTAAAACTGATTATGAAACATTGTGTGCTTTATGCTTGTGTAACATAAACCGACTTCTGTTTCAGGTAACCAATCATTACACTACTGTTGAATCGCGTGGATCGTAAAACGAGTAAGCATCTCCACTACCTTAGCAAACAGAAATTCCATCGCACCTATTGAGGCCCTTAAAACACAGATAAACAGCACCATAACGGACTTTCCCTGAAGGGAAAATACTAGAAATGAGTGCCTATAACGGAAAATTGAAAAGTTGGAAATGCGGAGAAGAAACAGTATGAAGTTAATTGTGTACTGTAACGTTTTTAATTGGTTTCCCGTTCTCTTCTTGGATACTAACGGAAGCAAGTTCATCCGCTTTAGTGGGACAAGAAAACAATCTAACGCAAAATGACATTATTTACTCGTATTTTATCCCGAAAATTTAAAATAGTAATAATAAAAAAAAGAAAAAATAAATAAAATGAAATAAAAAATCAACTTTTATTGAGATGTTATTGAGTTGATGTTGAATTAAATGATAAACCCTCTCAACAATACTTTATGAAACCCTGATGAGGCCACTGGCAAAACTGGTTGACTAAGACTAATAATTCATAAAAATTAACTCTTCTAGAAGACTTCGTAACTTCTTCTACTCTCAACTCCCTTAATCCACCTTGGAAGAGGAGACTACTTTTTTATTTTTTTTTTTAATTTTATTTATTTATTTATTTATTTAAAATAGAACTACTACTACTAATTTTAAGCCGTTTTTCGCTATAATTAAGGATTTATTTTAAGCAAGTTTTTCGAAATTGAAGTAGTTTATCGTGTTTGAAAATTAGCCGGTTTCCAACTAAAACAATATTTTCCTTCGAAATGCTTAATTTGTTGGTGAAAGTACGGATATGCCATCTAAATTTTAAGAAGAGATATACTTTGGAATGTCAATGAAGAGTTAAACTTCTAGTCTACCTCAACACAAACTAATTTGTTACGCCTGTGTTAGATCATGTTTGTAAAAACCTATGTTGTAGGGATTGGCGTATTTTGTTCGGAACATGTTACGCCTATTCAACTTTGATGAAAATTTCGGGGGGACTTTTCAGGTGCAAATGGGTTCTAGCCCCGACAATTTGATCAAAATCAGTACACATAGATTAGATTGTCTCATAAGTTATGCTTGATACTTCGAATAATCGATTTACACACATGCGACATTACTGCTGTTAAAGGAATCAAAATCGAATTCTCCCTGAGGAAATTTCTCATCTACCAACCTTTGAACGAAATCAGATTGTGTTATAAGCCATTGGTCGAGATTGGTTGGATTGCCATGAGCGCATAAGAGAAAGCACGTACCCTACCATAACTGTAAGATTTCAATCGATTTGGAACAGCATTTCATATATAGTGATATTTTCAGATTTCTGACAAGTATGGAGCTTTTACATATCCATAATATAGACCGGTTACTATTGCATACTTAGATTGACGCCTTGGAAATCAAAAGCGGAGTTTGAGGTGCCGCACTTTCACGGGGGCGTCAATATTCGACTATTTTCGCTGGGTAACGACCAGAAATCATTCTGGATGACTCAGAAAGAACAGCGAGGCAGCCACAAAATATGTATTAGGAACATTGCGTCACCCGGTGTTCGTTCCAGCAGCAACTCGTCCTGAGCACGGAACGTTTTTCTTCCTTTATTGTCCTCGCGAGCGGAATCGAGAACAGTGTGGTTGTTAGAGCGAATTCTTCTGACATAACCGTTCTCGCTAGTTCTTGGAAATCATCGATTTCTCTCCCCTCTTTCCAGATGTTCCACCGGCTCGATAATCATGACATAGTTATGCTATACTTTGTTTCCTCTGGAGCGATCGACTTATTGAATGAATAATTGTATAATTTTCTGTCACGCTGTGCCAACTCAGCTGATAGTGTTATTGTCGTCTTTTAATGGAAAATTAACTCGTGAAACGCTAGCAATTATTACACAATGTTTAATGTGTTTCAGTATAAATGACCTTTCTGCATAAAACACTGTTTTTACTCAGCCAATACGTCCATCAAATTTAAGAAGAGATCGTGTTCCTCTATCAAACTCGGGCAGGTGGAGTTTCTTTGTAGATTTTCAATATTATGCTAATACGAAAAAAATTTAGCTTTAGGAAATTATGAAAAAACGAACAAGAAGGCAGGAACCACCACAACCCACCAAGGCCACCCACCACCACCCAACTTCTACCATCTTGGAAGTGAATATTATTGAAGAGGATGAAAAATGAGAATGGAAACTCATTAGGGGCCGTCCAGACCTCACTATATTAGGTATTGCTGGGCTCTTTGTTGCCCTTTGCAACTCGACCAGCAAAGCGTTTCTGGTATGATGAGATGTATTCCATTCAACCACTAGAGTATCTGTTCCTCTCTTTGCCTGCAGGCTTATTGCAAAGCCCAGTCATCGGGCTTGCTGATCTTGCCCTCGATTCTCACAGAATTTGTGCAAGTTGAGTTCCTCGATGAATAGATATACAAGAGTTCTGTCTCTTGGACAACCAAGCTAGTCTGCTAGCTCTTCTATTTGAGAATCCTTCATTGTTCGGAAGTTCAGAGCTCAGGTCTCAAATCCATATTTATATCTCTCTCACCACGTGGAGCGCTATACTACCCAAGTCCCCTCCCCCCTTTCCAGCATGGTTGCCTGGTAGGCTGGCAGCTAGCTTACATTGAGAACCTGGTATGTTAGCGTGGTCTGCCTGCATTCACACACTCCTGTATCCTTGTGACTATCTTTTAGTCTCTTGAATGATAAAACTGCTTTGATTCGGTCTATTTACGTGGTATTTCTACCACATAATCCTGTATATTGAAAAAATTTATGAAATCTTATGGCAGTTAGTACCTATCAGTTAGATTTCCTTCATTTTTTTGTTGAATGAAAGGTATTCATGCACAGATTTGTCATCAAGCATTGAAAATCAGATAACTCTAATTTTTATAGTTTGCCCTTTGATATCTCAGGTTCTAATTGAGATACATTTTTCGTTTTGGTCTAAGAACACTCAGTGAATCATGCCCTTTCATTTGGTTGAGTTTCAACTTAATTGGTTGAGTTTGAAAGGGTTTATGCGCGGAAAACCTATTCGTTTAAATTGCGAAAGTGTGTCAAAAAATGTTGTTAGATCAAAAAACAAAGGGTGGCCCCCTTCGTTTGAAGAGAGGTGAAATCCACTTCCAAGGTGAGCGCGGTTTCTGTCTTTCCCTGTGCTCCCGCCGCCATCTCCGGCCTGCCAGGCCGCAATGGGTGCTCTGTCAGAATAAATCTCGCCAAGGAGGTGGACAGTATAAATCTCGCCAAGGAGGTGGGCAGTATAAATCTTGCCAAGGAGATGGGTAGTATAAATCTCAGCCTAGGTGGCACCCTATTATAAATTAATGTTATATACAGTTGGATTCCTTAAAACGGAATTTATCAAACATTGAATGAGTTATAATAGTTGTCTTTTTAGTCAATTACTTGATTATTTATTTTCTTCTCTAAAGACGGAAACATCCCACCTTTCTCTACGCCGATATCAATTTAGAATTATTTTTTCATGTCTTTCTTTCACTCCATGCTTTTTTCCCTTCTTTTCTGACGCCCCTGATTGGCTGGTATTCCGGATGAAAGACTTCGCTTCGCCCATTGTGAAACTTGAGCTCCCTGGTCATTCCGTCTGCTTCATAAAAGGAACCCCAGACCACGGCTTCCCCCTCCCTCCCTCTTAAAACACCCCTCAATCGTAGCTCCCCGAGAGGGGATGTAACCCTCCCACCATAGAACCCAAAGAAGGATTTTAACTCATTCCAGTGCCTTCTATTGATAGATCCGAGATATCCTTTAAGCAACGGTGGTCTTTTTTATTTCCCCCTGACATTTTTCCCTTTCCCAATAGATAAGGGAAGTTTTTCATGGAAACCGGAGAAAAATTCTTTCATCCCTATTCAGAGCCTTTTTTCTTTTTGCTCCTCAGACTTTTTTTCCTTTTCTATCCCTTCATCGAATATCTATAAAAGTTGAAACGTTTCATTATAAAAGATTGGACTATGTATGTCGACTCATCTTCTTATTTGTCCGTATGGGAAGTGGTGGGTGGGGGTTTTGTTAATAGGAAATGCGATTCAAGGATAACTGATACAGAGGGAGTAACATCTGTTTTGGCCAGCCATATGTCTTTTCTGGGAAGTCTGCTCGTCAATAACAAAACGGGATTCACTCCGAATTTTGCAGTACATACCGGAATTAGTAATTCCTCGAAGTTGAACATTTAGTCGGCATTTGTCTTATGTAGGAGGCAACCACAACCAAACTGTAATCCTTCTTGGTTTGGTATCAGACCACGATAAGATTTCGTAGATAAAATGCGAACCTCTTCTGTTAAAACAGTTCTAAGCAAAGTTTTCCGACTACACAACATTATTGACCAGAGTACTGACTTTTTGGTTTCCCGTGCTGCTACAAGAATGATATGGCATTATTAAGCTTACTTTTTCGTAGTTTGGGGCTGGCTTATGTCTTTTCTGTCAAGTCTGTTAATTGATTATGAGACTAAGAACCCAATCTGAGCCTTACAGTACAAACCAGAGGTAAATAGCTTCGAGAATATCCTTCAATCAAACTTTCCTTCCCATCAACGCAACCAAAACTTCATCCCCTGGTTCGGTATCAGAATACGACAGAACGATACTTCCTGTGAGAACCTTTTTTGTCAAAATGGTTCATGGCATAGTTTCCCGACTATGTAACAATAATTACTTCTCCACCTCAAATGTTCGCTTCAATACCAAAGTTGATTTCTCAGACATTTTCAGAATCACTCATGCGCTTGATCAGCCTTCACCTCCTCGATATGCAAGATACCTACTCAACCATCTCAAGTTTATTCAAGGCTTTCTCTTCCACCAAATCATTATTTGAATTCGAGAAACTACTCAAACAGAAACAGTTCTTCTACTCTTTCCAATGACTCTTGATTCCCCAAGCTGCTGCTAGAATAAGTTGCATTGACTCCCCTACCTTCACGTAGTTTACGCCAGAATATATATTTTCTTCCAAGAATGCTCGTAAATAACGAGTTAAGAATCCTCCCTGAGTCTTACTGCTTACATATGCCTGAGTTAAAGATCTATGTTATTTTATATTCAATCATCATCTATCTTATATTGCACGCCTACAGTTAAGGCGAAGCATATCAGTAGGAAATAGCTTCGAGCATATCCTGCAATTCATCTTTTTACCACAGCCAAAACTTCCCTCCTCTGAACCACGACACACTGTTATCTTACCATTCGAACCTCTTTTGTCAAAACTGCTTCAAGCATAGTCTTCCGACTACATAACAATATTTACCTCTCTATCTCAAGTGTTTACTTCAAACGCCAGAGTTGATTTCTCAGTCCTTTCTTGGATCACTCATGCGTCCGAGCGTATTCTATTGTCCCGCATGATTCGGTTCGTGGATCCGTCGATGCTGAATATTCCCTCTTCGGTAAACAAGTCACTCGACCATCCCAAAACGTCTAGACTTGCGAAAGGGCAATTAATTACACTCGGCTTTCATTCCTGCAAGAGGCATTCTCGGACTATCAGAGAGCAAGTCAGATGAAAGACATTGAGAAGCGCACAGGAATCGCGCTCCGAACGCAGTCTATTACGTTGTCCGACAATAATTAATTTGTTAGTAGCCCCCCGAGGCGTTCGCTTTCATATTAACAAGGACTCGGTTCGTGTTTGCCTCCCGACAGCGGTTCACAGTTTCTGATGAAAATGGCACACGGTACAATGAGAGAGAGGAGATACCTACACTACAGCTATTTTGCTCGTCTCTGACAGTAATTTTCTGTCTCTTCTGCCTTTTCTGTCTAATGAACCATCCAACCGATGTTGTAGTAATATTTACTCCTCATCTTGTCCACAAAAACTTTCCAGTCGAATTTTCCAGTGATTAAAAAATCATAAATTCATTCATTCAACTCACTTAATAAAAATGATGTATAGTACTGCACGAAGTTTACCACAATTTTTCTACCAAAATATTCAATGTGAAATACTGCTTAAAAAAAATGAGTCCGTGAGATAAATAATTGGATGGAATAGGCGATCAAAGGTTTTTCTTTCCTGATCGATAGATATCTTCATCATAGAACATTATTTTTGCGGCCTGTAGTTCACAAATGATGGGCTACGTAACTACCGTACGGTCGAGTATAACAGTAAAATACACTTTCTACACTACTGTGAAAAGTTAATCACTGTCGAAAAAACCCATTTTCAAATTCATGGCGGCCGGATCGTGAAATAACTGTCTTCTGAAACCAATTCTAACTTGTCGGTAAATAGACATCCAGGAAAAGTGTTTACAACGAAATTCCAGCTCAATAGAATGGTCCAGTCTGGGGTAAACCATGAACAAATTATCTAAAAAATGGATTTTCGCGTCTTCAAACAAATGGTCGGCCAATTGGTCTCTTTCAAGTGTTTACAAAAATCGTGTAGGTCATTAAAAAGCTGAGTTCATGCTGAACAATAAAAAGAAGAATAAAAAAAAGAAAATATATAGGTCATTGAAAAGCTGGGTTTATACTGGACAGTTAAAAAAAAAAAAAAAGGTTCATTAATTCACTGAAATAATTAAGCGATTTTTGAAAAATTGTGTTCAAAATTAAGGGATCACTGTGTTTTTTTGCTTTTTATAGGGGTTCTGAGGGTTGAGCTGTGCTGGAGGCGTGAAAGTTGGTCCCCAGGATACAACTGTCACAAAAACATTAAAATAAATAAATAAATAAAATGAAAAATGGACTATCAAAGTCTTAGTGGACGGTTTGAAATGAGATATACCATTTCTTGCTTTAAAAATTATATCCGCACCTTATCATTGAGATAAGGCCCACAGTCAATGACAGGGTGGTACGGATGATTTTTAAAGCAAGAAGGATGGTATCTCATTTCATACCTTTCGCTCAAACTTTGATCTTTGGAGAGTTATCATTTGGAATGACACATAAAAAAGAAGAAAAGTAGAAAAAAAGTGGTAAACTCTAGGATTCCTTACAGAATGCCCCAAAGCGAATTCCAGTAGTAAAAAATGTTGTAAATTTTGATTTTGAAATTTTTGGAACCATTGCAATTCTACGAAAATTTCTCAATTTGATTTGAAAAGCCTCCAATTTCACGTGTAAAACCACCGATTTTAAGCAGCAAAAAAACTCCCGTTTGGAACAGATTCAGCTTGCGTACGAGCCCGCAACCTTGGGAGACATTTGATTCATGTATCGGTTGTCACATTTGTCAAAGCCAGCTTGGTTACAACGTTATTATACCTCGAGGATTGTTTATAGTTCATTCATAACTTTGCATGCAGCTCAGCTGCTTTAATTTTCGGAGCGCTTTAGTGAGCATAAGATTTTAGCACAACTTGAGATCTTTCCAACGAATGACGAACGATTTTTGAACTACGGAAAATGGCAAAGATACAATAGAAATCAGTAGCAAGGATTTGGTTTAAGTGAGAATCAACAGCAAATTTTGACACCCGTAAAATGAGTCGCTTCGTAACGCTTTGTTTGTGTACCAAAGTAACAATTACTTTCCGTTACTTTCAATTACTACCGTGAAAAGCAGTGATGACAATTTTGACATGGGTATGTCTATGCTCTGGGGGGTCAACCAAAAATTTCCGTGACGCAAAATTTGTGTCACAATTTCAGTGTTTTTCACGTACGACCCAGCCGTTGCTAGGGGAATGGAACTTCCGCAGTTTTCATCGCACAAAAATCGTTCGTCACTCGTTGGAAAGCGCTTGATTTATGTGATAAATGTTCACATCTTAAGCTATCAATTTTCCCCTCCTTACGTACCTGGCTACATTCCAAAACTAAGTTGATTGGACTATAAACAATTTTAATAAGCCGGTTACAAGATTCTTAACGTAAAGCAATAGCATCATTTACTCCACTCCATAGGAAACATTTTCATCCTCTTGACAACAGTCGACTGTTAACAACAACTCATTGTAGTGGCTTCTCTCCACAGTTATTTTCAACATTTCTATAAGTTAACCGTTGTTTTGTTGGAATTAGTCGGGATGCGGCCATGCGGCCCAGGGATTTGTTTAAAGTTAAAGGATTTGTTTACAACTCTCGAGGACAACCGTTATGAAATCCCCAATCAAAGACATATCCATGTAACATGGTACCTAACCATGCTGTAAGCAGATAGCGGAACTCGTTTACGAGTTGCTTAGTTAGGTTTTAAAATACAAATTCCCCAAAAATTTCTTCGTGGAAATCCAGGACTTTTTTCTCCATAGTTTCGGAGAAAAGCTTTGGATGTCGGACGGTAACATTTTCATGTCATGGGAACTAGAAACTCTAGAATGGAGTCAACTCCTACCCGCTTTAGTGGCTGATAGGGGAATCTAGATCACCTGTTTCAGAGTGCCTCAACTATAAAGAGTGAGTATTTGGAGAAGCCAGTCCGTTGCTTGTGAGTAGTATTAGTTGGCTGTGTATGTACGTATGCCATGACAAGAAAATGTCACCGTCCAACATCCGAAGCTTGCCTACGAAATTACGGAGAAAAAATAGTCAAAACTGCTGTGAGTCGCAAAGTCTTGCATGAAACAATAAACTTTTTGTAATCAATATAGAATAAAACCGAACTAGGCCCTTATTAGAAATTGCCGTGGAAAATCGGAGTTTAGTTCGAAGTTATACAAAACTAGTAAGTTTTTATTTGACAGTTCAAGTTACGAAACCATCTACGAACCTACCATCTGCAAATGAAAATACAATGCCAAGCTCCCGTTTGAAAGTACGGCCTCAAATACCTCGATTGTCTTCGTTTTACGCCATGTTTACTTTTATCGCCAACAGATGCCTCTAAAAAGTGATGGCTTCGGCCGTAAACATCGCCGTTTGACGAGATATCCCCGCCTCCCTCACTGTTTACTGAAACGCATTTCGGGAAAACCTTCGTGAGTTAGCTCAAGACGTTGGGCGAAGGTTCGATAGAAAGACAGATGATTCATAAATAAATACAATAAGCCTCCTCCCAACGTATTCCGAGTCCATCTCAAGTCTTACGTTCCACTCCGGGATCCATCACAAAATCTAATGGATTCCTCGTAAAAAAAGAGAAAGAAAAACAGGGGGGAAATATTGCTTCGCATCACTTTTGTAGGTATTCATTGAATCCTCTGCTTGGAGATTCATGTCTTTTTGGGGATCGCTCGTGAGCTTCCTGTGCTCCAGTGTCTTTTGAATTGTCTCTTCTCTTACGACTCCGGAACTTTCTTCAGAGTTCAAATGGATGTATGTGGAACACAATGACATGGAGTGATTGTTAAAAAACACTGCAAGACACTCAGAAAATCGAAATTTTATGGAAACGGAGGATTTCCATATGGTTTGAAAACGTTGAATAGCTTCTTTCTTTAACATGAGTCCTTTCCATGAGGTCCATGGCTGTTTGTCTTGGTTGATCTGATTAGCCTTTCAAAGGTTGATTATTTTTGATAAAGAAGCTCTGTAATGAAACGTGGAATTTTTTGATGTTTCAAAATACGTATATGTTCCGATAATTGCATTATAAACAAAGAAAAAAGGTTTATTGTAGAAAATTATAATGGTTAAGAGATCGTGTAAAGCGAAGGAATGAGTTTTGATGTAAGTCTGATTTATTTAGAGGCTTTCCTGCCTTTTTATACTGACCTAAAGGGATCAGTTCCTACCCTAGCTCAAAAGAAAGGCAGAAGGATACGTGACACATAACTAGAGATGAGTCGATACCAAAATTTATCGATTCCCGATACCGATACCTAAAAAATCGATTCCCGATTCTCGATACCGATACCATCAGCGCATAATACCTAACTTACCTGTAGGTGAAAAACAAAAATTCCTCTTGAACTAGAAATATATTCAAATTTTTATTCTCTCAAATTCAGATTAATTCTTATTACAAATTCTAAATTTCAGATTTATATTGTCATTCAAGGCTTTAGTTAATTTGATTTGAGCAAATACAAAATTTGATATTTTTTTGTTATCTATCAAGTATCAATTAATAGGCAACTTTTATTGCCTAGGATTGATTTCTTTCTGAATAAAACAAGTTAAGCAGACTGACTTGGTTTTTTAGTTTTTCGTCGGTAACTGTAAGGCATTTCCAAATAAGACTGGCTCTAGGCTTTTATACTTGGAAAACATAGCCTTGTCTAATGCTTCTATTGTCACAAACAAAATAACACAAGCCTACTTGTAAACAAAGTTATAATTGTTGTGTTTTGGACAATTCATGTTTCCCAACTGCTAACTTCACACAACCGTTGCAAGGTACAACCATCTTCGTTGTGTCTAATAAAACGCCCATCACCGGGCGGTATCGGTATCGGCTTTAGGCGATCGATTCTCGATACCGACACCAATGCCTAAGAATCGGTGGTATCGAGAATCGGTATCGGGAATCGACTCATCCCTACACATAACAAAAATATTGAAGTGAAATCCGTTTACCCACCAACTACTGGACCAAAGATTTTGAAGTTCGGCTTTAAATTTCGGTCTGAATGTACCTGAATATTAGAATCCATTTCAATCAACGCCAAGGGATAAAGTGAACCTAAAGGTTGAACTTTTAAGAAGTCATCATCCAAAATTTTTTGGAATGATAGGGAATTAAAAAAAAAAGAAGAAAGTATTTTCTGCTTTGCGTAGATTCTATATTCATTTTAGCGAATTGTCGTAAAAAATGAAGCTATTGCAATGGCTTGAAAAATTTAAAAATCAACATTTTTGAAAAATTTCTTCATTGAAATCCGTTTTGAGGCATTCTGAAAATGATGGGAACCCTGAGGAAAACATAATTGAGTGAGTCTTCTTACCTCAAGGTTTTCAAGCAACAGGGAGCAAATTGCTCGATAGTTTCGTAGATCAGATTTGCTTACAGATTTCGGGATTAGTTTAGCAAAGGACAGCTTTCACGCTGATGGAAAACAATAATACGACAGAGATTGAATAAATAGGGCGGTCAGGAGAATTATCTAAATTTCTTGAATAGACAGAGTTCTTTGAGGTCAGATAGTCTCTTCGATCATACAATAAAGGGTTCCCTGTGAATTTCATTGCATTCAGAGTTGTTTCCGGGCAATTAAAAAAAAAGTTAAATCAAGCAATGCTCACAGTTTCGTAAAAGATCATCCCATTTTGATGAAACTTTTTTGGTTTATGGGCAAAGCTAGTAGATACGCCAAGAACAGCTATTCATTCAGAATAACTGATCTACGTGTCAAATGGCTTACCCTCATCTAGATGGTATAATTATATCGTTATCTATACAATATTATCATATCCTTATTTAGAGGATTTGAGTCTTTCAAACATTGCACTACATCTATAGTTGTATATAGGAGTCTGCGAAATAGGGCTCTATGTAGGTATGGGCGTGGAGAATTGGATTTTAACGTTAAGATCATTATCTCTCCCGACAGTCCCAAAGTGATCAGGACCCTCGCGGAATTACGAATTCCTCACTCGAACTGTTAGCCGGGGGAGTGAGGGAACGAGGCAGGGCAGTGATGTGAAAGGGGGATGAGGGAAGGGAACCGGGGGAACTAAGGGAGAAAGCCAAGGGAATGCGGGTGGGACAAGGCAGATCCGTCTGGCCCAACACCCTTGGCGGTGCTTCTATCAGTAATTCAACGGCCTCAGACGTGCTGTCAATCCGTACGGAGCGCCGTACGTCGACGGCATGACTCCTGCATGGTCCACCTCTGAATCATTCATGGCCCACCTCGCTCCTTCCTGCACGACCCGTCGTACGTTTGTACGCAGATTACTTATGCACCCCCTCCCCTTCGCCGCTTCACCATCACCAAAGCCTCTCTTAGGCCGTTTCAAGCCCACTGATTATATTGGCATTTAAATGTTAACACTCGCATATCAACTGAGAGTTCCGATTCAGCTCCCTCGAGCAACTAAGACGAGAACCCTAAACGCGGCAGATTCCACTAACCGTAAAACGGAAAGCCTCTCAGGTACAATTCTGAAAACCTATTTTGTTTTTCAAAAATTTTTGATTTTTCCGAGGTATGATTTTCGTTAAAAATCAAGCTATTGCAATGGTTCCAGAATGGTTAAAATAAAAAATTTCGAAAATTTTCTTCATCGAAATCCGTTTTGAGGTATTCTGAAACGAATCCCAGAGTTTCCTAACACTTTTCATGTGAATGTATGTGTGTGTGTGTACGTGCAAACCTATGGTTTGACCATCCTACAAAAACTCTATACACACACACACACACACACACACACACACACACACACACACACACACACACACACACACACACACACACACACACACACATATATATATATATATATATATATATGTGTGTGTGTGTGTGTATGTGTGTGTGTGTGTGTGTGTGTGTGTGTGTGTGTATGTGTCATTTCAGACGGTAACTCTTCTTAGGATTGAGATAAAAATTCTGTTCTTGCGCCAAAAAATCAAACTTTCCAAATGAAAAGATGAGTTCGTTAGCCAGCACTTTTTGAGCACATTAAATTGGTCAAATTTCAAAAAATGTTCTGAAAAAATCACTTAAAATGGCTAAAAACGGCTGAAAGTTGTTACACATACATTTTTGGTTTATTATTTTCAATAATGAACCTATGTAATCGATGGAGAAAAAAAAACCCCTGAAAATTTTTTGGTTTACGTTTCAAGATGAGTAGAATCCAAAACGCAACAAATTATTATACAATGGTTTATTATTTCTGTGTTAGATATCCCTCCTACGCAGAACGTTGGTCTTAAATTATTAAACGCCGGATGTACGAGTATGATCAGAACAAGGAGCATCGTACCTCCTAAAAGGGTTAACACCTTTACAGTTACAAGACCCCGCAATTTTACCCCTTACAGTAAATGTTAACCAAAATGTCGATAGGTAAGGAAAGAGGCCGCTCTACTGATAAGTTCGCCTCCATACCTTGTAATTGTTTCTGAGGGGTCCCAAAGGAGCTCCATCTAAATAACAGCACCTTGAGTCGATTAGGAAAGAAATTAGCCTCAGAGGTTCCGAAGCTGATCTGAGTCCTTCCATACTTTGTAATTGTATTCCAGATCTCCAAAAAGGAACTACATTTCAGGTTTGAGTGTCATAAGGCGATTAAAAACAATTTAGGCTCAGAGGCAACACAGCTGATCAGTGTGCACTGATATTAAATTCTTGATATAACAAAGGAGGTCCATTTCAAATTGCAGATCCGTAGGTTGACCTAAATATGCCTTCGACGATATGGGCACATGCAGAGGGAAAATTAATGCAATTAATTAAAACATCTACATTTTACTAGTCCCCCTGTTCTCAATATAACGATATTTATGTAAGTAGTGTGACAGTTCCCGCGAGATCCAAGGGAATGCGCTGCCACCGCTCCGTTGTTACCCAACGAGCGTCGGGCGCCTCTTCCCGTGTTTTCGAAAGGCTGCGTTTGGCGATGGATGGGTGATCCTAGAACTGGAAAACCAATCTTCTCCGAACGTAGCATATATGCTATTAGTACTAGTTGTATCTCTTATGGTACTGTCACACCCCTCTCTATCTATGAGTGTGGATTTAGGCCCCCAATTGCACCTCCGGGGCGCGTAAGTTCATTACATGGTAGCAGAGCGTGGTTTGGATTATGTACGGCTGACGCCTAGTAATCCAATCCACTATTTTTGGGGCGTTAATGTTTCAGAAGAAACATGGCCCGGGTTTCCAGAAAGAATACCCATTATACTCCCTTGGATACATAAATAATTTCATTGGTTTTTTTACTTTAATTTCTCAATTTTACCCTCATATTATTTCTATTTAACATACTTAATTTTCAAGGGCATTGTTCCCAAACCCAGGGCATCGTTCCCTATTTCATAAGTCCCCATAGTGGGCACCTTCCACTGTAAGTCTCCAAAGTTGAGCAAGTTAATTCCCCAGGGCTAGTTCCCATTTTCTCAAGTCCCCAAAGCGGACTGCTTCCCACTGTAAGTCTCCTGGTAGAGCAAGTTATTCCCAATTGTTCCAATCTTTGATTGGGGGGTAATTACCTAATGAATACTTATTAAGATTCATTTACAATCCATCCTGTTTTAATTTCTCTTTTTTATCCTCAATCGCCAATGCAGCTATTTATAAGTGAGCATCAGTTCTCAACCAGTAAACTCTTCTACCTAGTTCACATACTTGCTCTTCAATCAAGTATGTTTTTTAAGGGGAGGAGTGTGACAGTTCCCGCGAGATCCAAGAGAATGCGCTGTGTGTCCGTCGCTTCGGCGCCAGGCGTTAATTCTCACGTTCTTGAAAGGCTATGGTTGGCAATAGATGATGATCCGGGAACCGGAAAATTATCTTCTCCGAACGTAGCATATATGCTATCAGTACGAGTTGTATCTCTTATGGTACTGTCACACCCCTCTCTATCTATGAGTGTGGATTTAGGCCCCCATTGCACCTCCGGGGCGCCTAAGTTCATTACAGTAGGTACCTACCAAGTGAAAATAACATAAATGTATAGATCACTGAAATGGCTATAATAATCATGAAAACTCCATAGCAGAATATAGTTAATCAAGATGTAGATAACATAAAACTTCGAAATCTGTCGAGGAATGTAGTAGTTACTCCTTCAGTGGGCTACACCCAAAGGAAAATCTGAAAGCTAAGTATAAAACCACGTGTAACCTCGGAGAAGGCGGTTACAAGAAATGGAATGGAAGAAACTATCAGGATCCATCACAGTTACTAGATATGCGTGAATGAAGGTTAGTGAAACGCCCTTTGAATTATTGTCCACTCTCAATAGATACGTGTTCTCGTTTCCCACACACTTCAGCTGACTAGCAGAGTATAGCATTGAAAATTTCATTTTTGCCATGGGGTGACCACTATTTTGAGTTGACATTCATTGCTGGCATTTGAATTATTTTGAGTTGACATTCATTCCGGCAAAAGCAGTTTATGTTCTGAGATGGCACGTGAAAATGAGCCTTAATGTTAGTGTAAATATATACACAACTGTATAACGCAGCTTGAAACTTCTTTATCTATATACAAAATATTATTCGATCTCCTAAATCATGAATACATAGCTTCCCTACTTTAGATACTCGGTGGAAGAAAACCCTAGGTACTGCAATTTTTTTGTATGGATTTAAGTTCCGTTTTTGCGTCTACGGTCACAAATAGTTTACGACCAGGTGTTATTTTTTTATAATAACATTCAGTGTGGTGCCTACGCCACGTGATGTTCGAAGCCTTGTGCGATGACAATCTCAGGAAATGCCGATTTTTTACGCTCACTCGGGCGATGACCGCAACAATGAAAAGGGAACTTGATTGTGACCGGACCCCTCGGAGCCCTTTTCAACCTCATCGTTCCGTCTAGTTATTTTTTACGCGTAGTGTATGCGTTTATTTGCATACATAACTTTTAAAAATTACGATGAGTATCATCTTCATTCGTGTGCAATCTTATTGGAAAATTAGTATACAGGATGTCTCACGTTGTATCCGAAAAACTTCTCCCACGTATTTTGCAACTAATTTACGATCGAAAGCCTCCTTTTAACGCTTAGTTTTCGAGTTATTCAATTTTTAAGAATTTTTTCGTAATTTCGACCTTAACTCAATAAAACGGCCATAACTCCCTTAATTACCTAAGAAAATTCAAATTTGATTATACCGTTGGAAAGAATGTTGAATTTCCCATCTCCTAGATGTGCCATAAACGTTTATTATGATGGTTTAATTGGTGAAAAAACAATATGAAAAGTGAATTTTCTCAAATCTTCAGAATGACCAACTTTTTCATACGTTGTAGGTCCAATAAAATTCTCCATGTCAAATTCAGCCTGTAGTCCTCAAATTTGCGCCAAAATCTCAGCTTTCCAACGATGTTGTCAATTTTACTTTTATATTGCTAATTAGAGAAGAAAACTCTGTTGTGATGTTGAAAAACATTGTTTTTTAAAATATGAAATCGAGGGTTGTCTTGAAAAATCACCTTCTATGAAAATACGAGTTTGGTGTCGGTTTCTACGTATTTTTTCACTCTGAGTCGAATAGTAACTCTTGCATATCTCTCTAACCCCTATATAACTGAATTCTACACTTTAGTTACTAGTTTTACCCCTAATATCACATAAAATTTGTCATACCAAATGAACTCAAATTTTTGAGTTAAAGTGTAAAACCTCTCCACTCCCCACGCTCTTCCACTTCAGCTTTGCATTGGTAAGCAGTAAACGTAACGCAAATGTATTATATAATTTCAAGAGCATGACTCTCTCAATAGAATGGACAATTTTTCACAAAATTGAATTGGAAAGGGATGAAACGGTGTTACATACTTATACTGGTCTTGTGTTAAAGCTGTGGAGCTTTGCAATGGTAGACAATGCCGAATTCGTGGGTTCTGTTTCTGATGTAGAAATTAAATGAACATCCGGGAAGTCCATTTGAAGGAGATATTCACTCACCAAATTTGGAGAACAACCAAACCAACCATTGTTTATTGGGTAATAGGCGGAAATCGGCCAAGCCGTTGATGGGGTGTCTCTCTGTGAAATACAGTAAAAAAAAGTGGGAGAATGAGTGTACTGTACTAGAAGACGGTGATCCGAATAATGGCTTGTCCCAAATTGGATGATATCATGCATTTTATGGCACGCGGAGCGTCTTTTTTTGGGGGGGGGGGGGGGGGGGGGGATATCACACATTTTCGGTGGTCTTGGAGGAAAAAGTTGGAATGTACAGGCTGTTCAGGATGACGTGAGTCATTTCATTCGTCTTGTGTTGTCTGAGAGACGCTCCATGACAAATTTAAATTTTCTAGGGTGAAAGGGAGAAATTTCATATAACCCCCTCCCCTCACAATCCTACCAATATTTGGTCGTAGCGGCTTCAAAACCCCAAAAGGCTCACAGTCAGGTCAAATGAGGCCTACGTTTCAAATTTCGTCCAAATCGTCCAAGGAGAATCGGTAGAAATGGGTCGGCTAAAATAAGGTGAGACGAGCAAAATAATTCCAAGAACATGCATTTTGACGCCTAGTTTTAGCTTATATAGAATCGTCAACCGTTACATTTTTGGCATCAGGGGACTCAGAAGGTTTTAGCCAACAGGGTGATGTCGGGAGGGGGCCAAAGTTGGGCCGAAGTTCTACTTTATTAATTATCTCGGCGCATCTCGTTACAATGGTTTTTTGAAGGCTTGGCAATGCGAGACTAGCGTCAGATCTGTGTGAAGTCTCTGCATGAGTGATTTTAGACGAGCTTACACTAGTTTTGACTCAGATTATATAATTTTTTGTAGAATATCAGTCAAATAAAGTTTATCAATTATAAAATAGAACATTCAAAATGCATGCACAAAATTATGCTGAAAAATGTAACTGAATGTCATCAAAATTTGCTAAAAAATCGTTCAAAACTGCAGAAAAAAATCACTTTTCGAACTGCAGATTATCATTTAGAATACGTTTTATGTCATAAAATTAATAGTTAACAATTTCTATGCATCCAAAAAGCTCAAATTTCAAAACGATTTAACAATATACAATACGGTAATTTACGAAAATTCGCTCATACGACCATGCTGCATGACTGGAACTTTTTTTATATTCCATGCACAGGTTAGGGGTTGTTTTATAATGATACGAGGATGCATGTTTTCTCCCGATAATTAACATTGTAGTTTTTAGGTATAGGTACGTTTGTATCAATCACGTGTCTCAGGGTAAGGGTTTTTTAAATTAAACAATTTTTTTGTTAAACATCCAGAGTCGATATGCAAGAATTTTAAATCTCCCTTCGAAATTCTACGCTTTACGAGTTATTTCGATTTAATATTACGTTAACGGTTCTTGTCGGAATTCGCTCCGGTCTCAAACTGGTTTGACCTCTTCGCCTGGAGTTCAGGAGGGGAAAAGAAAAAAGAAAACTTAGCATTCTCCGAATATCCTTCATTTTTAATTTTCACTCCGATGTTCCGACGAAAAAGAAAGTCTACGTCATGAACAGACAGGAAATTATTTATGTTTCACTCTGGAGCAGAACAAAAATCGTGCCGATATAATCTCTTCTAAACCTTGACCACCAGGGTACTTTATTACTCAGCTGATCCAAGATTTTAAGCACCAAGCGGTTCATTTGGTGTGATAGAATGTCGCCCCATTTTCTTGGTTACATACAACATGTAAATACTTATGATTCAAAACCTTGTAGAGATCGATTTTACGACTAACTTCCAAAAAAAGTTCCTCATTCAGATTTTTTTTTTTTTTTTTTAAAGCGCATCGTTTTCGAGTAATATCACTTTCAAAATTTATTTTTCCCCATGCTTTCGAATTTTCCATACAAATGATTATAACTCCCCTTAGATTCAATGTAAAACCAAAACTAGGAACAACTTTAGATTTCTTTTCAGAATATTACCTTTTTAAAAGGTTTTAAGCTCATTAAGTGGGATAAACCTAGGTAAGAATTGATTTTTTTTTTTCATTTTTACGAAATTGCTACATTATTCAAATGGTTCTACACACACGGGAAGAATTATATTTCCCGTTTTCGCAGTGCATACAGCTTTCCCGAAATGTCAGTTTTCCGTTAATATAGTCGATTTTACTTTTACCTTGAAAATTAAGGGGAAAAGATTACGCTTTAATGTTTAAAAATGCCGTTTTTATCTTCCATTCTTCCCTAGAAATCGAGGGAATTCTTGAAAATGACCCTCTATGAACCAACAAGTTCAGGGTCAGTTTCTACGTATTTTTTCACGCTGAATCAGAAGATCACTCTCAGATCTCTCCGAATCTGTTATAACCGAGTTTTACACTTTAACCCTTAACTTTTACACTTTTAACGCACTTATTATGCTCATATTTAAGTGTTTTCAGGAGTAACACTGGTTAGTATTGGTCTGAAACTCAGTTATAACAGCGGCGAACAGATCTGCAATTGTTAGCATCTGATTCAGCGTGAAAAAATACGTAGAAACCGACCCCCAAACTCGTTGCCTCACGGAAGTAATTTGTCTTAAAACCCTCGGTTTATTTAGGGGGAAAAATTAAAATTAATTAATTAATATTATAATTTT
Organism: Adelphocoris suturalis; assembly: GCA_030762985.1. Taxonomy (NCBI): domain Eukaryota; kingdom Metazoa; phylum Arthropoda; class Insecta; order Hemiptera; family Miridae; genus Adelphocoris; species Adelphocoris suturalis. Next base: position 28,644,362 of record CM061043.1, read on the forward strand.
CTGCATTAATTTGCGAAGTAAAATTAAAATTGACTATACTGTTGAGTAGCTGAGATTTTGGGAAAGTTTTTCTTTCTTTGGGAAAGTTGTATTTGGACTTTTATTTCACCGAAGCCAACCGAATCAACAGGCTGTGAGACATGGCGATGTTCAAGTTAATTATGTTATATTTAGTTAATTAAGTTTTTGTTTGGAATAGGTACAGAAGTAGAATTTCTTGATAGGTTTGTTTGTGTCCGCTGTTATTTACCATCATTGCTCTGTTTCAGGTACGCTCAATTTAATTCTGCAATGTACACCTTCAAATGCGCGTAAGTATGTATCCGCTTAATGTACTTCCAAGTAAATATTATTATCGCTTCTTACCTTGAAGAGTATTAGGGTTTGCTGTTAATAATAATTTACAAGTATACGCAATATTTTCTATATTGTGTCCTGGCTTAGTTGAATTCGTTTTGAATATATACCTCGTCATATGAAAAAACCCTTAATTAATTTGTTTTCCTAAATAATAGGAGGCAGTAATGATACAGGGATGATCAGGTACAACAGCAGGGATCGGACCTTGTCTGGTCCGGATAAAATCAACCCACTGAGGGGGATAATACTGGATTCGGAGGTCCACAAGGGCTGAACAGTCCTCCAGAAAGTGGCGGATGGACAGATCACACCCACACCTCCCACACACAACATCTCGAGCTTTTCCACTAAACAGGTGTCTGTGAGTAAGACGGGTATGGCCATTGGCAACCCGGTTGGCCACCATTCGATCTCTCCTTGAAGGTAGGGTACGGAAAGGCCCACCGGTCTCAAGTCCTGAAGGACACCACGCAGACCAGTGACCTCACCCTGCCATTGCTGATGCCAGATGGAATTGGCTTCATGTTGCATGTAGTAGATGTGATCCTCAACGCGTATAGGCAACATATCAATGGAGCTATCACCAATGACTCTCCTTTCAAGGGCATCAGCACACTCATCGACATGAATACCCACATGGCTCGGTACCCACATAAAGGTTATGGTTGAGCCCAATGTCGTGGCTTGATGTAGCGATACACAGGCTTTGTATTAGGGAATCATCAGAATATGAATACCTAACCACCTCGATGGTACTTAGTGAATCGCTACAAATCGCTAAATTCCCAACTCCCAATAATTGGCAGTGTCGAACAGCCAGTGTCACTGCCCACAGCTCTGCTGTGGTGTTTTCTCCGTTCAAACAGCAGTTTAAACGTTTAGAGAGGTTTAAACTGGTTTTTTACCCCTGGCCATTAATGTCCCAGAGGTGTTACCTTTAAAATTTCAACTTTCTAGGTAGAAGAGTAGAGAATTCAGGCAGAGTTTTAGGCGGCTGTAGTTTTTTTGCAACATTCGTGACACATTTTGATCTTGCTATAGGTACCGTTAAAAGCGTGTTCCTCGCTCAAAGTTCATTATTCGGTATACAATTTTGTTGTTAGACCACTGAAAATATTCCATAAATTTTTTTTCAGTACAATATTATGAACTTTTATTAAATGTCATTAATATATGCCATATTTTGATCTCTTCATCGTTCATTGTTTGATCTCTTATAAGCCTAACTGAAGTGCTGCTCCGTCTCCAAACCCAAGCTCCGCACTTCTCCATCTTCTTCTTGTGCTTCTAAGACACATGCTGGATGCACGTAATACAGCCATTGTGATGCGGACTCTTAACCAACCTCGAACTACCGTCTGAGGCCGATTCCATATGTCTGCTAAGCGCTCACCCAATACTTTTACTAAGGCATTCATCTGAGGAGCACATAGTCCATCGACTGAACATACCAGTGGTGTGAATAAGGCATGCCTATCTTCACTTGCATTCAGATACTTGCGCATCTTCTCTTGCTCTGCTGAGGATAGGAAAGAAGGGACGGGACGAGAACCATATAAGATTGTCTACGACACGGACGTCAAACAACGCCTTCCTCTGTGGCTCCAAGATTCCTCGACACACCAAATCCCCTCATAGCATTGGTTCGAATCCTAATGCCCCCCGTATAATGAGCTCCTTCACGCAGTTCCCCCATGGAGTTGACATTAATTCTCCTAATAAGCCTCTAACTTCGTTGTGGTGTCTGGTGACAAAATATTCCATGAATTGAGGTAATGGGATCGGGCTAGTTGTAAGCTAGATATTTGATTTTTGGGTTTGCAATTTCAATTCCTAGGAGGATTCCTTTTGCGTCGAAATTACTAATAGATCAAACCGCATGTAAACATGGAATCCTGAATTAATTCATCGATAAAACAAGATAGATGCATAACTCAGAATTGAATTCGAAGGGAAGGTTCTGTAAGCCTTTACATTTCCATTCATATCTGCGAGCAGTTTCCAGTTTATCCGTGAAGGAACGCAGAGGAATCCTCCACTTTCCAACGTGAATCAGTCCATCGACGCAAAACGCTATCTTCTTGTGCAGTCGGGTAGAACAGCGATCGTGCGATTGGCCTCTTTTCGGACCAAAATTACGAAACAGCTTCGCTTCCTAGTACAGCGACTTCAATGCTTGAGGGAGCACTGAGGGCAAGGGGCTGTTATAACACTGCCAATGAGTTATAGATGCATTTTCTCAATAGTACAATAACTATCGGGGTTTCCTGCAATAATTTTGATTGTGACATATCCGATAAAACGTCTGATAGAAAGTTGCCTGAGGACTTTTGTAATCGGAGAAGCAAACAACTCATGATTTTTTTTTTTTTTTTAAATATAAATATGAGTAACTTCACGTTACACTCATTATAATAAACGGAGAAAATATCGTATCAAAATGCATCAGTAAAACCAGCCGGCCGTATAATAACTCCAACTGTAACTTGATAATCGCAATTCGCTATGCGACTAAAAATAATTAAATCTCTCTCTCTCTCTCTCTCTCTCTCTCTCTCTCTCTCTCTCTCTCTCTCTCTCTCTCTCTCTCTCTCTCTCTCTCTCTCTCTCTCTCTCTCTCTCTCTCTCTCTCTCTCTCTCTCTCTCTCTCTCTCTCTCTCTCTCTCTCTCTCTCTCTCTCTCTCTCTCTCTCTCTCTCTCTCTCTCTCTCTCTCTCTCTCTCTCTCTCTCTCTCTCTCTCTCTCTCTCTCTCTCTCTCTCTCTCTCTCTCTCTCTCTCTCTCTCTCTCTCTCTCTCTCTCTCTCTCTCTCTCTTCATAAGCTCACGGATATTCCGATTTTTCGACAGTAATCTTTCACCATCAAGCCACTCCAACCTCTATTTTTATTTTCAATAAACTCATTTTTGAATATTAGTACATATGTAGCTATATTAAAATACACTTGCACGGCGTTGCGAAAAGCAACAGTTTTAAATAAGAAATTACCTATTTTTAAAGTTAGAGTGAATAACAGATTTTCATCCCTGGAAATGTAATACTTCATGATGTACAAGTGGAATTTTATTTTCTGAGAATGATGAAAATTACCAATTCCAACCATGCAAAGACTCGCATATAATGGATGCTACGGCCAGAAATAAACATTGATGTGTCCGAAACATGATATATTTGCTACAACTGTCTGTATTCATAAGAATTAGCCTTCACAAAGTTAGTCTTCACAGAAATTTTGGAGTTTTAGATTTTTTGAAGTTTTTATTGATTTTTTTTTAGCAAATATTAATGAAATTTAAGTACGTTTTTCAGCATAATTTTGAGCAAACATTTTTAAATAATGTCCTAGTTGACCATTTAGTTTTGACTAAAATTCTGATAAAGATTCTAACAAATTCATGAATCTCTGATAAATTCTGATAACATTTTTAATGATTTTTTGAGTAAAATTTTCAAAATTTGACCAATTTAATGTGCTCAAAAATTTTTGGCCAACGAACTCATCCTTTCGTTTGGAATGATTGATTGACATTTTTTTAAATGTGTTTTTCACAAACTCCCCTCAAAGGCGGAGGGGGCACACCATTAAATTGAAAAATAACCAAATGAAATCAAAAAGTGGGGAGCCGTCCAGGTTTACACACACACACACACACTGTAAAAAAGCTAAAAATCCAACATTTCTTTGAATAGCAGATTACTATTTAGAATACGTTTTTTGTCATAAAAATAATAGTTAACAATTTCTTTGCGATCAAAAAGCTCAAATTTCAAAATTAATTTAACGTGATATAGTACGATAGCTTACGAAAATTCGCTCCTACGATCATGCTGCATGACTGGAACTTTTTATTATCCTGGTCCTCTTGGTTCGCTACGTTCTGGGTTCAAACCGGCCTACTCGTGTTCTGCGGCAGTTTCCTTTTGTGACACTTAGAAATGTTCTTTGCAAACTGTGTTAATGAATTAAGTTGTACGTTCGTAAATAAATGATAATGATTTCTGTACTAATTTTTAACGATCCAACTGAACTAGGTATTTGTGGCCTAATTCCTATGAGCGATTGTACTATCGGGGATATCATATCATGTATCATTTATTCAGCTTAGATGGGGATATCAGTAACCATCAATAATCCTTAATTTTGTTCCGTAAAGGTATGCTGGATGTTTGAACAATAAACCTGATTGCGGAAATAATAACTTTGGATAGTTCAGATTGTAACTAGATTTTATAATGTAAAGTCTTGACATAATCACTGACCGAAAACGAAATAGAATACATTTTGAATTTTCATGATACTCATATGTACAGAGAAAAATGAGCAATCAGTGTCGTACGGGTCTCGGGGTTGAGTGTCCACCATTTACCTTATAATTTGCATATTCAGATCTCTGGAACACCCTATTTTTGTCACGCTTAATGGATTACACCAACACATCAAACATCGTGAGTAAAAAATTTTGAATTTGATTCGGGAAAAATAGAATCTCTACATTCATAATCAAAAGTATCTAGATAAATATTTTCGTTACATCACAGAGACCTGCAGTTGCGAGGATTGAACTAGCATAGGCTTATGTACCTGACAAGCTGTTGCTTTGATCGTCGATGTGAATCACATCGGAAACATTTGATAACTGTCTATTTGATATCTGTAGTAACATTCTGAGGCAGAGTTTTCAGCAAGCCTAACAGGTACGAAAAGCTCAATTTTTCTGAGCGAATTTCGATGTAAAATAAATATAAAAGGACGGTTCTCGGGACAGAGAAATGACAAAATGAAGCATTGACTCATAATCTTCATAATGATATCCTATTTTTTCTTGATGCACTATGGGGTCCATACACATGGCGAAGGCAGTCCACGTACGTGAAGAAGTTATTCACCTTTTTTGTGACCCCGGACCCATGAGAGGTTTCGGCCATGATTGACTTGTAGATGACGTCGTGTGAATACGTTCCCTATCAAACAGGGATGGGTCTGACGACTGCCGCCACGAAAGAAGATTTGGTGTCCTTAACCTCTAAAATATCTTAATATGTGCCCATTCGTTCATATTGGAAGTTATTATTTCATCTAAAAATGGTGTTACACTTACATTCACTTGATATTACCCTCATCTACTCTTTTTAGAAAAACGTAAGCAAGAATTAACTCATATTTCAATGAGCAGATTTGCCGGCTATTATTTGGTCATGGTTGAAAATATACCTGTAGACACTTGTCTTTTCGCAACGACCGGCAAATGTTATGTAGAAAGTATGGAAATCCAAATTTCGAAACCAAAAAAAAAATTAAATTTAAGCAAGTATGGATATTAGTGAGATGGACCTCCTGACGTTTATTTTCTAGGTAAACGAGTGTAGGATTACTGCATGACGAGGAATCCAATATTGACATTTGGAGTTGGAAATAGGTAGTCTGCGGTTTTTTGGGTAGGTACCTACTGAATTTGATTGATATATTATGAGCGCTAAATTTCTTTTGCACGCTTCTTGGTATAACAAGTCTAAGGTGTTTTTGTGAACATAGCAGCATTCTGAAAAGAATGAGTTTTAGGATGGATACATGAGACTGTCAAGTCGAACAGTGACGATTTTGACCTTTAATATGTTGCACACAACCCATAAATATCACGTTTCATAATTTCAACGTCTGATACTGACGTGCTAGATACTGTTCTCTACTATCTGTAGAGGCCTCCAAGATGTGATATCTTATGGGCGATCATATTTGGAAGTGCAGCAGCATGTTCTGCTGTAGTATGAGCTTTGCAGACTTCAAGAAGCATAACGCAGGATAGCTTTAAACAGACATTGTAGGTGATCTAGCCAAATACAGTTCTTTTGACTTTTAATGATTCGAAGTTGGAACAAAATACATACCTTATGAAGCTAATAATGTAAGCAGCCTTGGAACAAAAGGTGATGTTTGTGTAAAGGCAAAATTAATATACCTAAATCGGGAGGTTACGAATAGGACCTTCCACGTCTAAGGCAACAACATAAAAAATATTAGTTTTTTGTATCATTAAAGATTTTTCCCCACGTCAATTTCCAAGTTCATGGCCAGGCTCGTGTACTGAAGTTCCCGTGGACCGAACACCGAGTCTACTCAGAATTGAACCTACAGGGATAATCAAGTTTGGTGTCACTTGGTACCTCTATTGAAATACCGAATACATTAAAAAATTTGATACGTTCCAAATTTGCCTGGTGCCATTTCCTTTTTTATATTTAAATTTTCTTATACCAACCAAAGTGCTAGAAATATTAGGTATTCAATTTCTTATCCACTGTTCTTTTCGAGTCGAAAGTTGCCAGAAGAGGCCCGTCAATTTAGCGCAATGGTTTAAGGTCAGGTGTTGAGTTGTTCGAAAAAATGAAAATAACGCATTTTACTCTAAATGAAGCATTTTAACATGGATATGTTTTTGGGCTCATTCTAAAATTTGCGTAACGACACCAAAATTTGTGACGACCCAGCACTTTAGATTATTATTAACTCGAAAAGTGAAGGCTAGGTAGAATTTCTATTGATTTTCCACGTACAACCAATGAGTTACTAGGGAAGAGTAACTCCCATAGTTTTCATAGTAGGATTACCATAATGGAATAATCTTGTGAAAATAAGGCACTACATCATGGTTGGTATACAATTGAGTAGTAGGTACCAACTGGTAAGCAGTAGGTACTAGACATATCCATGATCTTTTGTTTTTCCCATCAAGGGAGAAATTAAAATGTTTAAACTATTTCTTTCCCAATTTCACATTCATACTTCGGTCCCCTTGCAACGCCCATTCGTTTCTAAACCTATTGCTACTTTTGGTTTGAGTGTCACCATCTCGTCTCCTTGGATTTCAATATCTGATTACGTACTTTTTTCGTCTACCCTCCCACAGTCCTCGTATTCCATCCTGCCGCGTTTAAGTATTAGCAACGATTGTTACAACCAAAACGCCGTCCCCATCATCCATTTGCGTATATATTCACGACCAAAGGAATTGCCATAACTCCATTGAGTGCGAAACACGAGAGAACATACAGAAACCTGCGCCCCCTCACCAGCTCACTGTTTACATTTCATTAGACCCGAACGTGGGAAATGGAAGGAAAACGGAGAGGTACGGGAGAGGGGCGATACGCCTCTACAATCGCACGGAATAGCGCAAAACGATCGAGTGAACCATTGATATCTAACCACTCGGAATTCACCGGTGTTTCTTTTCCGATTGGTCCGCTGGAGAGTTTGAAAACGCATTGTTAGGCTCGCCCGAGGTAAAACGAGAAAGCATTCGAACAGGCGTTGTGTAACGGAGAGCGGACAAAAGTTGGGGACTGTGGTGTAATAAAAACAGCCCCAGTTTCTGATTTGATTCGAGCGTAAGCGGATGGATTAGACATTCTATCAGCTGCTTACAAGCAGCGAAATCTCATTTCAGTGTCGATGTGACTGACAGTTGACATGATTATGCTACGATAAACAGCTTCCTTATACGTTATACTGCTCTGTTAGGGTTTTGCGTTGTGGGGTTGGAGCATAACATTCCATGATAGTTCCTGACTAAGGATTACAGAAGATCATAGTACATCGATAGGTATCCCATTTTAGATTAAAGAAGATTCTCAACTTGAAGAATGCTGCAGTTCATCCAAAGTGTTCACGATTTAGCCTCGAAAAGTGCATGATTCCATAAAGGAGTAGAAGGTTGGAAATGGAAAAACCAGAAAATATTGCAAAATATATATGTCTTAGATAATGTCTGATGCAGAATTAGGTTGTGTTTCAAATTCTTGTACCTGCTAGAGATTTTGTTGGAAGCCATAGTGTTTTCGCGTTTTACTGAATTTTCGGAGAAGAAGGAGCTATTGCAATGGCAAAATTTTAACAAATTTCTTGGTTAGCTCTCGATGTGCTTTAACTGTTGGGGCGGTTGCAAATTCCGCTAATCCCTGTTGTGAAAGTTGGGGATGCATTGTAAAAACCGCGAACGACTTCGTTCCTTCTCGGTTTGAGCAATGCAAATACTGCGAACTGGGGAAAGTGGTAATTTGAATGAAATGTATGTTTACAGCTTATGGTAGCAAAAACTACCCCACACAACACAGACCATTGTTCTTAAAGAGGGCTAACATTTTGTAATTCTCATTTCTCATCGTAATAAAACTATAGCTGAATGTTTTCTTCAAACAATTGTCACCCATTTCAGAAGAATAAATTCTTTTTCGTCTCATTAATTTTATAACTCCCAACTTTTTCACTGCCCAATCCGTAAAACTTCCACGTTTCAGTATTAACTTCTGGTATTTCAGAGGAGAAATGGAGGAGTTGACGAAATGGATATTTATGTACCTTTTTGATTCGATATATCGAACCACCATAAGATAATTTCAGAAAGCAGCCTTTGATATTTGATCGTCGGCTAAGATCATTGATGTCTTCAATCACACAATATCATTACGTTGTACCAATTCGTTCTTCTTCTTTGTATGCTGTCTTTTATGATTTTCGTAGTTTAATTGTTGTAATATACATTTGCTAAAGTTTGTATTTCACCTAATATCGGCCATTTGCCAGAGAATTAAAAAAAAATTGTTGTAAAGCAACTACAAGAAGAAGAACTATTAATAACATAACAAGTTATAATTCTCTTCTTAGTAGGCAACTAAAACATAAACTAGCTTGTTCTGGGGTGGGCCTTATATCAGCCAGAAATATGTATGAATTGTATAATAAAAAATGAATAAATAACTTGAAAAACGATTAAATGAGCGTGCATTCGTGCAAGGCGAGGTCTCATCTGTTTCGCATATTTTCGGTTGGAAAGCCATTTTAAACAGTTATATTAAGATTATTATACTATGGATTACTGATGCCACTGTAGGGCTATATATATATAATTCGTACGCGCACTGCACGTTTATTTTTAATGTAGATGAAACTGATGGAGATGCAGCGCAATGATTAAGGCAGTATAACATAAAACCTTGTCCCAAGTAAATGATGTATCCATTTTTCTCTTCCGAGTTTAGCTGCCGTAAAAACTGATTTGTCCTGTATGCAAATAGATGCGATGTGCCAAACAATAAATTATATAGCGCTCAATTAAAAATAGCTTTCCGCCCAGAGAGGCTTTGACCAATAACCGTTGGTTTATCTTCGGATGGATTTTATCGATTACGCTCTTCCATTCCCGAGGCTTGGAAATTGAGTTCCCTTTCATCGTTAGTCATTGTCCGTTGACGATCACCCGCGATGTCGCATTGTACCTAAAGCTGGAAAGGGGCAAAAGCTAATCACCGGGCGCGGATCAATATTCAAATAACCCTTAGCTCCCTTATATATAGATTGCATACCTACTCTATGGAAACGGTAGCCACCGAGAAGGAAAACCGGTCTCGCACGACCCCTGAGGGAAACCTGAGCGGCAATTACGTTCACGTAATGTTTTTAGAAGGAAACGATCTTGCTAGGTAGGTAGGAAAGGGTGGTTCGGTCAGATGTAGATAAAATTATAATGTCAAATAAGAGCACGACGTGGGCGGAAAAACTTTCACCCCACCTTTGGCTGGAGTCCTACTCGTATCTTCTTGGGCTGAGACCGGCTTTCCAACATAAATCACAATCTGGGGATTGCGGCGCTATCTCGAATGTGCAGTCGGGGGGAACAAGCGATCGTGAGCCTACGCTCAGGTTCTTACTCGAGGTACCTAACCTACCTCCTGGCCTCGTTCTGAAGTAGTTGGTTGGTATCCCCGGCTACTTTCAGCGAATTTTTGTAGAAAATGAAGCCATTGCAATGGCTCCGAAAATTTTAAGATAAAAATTTTTGAGAAATTTCTCCATTGAAATCCGTTTTGAGACATTCTGAAACGAATCATAGAGTTCAACGCTTTTTCATATGAAAGTGTGTGTAAAATTTGTGTTTCGTGTATATATATATATATATATATATATATATATATATATATATATATATATATATATATATATATATATATATATATATATATATATATATATATATATATATATGTGTGTGTGTGTGTGTGTGTGTGTGTGTGTGTTTGTCATTCTAGACGATAACTCTCCTTGAAATTGAGATAAAAATTTTGTTCTTAGGCCCAAAAAAACAAGCTTTTCAAACGAAAGGATGAGTTCGTTGGCCATCACTTTTGGAGCACATTAAATTGGTCAAATTTCAAAAAAATGTGCTAAAAAAATCACTAAAAATGAATAAAAACGTCTAAAAATAGTTAAATTTATATGTTTATCAGAACTTTAGTCAAAAGAAGTTTATCAACGATGAAATAGAACATTAAAAAATTTATTCACAAAATCATCGTGAAAAATTTATTTGAATTTCATTAATATTTGTTGAAAAATCGATTTATAAAACTGTAAAATTGCTTAACATCCCAGATCGGTTTTGAATCGTGGAATATGATTTAGAACAAGTTTATTTGCAATAACATCGGCAGTTAATAATTTCTTTACCCTCAAAGTGCTCAAATTCAAAACACGGTAACATAATATAACACGATAATGTACGAAACTTCGCTCATTCGCTCATGCTCTATGACTGAAGTTTTTCATTTCAAAACACGTGGTGGGGTGGAGGTTTCTTAGTGGAGGAAGGGCTGCAGATTGTGTAGATGCTGTTGACCACCATTTACATAAATCGATGTTCTCAACACTTGTTGACATTAAATAATTTGAGGCATTATCGCCAGGGCGCCAAACTTTGTGGTAAAATAATGTTTACACATTTTGCTTCAGGGTCAAGTGGCGGAGCATTATTTTCAATTTCCAGAGATTAGATTATTTTGTCGCCAAAATCGAACTTCCCACTCGCATTTTACCTTTCAGACCATTCTGAATAACTTTCGTTTCGTGCCTAACAGTGGTGTGTGTATGTATGAATGTGTATATGTGTGTTTACAGAAATAACCTGCGGCAAGCGATTGACCTGCGGCTTACACTTAATTGAATGAGACGTAATTTATGTGATTATGTGTTGTAATTTATGTGAAGTATCTAGATAGTTTGTTACCTGTAAGTATAATATTTCATGTGTAACTTGTTGATATGACACAAATAAACGCTTAAAAAACAAACAAAAAAAAAAAAAGCCACAGTTCCTTTGAGCCTGACGGCTAAAATTAAAAAACATGAATATGCTTTAGCCGTACACGTCTCACTCCTCGTCGATTCTCTGAACCCGACCCCCCATCGGCCTCTGAACTCTGTTTATCATTCTGCCATCAATCCTAAAACATGGAATCATGTTTTAGCTCCTCGCTCTCACTTTATTATAGAAATGATCACGACCATTGAGCTCTTGTGAGATGATGATCTCCTAATAGAAACTCGCGAGTAAACATTCACTTTATTATAGAAATGATCACGACGATTGAGCTCTTGTGAGATGATGATCTCCTAATAGAAACTCGCGAGTAAACATTCACTTTATATAGAAAGAGGCTAAAGAGGCTACATACGAAATTACAGCTTCCTATAGTGTAAAGTATAGAAATTACCTATTAAAGTAATTTAACCACCGCTTCACAAATCTAACCGTTCTCGCAATATTCGGATCACCTGCTATGAATCACATAATCGAAACACCAGCTCAATGAAATCATCAGAAATTAACAAGCGGTTGCAATCATGTTCACAATATCAATAATTAAGAATGATCACCTGTGTGTAAACAATTATTCATATAACCATGCTCATAACTCAGCTTGTTGGCCACGCACTTCGCAGTAGTTAATATAGTATGGTTGGATAAATTGAGAGCTTTTGAACGAATGGTCAACGAATTTTGTGGGATGAAAAACGATGAAGTATCATATCCCTAGCAACGACTCGGTTGTAAGCGGAAATCATCACAATTATTGGCGCTACTTTCGTTGCACTCTCGTGGGACATTTTTCGGTAGTTAGGTCACGGCTAAAGCATATTCATGCTAAAATGTATACACACTTTGAACTTCCATAGAAAATTTATTTACCGTTCTACAAAGTTAAATTTCAGGAAAATAGAAAGCTGAAAGTCCAATGTAAATTAAACATAAATAACAAATGTTAATACTGTAAAAATCTATAGTTACCAGCTGCAGTGAATTGATGGACTCCTACAGAGAAACTAGGGATGGTAAAAAATAATCGATTATTTAAGGAATCGATTAATTAAGAAAAAAGTAATGATACTTTTGAATTATACAGGGTGCTTCAAAAAGTTAAGTATCATTACTTTTTGAAGCACCCTGTATAATTCAAAAGTATCATTACTTTTTTCTTAATTAATCGATTCCTTAAATAATCGATTATTTTTTACCATCCCTAGTTTCTCTGTAGGAGTCCATCAATTCACTGCAGCTGGTAACTATAGATTTTTACAGTATTAACATTTGTTATTTATGTTTCATTTACATTGGACTTTCAGCTTTCTATTTTCCTGAAATTTAACTTTGTAGAACGGTAAATAAATTTTCTATGGAAGTTCAAAGAAAAAATGCTCGGTTGTTGTTTACGTCCATGTAGTTGTATTTAGATATAGTGACATAGTTTAATAAATAGAACGTAAGTCTGGGATCTTCACAGATGGGATACCTAGTGCGATAATAACTAAACTTCGCGTAATATATTGCAGCCTTTGTTTGTGAGGTTTAAGAAGTCAAGCACAAGGTAGTTTGTAAACTAAAGTACATGATCTGAAAATGATGACTCAGTAAAAGACGTGCTATCACTATTGGCGATTTATTTAAATGTATTTCTTTCAAGGGGGTTATGATCAGCGGGCAAAGAATGTGTTCCTTCTCCACCCTCGAGAACGTTATCTACATACATTATGAAGGCAGGAGGCGATACACCTGGTGATTATGATGAATGGTGAATCCCAGCACTCGCCGGAATGATGAATGGAGCCGCGGGACTCCACGGGGATAATGTATCCTCATCGCTCTCATTCCCCTTCTCTCCGTACCCTTTCCTAACTCTGCACTCGCTATAATGGACCACATTTCTCCACAATGCTTCTATTTACCTGGGTTTGAGCGTATAGACGCCTTTCCTCACATGTTGGGCCATAAATGATAGATCTTTTTGATTGCTGATCGTCCGAATTGCAAGTTGACGTGAGTGTCGTGAACACCTGTATTTAGTGCGTGAAATAAATTTGAATGAGGTGAATGTAAATTAAATATTAGAATAGTATTCGGACTATTTTCTGTGTGATAACCCAGTCCGCCTGTAATTTTTCATTTCTCCCAATTCTCTCCAACCAACCTTTTGCGCAAGCGCAGAAGCTACCATTGATCCGGATGTTAGTTCTTCATTTTGTTCCAACTTGTCAACATGCTCATAAATCTCTCAATTTTTGTCCAATTTTAATGAAATTTTGTGGGGATCAGCAGGCAATTTAGGTCCTGAAAAAGATACATTCCAACCGATTTTAGCACAATATAGTTCATTAAAAAAATGTATCAACTCGCTTTATAATGGATCACATTTTTCAATAATGCCTTCTATTTACCTGGGTTTGTGCGTATAGACACCTTTTCTCATTACAGTTGGTAGCCTTTCCATTATTATGGTTAGTGTGGTAGTGAGGGGATGAGATATTAGTTAGGCTGCTTTTCTCATCGTTTATTGGACACACCTAGCGCTTTCGCCCATTAGGGCCTCATCAGGGAGTTTAAGTTTACATATTGTTGTAGCAATTCGTTTATTTCGATATGTTTATTTGGTATCCGTCTCATTTGGAGTGTGTCGCATCGGGTTTATAGTCATTATGATCCTTACTATGTAGTAATTAGTCGTAATTTTGTGTATTAAAATGTGTAGAATAAAAACGATTTGCAATAATATGAGAGCAGGCCTCTTGGAAATGATATAGCATGTTTTTTTTTTTTTTTTTTCAAAGCAGCCTAACTAATATCTCATCCCCTCACTACGACACCTTTTCTCACATGTTGGGTCTTAAATTATCGTTTTCTTTTTGCCCTGGTCAACTAATTAAACTTCAATGAGTTTCAACATATAAAAACTAGTAATTAAGTAAAGAAAACAACCATTCCAGGTTTGGGGCTTTTCGTCGAAATGCCTCGGGCGTCGCGGACTTCTTCAGCTGTCTTTCAAATGAAGGATGAGAATTCGTTCTGATGATTTCGCTTAAATCTACTGATTGCCTCGCTCCCTTGAGTGGAGAGGGGTTCGCCGTACAGAAGCGTGAAAATTACTTGGACGGGAAGATCGTCACCTGGGCGGTCACCCATCCAAGTACTCTCCACGCTCGACGTTACTTAACTTCGCTAATCGCATGAGGAACGGTTCATTGCAACGCTTAACCCGGACGGCCTTCTATTTACCTGGTTTTGTGTGTATAGACACCTTTTCTCACATGTTAGGTCACATAAGATCGATCCTTTTTGAATGCTGGTCCACTTAAGAAATGTGACAGTAAACTAAAGCTTCGTAAACACTCGTATTTAGTACACTTATTAAACTTCAATGAGTTTCATCATATAAGAACTATTTAAATGTTAGTAAACTAAGTAAAGTAAGCCACTATTACAAGTTTTGTTGAACGTCACAGCTCAGATGTCCTCCAAAGGGAGGATCAGATTTCGTTCTGATGATTCTGCTTAAACTGCTCGTCGAACCTTAAAATCTGGCAACCTCGTTAACCTTTCGAGTCTGTGTCACCAGAAGATCCTGGCCTCGTTCAATGTAACATCGATTTTAAGGACCAACTGTGAAGTGTATATGGATATCTATTCATTTTTAAAAGGTATTGAACATTCATTTTGAAGTTATTTTCGTTATTCTAATACATTGTATTTATATGGCATAAAGTTAATATCGTCACACACACAGCTAACTCATTCTACCTATAACCAACTGACTGGTTTCCCCCAAATACCCACTCTTTGAAGTGATGGTACTCTGAAACAGGTTGACAAGGTTCCCCCAATCTGCCACTTGGGTGGGTTGGAGTTGTCTCCTCTCTTGTTCCCATGCCATAAAAGTGACATTGTTACAGGTGGGTCAGGTGTCATACACTATGGTGGGAGGGTGGGGAAACCAAACAGCCAACTCACTCTACCTGTAACCAGCTGACAATAGGGATGGGTATCGATGAACAAAACATCGATGTTTGCACATCGATGTTTTTTTTTCCAAGAAACATCGATGTCTAAAAAACATCGGAGAAAAAACATCGATGTTTTGACACATCGATGGTTTCTAGAAAACCAAAAGAAAAAACTAATTTTCTCAGAAAATTTGAGGAAAAAAGTTGTTCTTTTCAACAATTTTGATAATAGTACTTACATAAGTAAAATCGCAGAAAAGTAGAAAGAAAATGTTCTTATTAAAACACTGAAAAATTGTAAAGAAGTTGTCAAAAATTAAATGTTTGTTTTACAACTTCCAGAAACTGTCTTCTGCTTCGTGTAAAAATAACAACGTGTAAAGAGAAAAGCAGCACTCACTAACAGCGGAAACGCGAGACAACGAATTTCATGATATTGAATGATACAAACACTGATAACAATATGTGATAACGAATCGACATTACCGTAGTACGATTCGATTCAAACACATCGATGTTTCTTGAATCTGTACAGTATTATTTTTATAGAAGAATAATAAACAACCAAGTAAGCATTTATAAAACAGGAATAATTATTGTTCAGGTATAAAAGAACCATCATTTTTACATTAACGACAAAAAAAAAACACATTTGAAAAATAAAAACATCGATGTCTGGGAAAAAACATCGATGTTTAAAAAACATCGAAGAAAAAACATCGATGAAAAAAACATCGATGTTTGGGGGAAAACATCGATGTTTTTGAAACATCGATACATCGATACCCATCCCTAGCTGACAACAGGTGTAGCTGCTACCAATTCTACTTGACACAACAACTACATTTTGACACTGGACGGGTGCTCTTCGGTAGGTATCAAGACTTCGTGACTTTCACGAAAATATTAAAAGGAACAAAATATTAAGGTGAAACTTTAGACAAGCTGATAAGTAGTAACGTGACTGAACCTATTTGTCCTTATGGTAAATCAGAAACAATCGTGCCTACTTAAACATTGGCCAATGTAAAAGAAGTTATGAACTACTCATTGTGGTTGCTGGGCAATCTTGCAGGAGGCAGAAGTAACGCGATCGTTATCACGGGGGTGGACGGTCTTGAGGGACACATCGGGAATTATCAGTATTTTCTATGTATGGGCGAACTAGGGACAAACACACAGGACGGCCAAATATACGTGGTACTTATGATGAGTGATACTCTACATGATTAGGGCATGAAACGCATTACCAGGGCGTGAAAAAGATGTCTTGCCGTATACACTGGGGCCATCTTCCGGTACTGTATCGCATTTTAGGTGCATTAAAAATTCTGAGCAATGATGTACGACGTTTATGGATGAAGCACGTAACTTGATACTCTTGTCTTCGTCGGAGTTACGTGGAGGGTCGATTAGGATGCAGTTTGCGTGTAGCTCCATGCACGTAGGTTGCTGCGCCTCGTATTCCAAGTTTGATTTGTGCGTGATTCAACAGAAGACGTAGGTAATAAAAATGCATTCTTCACCTGACAATAAATTCAATGGAATACGAAAAAATCAAATCCCATACACTCATATATAAACGATCTCCCCTTTATTTCTCGCAATAATAAAAATAACATTGCCGCTTCGTTTCGTTTCCTGGGGAAAATTCTTCGTGCATCGTCTGGCATCGAACTCACGATTTCTTATAGCACATCGAATGGAGACATGAAGGAAAGGGTCGTGTTTAAAGCCAGGAAATATTGCAGGAAATCTAGACAACAAACCGAGACTAACGAAAGAAGTTTATTAGCGAGTTAAACTCACTCAGCTAGAGGCCACTTTCTCTTCCTGAGGGCGCATCGTGACCACCTTTCTTGCATCGTTTACTTTCATCCGTTCGGAAAATACGACCTGACGAGAACCCCGGATTCGTCTATTGAAGAAATCGCAATTTATTGAGGGGTGCGTGGGAAGTTGACATACTTACTTAGACAGAACATCTCTGGCTGGATCTTCAGAGCTCGTTTCTACTGGCAATTAAATGAGGCTTTGGTGGTCTTCCAATGAGCAGTTGACTTGCAAAGAAATGATATTAAACCTCTCGCGGCGAAGATACGATCTTTGACTCACAGACATTATGCGCGTGACATTTGTACACGAGAGAGTTGTTAAGCCTGACTCAGCTGAAACGATGCAACCTATCAATAAACTTTACTGGAAGATGGTGAAAAGTGTCGTGATATAATTGTGTTGTCACCTAAAATAATAATTTACTGGCCAAAGTTGAGGTACAAGACCTTAAACGACTTGGTGAATAGAAGCTGTTCTGCAGTCTTTGTTGATCATATTTGAGGACGTAAAATTGAGATCTGTCATTTACACCAAACTAATAATAATCCATAAAATAAGTTTAATAAATTATCGACGATACATTCATAACCATAAAACATCTATATCTATAAAAATATTAAATTGGTTTGTGTACGCTTCAAAAACTTTCAAGGTTCTGCGTCAATTGAGCTCAAATTTTGACACGATATTATACTAATCACTTCGAGGATTACATTATATATATATATATATATATATATATATATATATATATATATATATATATATATATATATATATGTGGGCGCTGGATTTGAACCCACGACGTTAGTCTCACGAGAACGTAATCATAGCCATTGAGCTACACTTGACAATTGATATTGATTTGGCATAGACTTTAATATTAATATACATGCTTTAATTTAACGTGGTCAGTTTAAGGCTGAGCAGGTATTTCAGCAAAACAGCTAAAAGAGAGCGATTGTCAAGAGGTCTCTCATAACGACAGATATTAATAATCGATTATAGGTTTCAAATACGTAAAGGCCCATTTTGACTCGTCTACTGTGAATGATCATCCAAAGTGAACAATGCAAACTGCATTTCACTTACACTCCATCGAAAGTGAAGGACGAACGAATTCAATCAAAAATTATTTTTTGGATGAAAGATGATCGGGGCATTATCGAGGGTGACCTCCTAGTCCTATCTCTTAAACGAAACATCAGGACGAGAATGCACAGAATGGAAAAATGACTTCAAAACCAATACGGACGAAAGTGAACGATTTAGGCGGACAAAACGAATGAAACGTGTAAACGCGAATGATTCATTCGAGATGATTCACTCTGGATGGACATCAAAAGTGAAATTGTGTAAGTTTGGCTTAAATTTCAGTTGCCATCCACTAGTTAACTGTCATCAATCAACATTCTTATATCCAAAGCGATTTGAACTTTTCTAAGACGATTGAGGGCGTATTTAAGGTATATCAAATATCCCACCTTAAAATGGGCAATTTTTGCTATACCCTTATCAAATTATTCTTTGGAACAATTAGCTTACTTAGAAATTTCAAAAGCAGCCTGTTCTCTAATACCTGTGGTGACTAATCTAAAGGTGACTCAGAAGTACAATCCTCTCCTACAATTATCAACTCTCTTGAACGAGATACCTTGCCAAACCTAAGCTACTTGGGAGAAACTTTAGTAGCACGATGAACAAGTGTACTGCTGTGCGTACAAGCTGGGTATTCCCCATCACGTCTTGCCGTGATCTGTCTTCGTCCATCATAATCAATGAACCTTTAGAGTACCCATCATAATCAACATACCACTCAGCCTACTCGATCCCATAGCTATAAAATGTAAGTCTATTTGAAACGTTCCAAAAACTCTTGAAGATCGCAAAACAGCATCCTTGATCTACCACTACCCGATTCATTGGCCCTAATAGTGCATTTCATACAACAGTGCATTTATAGCGTTAGGTCCTTAAAGTTTATTTATGAGTAAGTGATACAAGACAATATTTGGTAGAGGAATCGACAACACAAAGATAAGTGTCCCTCATTCCACTCGATTTTCCTAATATGTTATCCAAATGAACAGTCTTTTATGGCATAGTCACTTTGGAGATGGGATGTAATACAACTTGTATTTTACTAGAATCGCGCTTCGCCGTTTCTGAACCCACTTCGATATGGGTTCAAACCAATAATGGTTGTACATTGTTTCCAACGTTTTCTACCACCCTAGGTAAAATATCATCTGTGGATATTATTTGTGACAGACCATCGAAGAGAGTGGGGAACTATGGGAAGAAACGAGAACGCGAATTGCGTTGGATTTTTCAACAAAGGATACCAAACTGGATATCATAGATAACTAGAATTTATTCATCGATATCTTTTTCTTTCAATTTAGTGACTATTTCACCTAGGTACAATGGAATCACGCTGCTGCACCGCAAGAAGCCAATCTGATGACAGGTACTGTGGTAACAATGTTCACCTGTATACTGAAATTTTGTAATGACTGACTAGTATCTAAATATTCTAAGCCAGATTTCTTACGCCCGTGTGGGTGAAACCAGTACTGTACCAGTTTCGTAAACCAGGAATACTAGTTTTGGAGTATTCTGAATATATATCCGAGATTTCTAATAATTTTGGTTTGACTTCAATGGGCAAAACCACATGTTTCTGCAAATGCCTGCAAAGAACTCAAACTCACTGATTGGCATTTGTGGCTGATCATCATCAGCAATAACCACACTAATTGAATTTGCCCTGACCTTAACTTCGATATCTGTAATTTTGTTGGCTTGAGTGATAACATGTTTTTTGTCAGTCATTAACATAAGCATCTCAGGATTCAATATTTCTCTACCAATGATTATACGAAAAGTCATGGAATTGTTTGGTACTATCTGGAACAAAAAAGTAAGTCTATTTGTGCTGGCACTTAAAGCTTACAAATACATTTAATAGCAGAAGAATCCAAACTAGTAAGTAAAATCTCAGTTGAATGGATTTGACCTCGAAATTTTGGGCTGAGATGTTCTACTAGAAGAGAATACTTTGAACCTCTATCAAAATAATCGACAAAACGCTTACCATTGTGGTTAAGTTCTCCAACAGGGTTCACATGGCAAAGGGAAACCCTTTTTTTTTCAGGCAGCAACTCATTTTTACTAGGTCTTGTTTCTCTGCTTCCAAAATCAGATTTCTTCAAAGGGCAACGAATAGGTATGAGTCCTTTCCTTTAGCATTGTAGCAGGTCATTTCCTATTGTGGAAGTTGACGATGTAGAGTCTAGAGTTGAAGCTTTGTGTGTGGGTGTAGTCACTATGTAGCGGATGCTGGTTGTGACCGAAAATAATACATTCAGATTAATGGTGCATAGAGCTTTGCGTGTGGGTGTGGTGTTTGGGTACAGGGTGCTGGTTGTGATCGAAAATAATACATTCAGATTCATGGTGCCCGATTTTCCGATTCACAAGCACTGAACTGAGTATACAGCTTAATTATGGTAACAGGAAATTGGCCTCTTTTGGCTGTAAACCCAGGCTCTTGTCCACCGTTAAACAATATTCCACCGTACTAATCTACGATTTAGGATTGAATCCTTCCGCCCCTGGGTTGAATGTAGGAAGCGTGATTTGATTATCATTTGGTTTGAAAAACATTCACATTATAAGGGTATGTATGGTATGATTTTGTAACTCAAGTTGGGATACCAGTGTCGGCAAATTTGTTTTTCTCCTTCTGGGCGTCGCATCGTATCCCTCTTCTGATTTAGGATCCTGGTTGTCCTCAGGTAGCAACATAATAATCTACACAGTATTGTTCATTCTAGTTTAACACTTTATTACGCGAACTCTCAGTCCTCAATGATCTCGGAACACCAGCTCAGTTCTTTTTATCGAGGTCTCCTAGCTACCAACATCAACAATAATCATGCGTTGCTGCGCTCTCGCTGGGCAACCGAGAACCTCTCCAATCCTGGTAGGTAGATCCATTTGTTCTGCAAATCCAGCGCCCACATATATATATAAATATATATATATATATATATATATATATATATATATATATATATATATATATATATATATATATATATATATATATATATATATATATATATATATATATATATATATATATATATATATATATATATATATATATATATATATATATATATATATATACATATACCTATACATATACATTTATTAATAATGGTTCTGCTGAACTATATATAATTATTTATGAGGAAGAAGACACACACACACACACACACACACACAAGCAAGTCTTGATCACAGAAAACGAGAATAGAAATGATTTCATGAGTCCTGGTTGCGTCGTTTCAATTTTAGTATCCATGGCCAAAACAGAATAATTTTTAGTGCCATTTTTCGCAATTAATCAGTCATTTATATTGAAGCCCCCCTGGGGACCCCCTGTCTGTTAGCTCCTAAACCCCATCGGTGAGCCCTTTCTGATTGTTGCAATAGACGATCATTAGCCGTATCTGGCATTTTGCGCAACACTTTTATTCCAAAACATTCATCAAAAGATGCATCATGAGATCGTGCATGGACTCCAACTGGAATGTTCTGGGTTGATGAACTGAGACCTTGTGATTGTTCATCCGCAGATTCAGGGTTGTGGCTTTTCCTACGTAAAAAGCTGGTCCATCTTCGCATTTCTTGCATATCAGTTGATAAAAACAGTTCTTCGACTGGCATTCTGCGTATCTTTGACATAATTGTGCAATTTGGTCATTGATGAGCCAACTTTCACTTCGGCCAATACCTCACATACCTACAGATGTCAAGGATACGCAGAATGCCAGTCGAAGAACTGGGTATATCAACATTTTGTGTGTAGGAGTAATTGTGCTCCAAGTCAACTCTTAAAAAAAAAAAAAAGAAAGTTGACTCTATTGCTTACTATGTAAAATATGAAATGAGGGGAACCGGAGTGGTCGGCTGCCTTCGGGTCCATTCGGTTTTTCTCAAGAAGGGCTAGTCTGACTGATTGTTTGGAACTGAGATGCAAACAGCTGAGCCTATGATAACTAACATTAATCAGGATTTACATCAGTTTAGACATATTTCGACGGTGTCCTTAAACCATGAAGCGTTTCTCTTGAGTTTGCCCTTACTGATTTGAACAAGTCTGGTATTTTGAAGAAATCGGGATGGGAGGATGTACACTATACGGGTGTCGTACCAGCACTATTATATTCTTGATATCCAATCTACGTAATATTTTCGTTAGACGAGTATCCGGAATCGAACTTTGTGTTGTCACTTTGTATTCGCTATTCCCGGGACATGTATGTATTCTTTTATCGTGTTCACTTCCAAAACAGAACACCCGGACGCCATCCTCACAAACGGCTCAAATTTAATATCAACCTCCCTTTCGTCTAGATGCGGAAACTCATCTCGTGAATAAATAAGGCTTTTCGCAATGAGAACGCGAGAGTAAATTTGCCGAGATGAATCCCTTTACCAGCTCCAGAGGGGGAATAATGTGGGGTTTGTTTGGTGAGATACGTCATCTTTTGAGCGCCCCGCTATTACAATACCGTACATACGGCTGTTTGTGGTCACTACCCTCGGGCGGTCGCTAGGTTTTGTGTGATGTTTCGCTTCGTATCAGCCGTCATAACCAGACGACCGTAGAAGAGGAATCAATGTTGCTTCAGACATGTCGACAACGACGTTGCCAAGGAGCTGCGCATTTTTTTGATTTTATGTATTCTGCGTTCGTCTGTTCTAAATACAGTTGCATGTACGTTTAGTTTAAAATGAGTAAGTTAATATCTGTAGGAAATGAGTAATCTAAATGACCGAATAAATATGATATTATCAAACTAAGAAATCATCATCATAAAATACGCCGCGTATAGGCCAAAGATGGTCTGGTAACTATACTAGTTAATGTTTCGACACACTCTCTCTCTCTCTCTCTCTCTCTCTCACACACACACACTCACACACACAGGCATATATATATATATATATATATATATATATATATATATATATATATATATATATATATATATATACATATATATAACTATATTATTTACTATAATATTCATAATTGAAAGAGCGTTAACCTCTAGGATTCGTTTCAGAATGCCTCAAAACGTATTTCAATTAAGAAAGTTTTCGAAAATTTTGGAGTCATTGCAATAGATTAAATTGTCTTCGAAACTTCACTGAACTAATTTTTAATAATACAATACACTTAAATTTAAACTTCAAAACTAAGAAACGATTTATTTGCATGATTTGGAAGTTGTTGTTGGTTACAAAGTAACTAGAAATGACTTGAAATAACCATTCTAAAGTCAACTAACACCACACCTCCTTTCTTCCCATTAACCAAGATCGATATTTTGTTGGGGTCTATTCACAGGTGTAAATAGTTCTTTCGAATACTCTCCGAGAATGAGCTCGCGAAAATTTCACTCTCATATGCAATGGGCTAGGAGAGTGACTCTCGAGAGCACAAGCTGCGTGTAAAGCTCTCACGTGTAAAGGCACCTTAAGAGCGAGGGTTAATGGACCTAGCTGTGATCGTGGCTTTTGTCTTCGAGTCTTTAACCCATACTTTCTGACCAACAAACAATACCAATTCGCCCCCCTTGATTTGTCGACATTTTTATATGAGCGCATTTTTATATGATTTTCTCAATTACGAAAGTTTTCTATTGCTCCTTCATCTACTAGAGTGAAATCGTTCAGGGATGGTGGAGTGGGCCTTTGTCTCTATACCTTAAGTCACCATCATAACTTAACACTATAACTATGAGGAACATTTCATAGTTCCTCTCCATTTCTAGTAACTCTCCCTTGCCAGAGTAACTGCTCGGCATAACCTTTTTTGACCTCCTTGAAGATTCTTTGTTGTTCCCTCGTTCGGATACAATTGTGATTTGCCTCGTTAGTCTGGAACTCCGTTCAGGCGACGCGCATTCGCTCATTGGTGCGAGTTCAGCATAAGTTTTCAAAAAATGGCATATCATTAGAATGGGTCATTCAAGGAATTCAGTGATGAGGGTATGCGGGAATTTTGAATCATGGCACACTATAGCAACGCAGGCCGCAGACTGAACTGGTAACCTTGAATAAGTTCGTCATGGGTCAGTATGACTCTCCCTCGCTGCTGGGTCGAGTGAATTTCAGGGTACAATCAAGGTTTACCAGAAGCTGGGGTCCGTTTTTGTCAAGATCCTACACCATAAATAATGGGAACAGTACCTTTCTTGTTAAGATGCAGAGGTCTGCCAGTGACGTCTCTCACATTGTGGATGTCCGCGCCGACTCATCAGACCATATTAGGAGAAGATTGATATTTTTTGAAACTTAAAATTAATGATCGGATTTTCAGTGAGTGTATAATTCATTGTGTATATTGGCTCAGCTTTGAATCTTTTGCCACCAGTGTTTTGAATATTTATACAAGATTTTTTCCCTCTCTGTTCATTGTAATGTAATTAGGTCTTTTCACGTGATATAATATGTAAAGAGATGCTTAATCCCGTGTAATCTAAATAAATAACGAGCATAATATTATGAAACGTGAGTACCTAGTTATAAAATTAGCATAAGTAGGCGAGGACTTATATAAGTAACTTATATAACTTAGTACCTTACTTATGTGAGTTATAATTGTTGGTAGATAAAATCCAATATGCAGTAATATGCTTGCTTTCCTTATGATAAAAATTTATCAGTTTGATTCATACTTAAACACTAGCTGGCATCTGGAGAGAAATCTTCTTGTAATTATTCGCTGTGATGGATAGGAGTAGTTCCTCCTTCTCGGTTCTTGAAAATGCTGCAGCTGGGGATAATTCTGAGGTTTACCTTCAGGATATCATCTGGGTATAGCAAGTTAATCCCCTCTCCCCTTTGGAGGAGTAACTAATCATTTTCCATCACCTCCATTGTCATATTTTAGCAGAGCTCGGTTTCGAACCACCCCCCTCCCCCCTTTGGATAGGAGTACCTCCTTCTCGATTCTTGAAAACGCTGCAGCTCGGGATAATCCTGAGGTTTAGCTTCAGGATATCCTCTGGATGTAGCAGGTTAACCGTCTCTCCTCTTTGAATGGGTAACCACTCATTTACCATCACCTCCTTGTCACATCGCTAAGATAAATTTGAACGCTATTTGCAGACAAAAAAGTTGGTGAGGATACCATTCCCACTATTGACGGCTTCAGATCTATGAGTATGGCGTAGATTATCCTTTGACACATCTGCATCAGCGATATTAGATATTCTGACAAAACGCAATACAGAGCAAATTCTGATGCTCATTTCATGTTCCACACTATTAACAACGGAGCTTGCAGTATGAACACTTTTTTCCATGAGGTTCCTATTATTTTCATTTCTTGTTGGTTCATTATATGGGTAGATTTAGTGCTGCCGAAGGATTTAAGGGTTGGCATAACTTCTAAATGTGATCGAGTTTCTCATGCCCTGGATTTCCGAGGTTCCCTGCCAACCTCCCCCAGAGTGCGGAAAAGCCCGATTAATCAATTCCACTCGCTCCGGCGAACGTTTCCCCCAATTAACCAGAAATCGCTCCGACGGAAGACACACACCGCGAAACGGATAACTTGACGGCAGAAGGGAATTTATCGACTGTCCCCGCACAAGTGTCCTGGCGCGTGACAGGCTGTCGGTCGACGGTTGTCTTGCCAAAACCGCGAAAAGGGAGGTTAGTAGGGCAAGCTTATGTACTCGAAAGCTCTGGGATTTGATTTCCTCCTGTAGAATGGACTTACATCAACCCTGCGTCCTTAAACATTCCTGGAGGGGGCTAATTTCTGTTCTACGATCCGGGTTCCTGTCAAACGGTTCGGAAACCGATTTGACAATGGCAGGCGTGGGTGTATCCCGTCTTCTATTTTATGCTGTTGGAAGTGAATTTTCTTTAAGCAGTCAATACTAATAGCAGTAAAATACTAATTTTAACGAGTTTTCAGTCATATTTGCTACAAACTTGAAATGTGATGGGTGAGGGGAGGGTTGTGTGTGCTTGCGTATATTCAAATAAACCTGTGCAGTGGGAGTATAGAGCCGAAGTAGCGAAATTCCAGCTTTTATTATGATTTTTATTTTGATGTTGACGTCACGATGGGTCCATCACGATTGGTTCACGCGTTTAGATAGTACGAGTACTTCATGAAAGGCGGATAGTCGTGTTTTATTTATTTTTTAAATTGTATATTTGAATTCTATGTGTCACGATAGGTAAAAAATCAAATTTTGATGGAAAAGGGATGCGGTTATAAATGGGAGCACTAAGGTTCATAACTTGAAAACATAAACCTTATTCTTACTTAATTGGAAATCCAACGTTCCAACGACATAACGTCATAAAATCCTTTTGCCGTGCCATCACCAGGAGGAGTTCAGAACATGGAGTCTGTGACACATACCTACATAGATTCAACCCTCAGGACGAACTGCAATAGATGTAGAAACCCAACCGGGAATATCGAAAAAAATTTCCCTGGAGTGTCCATTATTTTACATAGAGGCCTTTTATTTGAAAAATGATTATCAATAACTGATCAACCGATCAACTATACAAACTTACTTGCAATAAATAAAATGGAAGTATATAAAGCATTTATTCAATATATGAAAGTATGTAACACACATATATAAGAATCATATTTACCCACATTGTAACAAATTAACATACATTTGGCTGGGATGTGTCACATTGATACCAATACATAAATTGAAAAAAAAAAAAAAGGAAATCTCTAACTTTCTACAAACCAAAGGCATGCGTCTTCCATATTCAGAAAATCTTCCAATCAGTATTTCTCAAAACCAGGATTTTCAGATTAAATTTTCTTGTGTGACTTCAACGTGAGACCATATAAAAAACCATCTTGGTACCTAACCCAAAATATATTGTAATGGAAAACCGTTATAATGTTGCACTCAAATTTGTTGGACCATTGCTTCATTTTCGAAAATAATTAGAAAAGGGCCAAGCATATGGGATTTTTGGTAACTGGGGGAGAAGATACATGCATTTCCTTTCGGGCAAATAATAACAATTCAAAAAATAAATGTGTCCAATTCATTACGAAATGAAAATTGAATCCTGCGTTTCAGCATTTTATAATATTGATTTAGGATAAAGGTAAAAGGCTGAAGGTATGATTCCAAAAACATTTATCATGAAAAAAAGAAGTAGTAGGTTCTTTAAAAACTTTCTTACTTTCTCATTTCAGAAACCAACTTGACAAACATTTCTCGAAACATCTTTTCCATCTTTCTTCAGTGGAAAGAGAAGATGAAAGAAGTTGTTAACAAAGTAGTCAGCTCGAACGAATAAAATATCTCTCGACGACATCTTTGCGTTTGCACTTCCCATCAATTACATTTTCCTGCATATTTCATTTATCATGCTTTGAATATTTAATAACTAGGCACCATCCGTTTTTAGACGAATATGATTAGTGATCTCATTTTGTTCGTGATTCCTGATTCGTTAGTTCTAATTCTAAAACGGGTGTAATGTTGTGATTTTATAAAGATAAAAATTGTTAAGGTTATCGCAAGGTTATCGTTAAGGTTAAGGTAATGTTGTGATTTTATAAAGATAACAATTGTTAAGGTTATCGCAGGAAATTAAAATGGAATTTTTGAATTTGAGTATAGGAATACTGAAAGAGTGACCTTTGGAAATGATTGAATGCAATTCCAGTTCATTATTCCTATAAAATCATTTAGGATTCGAGAATTACTGTTTTCACCTAGATTCGAATGCGTAAAAATCACACAGAAAAACCATACTGGTCTTGATAAGAATGAGCGAATATTACACTTAAGAGTTAAGAGCTTGATAGCAGCTAGGGGTAGAAAATATACAAACTATTTAGTACAGATGGTACAGATGAGTAAACATTACTCACTAAGGTTTTTGATCGGTAGGGTAGGTTGAGGGGGGGGGGGGGAATTCAAATGCTATTAATTTTGTGTTAGTTTGATTAGTATCTGAGCCCTTTCGCCATCCGGCATCATCAGAGATTTTAGTTACTAGCTGTCGACTCTTTGTGAGGTACTCCTGTTCGTGTTCGATGAGGAGGGTCTCACACTCTAACCCCGCTGCCCTCATTGCGGGATGATACAAATTGATGCATACGGTAGTGCCTGTCAGGTTTACTGGTAGGGTTGGATGAGGGGAAGAAATTCAAAGGTTATTCCACTTGTGACAGTTTAATTGGTATCTAAGCGCTTTCACCTTCCGGTATCATCAGAGACAAGAGGAATAACCTTTGCATTTCCTTCCCTCATCCAACCCTACCAGTAAACCTGAAAGACACTACCACATGCAACATGTATCATCCCGCAGTGAGGGCAGCGGGGACAAGAGTGAGACCCACCTCACTGAACACCAACAGGGGTACCTCACTAAGAGTCAACACCTAGTAACTAATATCTCTGACGAGGCCGGATTGCGAAATCACTCAGATACCAATTACACTGACACAAGAGGAATAGTCTTTGAATTTTCTCCTCTCAACTAACCCTAACAGTAAACCTGAAAGGCACTACCACATGCATCAATTTGTACCATCCCGCTATGAGGGCAGCGGGGTTCGAGTGTGAGACCCTCCTCACTGAACACCAACAGGAGTACCTTACTAAGAGTCAAGACATAGTAACTAAAATTTCTGATGATGCCGGATGGCGAAAGCGCTCAGATACCAATTAAACTGACACAAGAAGAATAACCTTTGAATTTCCTCCCCTCCACCAACCCTACTAGTAAACCTGAAAGGCACTTCCCCATGCCAATTTGTATCATCTCGCAATGAGGGCAGTGTGGTTCGATTGTGACACCCACCTTACCGAACACCGAAACCTGGAAGCTACTATCACACGCATCAATAGGTTTTTGACATTTAATGTCTTTGCTTTGGCACATTAAAATAAAAAACTGTCACGAAAAAGTGTCCTCAAAAAGCGTTACCTACATTTTACGATAATTTTCTGATGATTTCCGCTTACAACCGAGACGTATGCAAGCTCTAAGAGCCACTCAGCTGATCCGGGCCCTGGGCATCGTCAACTAAATGTCCTAAAGAGGCTACATACGAAATTACAGCTTCCTAGAGTGTAAAGCATAGAAATTATTTATTAAAATGATTTAGCCACCGCTTCACAAATCAAAACGTTCTCGCAATATTCGGATCACCTGCTATGAATCAAATCTTCGAAACACCAGCCCAATGAAATCATCAGAAATTAACAAGCGGTTGCAATCATGTTCACAGTATCAATTATTGAGAATGATCACCTGTGTGTAAACAAATATTCATATAACCATGCTCATAACTCAGCTTGTTGGCCACGCACTTCGCAGTAGTTAACATTATATGGTTGGATAAATCAAGAGCTTTCGAACGAATGGTCAACGAATTTTGTGGTATGAAAAACGACGAAGTACCTACCATTTCCCTAGCAACGACTCGTTTGTAAGCGGAAATCATCAGAAAATTATCGTAAAATGTAGGTAACGCTTTTCGAGGACACTTTTTCGTGACAGTTTTTTATTTTAATGTGCCAAAGCAAAGACATCAAATTTCAAAATTATCGTAAAATGTAGGTAACGCTTTTCGAGGACACTTTTTCGTGACAGTTTTTTTATTTTAATGTGCCAAAGCAAAGACATAAAATGCCAAAAGCAATGTTGGCTTCATTATCAACATTAGGTATTTTTGGGTACCATGCCAATACAGTGACAACAGAACATGTGTTCTCTAGTTGATATTGCAAACTTCCGTCTGTGAGATGAAGCACTTGGGGCCGGTCGGCTCCTTTCGTGAGCACTCGGGAACGATCGGCATTCGCTTCACAATAGCAGCACGGTTGCCTACATTACGGTATCGCTCCAACCGGTAAATCTACGGATTTATCCATATGCGAAGAAGAAATAGATTTATTGGTGAGGAGATTGTATACCAGTCAATCCCTTAGTAAAAATGCAGATTAGTTGGGCATGTAGATCAGAATGATGTGTATAGTTTGGTGGTCTGGATGCTCGCAAGCTCGCATCTCAAAAAGACATAACATCAAGTAGTCAATCCCTTAGTAAAAATGCAGATTAGTTGGGCATGTAGATCAGAATGATGTGTATAGTTTGGTGGTCTGGATGCTCGCAAGCTCGCATCTCAAAAATACATAACATCAAGTAGTCAATCCCTTAGTGAAAATTCAAATTAGTTGGACATGCAGGTCAGAATGACGTTTTAGAAGTATATTTCGGGAGTTGTACGAGCAAAAAAAAAAAAAAAAAAAAAAAAAAAAAAAAAAAAAAATAGGTCCATGCAACAGGATTTGAACCCACGACCTTCTTCTCACGATACCGGTTATCATAACCTATGAGCTGATATTGCAATTATGAGAAAATATATTCCAGTTCAGTATAAGAATTCACAAAGAAAAGTGTTATTATTTTGATACAAAAAGATTATTTTAGTGTAAATAATATACATAATAAATAACATAAAATTCGTTTCTTTGAGTTAACGCATTTAGGGTAGGTATCTCAAGTTTTATTAGTATTCAACCTTATACTGATTCTTGCACTTGGAGTACCTATAGACCCCAGACCTGGTAACGCGAGATTCTCTGCTCCCAAGTGACTTCTGATTCGCGTCATAGACCACTCGGCCACAGAGGACGCCAGCGTAAATACTCTACATACGAGTAGTTAATAGGAAGTGTGCGGTTTTAGTTAAACATCGAAGGACATCCGCGCTCTTTCTAACAAGCTAAATTAATATCCAATGTCTATTTTAATCGCAAAATATCATTTAGAACGAGTTTTTTTCCTCATAAAATTGGTACTTGACTATTTCTCTGCACTCACTGCACTCACTAAACAATATAATACGGTATTTTACGAAAATTTGCTCAATAGAGTGTGCTGCATGACTAGAACTTTTTTTCGAGTTGCAAGCCGCGCCTAATTCACACATGATTCGTCATTAGTTTGAAGTCAGTTGTTGCATTTCTGCTTCCAAACTCGCCAACGTTCACTTTCGTAACTTTCCCGGGTAATTTTTTCCCAGTTTTCCTCGCACAAACGAAAGAGAACTTCCGACGAAACGAAAGCCCCCCCGGACAGACGTAGACGGGCGAGAGTGACTGATTGCGATTTTTTTCTTTTTTATCCAACTCAGCGAAGGACTTGTTAAAAAAAGACGAAAAAAAAGAACGAATAAGGAGGGAGAAAGGAACAGATAACGGTACATCCTTCAGTTCAACGCTCTCCTCATCTCCAATCTTTTACCTTCCTCCTCTCCCCACTTCTGTCCTGCGACTGTTTCGCGGCTTAACGACCCCTCTCCCACTCCACACCCGCCACCCTAAGGCCTACAGTCCGTGGCCTGGGGGCCGTTTTTATCAGATGTCAAGTTCAATGCGATCCCCCCTCCCCTACCCTTCTACTTCTTCTGTTCTCTTCGTTCTTCCTCACCACGAGCCTTTGCTCGGCTTTCCGTTTTCGATCTCCGGGTGCCGGTTTGCATTCATTAGTAGCTTTGCGGTTACAATCGTTATCTAATGGTAAGGTGGTACGTGGTAATGGTGGTAAGGATGGTAAGGGGGAGGCTGTCGTTCATTCCAAGCTTAATTGTCTGGATCGTGTGCCAATCTCCGATTCTTCGTATATGTTCGTAATTGAATCTGAAGAACGACGCTTTAATTATGACCAAATGTTGAGATAACAGCGTTTATATTCTGACGGCAGCACTCAATTGCACTAATTTTGTTAAATTGTTTCTGCAGAAACTGACATCAATTTTATAGCTTAAATTAAATTAAATGAAGGTACCGTAACTGGTATTATGTTATTTTTGAGGTTTTTTAGCTCTCACACCAATCAGTTTTACAATAACATTTCCATGTTTTTTTTGTCTGAAAACACATCTATCAGCGATATTGTTTAGTAGTGGAAATTTGTTTAAGGTTATCAGACGACGAGCTAATAATTTTCAAAGTCGGACTAATCTCTCCCCGTAAAACGGGAAGACTTTTTGACTTTTCCATTGACTTTTTCGCCTATTTTTCTTACTTAGAATGCCCCTGGATCATTTTCTCCCCACGTATTTCATGCTCGGACTTTTTAAAAACTATTTGGAGTTATCCCAACAATATTTTTTTGGGAGAAAAAAGTAAAAAATTTCGTACAGTGAAAAACCAAAAATACAACATTTTGTCTTGATTGTTTTCCAGCGCAAAAGAGCTTTTTTTTGTAAATTTACTTGAATTAAAAACATTTTATCTCATTAGGAAAGCATAATGAAATGGTAGTAGATGAAAATAGGTGAAACTACCCAATAATTGGGAGAATAATATTCGGCAAATAAATAGAAATCGCGCTCAATTCTATGTGAAAATACGATTATTCTGGGAAAATAAGGTACAAAGTAATTCCACTGTTACATATTTTTTTCATTAACTCAACGAATATCTCATTACAGTTATATTATTGGTAAATAATAAAACTTACTTTAATGGATCGCAACCAGAACACTGCGAACTGACAGCACTTTTGCAAACAAATGATAAAAACACAAATATCACACTAATGAATTGTTCCCGCTAAGGGCAGGGAAACACAAAGAAGAGAGAGACTGGCTCTTGGTATCCCTAACGTCATCCATCCCGCTAGCGAGAATAATTTCTGCTGGTCGTTCCCACCACTTTTGAGCCCACCAGACCAATTTCAAAATTAAAAACTTAAATGAATCATAGTCTCCCCTGTGGTTACAGTCACCCCAATCTACGGTACCTTTAGAAAGAAAACAGTAGCGTATTTAAACGTATTCAAACATATACACTGAAAAACATCGATGTAGTTAGTGGTTGAGGGTTGACATCTGAAAATATGAAAACACAGACATTTTTAGATTTATTGCTCTGCATTTTTATTTCGACCTCTTGGAATTGTTATCTGAATGTAAGTAAGCGAGGAAAGGGAAAGGTTGTCTTTAATCCCAACTTCAATGGAAAGCGGAAATTTTGATTTAAGAGGATACCTAAACATAATGGGGCAACACTCATGTGTCGGAAATTTTCATTTTTGATCCAAGAATCGGAAGCGTTGCCCTTGAAAACCTCCGACTGTTCTGAATGGTTTAGAAAAATAAAAAATGAATAAATAAGTAACATAATAATAATAAAATATAAAGTAAATTGACATCATAGGTAGGTAGGTGAGGTCGATCCCCTATGACGTCATTCACGTTTCTGTACCTACACCTCCAGTTTTGGCCACTTCCAATTGTCCAATACCCATCATATTGCACCTTTTGTAAAGCTCTTGTAAAGATCTTTCAACTGAAGGAATAAAATAAAATAGACGAAATTGCACATTCCCTGGGCATTGCAATCTCCATTCTTCATACTAAATTTGTTTTTAAATTGTAGGCCGAATCTCTTGAATCTGGAGATGATAATTGTCTACCTAAATACATGTAAATCATTTCATGAAATATTTGCTTTAATAGGGGGGGGGGGGGGACGGAATTGGAAGGTTTGATTGCGACTAACAAGAATACTCTGTTGGAACAAACAAACCGCTGTCGGTTGAGCGGCGTTGAGACAGACAATCGAATAAGCCCATTTTTATAATTATTAGTGTAGGTATATGGTTATTATTCCTTAGCTACACGAGCCTTAGAAAGTGACATAAGTACACGCGCGCGGTAATCAGTACCATATTTTTTTATTGATCATTTCAGATTGTTCACGGTCTCATGAAACAATGTAAATGGAATTGGATCGTTAATAGAGGTACATTGAAACAATTCCTCCTACATGATTTTGCTCACTCACCTTTCCTTGTCTAGCCCACCTTAAAATTTCACCCCCCCCCCCCCCCCCCCTACCATCTTCAATGCTTTCTCAACCCTCCCCTAATTCTCTACCTCTACCTAACCCCCGAATTTCAGCCCTTTTGAAGGGCTCGAAGGGCGAATTGATGCAGAACTCTCCTGTTTCCCCTACTAGCAGGTATACAATTTAAATTTATAATGTCTGAATTTAAAAAAAAATTTTAAGTTTGACTGAGAAGAGGATTGGAGAGAATGATTATACTCTGACCGTTTACGGTCAGTCGAATCGTTGGCAGTAGGCCGTCAACCGGGTCGTCGAGAAAAGGCAGAATTTGAAGCCACGGTAGTCATCTTTTCTCACTGGCCATTGAAACGGCTAACGATGGCCATTTCGGTCCGGAGACACGCTCCGTCGTTCTACCTTCATCGTAATGGCCGATCGGGTCTGGAACGGCCGCCGAACTCGATTAACCTTATCGACGCAGAGGCGGCTTCGAGTCGGAATCATAACGATCGTGACCCGTGGAACCATCTAACTTGTCTCGGATTTGCAGTTAACCGTACCACCCTGATAAGTGTTCCTAACATAGAAAATTATAATGGAATACCATGAACCAATATTGGGCGTCTCAGTAAGTACGCCTACCTTCCCATTCAGTCATTAGTAAAAACCACCCATCAGAAGCGTAGTTATTGGGGAGGTTTTTCAACTGAGTCTTAGTCGAGTGGGAGGAGCTACAAATAGAAATGGAGCATTACGGAAAATGCTAACGGTTAGCGGTCCATTCGTTGTACGAATAGAAAAATCCTATTCGTTGCTCAAGGGAAGCCGAATAAAGCTCCGGTTACGCATGTAACCCTTCAAGGCGATAACCTATAATAAGTTTTTTTAGTTCCTATTTTGAGATGGCATGGCATGCACATTCTATATTCGTAATTCTCAAAATAGGTGGCTGGTTTGCAGGATTCATCCTCACTTATATTATGCTGATATCTTAGAATTGAATTCTAAAGCTTCATGATCTACCATCAGTCCAATTTCGTTTAAATTTGGAGGATACTTGGGAACAAGTGTCAGGATGGCATCCTAGTGTTTTCGTTAAAATAAGTAACAATAGCACATGCCAAACCTGAAATTGGTTGTTATAGGCGAAGCTCCGATACTGATAGATCGATTTTGATGAAATGGGTAGGGATTTTGCCACTTTACAGAGAAGATAGACACATACAAAAACTGCTGACTTCGCCCTTTGTCGTGTATGCAGGTATCCACATCTTCAATGAAACGTAATTGGCCAACGACTCAGATGGAAAACTGCATAAACCAATTATTATGGAATTTTTTGAACCAATATTGGGCACCTCAGTAACACGTACCTTCCCATTCAGTCATTGGTAAAAACCACATTATTGGCATCTACCGCACGGTAGGGCTCATATTTTCAAGCAAAAAATTATGTTTTTGTAGTTACTTATCACGAATTCACCACCACCCCCACCCCCCCCTCTACACATGAATGTTTGCGTAAAATGACAAGAGAAATGTATAAAATAGGAAAGTATTAAATAGCTGTCTAGCTCTCGCTCATATAATGAAGAAACAAGCGCACTAACTTGTGCCACAGGAAAAGTTAGGAACGGCAAAAGTGGCAAAACATTTCACTCAAGAAATAAAAATCAACTGGACTTTTTCTCCAAGTTTCCACCACACGGAATAAATAAAAACCTGAAGGTAGACTCTGAAGCTAGAAATTATGGTTGTCTTGGTAACCGAGCTGCGGTTCAGAAAAAATTGAACTCTTGTTTTGTTTCCTCACTACCGGTGGTAGGGGAGTTTTGTGTTCGTGATTAAAGTAGAAAATAATTGTGTCCTCCAAAATCAAAATTTCCACTCGCTTTTGGCGTTTCAGTGCTTGCTGAACAATTTTGGTTCCGTGTCTGTCTGTGGTAAATCCTTGTCACATTCAACGCTATACCAAGTTTCAGTCCGATTCCGATACGAATTTCAGGGATTGTGCAGTTTAGTTCCTAGACGGTCCCCTATATTTTCAATACCGTCGAATTAACTGTAGCTTGTGCGCATGAGCAAAAGTGAATTTCTCATGACGTCGATTTCTCATCATCTGTTGGCCCGATTTCGTGCGAACTCGGGGAGTAAATGGGTACATGTTCGAGAAAAATTTCCTATGAATTATACTGCGATTGGTGAAGTAATACCTGTGACGCATGCGCGAAACTATAGTTGTTCGACATAGACTAAACTCCGAGACTAACAGACCGATTTTTATTAAAATTTAAAGGATCGTGTTGTTTAGCTCCTTGAAATTCCCCTATTAATTTCATTGCCGTTGGATTTATAACGTCGAATTATCAATAATTTTGATTTGTATTTTGTCCATCTACTAATTCTGTACGTCCATGTTACAATAAGTGTGGAAGACAACACGTTTTCCAATTAATTTCGGCTATTTATTTCAGCGACCGCTTTTACGATCTACTTGCTTAGGTAGTGTTTCCTTTTGATTAGAAGATTCAGAAGAAGAGATTAGCACTCCCACTCGGCAAATTTTCAAGTGAAGTTGAACAATAGCAGCCCTTAAGGCGGGATAGGTAAGATTTCTTGATCATTCCGAAAAAATAAGGTGAGTGTTGAAAAATGATATTTCAAGCGTTTTGTTGTTGTGGAAGCGTGTGGAATGGGAGCTGGAGAAAATGATGATCCATAACCTGTAATTGCTGCCGCAGCTGAAATTTCACCTTTTTTGGTGCATCATTCTAGGACCTCGGAGTTATATAATTATAGACTATAGAGTACAGTCTTGATTTTTCTTCATCACGAAAGCGAACCAAATTGCATTCTTATATGATATTATGCTGTATTCATATAATTCCTCATTATGCAAGTGATTTATAACATCGGCGCTTCATGCCGTACGGGGCATATCAATGAGGTGGGTTGCATCCAGTTTTTGCAAGTTCTGCGAAACTGTTTCCCCCTTTGGACGGCTGCCGGGTTATGAAACGTTATTAACCTCGCATTGGATTGCTCGTCTCGTATGAACGTTAGAACAGAAACTACATTGCTCCGAGTTTTTCCGTCCTCCCAGGACCGGATGCCATTTCGAATCCCACACCGAGGTTGTTGCTTTTTTTTTTTTTTTTGCTCTTCAGCAAACCCCCGCTGTTGACGCTAGTCGTGACCCGCGAGGAAACAGCAGATGGCAGCAGGTTTCCTGGAAAACGAGCATAGGAAGCTATTCCTTAACCGGAGAGGGGTATCCCATAGACGGTTCCAGCCTTTACAGATTTATGGAGAGGCGAAGCTAACAATACAATTGCGACCGGCATCGCTCACAAGTCCACACTCCCTAGTCACCGTTACCCCGGCCAATCAGGTTGTATTTAATGATCGGGCACACCTTTGCAGTTTCTGTACCTACCGCGGACATCCAACTTTGCGGTTTGTTTGCAAAGTTTTCGATTGCCCAAGTCCCTTCTCCTTTCAATTAGCTTGGGAGCTTTCTCTCTGAGCCTGTTCCTCCCCAACCTCAAACACTGTTTGTCAGTTCGAATTGACGTTTTCAAGCGACCAATAAGGAAGTTGAACCGAACGCCGAACCCGAATAGAAACTTGGAATTTCTATCGCGTCAGGCTTCTCATTACACAGCTCACAACATAACTTCTGAAAGTTTCTGTATGCTGTAATGTAGCTGTAAAACCGATGAGAGTAATTAGATGGGCTACCTATATAGTGTTGGCAATCCAAATATGAATTATCGGTCAAATATTTCATCTAGCTTAAGAAAAAATGCCCGGATGTCGATAGTATCTGGATTAGAGAGTGGTTATATTCATGTAGCAACAGGGTTGTTAATTATATTAATAAAGTAAATGCATCCCTTTTTATGGCTACTTGTAAAGATAAACTCGATAAAATAAAAAAATAATGCAGAGCGTAGATAGAAATATTGAAATAAATTATATTCTCGAGTCTTGAAACTTGAAGTGTAAGAATCGTCCTGAGTGGAGACGGAGAGACAATGGCGAAGTGAGAAGGAAGAAAAAATTGAAGATACAGGTAACTTGTTCTGTGAAGGCATTGACAGGCTGCACGTAGCTAAAATAAACGGGGTATATATACACAAATATTGATTTACTTAATAGAATACTGCGTATGATGCGTTTTCGAGTTGTTCACTGGAAATTCAATCACACAATTATAAAGGCAGTGCCAAAACAAAGATAACTCACAGCAGGGATTAGACGTAAACCTAAACTAGATTTTTAAACCTGAACAAATTCTTAACGATTATACATTTGGCACGGGAAAAAAACGAATAAGTACATGAATGAAAACACGGGTAAACATATAATGTAAACGTTTTTAAACTATGACGATCGAACCAGCTAATATATTGCAATTTCAGTGCAGTTATCTTTTCAAGGGTTATTAGAGAGTCATTAGGACTTATGTTAACCATTGGAGGACAAGTGAAGCTTAGGTGGGGGAGTAGATAGGAGGGTAGGAGAAGTTTTAGTTTGATAGTGTGTTTGGTGGGTGCCTACACTTTTATTATATCATTTACCGTAGTACGTAGCACATATAGCACATATGTTACCTAGTAGAGAAGCATGGGTATTTAATTCAATCTCAATAAAGCGTTTAATAGAAACAAAAATGAGGTATTTGCGAAATTCACTTTGTAAAAGTGACATTATTCCGATGTGCTCTGAATTGTCATAATTGAAAATCTAATGAGACTTTTCTTGTTCTAGGTAAGAATTCTGGCCATTTGATTACTCTGCTCGATATGTTATGTTGAAGGTGAGTTTTCAAATTCATTTACCATCTTGGATACATATAATGTTGGCTGATGAAATAAAAAGTTGGTATGCAATGTAATTATTTATTTTGTACTCTTGGAAAAACTGCCACTGACGAATAAACGGACACCACTTGCTGCTTAACTAATTCAGCCTTAATCCAGACATTTTAAAGTCGAGCCTTCTATTCGTTCAGGTATTCCTAATAAAATATAAACTTTTATGAATATTCTCATCTAGTCGAGATAATAGATTTTTACGTTTCATTATAAGCTTGGTGAATTTTTGTGTATATACTTTTTCCAAAATGATTGTCCCGTCATCAGGCCGTTTGAATCCAAGGAGTAGGTCCACCTTAGTGATTATGGAAGCGTTTCGTCCTCATGCTCCATTACAGATTTCTTCGTGATGAATCTACTGAAAGTACAAGTGTAAGAACTAGTAGTTGGACGGCACTAGCCAGAAGGGAATCATGCACAACGTTTGCTAAGTTGGGTTAGGCACATAGCTTCCTCATTTCCGTAACATAAATGTATAGAACTTTGAAATGTTTAAAATAATCTTTAAATATTTCACGGAGGTTCCTTTGGACTTTGAGCAAAATCTTCAATCAGGCAATAAGAAAATTATGCATGATACATGTAATAGAATAAAACTATCTGTGATACGAGCGCGATAGAGTTCATTGAGAAAACTCTTTTTTTTCTTCTTTATTAAAGCCTTCATTTACAAGAATGAAACGCAATAGTACATAATTCTTTGAGTATTTAATACTATAATAATAATAATAAGTGAGTAAACCTCAAAGTAAGCAGTTACTGATCTCCATAATTTGAATAAACTGCCCGGAGATCAGGAGTTGTTAAGATTAAATGAGCTGCGTTCAAATCCACAAAGTGTTGATTATAAGCGAATACCAATTGATTTTAAGTTAATTGAATCTTCACAGTTGAGGAGTAATGAAACTTGAGATCAAAAATAAAAACGTGAAAACAAAAAAATCAGTCGACAAATTATCAACAAATAATATTTACTGATATTTTCAAACAAAACGTAGAAGTGCCGCCAAAAATAAAAAATTAATTTTTTAAATGAACGATGTAGGTAGATATTATAATAATATTAAAGTAAGAAACTTAATATTGGTAAATTATACGAATCACGTAAGAATGGCTGCAAGAGATCATTGTTTAATCGAAGTTTATAAGTGCGAAAAGAAGAAATAATCTGTATAGAGGGAGGTGATGTCATGAAATTAATGTCAAGGTGCAGAAAATTCCTTTGTCAGGTAAAAATGTCGGAGTCAGGGGTGGGAATTGAAACTACAATACCGGGGTAATTCCCAGCAAAGGCGTGTCATAAGGGAGAAAATTTTTGTGATCATTTTAAAGCAATTCAGAAATATACATTAGTCTAGGTATGAGAAAAAAATTGAAATGAAATTAAGGTTAATAAAGTGTTAATATAAAAAAGCTCAAAGGATATAAAATTTATAAAACTTCAGTTTCATCTTTTGGGATGAGGTTTGAAGCAAAATTATTGAATTTAGAATAGAAAGGAGAGGTGTGTTAAATGGTGAGAATAAATCATAAAAACAAACGTAACTAATAGTAAGAATCGGTTGAAAGAGGAATTAAGGACGTCTGCCAAGTTGGGTGGGCAGTATTGTAACGCGCGTGCAACAAACTTCCATTTATGAGACGGCAATGAAAGTTATAGGGACTGTCAAGAAGCTATCCCGCACAAACCCTGAAAATTTCATCAAAATCGTTCCATTAGACTAGGAGTTTTGCCTCTGTCAATCGGTATTAGTTTCGCGCATGCGCAATGATTATTATTCTACCAAACGCAATATAATTTATAGGGCGTTTTTCTAGAACAGATACCCAATAACCTAGTGAGTTTGAACGAAATCAGACCAACAGATGATGAGTTATCGGCGTTATTAGGATATAACGAATATAATTAGAAATTCATGTTTGCGCATGCGCTACTGTTGATTCGACGGCATTGAAAATTATAGGGGACCGTATAGGAGCTAATCCGCACAATCTCTGAAAATCTCATCGGAATCGGACTGGAACTTGGTACAGTTTTGGGTGTGACAAGGATTTACCATAGATAGACAGACAAACACGGTTGACCAGCATGCTCTGACACGCAAAAAACAAGTGAAAATTTTGATTTTGGAGGACATCAACTTTTTAGACTTCAATCACGAACAAAAAGCTTCCCAACCTTTGGTAGTGAGGAATCAAAACGGTAAACAAAATCACCTCCGTGAAGTTTCTAAGTTGAAAATCGGAATCAGAAGTTTGATACAAACCTGTACTCAAACGCAACATCATTAGGCAGTAACGGTGATCAGTTTAGTCCATTAACGTTTTGCATGAGTATTCTGTGCAGCTCTAATCAGTATTATGATCAGTTTCGTCAAAACGGGAGGCCTTTTACCAGCTCCCGTTTTACTGCTGAAACTGAGCACAAATTGACATATCGATTGATGATCTCATCACGAGCAGAAGCCAATCTCGTTCAGTCAACGCTCGGCGAAAAATGTGGGGAAGAAAGCTGGTTATTCTAATGCCCTTGTGACGGAAACGAACAGGCCTTCTTCTCAAGGGAACCGGGGAAATTAATCACAATTATCACGGGCTCATTTTCATAATGCTGCCCGGGCCATTTTAAGCCGGTTCAATCGCCTCTTTAAGTCACTCCTTGCGTAATCCTGGACAAACTTGTAAGTATCGTGAGGGAGCTTATCTCCTGCTATTAAAAGTTTATTATAAGAACCGGAAGAAAACAAAGCTATTAACTCGGTGATCAAATCAGACGGAAGTCGTAGAATATTTTTAGTGATCGAACATAACTAGGCGACGTGAAATTTAAGGGAATTTAATAGCAGCTATGAATAATCACTGCTGTATCTTTGAAACATTTGTTAGTACCTAGAGGCGCTTAGTAATCAAAACCAGCTCAATCCATTTTCAGACATTTTACAGGAGAGACGAACTAAGTTCCACGTCTATGCTTTTCAAAATAAAGTGACGAGGCGTATTTTAACACTTCAGAGGACCAAAACTGTTTTAAAAATTGTTATCACATGCATTAACATTATTCATTTGTTTTTAAATTCAAAAAATATTTTGGATCGATCTGGGCTGGTTGCGAATCGGATGGTTTTCTCAAAGTATTGTCAAATAACCAATATAATCTACTTCAATTTTATTTTTTCGGATTTTATTGAATTCGGATTAAATTGAATTTTAAAATACTAATTTATATTAAAAACTTATTTTTTAGGAATAGGACGTAGAATAACGCACGTAGTTCGAATCTTGCAGCATAACATTTTTTTTCAAAAAATGGATTCAATAATTTAAAACGCTTACAATTGTCAAATTGTCAAATTTGAAAACGAAATTGAATTAGCATTTATTTTGATCATTGATCTTCAATTTATTTCAAGCGATCTTTAATTGTTTTTCATAAAACATACGGTGACGGTTCGCGATAATGCGATACGTTGGCAGGTACCCACTGCGTGGCATTCCCAGCGCTCCAGTCGCCATGAGATTCTACACAGATCAGTTTTCTGCTTAGATTAGTGGTCTGGATGCTCGCTACGCTCACATCTCATAAAATACATAACATCAAGTAGTCAATCCCTTACTAACAATTTAGATTAGTTGGTCATGATCTAGAGTCTCGTGTCTCAAATTGATTGTTCGTGAACGTTTCGCTTGTCTGAATGCATGCAATCGGCATTTCGTGGAGATAGTCCGAGACTCGAATATCTTTATGAGAAAATAACAAAATCATACCAGTGCTTAGGATAACATAGCCAAATAATGGTAACACGCACGATAGGATCTAGTTTAGTTAACAAGCAGGGGTCATCCGACTATGTTACAAACTAGTGGGGGGAAAACTTGACATACCTTCAAAGTTTTTCTCTCTCTCAGATCCTGTCGATTCATAAGCCTTTTGCTGGGCCTATCACTGCTTTCAACGTTTCTTCATTTGGACAGTACAAATTATTACAAGACTTTACAAAAAAGGTATTTTTGTTCTTAAATTGTTTTTTTATTTTTATTTATTTATTATTTTATGTTAAAGAAACGTTGGAGATTGATTTAAAAAAAATTTAAGGACAGAAAGG
Source organism: Adelphocoris suturalis (assembly GCA_030762985.1). Lineage (NCBI taxonomy): Eukaryota > Metazoa > Arthropoda > Insecta > Hemiptera > Miridae > Adelphocoris > Adelphocoris suturalis. The sequence goes on from CM061043.1 coordinate 28,687,546, forward strand.
TTTTTTTAGTTTTATTATTGCTTTCGTCTGGATACTTGTCCATTTTATATTATTTCACAACAACAATGAATACGATCGGCATAACAAAAAGAAACAAAATGGAACATCTACGTGGTTCCCAATATCCGAAAACTCAAAATCAGAAACGGGAAACCAGGCGGGAGGGTCGAGTATGGGAGGAACGACAACGGTGCACCTATCGGTCGCTGCAGTAAGCTTGGAACGAGCTGGGTTTGCTATGAACTTGGTTTTTCAAGCCAGATTTTTATGGGAAGGAGCTGGATTTGGTGTGGATCGCTAGAGGAGGTTGTAGAATGGGCCTAAGAATGAAAAAAAAAAAAAAAAAAGTCATTTTCGTAAAATCGTGGATCCTACTGGTTTTGATAGATATCAAACTCCTAAGTTCCTTTATTCCAACCAAACGGGCCACCACTATACTATAATACAAGAAGAGGATACAAAAACTTTAAGTCGTGTAGCACGAGCCAATTTTTGCAGATTCTTGTAATTAATTCATTTTGAATTGATTTAAAATTTTTGACACTGTGAGAGCACTGTTCACCATAAATTTTATGGCTACAAAAACTCGTTCTAGATAATATTCTGCAACCCAAAAAATAGTTGGAGCTTTTGGTTTATTTTATGAGGTTTTTATCAATGATTCTTTACATATTATTGAAATTTAGGTACATTCTCATCATAATTTTACGCACACAATTTTTAAGTTATTTTTTAGTAAATATGTCATATGTTATATGTTAATATATTATGTTTAAGTTAATGTTCATAGTTTATAATTGACTTTTGACTAAAACATTAATAAATTAAATTTATCGATTTTTAGACGGCTTAGCATTTTTTTAAATTTTGAGCAAATTTCGTTGAAAATGAACCTATTGAAATAGCTGCAAAAATTTTAAAAACAATATTTTCGAAAATTGTCTTTTTTTAAATCCGTTTTGAGGCAATCTGAAACGAACCCTAGAGTTTAAGAATTTTTCATATGTATGTATGTGTGTATATCATTCCGAACTATAATTCTCCATGGGATTGAGAAGAAACCCCGTTCTGGCGCCTAAATATCAAGCTTTCCAAATGAAAGGATGAGTTTGTTGGCCTACACTTTTTAAAAACATTAAATGGCGAAAAACAGCTACAAAACGATGTATTTGTTTTCAGCAGAATTTTAATAGGAAGAAATTAATCAACAATAAACTAGAACATTAATAAATGTATGCACAAAATTATGCGGAAAAATTTACTTAAATGTCATTAATATTTGCTGAAAAATTGATCAAAACTGAAACAAATAAAAATAAATAAATAATTTTAATTTAAATGTCCATGTTGTTTGAATGACTGCGTAGCAGATTACATTATTTAAAAGAAACCCGATGTGAATGAGTTCATCACTATTTCATCAGAATTACTCCGTTTTCGAGAATTCGTTTTCCAAGAAAAACAAATTGAGAATTAACTCAAGAGAGATTCGCCGTTCAGCATCGAGCATCTGGAGGGATTTATTCGCGAAGGACAGAAGGGGAAGAAGGTCCCTTAGAAAGGTAATTAGCGATCAAGTCGGCACCCGTGAAATTTTAAACAAGGGAAGCTCCATTTGTCAAATGGAAGGAAGGTAGTTCGGCGAAGGGAGTTGTCAAGGAAACGGCGAATCAATGACTTGTAGCGGCTTTGCTTCGGAAAGGGCCAGTTAAGATTCTTAGAATAATGAAAAATATTGATAAGCTGTTCTTCTGAGTAACCGATATTCGATCAACTAATCCTTTTTGAGCCTCATCGAGGCTTGAAGTAGGCGCACCCGTCTCGGAAAATTCCTGATTGAATTCAAAAGGAAGAAATCGAGTCATTCTGTAATGCGTAACCAAAACTAGTATAATAATAGGTTTTCAATAAAAGGTACCTACCGTATTAAATTACAAGAAATTGAAAATGCGTTTGAACAAATTAAATGTAGGGTATGGGCAGCCATTATTGGACACTTAGGGAAAGTTTGACTTTGAGTGCTCGAAACATAAACCTATACAGCTTTTATTTCAAAGGTAAAACGTAGTTGAGGGTGAGAAGTATTCCCGAATCGATGAAAAGTAAAATGGATATCTCTCATATCAATACTTTTTTTTAAATCAAATTTTTATCCCAGAAAACGAGTTTCTGCCTGTTGGACACTTACCCCCGGTTATTGGACACCGTTTGCCCAGTTTTTCACAGAAATCCATTCATAAAATTTTCATTCATAAAATGAATAAAAAAAGATAATAAAAATAAAAAATCAAGCACTACGAATGAGAGAGCAACTCCTTTGGACTCCAACTAATTGCTCTCATTTCAAATATTCTGCGAAGAAATGAAAGAGAAAATAGGTACTAATAAACGTAAAAAACTAGTAGAAATTGTTAAATTAATATTTTTATCACTTGGAAAAAGTTTATAAACTGATGAAGAACATTGGGAAATATTTACTCTGTAATGCTGAAAAATGTAAAAATTTCCTTGTACGAGTATAAGCACAAATGTCCTTGTACAAATGTACAAACTGCAAAAATGTTAACAAGTCAAGACTTTGATTGTATTCTTTTATATCATTTGTAAAAATTTATTTGGTATAAAATTGATAATTTCTGCACAAAGTGCTCAAACTTCAAAGAAGCTTTATCAGTATAATTAGGAAAATTAGAAAAACTGGCTCATATGGTCATACCATTTGATTGGAAATTTTAAACATCGTTCCGTTTATGGTTTCCCTACGCGTACTACATCGGGTTCGTTCCGGCAGTTGAATAAAACTCAACCCTCGCTGTGCTATAAACTCAAATTTGCTCCCGTACATGAACATCAGTCAAATTTATAGAAGCCTTCCGTCCGCTTACATTATCATGTTTAGCGCAAATTGAACAGGAAAGGCGAGACGGGGAATAATGCGCCAAACAAATCATTCCCTACGCCAACCCCACTGGGTGGAGCTAATAAATAAAGGGGATGGCAGCTCTTTTCTGCTTTCCCCCGACGTTTCTGACTTATCCTACAGATAACGGCGTAATACTTGAAATGTCAACTGCAGCTGCTGAAAGGAGGGGATAATACCCTCCGACTTGCTCGAGTTCAGTTGAAATGGTAGAGATTGTATAAATGTTGATGGTTATGTACATTTATCCTTATTTAATGAGATCGTAATTTTGGATTTTTGTACAAAAATCTTGGATCGCACTCCGCTGTTGTTTTGGTAGCTCGTAGTCTTAAAAGGTTTGGCCAGGAAATGGATACCAAGAAAGCTAGACGATGAATGGTTCAAAATGCATATTTAACGAAAGATAAATTCATGCAAGAAGTAAAAATCTGTTAGCCCAAAAAAATTAAAATTCCTTCTTGTTTCTAGCGTTTCATAGCTTGCTGACCGATTTTGGTTCTGTACCACTAAAAGTAACCAAAATACACTCCTTCAAAGTTTCGCTAAATTTACCAAAATGTAAAAAAATTGCAGTAAAACCCAGGTTTTTTGTTCACAACTCCTATATTTCAACACATTTTTGTATGATATATATAATAAACACTACCATAAACGGTACCTGACCTCAAAAAGAGAGGACTGGGGACTAAGTACAACTTTAGCGGATGCGTAGACTGAATATGGATGGAGCAGTTTCGGGATCGAGAAGAAATTTTGATATTTATGATAAAAAGCATTTTTAATGCGTAGTTGGTTGATGGAGAAGGCACTCGCTTCTTTGAATAGTGCAGCAGATGAGAAATTGGACGGCTTATGAAGCATGACCTTCAATATAGATTCCTGAATAATCCTCAATTGATTAAGGGTCGAGTCAGAAGCCGGTCAACTTATCATGGTGCCAAACATAAGAACATTTTGGACAAGGGCTTTGCAGACTTGCTTCATTTGCTCCAAAAACAGATATCATCTCGGAATATAGAAAGTATAGATAAATCTTCTCATTCAGCTAATCAGACTACGAGCAAGGGTCTCACACCGAAGCCTCGATAACTATTATTCCGAGGTATCTAGAGCATTCAGTTCGCTGAATATGCTTATGCTTGTGAAGTGAATAGGTAGGCATTGGTCAGGTGCTTTGAACAATTAGGTATCCTACCAATAGATCTCAAGGAGCGATTTAAAAAATGGGAACAAGTTAATGGCTTGGTGTAAGTTTCGAGCTGAACAGTCGGCACGCCATCAAAACTATCCCTTATGCCGCATCCAATGAAGAACTTTAAGCTTCACCAGTCAAATTGACTCTGTCTCAAAGAAGACAAAATAGGATGCTTCAGCCTAATCGATTCACAGCAGCAGTGAATACCTACGAAAAATACTTCTTGATGAAAGCTAAATCTTATGATGAATCTACAGAAACTAAACACAAATGAAGAACGTATGGCTTTGACTGACATTTTCTAGTATGGTAAACATATATAATCAGCTCCAAAACTGATGATATGCCGATAATATTTATAGGCATAATCTCAATATTTCCATTATTATTTGGTTCCTCTGCAGACTCAATCGAGTGCTTTGCCTCACGTCTCCTTTTACTTGCTGTCAAGGGCGGAGCGAAAAGAATGTATCCAAGTCTTCGTTTCTCCTCGACGCCAAAAGCGCTCTACCATTAAAAATTCACCAGCCTCGTTCCCCCTCAGTCGATTCTGTTCTCCTAGTGAATCATTCAGTTTCTGTTTACCCGAGAGCCACTTCCTTATTAGATTCAACTGAACTAGCATTTCACTGAACGGCTCACAACTTTAGTTTTTCAGAAGAGCGCATGTATTCGATAGGATCCCTACGTCAATCGATGTAAGGAAAGCTAGACATGTTTTCATTCGCATCAAGAGCTAATGAAGGTCTTTAGAGATGTATTATTCCAACAAGATCCATGATTATAATGATTGACTACAAATCATACCCTTTTATTTGTTGCTAATAAATCACTTTGTGCATCAATCCACTCGAATATCTTGGGAAAAAAAAAAAACGATTTTGGCGAAGTTTCACAAGTAGGCGTTATTGTTTGGAATGACATATATATATGTACATGTATGTACTCGGCGCTACGCGCCTCGCCGGGGAGCTTCGCTCCCCTGGACCCCCCGGATCTTTTCTCTTTTGAACTGTGTAGAAAACGAGGATAATTTGCTATGAAATTCTTAGCCTGAAAACGCTCAAAAAATGAAGTCGTTTTTTTCTCTTTTGTACATTTGTATTCGTTCATTTTACATAAAAAAATGGATATAAAAAAATTTGGATATAAAAAAAAATGTTCAAGCCTGGCTGGGATTCGAACCCACGATGCGAAAAAAATGGATATAAAAAAATTTGGATATAAAAAAATTTTCAAGCCTGGCTAGGATTCGAACCCACGAACTCGCGCTTCGCGTCACGGACGTTACAAAAAAAAAATTGTTGGGGGTCGGCCTAAGAATTGCATAGCAATTAATATATATTAATTGCTATGCAATTCTTAGGCCGACCCCCAATAATTTTTTTTGTAATGTCCGTAACGAAATTTGTCTCGTGAGACGAAGGTTGTGGGTTCAAATCCTGTTGACTGGTCAAATTTTTTTTGGTCGTACAACTCCCGATTTTTTTTTTTTTTTTTTTTTTTTTCTCGTGAGACGAAGGTTGTGGGTTCAAATCCTGTTGACTGGTCAAATTTTTTTTGGTCGTACAACTCCAGAAATTTGCATAGCAAATTATCCTCGTTTTGTACGCGCAGTACAAAAGAGAAAAGATCCGGGGGGTCCAGGGGGGCGATGCCCCCCGTCGAGGCGCGAAGCATATATATATATATGTATATATATGTGTACATATCATTTCAGGCGATAACTCTCCTTAGGATTGAGATAAAAATCCCGTTCTTACGCCAAAAAATCAAGCTTTCCAAAGGAAAGGATGAGTTCGTTGGCCAGCACTTATTGAGCACATTAAACTGGTCAAATATCAAAAAATAATCACTCACAAAGAAAAAAAAAAAATAAACGCAACTGAACCTGAGAGTGAACAATCATCGGGTATCCGTGGTCAGTTCCAACGAGGAAGTGCCAGTGAGCAGGCATGCTATGGTCCATGGTTCATCGTTCGATGATTGTTTCGGGATAAAAGTTTTAAAGAAAATGGGACCCAAGGACAACAAGCGGTTGCTTCACCAGTCCGAAAAGGCTCATAGCAACGTTTTGAGAGCCTACGATCCACCAGGACTAAATATTAGGAGATAATGCAATCTGTCCTAAGCAACTCAAGTTTCTTTGCCAACGTTGTAATTCTGTAAATTAACTCTTCAAAAAATTTATTTTTCTCTTGTATTTTGAAAAAGGCATCCAAGCCGAAATATTAAAACTAGTCTGTGTAGTGTATTTCTGTGTTTCATTCTTTTTGTTTCATATATATATATATATATATATATATATATATATATATGTGTGTGTGTGTGTGTGTGTGTGTGTGTGTGTGTACATAAATGTGTATGAAAAAGCGGTTACCTCTAGGATTCGTTTCAGAATGTCTCAAAACTTATTTCAATGGAGAAAAATTTCGAAAATTTTGATTTTAACATTTTTGGAGCCATTGTAATACTTTCATTTTCTAAGAAAATTCGCTATAATCTGTAAGGAAGCTCCTAACAACATTTTTTATTGCCCAATTACATGACTCGTACTTGTCCCTTCGGGCTGTTGAGAAAGTGAAAACTGCTTCATCAGCAGGCAGAGCAGCCAGCACCTTTTATCAGCTCCCGTCGCTGTCCGTCCCGACGTGGGTGCTATTTACTCGAAAGGCGGAACAGAGGGATCTCCCCGGGGTGACGCGCTGTCACAGCTGATTGTGTCGGGTCAGCTGGCTGTTTGTGCCGCAAGGTCGCTCGCCGTCTGCCCGGCCGTCTGCCCTCTTGGCAAGTGCGGGGTCACCAAGCCCCCCCCCCCCCCCCCCCACCATCATCATCACATCGACCCTCCTCACGTCTACTTCCTACTACTCCAGTCTCTCTAGGTCACACTCACACCTCTCGACTAATAATCCAGATTAATAAAAAGTTTCCTCCATTATTTCATTTTATTTTTTGACATGGATATGTCTTTTGGCTGGGGGTCAAGGAATTTTTCGCGACACTTTTTTTTCTCCACACAAAATGCAACGCTCCGGCACTTTAGATTATTGACATTTTCATGTCTTTGCTTTGGCACATAAACTAAAAAAACGTCACGGAAAATAATTGCTCACGAAAATTGTCCCAAGTGGCCACAACGATGATTATGACCATCAGAAATGACGTTGACCATTCGTTCGAAAGCTCTCGATTTATATTTAAAAAAAAAACTTTTCAAGCCTAAGAATTGTCCCAAGTTTTATGTAGCCCCTTGAGGGACTTCTGAACACAACTGACCGATTACAGATCAGCTGAGTGGCTCTAAAATCCAGTTTTTTCCCTAATGATCCCACGATTCTGAGATTTGGTATGTAGCCCCTTGAGGGACTTCTGAACACAACTGACCGATCCCAGATCAGCTGAGTGGCTCTAGAATCCAGTTTTTTCCCTAATGATCCCACGATTCTGAGATTTGGTATGTGGGCCCTTGAGGGACTTCTGAACACAACTGACCGATCCCAGATCAGCTGAGTGGCTCTAGAATCCAGTTTTTTCCCTAATGATCCCACGATTCTGAGATTTTGTATGTGGGCCCTTGAGGGACTTCTGAACACAACTGACCGATCCCAGATCAGCTGAGTGGCTCTAGAATCCAGTTTTTTCCCTAATGATCCCACGATTCTGAGATTTGGTATGTAGCCCCTTGAGGGACTTCTGAACACAACTGACCGATCCCAGATCAGCTGAGTGGCTCTAGAATCCAGTTTTTCCCCTAATGATCCCACAATTCTGAGATTTGGTATGTAGCCCCTTGAGGGACTTCTGAACACAACTGACCGATCCCAGATCAGCTGAGTGGCTCTAGAATCCAGTTTTTTCCCTAATGATCCCACGATTCTGAGATTTGGTATGTGGGCCCTTGAGGGACTTCTGAACACAACTGACCGATCCCAGATCAGCTGAGTGGCTCTAGAATCCAGTTTTTTCCCTAATGATCCCACGATTCTGAGATTTTGTATGTGGGCCCTTGAGGGACTTCTGAACACAACTGACCGATCCCAGATCAGCTGAGTGGCTCTAGAATCCAGTTTTTTCCCTAATGATCCCACGATTCTGAGATTTGGTATGTAGCCCCTTGAGGGACTTCTGAACACAACTGACCGATTACAGATCAGCTGAGTGGCTCTTGAATCCAGTTTTTTCCCTAATGATCCCACGATTCTGAGATTTGGTATGTAGCCCCTTGAGGGACTTCTGAACACAACTGACCGATCCCAGATCAGCTGAGTGGCTCTAGAATCCAGTTTTTTGACATTTTCATGTCTTTTCTTTGACACATAAACTGAAAAATCGTCACGAAAACTTGCTCACGCGATACCACACGAGAAAACACACATGAAAATGTCCCAATGTGTTGCAGACTCGTATGCAAGCATTTAAGTCGACATTTCTGATGATTTCCGCTTACAACCGAGTTGTTGCTAGGGAAATGTTTTAACATGATTTTCACGTACAACCGTTGCTATTGTCCGTGACGGGAAGCGCGAGTTCGTGGGTTCGAATCCCAGTTTGGTTTACGAAGTTTTATTAACTCGAAAAGTGAAGGCTAGGTAGAATTTCTATTGATTTTTCACGTACAACCAATGAGTTTCTAGGGAAGAGTAACTCCCATAGTTTTCATAGTAGGAAAATCGTTAGCCACTTTTTGGAATGCTCTCATTTTATCACAACATCCCATGACCTCTAAGCCATTGTAGTGTCAAGGAATGCGGATTTATTACTCTAATTTATGAACTAATATTGTTTTGTAACCATAATGGAATAATCTTGTGAAAAGAAGGCACTAAATGGTTGTTAAGTATACAATTGAGTAATAGGTACCTACGGGTAAGCAGAAGGTAGTAGACATATCCATGATTTTTTGTATTTCCCATCAAGGGAGAAATTTTCATTTTAATTTTCTAGCCAGCTGGCATATTTTAAAGAATATCGTTAACAATCACATTGAAAGCTGACATTCCTAGTTCTGACACGGCCGTTTATAATTATTATCCTACATCCTCGAAGGGCTAAGGCTAATCCCCTCATAGGCTCGGTCTCGCAAACCAACGAAGTTTATATAGGAAGAAAGACAGTTGGTTTGGTAAATTTCTCATAATCACGTTCCCCAAAGACGATCAATCATTATTTATCAGCTCATTTTATATTCGTGTAACCTTATAGGTCGTTAGGATATTTTTGTTCTTCACGTAAGAATATTGTTCCTGTTGAAGCGTAGAGTAGCGTTTAGAGCAAGCGAGCTGATGCTAACCTCTCCGCGTAATTTTTACTCGTATATTCGGAGAAACAAACAAGATTAATAGTGACGCTAACGTCTACGATTATCTTGAATTTGAATACAAGATGTTTGAATTGATTTTGCTGACTGCTTTATCAGAAATTTACATTAGCATGTTGTAGCTAGGATTGATTAAATTGTTATAACAGACCTAGGTATAACTAGGTATATCCTTAGCTTAGTATCTGACCACGGCCGTACCACGCTGTATACGCCAGTTCTTGCCTGACTACCGGGCGTAGTTACGTACTTGGATGGGTGATGCTTAGAAATACGTGTCGTTGGCATCTTCTCTCATATCCTTTATCACTTTTTTAAAATATATCTACCCAATATTTTCTTAATCAGGCCTTGTGGAATAGTTCGTTTCAAGTGCCTTCCCTAATACTTAATTAAAATATAATTTCCAAGATCAGTGTAGGTAGGTCCAAAGAACCAATTTCTCTCCAACTAACAACCTTGCCTCACTCCTTAAATTTCTTTGTCATTTAATAATGATTAACAGGACGTTTCCATTGTTTTCCGACCGTCACGTCACAGCGAAAATATTGATTTTCATTGATTTTTTCCTTACAACCAATGCGTTACTAGAGAAGCATCGGCTTATGATACTGAAACCTGAAATGTAGCTCCTTTTTGGTTTAATATTTCCAATAATAAGCCTATGTGATCGTATAGCAAAAAATTTGTATAACCCCCCCTCAAACTTTGTCACTTTACGTTTCAAGGTGCGTAGAATCCAAATTTGAAATGTCCGTCCGCCGTTCGCCGTCCGCCGTTCGCCGTCCGGGCCATAAAAGGCCTTAGAATTGACTTTAAAAAATCTGTTCTTTCGCACATAGACTCCACTTGGGGTCTAGTTGGTCCTAACTTCTCGCCAGCTCGATCGCTCCACACCCATGGGTGCTATGAGCCAAAAATAGGTGAAAAAGTGTCTTTTTTTTTTTTTTTTTTATTTCAAGTTGTATAGAAATTGGAGATTTATGAGTGAAAAGAAAATGTTAGCTATTAATTTTATGAAAAAAAAGTATTCTAAATGTTTTAGCATAATTTCGTACATAAATTTTTGAATGTTCTATTTCATAGTTGATAAACTTTATTTGACCAATCTTATGCTAAAAAATATCAATTTAACAATTCTTAGCCATTTTCAGTGATTTTGTCAGCACATTTTTTGAAAATTGACCAATTAAATGGTATCAATAGGTATACAGTATAGGTAACACTTTTATGTGTTGGAAAGATGACTTGGTAATAAATTGTTTTGTTTATCAACTATATTAAAAAGCGTAAAATTGTGAGATTCCGCTGCTGTAATGGATTGAACCCATTTGTGAGGTCCGAAGCTCCGAGTTCCGATAATATAGGTACTATAAGCGGCGTTTAATAATTATGGACCAGAGATCTACGTAGAAGGGCTGTCTAATACATAAATAATAAACCTTTGTGTAATAATTTGCAGCGTTTTTTGGAATACAATTACAAAGTATGGAGGGACTCAGATCAGCTTCGGAACTTCTGAGGGTAATTAATTTCCTAATCGACTCATGGTGCTGTTATTTACATGGAGCTCGTTTGTGACTCTTCAGAACCAATTACTATGTATGGAGGCGCACTGATCAGTAGAGCGGTCTCTGGACCTACTCTTACCTATCGACCTTTTTTTTAAAAACATTTACTGTGAAGCGTAAATTTGCGGGGTCTTCGAACTGTAAAGGTGTTAACCCTTTTGTGAGGTACGATGCGCCATTTTCTGATCATATGGTATTACATACGGGGTTTAATAATTTTTAACCAATTTTCTGCGTAGAAGGGATGATATCTAACACAGAAATAATAAACCATTGTGTAATAATTTGCAGCCTTTTAATTCCGAATCGCCTTTTTTTTATATCTTCAGTCGCTTCCCGCTTTTGATATTGCCGACATGCCGGAAAAGTGATAACGAATTGTAAAAAAAAGCTCCAAAATGTCGAAAAATATTTTTTTTTTTAAACTAGATTTGTGATGGATATTCATTCAGAAGCATCTAAGTCCTGAATTCTAGGCGAATTGAAAATAATAAACCAAAACTATGTGTAACAACTTTCAGCCGTTTTTAGCCATTTTTAGTGATTTTTTCAGAACATTTTTTGAATTTTGGCCAATTTAATGTGCTCAAAAAGTGCTGGCCAACGAACTCACCCTTTCATTTGGAAAGTTTGATTTTTTGGCGCAAGAGCGGAATTTTCATCTCAATCCTAAGGATTAACCGTCTGGAATGACACACACACTCAGGGAGGAGTAGATGGGAACGAGGGATGAAAGGATGTTCCGCTATATGTGTAGAAGGTTTGCTCGGACTGACCATTCTGAACGCGGATCTCAGAACGGCGTGCCGAACGGAATGGGATGAGAACCATTACAAACCCCTTTCGGAACGTGTGACACTCCGAACGCGCTTGGATGATTCAGAACGGTGAACAGTAATTTTCCATAACAATGCGTGGGAAATCAAAGATAAATTCAAATATGGCGGGGCTTATGCTGAAAGCATTCTGTGCGCATGTCCCGAACCAACCGTCCTGAAGAAAATCCAGAACTGGTAAGAACTGGTTCGGAACGGTTCGGGATCGTCAGTTCGAACAGCGAACTATGTGTTCAGAACTCGTTCTGCGACTGTCCGAATCGCCAAAAAGGGGCGTGGCCTAGATAGAACGGTTCAGAATGGTCTGTCCGAACCAACCTAGAATGTCCACTAGCTTAGGTTCGAGCCCCTAAGGACGCGTCACAGAGTACACCTGCGGAAATACTCTATTCAAGTAACTCCGTAATGCTTTTTCCACACCACATCCCCGCCATGACAAGCTCGCAGCCATGACCTTGATGTTACGGTTCCCACTACTTTAAACTCGGATGCAGCTTGCCGTAGGTCAGACACACACACACACACTATGTATATATAAGTATATGGCAGTGTATTAAAATCCGGGAATCCAAATGCCTCAAAGCGGATTTCTCAGAATGAAAATTTAGTTTTTACATTTTTTAAATCATTAAAATCACTCCATTTTCTTCAGATATTTCGTGAAAATTGGCTCTTCCTACCATATTGACGTGCATTGGTACATTAAGGCCCGGAAAACAAAAAGTTTTGATTTCTCCGCATTAATGGACATTAGAGAAGAAAAGTAGTGAGAAACCTCGCATCATAACACTCAATCGGCTATCCTATTGTAGGTTAGAGAGATATTTCATTGAAGTAGGTTACAAAACCTAACGAAGCCTGGAAACAAACAATTAAATCCCTTCATTATGTTCTCAATTGCCAACCGTGGACTGTCCGTAGCAATAAGTTTGAAGTTCTTACTTCGGAAAAAATTAAATTCCAAGGAAATTATCGCGATCTTAATGGCTTAAGTTTGAAAAAAATAACTTTCGCAAGTGCTGCTAATTAGCGGTCCAACTCTCTCTCTCTCTCCCCCCCCCCCCCCCCCTTTTTTTTAAATTTTTACGAGTGATTCATATCCAACGTTTTCTTGTAATATTTCATACGCTGAACTTTGGAATTATTGAACGGAAATTTTGTGGTTGAACTGAATAAGGAATTATTGCTATAACTGGGTGGGTCATAAAAAAATATCTTTATACTCAAACGGGGTGCATATTAGAATAGAATAGAATAGTTTATTTACATCCTTTTTTTACATGAATATTACAATATAAAATAGTGCAAAATACATTCTTAATTCGGACTCCTGACACGAAGGTGCTGCCTGACGCTAGGCTTGGCCCGTGTTGTCAGGCGATGAGTGTGCTGCTAATTTATCAGTATACAGGTATCTAAATTATTTTACAAATTAAATTTTAATTGTAATTATATAGGTACCTAACTTTATTTACATACAGATTTATAATACTATTGAATTGCTTATTACCAAAACTACTAGCAATTAAATACATATTCTGTTAAACATATGAGCTATTTAATAATGATTCAATATGCATACATCCTGTTGTTATTAACCAGGTTAGTACGTATTTTTTGTACCTGGATCTCGAAAAGTTTTGAGGAATTTTCAAGTGGCTATCTGGGGCTGTATGAATGATATAAATTACATAACATGGGCTGTGAGTAGTTAAAGTCAATCTAGGTCTGGGAGCGATAACATTTCCTGCAGATATACATCGAGTTAAATACGTATTCGAACGCTGAGTAATTACTAAATCAGGATGCTTACAGTATTGTAGAAGTTGGCTTTTAACATACAGCTGTCTAACCTTGAAAACCTTGACAGTATCAAATAATTCGTTTAATGGTGTCCTGTGTTCTGGTTTGGAAAAAAGGGGAAGTAGTTGAGAATGTGAGAGTATAGTAGGTGAAAATAATCTCAGCACCTACAGTGCTGGATATGCTAAATTTAGACAACGCATCGTGAACATGAATGATCGAATGGAAATACAATTTAGACTGAATTCAGCAACAAATGCACTAATAACGCCCAAAAACTTCCCCATTTGCTCATCTCATTTGCAATATGCCAGTTGTAGTTATTGGCAAGCAAAGTACTTCAGAATCACATTGAACGAGTCTGAAGCATAATTTATTGTTTGCTACCTTCATCAACAGGTACATACCGATTTATATACAAACACACACTAAAGGCCTTTTTGTAAGAGAGAGGCCCATTGTGGATAAACTCCTCCAAAAAAACTGGTGGTGGTGGTGATTTGCGGTGTGACAGCCCTGGTCGTAAGCCAAAAACGTAAGATGACTCCGCTTGTTTTGAAGTTAAAGCCAGTTGGATGTCATATCCAAGATGGCCAACCTCTTATCTGTCAGCTGGTTTATAGGCAGAACTATAATTTCTGCTCTACCCTCATTCCGATTCCTAATCGGAATGTCAAATTAATTTCTTCAATTCCAAGTAGTGGTAATTAAAAAATCATTACTATCACTACGGAAGAAGGATTTGACATGAAGATCGTCATTACAGGTCCTTAAGAAAAGTAATTGAAAATATAATCAAATTACTTAACATCTCTGATGGGGGTTCTGTGTACTAAACTGAGTTTTTTCCATGTTTGTAACAATCCTGAAGTTAGCAGTGCGGATATCTTGCCATAATGGTTTGGTGTTTCTGGGAAGGTTCAAGGAAGGATTTCGGGCCAGTAGACCGGAATTTGTGGGGAAACGTGATCCTGATACTAATTTGCCATTAAACAACTCTTGCTAATCTCTTTCCCGCACAAGCGATTCAAACTATAATTCGCTCTTGAATGGCTAAGAAGGGATAAAAGTTTCATTCTTAGTTTTCCCTACAGAAGTTCAACTAAGGTAGATACTTGTTTTTGATTATCAAAATTTCCTTAGTGAAGCACAACATCTGTATTCAGTTTTCCGATTGCATAGGTGCTATTCTGTTCATTATTGTTGAAATAGTGATATGTAATGAACTTTTCGGACCCCCAATGCCCTTCAGAATTCAAGCTTGACCTGGGTAGGTGTAGGTTATTTCAAAATAATTTATTGAAGAACTATATATCCAAACATTATTTGGTTTGTTCCAAAGGTTTGAACGAAGAAAGGCATTAAGCTGTGTTGAATGAATATACTCCAGTGCCCTATATCATTATGCCAAAGTCAAAAATATAGGCATTTTTAGAAAAAAACAGTGCTTCTTCATGGTTCACCAACTCCACTCTGAGACCGTAATACCGTAATTCTTCGCCATCTTGTGCAAGTACTGAATTAAAGAAGTAAAAATTGAAGAAAATGTTTTTCCGAGGAAAAATCTCTCCCCCCCACCCCCACCTTGGGTAGTAAAAATACTTTTGGATACATATAAATATACACTTTTCCCCAAATAAAACTTAGTAGACCCCAAAAATGCTGTCCACGCTTCACTTCGATAAATCTCAAAATTGTGGATAAAAGAGAGGAGGTTTACTTTCGGGACATCTTGTATTTACATACATGCACGGATATGTGTATATGCATCTTTGTCATACATCTTCAGGTGTCTACATAAATACGGAAAAGTGTTAAATTTATGGTTTGTTTTGGTGTCTCCTAGGAAAACTAGAAAGAAAAAAGGAACTGAATTACAGCGAAAATATAAAATTGGCACCAAATTATTTGGGACATCAACTCCGCTGATTCTTCCGCAATGCGCACTTTCTTTAGAAAAGACAAGAACGAAAAAGTGTTAGAAGAATCGCGAGATCCCTGAAAACTTTCCGGCAGGGCACCTCGCCTGAAAAGAGGGTTCGGAAGATAAAAACAGAAAGCCCGTTTAGAGACAGAAGTTTTCGTGTCCTGGAAAATTAGGGTCGGACGGACGAATGAAGATAAGAACGTTGGAAAACACTGAAAGCCTTCAGACCGATTGGCACGATCGATCGCAACATGGACCTCTAGAGAACAAATGGTACTTTCACCGGTTGTCCTACACTTGGGAGAAGAAAAAAAAAGAATCCCCCTCCGCCATCCTCTTTCCACCCTGTAGAACCAGACTTCCTAGTTATGCAACTGCAATCGTCAAAGATGGGCCTGTGGAGGCCCAGCGGTATAATGTTCCACGAACGTCACGGGCAGGCGAAAAAATTTCTTTCCCATGGTAATAGACTCTCGTTGCATCATTGGAACCTATTAAGAACGCCTCGGCCGTGTTTTACACCCGTTTTTCGTACTTCGTCGGACCTTTAATCCCCTGGCTTCATGATGACTCCGCAAACCTGATTTTGACGGAGTGAGAATTTTTACGCAACTCTCGTTTTAAAGATGGACCGAAACGGCTAAGTGTGGTAGCAGGGAGAGAACCCTAATCGTTTTTCTACCACCGTATTATTAGAAACTTGATAGAACCACTATTAATAACTAGATAACGAGAGTTGGCCTTTTCACTTCTCTTGACGTAATAGCCAGTAATTCTGGACAGTTGGAGGAGCATCAGCTTTTTAATTTACTGAGTGCAGTTGATGATGCGCGGTTATGAACGTGGTGGTAGTCAGGTGAAATTCGCTTAGAATCTCCCTGATGTTGCAAATATGATGTTAGTCATGAACTTGAGTTGATATGAACATACAGCTTGTAACTGTAGGAAGAAATTATATTAATTATGTAGCTAATTTGGTACTAGAAACATATAAGAAAAATGGAATAAATGAGTTGTCGTAGTCCATTTCATGTTGATCTGAGAAGGAGACAGATCCTCTTAGCAGCATGAATAGTAGTACCAAATGAGTATTCTCTTCAGAGCTGATGTAGGCAGGTACTTAAAGAATTTTATCTATTGTCAGTCCTAAAGAACAAATATAAATCATTCGAAACGGTGGCTTTAAAGGAAATCTTTTAAACGACCAACTCTCAAGAACCCAAACATTTTTCATTCCTGATTCATCAGTTTCACTTATTTACTTTGTTGGGTTTCCTTCTCTTCAGCGGGTTGTCCACAAAAAGCAGTTGGGCACATTCTTCATTGACATTCTAAATCACTTCAGATGAACTATAGCAGTTTCCTTATTTATTTCATCGGAATCTCCCATTGCAAATATACCAAAGTGCTCCAGGTTTGCTCTTGGGTACGCTTTTTTAAAATAGGTTGGTGATCTCGCGATTGCTCAGTGCAATGCAACTCCATTAGTCCATACAGGTTTCGTTTGTTCGCCCGTACAGTTGATTAATTTTGCGCAGACAATTTCAACCTGCTAATTGACCAGTACCTCTTCATAATTAAGACCAATATTTCTGTTTTCCTTTCTGATATTCGCACACACATTGGAATGTAGTCAGTTTTGGGATTAGTAAAATTGGCTTCCACCGACTACGCCTCATTCATTTTCATATTCTTTCTACTTCTACATTCTTGAACATGGGAGATAGAGCGTTTGAGTTTGTTGATTCTACACAAAACCGGCTAATATAATTATATTTTTCATAAATCGAGTTTATCATAACATTTTTTTAAACTTTTTTTTACTTTTCTTAAATCTAATTTTATAATTAATGTTTTCTGAGTACTAATTTGAGTCAAATTCAAGTTTCAAAATATTTTCCCTTCTTTTCGAGAAGATCCTAAAAGGTGGCTTCATGTAAAACATGCTTCTTGTTTACATTATCAAAAGATCTTCTTGTTTATCTTGTCTTGTTCTGATCTAGGTGTTTTTATTTTCGTGAAGAGATTCCTGAAAGGTTTCATTTATGCACTTTTTTTTTTAGTTAACATTTTTTCATTGTAAATTTATATTGACACGCGGTATGAATAAACGTCATTAACATACTTATACGTGCAATTTCTTAAGAGAATCTATAAATACTGGAAAATAAAACGCTTCAAAATCAATGTGAAATTTGTTCTTGATTGCCTTGACCAAAACTCATCATTTGGGTAAGAGCAATGACCTATTTCCAAGAAACCTCAATAGAAGGCAGTAGGTTCCTTAAAGAGATTTCATATTAGTTAATAAGGAACTCTGGAAACCTAAATTGAACAATTTATGACTTTAACATCCGAGGAAAAGTAGTGTCCAATCAAAGGGCCACCACTGACCAACATTAGGGACAAGTGTCCAACTAGAAGGCTACGACTGTCCAAGATTAGGAACAGGTGTCCAACTATGGGATCATACTAGGTTTTGAATCTGATAATTATTCCTAAATTCCACACTTATCCAATCTAAAAAAAACATTTATTTTATCTTATTCTCACGGAACCTGAAAAGAAGAGAAACATTAAAGTTGGAGGATTTGATCAAAAGTCCAAGGTGTCCAACGTTAGGGCCCGTTACACTCACTTAGTTGAGTTGCATTTCTATAAGAAGGTTGAAAAGCCTAATATAGCCAACAAAAGCAAAATCGTCTAATCCGATTATTGAGGAACACGTAGGTTTAACACAAATACATAAGCAAAGGCAATTAAAACAAACTACTCAGTCATGCAGCACAAATAATAGAGCGAATTTTGAAAGAAAAGTTGTGGATATTATTAAATTAAGCACTTAGATTCTGATAATTGGGGACATGTAATAAAATTGGGGGACAGCCGTTTGACGAGATCGAAAAGAAAATTTGAGAACACGCAGCCAAGCTTGAAAAGCTGGTGAATTATGGGTATTTTTCTCCTAAAAATAGATTTTTCTCAGTTATTTATGGCTATTAGAGATCGGGGAGTGGTCGCAATCGTCTCGGCGCTAAAATAAATACTTCTACTGTGACACTCCGCATGCCCTCTTGTCAAAAACCAATTTTTGGTTTATTATTTCCAATAATAAGCCTATGTGATCGTGTAGCAAAAAATTTTTATAACGCCCGCTCAAACTTTGTCACTTTACGTTTCAAGGTACGTAGAATCTAAATTTGAAATGTCCGTCCGCCGTTCGCCGTCCGCCGTTCGCCGTCCGCCGTCCGCCGTTCGCCGTTCGCCGTCCGCCGTTCGCCGTCCGGGCCATAAAAGGCCTAAGAATTTACTTAAAAAACCCGTTCTTTCGCACATTTGGGGTCTAGTTGGTCCTAACGTTTAACCATCCCGATCGCTTTACTCGCATAGATGCTATCGGCCAAAAACGGGCAAAAACGGGCAAAAACGTGTCTTTTTCGACGCGAGCACGCCTGGCACGCTTGGCAGGGGGTCACGGTGGGTGGAGAGGGGGGGGGGGAGCGGGGGGGTGGAGTGAGAGGAGGCGCCGGCGCCGCGGCTTGTGGTGGGTACGGCGCCGGCGTTCGTTCGAGGCATGAATATGTTTTTTTCAAGGTCATATTTGTGTGTTAATACCAAAGCTTTTCCTACGCATATTTAATAACATATCCTCTCGACTTTTCGTACGTACTTAGATAATGATATTATTAAGGCAATAACTATTTGAATAGATAGGAGCTCAAATCGAGAAATATAAACATGCGTATATAATTATAGAAGTATAGGTTGTGGCAACTCGAAGTAGGACACGCCGAGGCGTCTGGACAGGCCTTATGACGTACGCTAGCCAACTAAAACTACGATCATACTCAATTGAAAAAATAATAAACCTTTGTGAAATAATTTGCAGCGTTTTTAGCATTTCTTTTGTGACAGAGTTCTCGTCAGAATCCCAGAGAAAGCGCTGCCGTCGCTCCGTTGTTTCCCAACGAGCGTCGCACGCCTGTTCTCGTGTTCTTGAAAGGCTGCGTTTGGCGTTGGATGGGTGATCCAAGAACTGGAAAACCAATCTACTCCGAACATAGCACATTAATGCTATTAGTAGGAGTGGGTATCTCTCTGACGGGATACTGTCACTCTCCTCTCCCTCTCGAGGATTTAGGGCCCCATTGCACCTCTGGGGGGGCTACCTAAATCCTTGATATCGTAGCAGAGCGTGGTTAGGATTATGCACGGCTAACGCCTAGTAATCCGATCCACTATTTTTGGGGCGTTATTGTTTCAGAAGAAACATGGCCCGGGTTTTCCAGAAGGAATTCCCATTATCACCCTTTGGTATATAAATAATTTCATTGGTCTTTGACTTATAATTTCTCAATTTTTTCCCCTTTTATATTTTCAATTTTCATACCTATGGTATACCTGGCCTTTGCCATTTTATTATTATATATATATTCTTTATACACGGGCATTGTTCCCAATTATTAATTCAAGGGCATTGTTCCCAATTATTATTTCCTTGGCTTAGTTCCCAATTTAAGTCCCCAACGTGGGCACATTAATTTATATCTATTTTATTTTCCTAAAGGTATAAGTCTCCATAGTTGAGCCACCGTTTATTCCCGATCGTTCCAATCTTTGATTGGGGGTTAATTACCTAATGAAGACTTCTTGTGAAGATTCATTGAGAATCCATCCTGTTTTAATTTCTCTTTTCTCATCCTCTATCGCAAATGCAGCTATTTATTAATGAGCATCAGTTCTCGGCCAGTAAACTATTCCACCTGGTTTACATACTTGCCTGGTCTTCAATCAAGTATGTCTTTAAGGGGGGGGGGGTGACAGAGTTCCCGTCAGAATCCCAGAGAAAGCGCTGCAGTCGCTCCGTTGTTTCCCAACGAGCGTCGCACGCCTGTCCTCGTGTTCTTGAAAGGCTGCGTTCGGCATGGGATGGGTGATCCAAGAACTGGAAAACCAATCTAGGAACTCCGAACATAGCACATTAATGATATTAGTAGTATTGGGTATCTCTCTGACGGAATACTATCACTCTCCTCTCCCTCTCGAGGATTTAGGGCCCATTGCACCTCTGGGGGCTACCTAAATCCTTGATACTTTTTGGCACTGTAAATTTGAGCATGAAATTCTGGAGCAATCGGGCTGGCCAACGAACTCGACCTGCAATTTGCCAAGACGGATTTTTCTATGTTGGAACAATTTTCTAACGCCGTTTTTTAAAGGGAGTTATCGTCTGGAAATAAACTACATGAATGAATATATATATATATTTATATATATATATATATATATATATATATATATATATATATATATATATATATATATATATATTTATATATACATACGACCGTTAAAATCTAGTATTGAGTTCTTTGATGTATGAAACGGATTAGTCGAGGCCCCCGCCTCTTCCTACCCACACTTAACATTTTGAGCCCATCTAAATAGCTAATTTTTTTCTTGAAAATTCGCTAAAAATGAGTTTTGTTATCTATTAAGACGTATCCTCGGAAGTGAATGAACTCAAAGCAGGAAAACGCACGCTGGTCATTTCTCACGTAGTTTCCACACCGCAGTAACCGGGCGTTGCACGTGGCAAGTCGAGCATGGCTCTCGTAACAACTGGAGCCTCCGTGGATCCGCTTCACTGAAAACCTCGGAAAGAAAAATGCCATTTCTGCTTCGTTCTCGCCCAATTCACTTTCAGTACCTTAGATGCGAGGGACGAAATGTGATACACTCGCCGTTTTTGTCTACAAACCATATTTTATATTTTGCTAATTATTAAGTCTGTAATTAAATATCAACACAGGTGTCTATCGTTTTGTAACTAAAGGAATAGGAAGTTTCCTTGCTGTGGGTTAAGGATGGGCCAACTGCTCCGGTAATCATCAAAGGCTGAAGTTCTGAAATTAAGTGGAAATCTTAAAGTATCGGATACATATAGATCGCTCAGTCAAGCCTTGATCAAATTTCATGAACTTTAATTGTTCAATGCGAGGGAGGAATGAATGAAAACATGGCTTTATTAGAAAAAATAATTAATTCAATGAGTCATCCATAATCATCGTCACATGGACCATCTGATGAGTTCAGAATCACCACAGAAATTACAAGAGATATGAACAAAACACAACAAACTTATAATACCTATATTAGCTCAAGATATCTTGAGTCATCGTCGGCACAATTAAACATTTACAAATGTTCATCAAAAACAATATTACTACATACTCGTACTCTAGAATATTAAAGATCGCTATACCATTACATTCTATAGCCAAAGGAGAATATAAAATATTTATGTATTGTACCTAAACTTAATCATGGTTTTTTTAACCTCAAATCCCAAGCTACCGAACAATACTTTATAAAATTAGCATTTCCAATTTTAATAATCCTTTAGTACTGGCCCCATGAAAACTTGGCCTTACACAATTACCAAAGCCTAACTGTTCCTAATATATTCACCCGTAAAGTACTACGCATTCTCCACTTCCCCACTCTTACATATTTCACAGGTCTGATTTTCCGACTCCTACGGTCTAAAGGACGTCTCTGATTTTTAACAGACACTTGCGGAACTGAAAATCTTTGAATCGGTCCAAGGGTACCACTTCACTTTCCAAGCACAAAGATAGTTCGCTATCAATGTAAATCTTCAGATCACAGATAGTAAGTGGACGAGGCAAACCTGACCATCGAAGACTTAATCAAACCTTTGAGGATTGTGGCAACGTGAGAAGGTAAATGCTTGACAATTTTCTATATATAAATACAGATCTTGAAGAGCTCAATTTATTCCTCCAGGCTCAGTAGACGTCTTTGCTACTCCTCATAATTATTATGGTTTAATTGATATAAAATTAATTGTTATTAATTCTAATGAAGAACCGTAAAACCGATTATACTCAGTCGTTGTAAATATAACCTCAAACCTGTGAAGCGTAATACAATATAAAACATCTTACAATTATCTATAAATAAGTTTTAGGATACGACATGAACTTTTTCCACATCGTTGTGATAGCCATCTTCGCTGCAAAACTTTTCTCCAGTAGTTGAGGAGCGGACGTGAGCGTGGGCGCCACCAGTACCCCCAGATACAGCACAAGGTTGAACGGTGGGGCAAAATTCTATGGATTCGAAACGTTTTCAGGACGGCACGAATGTACGAGGACACTTATGATTACATAGTAGATTGTCACGAAAGAGGTAGTACAGAATTAAGTACGTAAATAAAATGAAAGGAAACGCCATAAAATTCTGATAAAGGTTGTGTACCAGTTTATAATAGGAAATTCGAAACAAACAAGCTTGGAGTAAGTTGTCTCTTCCCGAGAGATAAACAGATCATTTTCAGATCCGGGTCGGTGCATGTTCTGTGGTGAGCTGGAACGACCTATATTTTTAACCAGAGGAGACCTGTGGACGGCTTGAACGAACCTAACTTGTTGCATTCTCAATGCGCTTGCTCTAAGCATGTTCTGCGGGCCAGCCTGAAGATAGCTTGCCCAGCTACAAAAATGTTGAATTTCCATTTCAGGAAATCGAGTTGATTACAACTTTTGTTCCCTGTATACAGACAAGTGAAAATTAAGATGGTGTTTTATTTCTATTCAATAATTTTAATTCTGTAGGTACCAAGTGGTGTAATCTGCGCAAACGCAAAAATGAAATTCTTGAGTTTAGCCTGCATTACTCGTGGAAAGTATCGAGAATATTCTCGGCAGTATTTATGTTTAATTAATGATTTTATTTACTGTATAATAATTTTCTCAATCTCATGGAATTCATTAAGTTGTGTAAATAGAAGTTTAGAGTCAGACTTGGAATAGTTGTATTTGGCATAGTAAGTACCTATTGAGATTTTTGCCAACTCCTACATGCTCCCCGCCATAGGGCCAGCTTACTGGCGAGAACGTGTTCATCTATTCTCTCTCTCTCTCTCTCTCTCTCTCTCTCTCTCTCTCTCTCTCTCTCTCTCTCTCTCTCTCTCTCTCTCTCTCCCGCTCTCTCTCTCTCCCGCTGTCTCTCTCTCTCACTCTCTCTCTCTCTCTCATCAACCATTTGAATTTGGTAAAATTTTCTGGTGACTTTACATAAATTTCATTACATTTGGTTAAATGCGATGGTTCTTGATCTGATTATGCAAGCGCGATAGGGGTAATGGATGCAAGTCATTTAATCAGGGTAAACATCTGAACTGCACAGAAGGGCTATCTAATAAAGAAATAATATACCATTGGATAATAACTTGCAGTCATTAATACATTTTTTACTCCAAGCATCTTGAAACGTGAGCTACCAAATTTAGGCGTGACACAGTTTTATTTGTCTTGGCCAATCATAAAGATTCGATACTAATATATATATAGTTTTGATGAAAAATGAAAACACTCGCGTGTAATATTATTTTGAGGAGTTACAGAAGGTTGGAAAAAGATAGGAAACACTTAAATAAACTTACAAAATTGAGAGAATATTTCGCTGTGTCAGCGTCGTCAGCTCTAGTCTATATATATATATATATATATATATATATATATATATATATATATATAAATTAATAAACCAAAAGTATGTTCCATGTTAAAATATGTTATCTCAGAATCCATTATTTAGTTTGTGATTATGTAATGTGAATTGTGAGAACTAATTTACAAATTATTTGCAATCGTTTTACTCGTTTCATTTGATTCTGATGGAACACTATCGGTTTTAGCATTTACTTTTCGCTTGTGACCTTGAAGTCAACACTGGATATATATCGACATCAATCACTACAAAGCCTTCGACACAAGGCCGCCCATTATAATAATATCCAAATCAAAAAACGCAGCGCTATTACGGTAGTCTTATTCCATTAGTGCACATCTAAAAAATCGAACAATCGATCGAACTCTGTTTGACACCATCGCCAAGGTTCCTGCCGAATATTAGGTCCTGTATGACACATCCAAGGTCGTAATTTCTTGATATCATCATAATTTTCAACTTCTTCAGAATATGTTTAATCTTGTGATTCCTGGAAGGTTTCTTTACTGGTCTCAATGCAGGTTTTATCTTATCAAACACTACCCGCTACTTCGATGACGGATGCTGATGAAAGTCGCGTGACTCGATGATTTATACTGTTTAACATTTCAAAAATTCAAGGTCAATCAATTGTAATCTTGACCTCACGCGAGATTTTGAATTTTATCATTTCCTTGTGAGAATCTAAATGATTGACGTGATTAAATTTCCTATTTCCTCACAATAAATGCTTTCATTTAGGATGTTAAAAGGTTACTAAATGAGATACGAAATGTAATAATTAAAATTCAGTTCACATTTCTTCATACAAGATTCCAAAGAAAGCCATAATAAAGAGAGGACTTTCCGACTAATGAAATGTAGGGATAGAATGAATAAAATTTAATTTGATAGTATTGATTATGAGAGTAGGCTGAACTCCTATAGGTTCACTTTGCCTTCCTTAGCCCAACTCCTAAGATTAGTTCAGAACTGTTACACTCTGCAGCATCAATATGAAATCACAATTGGTCTTGGGAAGTAAATATCCATCTCAGTACCTCTTCCAAACGACAAATATTAGGTGACATTGACATTTTTGGTTGAGACCTGATGACAAAATATCTTCTTCTGCCCGCATCGATTTTCGCTAATATCGGCACCTAATACACATTGGTATGAATTAGATGTGAAATATAATATTTAAAAAAAAAAAAAAAAAAAAAGGAAAACGAAATAAAGAAGCCGTTTGTCAAGTTGGATATAGCGAGAAGCTTCCCTGTATCTAATTAATAAATACCTAGAATAAAATAATTTATGAATGGAGAACGCTTATCTGTTGGAATTTCACACCACCGATTTCAAATTTCGATTCAGCGCCCTTGAAAACCCTCAAGTAAAAAATTTTAACTCAAAAGAACGTTTAGTTTGGTCAATAGAAGGGCAATGAATTTCAAGACCATTTTACTGGTCAGATGCTCATCATATGGAACCTTTTCAGAAAACCTCCTCTCAGATCTTTCTATGGAGAAAATAAAACATAACCAGGAAATGTCCCCATTGTTATGCAGGGTCAGAAATTGAGAGAATGGAGAATAAATGAGAAACGCAAGAATCAATGTTTTTCGTGGGTATCAGGTTTGCCAAAGTGCAGAAGCCTTCTTCAGTTCACGACTTGAAAGCATAGGCTACCTCGTCGGCAACCAGCACAATCCCTTACTCATTCATTAAAATCGGACTGCCAATGGCTTATTATAAGAATTTGACGATTGCGAGTGCACATAGATGATTTCTAATCCAACATTAATCAAGTTGTATGTAGCTTAGACCCCAAATAGTACATTGCGTGTTCATATGCTGAAAGTATAATCGGAATTAGACTTGATGTTTACAGCTTATTGTTGATGTATATAAAGCGTATGTGCAAATGTACAGTTGATGAATGATATTTACTAGTATCTACCATAAGCTCGACCAGCACAATACCTGAAAATGTCAAATTCGGAAGCTCTACTTCTCCCCCCAGTCGCCGGTGTGGAATATTAAACTATCTGCGAAATCACCCAAAAGCTAAGCTGATCCGCGAGAAAAGCGATCAATCGAAAACCATCCTTCGATGCGATAGATTTATGTACTAGTTATGACTGAAATCGATCATTGCCCTCGCATAGACGATGGAAGCTCGTGGGTAGAACGTAATACCGTTGACGGCGTCTGCATAATATGAACGATAAGCAACTGCATTGACATCGGAATGCTGATGGTTGAATTTGCAATGAAAACAGCTCGTTGATTGGGGCTAACGGTTTTCCATTTGGGATTAGCATCCCTTTACTGCATATTAATTAACTAATTATTATATTCTATTCCGATGAGAGGGATCAAAGGCAGCTGAGTGGCGACCCTTTAGAAAACTAGATTGAGGCCTTTGGAGACCATTGTCAATATCACTGATTCTATACCGCTTGCTGTTCCAGAGATATAACTAACTTTGTGGAAGTTACACGAAATCGTACTATTGGTTCGTGCTAAAAATATTATACGTACCTACCTATTTTTTAAAGATATTCTACACATTGATCTACATTGACCACAGTTCCTTTTCCGACAATTTACCAATTTAGCGCCACTCTGATGAACACAGGAAGCTTTGTTTTCCCCTTTCATTTGGCTTAACAACAGAACGAGTTTATATGTATAGCCAATACATTATAGCCAATATAATGTTCTATTTCAGTTCGGGTTGGTTCATGTCCTTTCAGATCAGTTGTGAGTTGTTCTCAGGCAATCTAGCCTCCATTTCTTTTTAACATCTCCGGCCAATGTGTTATTGAACCAACGTTCATGGAACACGTCAAAAACATGTAAGGCGGGCTGAATCCTTTGCTCCATTTTTGATTATTTCTGAGGGGAAAATTAAAGAGCTGAAACATGAAAAAATCGAGATTTTGTTACTTTTCGAGAAGAACAGAGTTTTTCTGGCTGCTATTGAAAAAACAAAAGCACACACACTCCAATTTATTAACCGAATGAACTCACACGCATAGCTGTACGTTCATCCGTTCGTTGTCCCTGAAGCCTAGACCCTTGCCAAGAAAAAATAACGTCAACGTGTCTATGAATAAACACACTAAAACGCACAGTAAACAATACTTTTACAAACTACGACGATAGACCAACTGATAAAATTTAAATGGAATTCAATTTTTAAGAAATCGAGATCACTATAATTTTTATTACATATAATGGGCCGACGTCTAAATAGTTGTAATTAGATTTTGATATAACTTTTTACTTACCTATATAATGCTTGGTATCTACTGAGAATACCGCTAATGCGTACGTATATTCTAGGAGTCTACCTAAAGGTAGCGGAAGCAATGTTTTCACTTTCAGGAGAAAATCAAAATTTCCACTCGCATATTACGTTTTAGACCATTCTGAACTACTGAGGTTCGTTGTCTGTCTGTCTGTGTATGTGTGTTGTTGTGTTTGCCGTGTGTCCGCAAATCTTTGTAACAAACTTGTCGCTCAAATTAGGATGTTAGTTGGGGGATGACAATTTGATCATCTTATATCAATTTCAACATGATTGTATCATTAATCGCTACTGCGCATGCGCCAATGTGAAATCTTTGTAACAAGATTATTTTCTACAAATTTTATCGGATTTAGATGCGATTTTCAGGGAATGCGCGGGCTAGGTTGTAGACGGTCTCCTATCAGTTTCATTATGGCCAAATCAATACTTTACTCAGCGCATGCGCAAACATAAATTCTGTTATACTTCATTTTTTCACGCCCTATCGTCCGATCACGCTCAAATTTGGATGATAATTGGGGGATGACGATTCGATCATCTCATATCTAATTCAACTTGATACGCGAAAGAGGAAACTATGTGCCACAACCAACATGGCAGACGTTTTTTTCATGACGTATGTTCTATATTTTCCCTGTATTAGGGACCCAATTTACTATATCATCCTGGAAATTTTCTAGCAACCCTACCTGTGGGGTAAACCTGAACACTTACATTCGAACGCTCATCAAAATTGGCGTCACCATCCTGGAGCTGTTTTTTCGCATAAAATCGCACAAAAATAACAGAGATATGATTGATTTTGAGCTCCGAACCGGCCTATCCTAAAGCTTTTTGCTTGGAAATGCACACAAACTGTAAAATTGCACGATGCCTGCTTTTTAGTTATTAAAAAAGGAACAAAAAAAACCATGGTCGGGAGCTAAAACGTGCATTAATTTGGCGCGCACTGGTGGTTATTGCATCACGCCTCTACCTAAATTCTGAGTGTAAAGTAGTCCACATGTCCTGAATAACAAAGGATCAGCTTTTGTTAATGCAGCAAAGAGATCTAAACCGGAATGTACATGGATTTAAGTTGATTGGTTCATGCAATAAAAACTAAACAAATTACGGCATTTATTATTTCACAAATACTGCTTCATATAGCAACCTTATATAATACTTACTGTAGTAAAAATAACTGATTAAAATACTAAGTGTAGTCGATTAAATGTAGCTACAGCGGAGAGGAAGCGGCAGCAACAAGTATTACAAAGAACATTACAATGTATCATAGATTATAATGGGAATGCCCCTAAAAGCACGAAACGCACACAAATTGGCCAAAAGAGCTTTTACCATCGTATTGAGAGTTTCATACGCCTATTAGCTGGCGGCCACACCACCAGTGCGCGCCAAATTAATGCATTTTTTAGCTCCCGACCATGGTTTTATTGTTCCTTTTTTACTAACTAAAAAGCAGTTAGCATGTAATTTTACTTTGTGTATGCGTTTCCAAGCAAAACAGCTTCAGGATAGGCCGGTTCGGAGCTTAAAATCAACCATATCTCAGTTATTTTCGTGCGTTGTTATGCGGAAAAACTGCTCCAGGATGATGCCAATTTTAATGAGCGTTCGAATGAGCGCAGGTTTAAGCTACTCCTACCTAAAATATGTATAAATAGTGCACTACTATACCGAGCTATCGAAAACAAACATTTGCTGAAAGGGTGAAAGTTGTAGGTAGGTAAATTTGGATGCTAAGAACCCAACCATTTCCAGAAGGCGAAAGAAAAAGCGGGGCATAAGAAACCTTCAACTCCACGGAAAATAAACAATCAAAGCCGCATTGCGAGTTGCGACCTTAATAAATCCCGAGCCCCCGCTCCGATTCTGGATCTCGGACGCAGATAAAGAGCGATAACGCCGCGAAGCCGCACGTGGGCTCCACGTGGGGTCGTTGCCCTCCCCCTCGGAACCTCCACGTGGAGCCCGACCACCAGCTACTCCCCCTTCCCGCCGCTCACCCCGCTCGCCGCTCAGCGGAGTCCTTATCTTCGAAAACCGTCTGTCCCGATCAACAAACTGTTTTCACCGCCTAATGGCGCAGTCACCACTCAGCTTCATTGCGGATCTGATAGGCCGACCCATCGCTATTTACTTTACGGAAGCATAAACGGCCCGGGCTTCCGTCCGCCTTTCCCTTTAATCCTTTGATTTGACGGACTTTTTCTCTCTTGAGTTTCAATCGAATTTTCCGTAAAAGCTTTTCTAGTTACTTTCCCGGACAAAAGTAAAGGACAACTAGCTGTCCAAAGACGTTTTTGTCTTGCGCTCGTTCTATAAGCTTAGAAGATTTGAAGGGAACCATCTGAAGAGAGACTTCAGTTCATGATCTTCACTCGCCATCATCTTGCATGGATGCTATCGTTTTTCTGCCAGAAGCCTTGGGAATGGACAACTTTCATTCGTTGTAATTTCTCATTAGCAAATTTTCGTACAAAATGAAACTATTGCAATGGCTCCAAAAATTTTCAAATCAAAATTTTCGAAAAATTTCTTCATTGAAATCCGTTTTGAGGCATTCTGAAACGAATCCTAGAGTTTAACGCTTTTCATATATATATATATATATATATATATATATATATATATATATATATATATATATATATATATATATATATATATATATATATATATATATATATATATATATGTCATTCGAGACGATAACTCTCCTTAACATAGAGATAAAAATTCTTCTTGCGCCAAAAAATCAAGCTTTTCAAACGGAAGGATGCGTTCGTTAGCCAGCACTTTTTGAGCACCTTAAATTTGTAAAATTTAAAAACTGTACTAAAAAAAATCACTAAAACTTAAAATAGCTAAAAATCGTTTAAATATATATTTTTTGACAGAATATTACTCCTATAAAGTTTATCAATTATAAAATAGAACATTCAAAAATGTATGTACAAAATTATACTGAAAAACGTACATAAATTTCATCAAAATTTGTTTAAAAAACTGCAAAAAAAGCTAAAAATCCAGAATCACTTTTTGATAGCAGATTATTATTTAGAATACGTTTCACGTCATAAAATTATAAGTACCACCCAAAAAGCTCGAATTTGAAAACAATTTAACATTATAAAATACGGTAATTTACGATCATGCTGCATGACTGGAACTTTTTTTAAATTTATGAATGGGATTCTAAACCCCTGAAACCAGCCCCCGCAAATTGACAGCTGAAAACTCCAATTCGTTTTACCAAAGTGCTGACAGAAAGAAACTGAATTCACATCATAGGTGGACGGCGCATAACCCCCCCCCATGACTGGTGAACCCGGAGAAGAGGTCGTTCCACTATGACGTCATTCAGCTTTCTCTAAACCGCTGTTTCGGCTACTAACAATCATCGAATACCCTTCATATTGCACCCTTTGAAAAGCTCGAAAAGCTCTCGGCACGATCTTTCAGCTGCTAGATTAAAATAGAATTGGTCAAATTGCCCATTGCCATTTGACGAGCATTCCTAAGGTCAATATCACTCCCGTCGGGTCGGCATTTCGGGTCAAAGAAATCCTTTTCGCTTGAAAAAGGAACTATTTGGTTGAAATATTGAAAATCGGGATCTTGAAAACTTTTGAAACAAGAATAGTACTTATATAATTTGTTTTTTGTTGTTAGATTACACTTAAAAAATCGAACGACACCACCAAGGTCGCTGCGCGTTCGTCCGTCCGTGCTCTCTGAAAGCTGGATTCTTGACGAGATAAAAGAATCTCAGCATGAGTGTGATAAAGAACTACTAAGATCAAACCATGTTTTAATTTCTAAGGGCCGGTTTTACCAATGTATTTAATCAACGTTTACTCATTAAGCCGAAGATCTCAGCTGATAGACAACGATATTCGGTTTCACCAAATCCGGTTCAGATAAATCAATGATCAAATGTGCTAAATCAACGATCAAAACCAACCAGCCGAATTCGGGTGGTTAGCGTTCAAATCAACGATTTACCTACTAGGTAGGTAGTGATTTTTGCCATCTTTGTTTACTTGACCAAAATCCTGTTTCGCAACGTTTTCCCACCTGTTTTGCTACATTTTCCTAGATATTTCCTGCGCTTTCCTACGTGCACGAAAATGAACCAAAGAAGACTAATTAGAGCATTGGTTTTTGAGGACGAATTTGATGAGGATGATGAAGACTTTACATCACTATTCACCGTCCTCGTTGGATTAGAGATAGTACGGCGGATTTCAATAGAAATGAAATAGATTTTCCGAGGAGGTACCAACCGACTTTCAGAGAGTACTGTTTTGTCAGTCCTTGAACAAATTAATGATGACATCGAATACACGAGTAACGGGTAAGGATACAGATGCATATATAGAATGTACAAATACAGTTTTAAAATAGTGTTATAAAATAGCCAACGGCTCATTACCTACTTACAATTTGAAATTACACAATTTATCTAGATGGTGCCGTAGGCTGTTGTCATCGAATTGATGGGAGATACAAGCATAAAAATACCTAGTTATGCAACTTGAGCATAATATATTACGAGACAATTATAACCTGTCTGCTGCGCTTTTTGAGGAAAAACATCTTTAAAATCCATCGAATACCAACCACTGTTTTTTAGGAGACCGACTCCCTAAATTTCCAATGAAGACGCATCAAAATTGCGTTTGGATGGAGTAGTCCAGTGGTTCGAAATTTCGCGGTTCTTACTTCAAACCCAATTCCAGAATCCTTGAAGAAACCCATATATTATCATCGCAGCACTAGTTTCGAAATTATAGGGCAGTAAAGGACTACCCAAACGGGTTTGTAAAACATTATGCTATCAGAATGGATTATAAAAGATAGAAGCATTGAAGATTTCAGGTAGGTAACACCTGTTCCCTCACGATTATCTCGTTATCACCCTCATTTTGCGGGCAAATGCCTCCTTGGTCTCGTCCAAATCAACGTTTAAACTTTAAATCGACGTTTCACGGAAACACTGTAAATCGATGTTTACTGATAACAGAGTAACCATTGATTACGTTGGTGAAACCTGTTTGTTTTAAATCAACGTTCAAAACTCTGGTTCCGTTACAATGATCTACTTTAACCATAATTGGGGTTGTTGGTGAAATCGGCCCTAAAGATCTCTCGTCTGAAGACTTCGAGACTTAATTCTCACATTTCCGCTTTGCTTGAACTTGAATTTCAAAAATATGGTCTATAGTAATTTATAGATTAGTTTTATTGCTGAAATTCGAGTTGCTGAAAATAACCTGTTGATAAGTGCTCTAGCAGCTATCGAAAACTGTTACGGTGATCCGCTCAACGTACGCCCAACGTGCACGGGTCCGCTGGCTTTTAATCGTTGTTAAACCTTCAGAACGGTGAGTCTACCTCTCTCTTTCACTTGCGTTAATAGCAATTAATATTATATAAACTTCCATTGTTTATACTAATACCTAATCCATTGCTATCTCGCATACCTCTCTCTTCCCTGCGGTATTTCTTTCATCTTTAAAAGAAGTGAATATAAGAAACTAATCAAACGATAGGCTAGATAGAAAACCCCCCAGATTACCTTCCTTTTGGAGCGACATAAAGGAAAGCGTAATAAATGATCCCAGTGATTGAAATCTTGTTGTACTTATTTCACCTGAAAGTCCCAAAATTACATCAAAAGATTGAAAATATACTATAGAAACCCAAGAATTTTGATCACGACAATTGGTAAATTGTCACATTGCCAAAGAACTGGCCATAAAACATTCATTGCGAGATTTCATAATACCCTACTATTCGCATTCGCAGTCACAGAAGCAATTCTTAATAGGATTTTTAATCATTTTTAACTAAAAAAGTGTGATTCGAGATGGCCTTCGGCATTCTCATACCATACCATGAAACCATCATTCCCGCTGTGAAGATTCCATTATCACCTGGTCTCGGTAATTTCTCGTTATATTTGCCCAGTAATTTTGTGGATTTAATACTGTTAACTTTGGTTCAAAATCATTACCTCTATAAAAGCTATTTTCAAATCTGTCTACGACATCTGTTTTCATTCGAATTGCTATTTTCGAATCGGAAGAGCATAACTTACTGTATAATTTGTATTCATAATTATTTTCGGCCGACCAAATCATCGAGCGGCAATTAAACAACGCTGCCGGGCTTGAGCTGTGGACGGGGCTATCAGTATGGAAAACAGAAAATAACCTCCCATGACTCAACTTTTCCTCGGTCGCCCGTCTAACGAACGGCCTATGAATAAATATCAGCCTAGGAAGGTCCCATAAATCTCGGAGGATCTGCCCCGCATCTATCTGAAGTACGCGGCAGTGAGGCTTTCGGTTGAGGCTGGAGCTAATTACGAAACTCAACCGGCTCAAGTACCTATAACCTGCCTGTAACCTACCCACCTCCTGGCCAATCTCGTTCCACCTTGGTGCGATTCGACTATGGTGTCAAGGAAAGGGGATCAGTGGGGGGATCGGCGGTTTGGCTTCGCATGGACTTTGATGTGCTGGATTACGAGGGCTTTAGTTCAGTACGTTCATCATGTCAGTATTCACGCTATCCTCAATTAATCTCTAGCCAATGCACTACATAATATATGTATTCGTGCAACACGAAGTTAGTTCAAAAAGACTTTACAAAAAAAGTCCAGTCATGCAGCATGACCCCATGAGCGAATTTTTAAAGAAATCTTCGACATTTCAGTCGCTATTGATCGTGTAGAGAAATTTTAGTTTATGATTTTGGTAGACAAACATGGAATCAAATTCTATCTACAGCATGCATGGTTCTAGGCTTAAACAGCATGGTTCTAGGATTGGTTATACAGGGATACTTCCATAAGAGTAGTTTAATCTGAATTTGGACAATGTTTCATGCAAATATTACCGATTTTTACAACTAGCGAACGGCATTATTTCGTTTTTTGACTGATTTCTCAACTTTGAAATTTTTGAAAACTTGATACATATTCTTATAGGAAATTTGACGCTGATTCCGAATATACCACATGTTAGTATTCTGAAAAAATCATTTCGCACAACAAATCACAAAAAACTGGATGTTTTGTAATTTTTGACTACATTTTTGAAAATTTCAACCCGAAGATGTAACCTGATCATGCTGGCCAACGAACTTGAACTTTCGTTTTGTGTCCTTAAAATTTTAAAATTTGTTTGAAGTTCCTAGCACAATTCTACGGACAGTTATCGTCTGGAATGACACATACATACATACATACATACAT
This sequence comes from Adelphocoris suturalis, assembly GCA_030762985.1. Taxonomy (NCBI): domain Eukaryota; kingdom Metazoa; phylum Arthropoda; class Insecta; order Hemiptera; family Miridae; genus Adelphocoris; species Adelphocoris suturalis. Next base: position 28,722,230 of record CM061043.1, read on the forward strand.
TAAAAAATGCGTTAAACTTCAGAATGTGATTTAGAATAGCCTGAAACGGATTTCTGCATAAACTTTTTCAAAAATTCACATTCTACAAATTTTGAGGCGAGAGCAATAGCTTAATTTTCTTCAAACATTCGCTAAAAGGCCTTTCTGTCCTTAAATTGTTTTTGTTTTTTAAATTAAACTCCAACGTTTCTTCCCAGCAACTGGAGCTTCTTCAGGGAGATGAAAAGTTTTGTTTTTCATCTCCCTGAAGAAGGCCTAGTTCATGAGGAGAAAAGTTGGAGTTTAATTTTTAAAAAAAATTAAGGACAGAAAGGCCTTTTTTGTAAAGTCATTTTATAATTTGAACTGTCCGAACAAAGAAACGTTGCAGAGTTAATTCAGCCGAAACATAAGTTACATCTTTTCAAACAATATACACTGCGTGGCACAGAGATTGGATTTAGAGATGGTTCTCTGTTTGTAGAAAGCGCTTGATATAAATCATAGTTGTATATAGTCGGGATTCGGCCCAAAAAGAAAGAAATAATTACAAAACCTTTGTAATCATTGTAATGACGTTTTGGTTACCATTCTGTGACCATCATCAGATAGGTTAAAAGATTTGCCCTCAGACAGGACAGTGGTTGGCCAAATGTTAAACATTAGTTTCTTTATATTTTTTCCTCTCTGTTATAGCAATTGATTTTTGTCTATCCATTTTATTTTTGGACATTTAAAATTGCTAACCAAAATATTGTTTCTCAATACTTTTTCCCCAAATGAAATTGTTTTGGCTCTAGTCTGGCTTGTTGGCTGTAGCGATTTTATGAGGTTTATAAAACCTCCTGCTTTTGACACTGTTCTCTTTGAGGGCAAAGCTTTTAACCTATCTGATGATGGTCACAGAATAGTAACCGAAACGTCATTACAATGATCACAAAGGTTTTGTAATTATTTCTTTCTTCTTGGGCCGAATCCCGACTATACACCACTATGAACAACATCACGACCGACAATACCTCTATCACTTGATATAAATCGTTATTTCATCCTATTTTCATGATAATCGTATACTGTGGTTTATACTGAGATGAGTCTTCACTCTTTAAATAACACCTAATCAAGTTCATTAATTACCATTCAACCACTTGGCAAACGTCCCTCAGCATACTTTACCATACTTTGATCCACAGTTCTACTTAAAATATAGATAATTCGGTAGATATACAATTAACATTGATTATAGTATTTAGGAAGTTTTTTATTTTTGAAGATTTTTTACTGTGGGGGGGACAGGGAGGGGTAGTTGATTATGGTTCTGGTTTGCGTATATGTAGAGGTAAGCAGAAATAGAAGTTCCAGTAATGAAGCATGATCGTTTGAGCAAATTTTTGTAAATTATCGAACTATATTATTTTAAATTGTTTTGAAATTTGCGCTTTCTGAGCGCAAAGAAATTGTTAACTATTATTTTAATGACAAAAAAGTATTCAAAATAGTAATCTGCTATTCAAATAGAGATTTTGGCTTTTTTGCAGTTTTTATCGATTTTATAGACACTTTTAATGGAGTTCAAGTAAATTTTCCATCCTAATTTTGTACGTACATTTTTTAATGTTCTATTTTAAATTGTATAAACTTTTTTGAGCAATATTCTGCTAACAATTATAAGTGAAACGATTTTTAGCAGTTTTTAGCCATTTTTAGTGATTTTTTCAGCTCATTTTTGGAAATTTGATCAATTTAATGTGCTAAAAAAGTGCTGGCCAACGAAATCATCCTTTCGTTTAAAAAGCTTGATTTTTTTGGCGAAGAACGGAATTTTTATTTCAATCCTAAGGAGGGTTATCGCCTGAAAAAATGTTAAACTCTAGGATTCGTTTCAGAATGTCTCAAAACGGATTTCAATGAAGAAAATTTTCAAAAGTTTTGATTTTAAAATTTTCCGAGCCATTGCAACAGCTTCATTTTCAGCGTAACTTCGCTAAAAGTTCTTGAACATACTTAATTTTGAGTCATTATTATTAATAGATACTTTATTTTTTCGTCGATTATTCGCCAAGATTCGGAGAAATTATGGAGGAATAAGAATATTATTTTATTTTCAATTTCGTGAATTTTACTTTAACGTGAAAAAGTTGGAAGTTTTACTCACCTTAGAAATAAAAACCCAACAAATACTGAGGGGACGAGGGGTCACACTTTTTTTCATGGTCGATTAAAGAAGTTCATCATTAAAAATAATAATTTAAGATCAGTTTGTGGTTTCCCGGACCCCAGAGTAAAATGCCAGTGTCATATTAAAATGATAATGTATCGGTTCCGTTAAGGTTAAACTTCTCTTCAAACCATTTAAATAGGTTCATTTGCAATTAGAATAAGGGAATGAAGCATGCATATGAAAATAACCTCGTTGGGTTCGAGATCGATCTCAAATTTCCAGCAACGCTCATCACGAAAATGCCGTAACATCCACGACCAATTACTCTGTCGTAATTGCATCGGTGTTGTCTACTCCTGGCACAAGCTTCCTAACTGACTTGATCCTGTTTGATTGGCTGTTTCAGTAATGTTCTGCTCCTGTTTAAGCTCCACCGTACCGTTTGTGTACTCAAAACACAGGGCTGAGTAGCTGAGCCCATCCGTTCAAATTGGCTAATTGACTTTGATCTAGCGCACCTAATGTTTAGTATATCGGTAATGGATCGTTAATCCAGAATCAACAACGGCCTTTATGCCGAATGCAGGCTATAAAATTATATAGGAATTAAAGTGATGGAACGGTATCTGATAATTATATCGCAAATCCAGCGCGACACTTATTATAGTCTCGCATTGATAAGTATTCAAAAAACCACTGCAACGAGACGCGCCGAGATGAGTAACAAAGTAGAACTTCGGCCAACAGTGGCCTCCTCACCATCACACCCTATTGACTCCAACTTAATTTTCGTGCATATCCCCCCTCCCTCACGGGCATACGGGGGGTAGGCATGCTCTGAGTTGCCTGGTGCAAAATATATAACATTAGATTAGTTTCACGTAAGCTCAAACGGTGCGACAAAATAAATAATTTCTGAATTTATTTTTTTCCCTAGACACCTGATTTTTCAATTTCCCTCTTCCACCAGTTCTCTTCACCTAACTTTTATGAAATTTGAAACGTAAAAACTATCAGGACTCTATCCTGATGAGCTGAGTTAGCTAAATTCTTTTCGGTTCGCCCGAGGAATTTGAAATTCGGTAGGAACCCTCTCTGGGACGTCACGAGAGGGATAAAATGAGGTGCTCTTTCCTGATCAGCTGAGTGAGTTAAATTTTCTCCTGTTCACCCTATTAAATTTAAATTTGATAGAAAGCCCTTGTGGGACAACATAAGTCAGATGAGTCCATCCTGATCAGCATGTAAATTCCAACATTTTTCTCCAAGACTACAATTAATGTACGATATCCCTACAACAAGACGTTCTGCGTACAAAAGATGCGAAGCCACAAAATGCCATTTGTGCCGAGCCGTTAGTTGAATCGCTGTAGTACAGTGCACTTCTCTCGCTATTTTTGGCTGTATGTGGAAGTGAGACGTTTCATAAAGCCTGAAGACTTGAAGAAGCGTCACACTCCTACACACAGTAAACAACGCTGCAAATTATTATTCAAAGGTTTATTATTTCTATATTAGATACTCATAATACGCAGATGTTCAGTTTATAATTAATAAACCCCGTTCTTAGCATACTTATTATCGAAACTCTAGGCTTCGCACTTCCAAATGCGTTAACTGCATTACAGAACCAAAACCCCCTTTTTACACTTTTTAGTACACTTAAGGAAAAAATGACCTATGACTATGTCATCTTCCCACCAAGTCGAATGTTTCCATACTCTGTATACTGATTTGAAACTATGTTTGTTTTTTGCACACAATATACTTAATTACAATTAATGTATTTCACTCGTTTGATTGGAAAAGAAATAGGTAGGTACCTAATATGTCTGCTTAGGTGTAGACGCCTATTGAAAATAAATTAATAAAACTAAGTAACACACTTAAACATCCTTACATGAGCTGATGAGGCAGTGCTGTGAATTGGCGAAACCGCAGTGGGGTATGACGTAATACGGCCCGCTTGCTGCAAGCCTAGCACTATCCAGCGGTCATTGACGAAACTTAGTTCCCCCGAAAAATCATAGGGTCGCTGCTCCATTATAGCTTGACGTGAGAAAACGGAAAATCGTACAGATTTCCGGATGATGACATTCGATTTGTTGGGAAAATATATGTAAATGACAACCAAATAAACATAACTCGCTAAAATTCGCTAAAAGAGAGAATCAATGTACTATACTAGGAGACGGCGATCCGACTACTGGTTTAGCCCAAATCGGATGATATCATTCATTTTGTGTCTTGGCGTCTTTTGTCTTCTTTGGGCGGATACAATAGAGAAGGTTGAAATTAATATTGTTGACCAGAAATATCATAGTTGTAAGATAGTTACGTATCATAGTGGTTAGTTTTACAAGAAAATAATTTCCCTTTTATCCATCTGTCCAACAAGTGTGAGTATAGGACAACGTTCACAAGGGAGTGGGAGATTTATGGAAGCACAATCTCATAATAAACTCAATCCATACTTATACATTTACTTCTCACTCCAAGTACTTTTTGTACATGCACCAAGAGGTCTACCAATAACTGTCTACCATCTCTAAAACGCACAATGTATTAGAGTGATGATCCATTTATACCTGTGGTGGTACCTACATTTCTTCTATTGATGATGATTTCTTTGCATGTCCTAAAATCAGCCTTTCGGTCAATTATGTCTACTTATTCACTTCAAGCTTTAGAAATAAAAGTTTCGTAGAATATTGTCATCGTTGTTTTAATGAGTCTGTATAAGTAATTTCCGTTGAATGTGTAAGGAATTTCTTAGTGTACCTACCTCTACACCCTTCCCAACCGCAAACGTCATAAACCATTGTTGACTTTCAAAAGTAGAAACACGAAGTAGAATAGTATGATCAAACCATCAAGAAATGGATATATCACTGTTACCAATCCCAGCAAAAGGACTTTGTGATATGGAGGGTTAATGTGCTTATTGCCTATAAGTTGACACACATAGTTAGGTATGCATGCGTTTGAACTTCTGAATAGGATTTCTCGAATGCCTGTTGTCACGTAAATGTGAGTACAGTACACGGCAGGACGCTATTGGTCTGTTCTAATAGATTGGGTGAATCAAAAGTTGTTACGTAGTTAAATTCAGCTTTTTTATGCAGTCATGAGCCTAAGTGTGGAGTGGTTCTAAGAAGACAAAGAATGCCAAATTTGGGGTGTCTGATCCTGTTGACTGAAAGCATTTAGTTCCCTTGAGAGCCAATATAGCCCGCTAGTGTAGCCACGTAGAAAAGATGGCTGCGGCAAGTACGACGTTCGAGCACCTTGGATCATTCTTGCCTATTAAGTAGAGCAGGCTGGTGGGGTCGCCGTAAGTATATTTTTCACTTCTACAAATGATGGGACTCATTGAGTGCTTTCCGAAACTTTGCGATATGTGGGGGTATTCAGTAATTGGCTGTGTCTTAAATACATTTTTGATTACGTCCACGTCCCTCAATTCGCAACCACATATTTTGAGAGCCTTTCAGATCTTTTCCGATTCATCAATATGGATTTTTAGCCAAATCACCTAAAATTTGAAATGCATATCCGACCAATCATTGGATTTCTTCGTCCTGAATCCTCACCCAGCTTGAGTGAGTTCAGTGAATGGTGGATGGTGGTTCAGAGATGGTGTGATCGGTTATATACTGCACGTCAAATCTTGCAGTACTGTAGGAGGCAGGACATGATTTCTCGGTTATTCTCGCACTTTCGCATACATTTTGAGCAAACATCTATCCACATTAAACCCAGTATCAATAATTGGTCTCACTTCCTTGGTCGAACAAGAAGCTTTTAAAATGATTAGGAATAAATGAATTTATGTATTTAGCCAAGTCCAATCGGGCCTATCATTATCTATTGACCTCTAAATTTGGACCTTACAGTCGCGTGAATGAACACCGCACAGTATTGCGGTGGAATTGTGTCATACACTATCGATGTGATTCGGAGTAATCACAACTGACTGGGCTGCCTATGAAAGCTTCATGCGATTGGTTCACAGTTACTCCTCTGCTGTTCGAGGCGTATTGATTGTGAATCAGGGTTAACCGACGGCGGCTGAGAGAGTTCTCCATAGGCTTGTCGTTATCTGACGACCTCCATTATTTTGATGTAATAGCGAAAGCAATCAATGAAGACCGTTATTCCTTTGGTGCGATTCGTCTATAGCCAACGCTTTTAATGCACTTCTAAATGAAATCGACTCATGATTACTTATAAGAAGGCATATTATTACACAATTATTTATAATGATCCTGTGTTTACGCATAGACCACTGCTTTTCTGGGGTTCTCCGTATTAAATCAATACTTTTTGTGTGGATATTTCGTTATTAAACTCATTTCTCGTTTAGCTCTCGCGGTCATGTTCATCCGTATGAGCAGCTTAAATGAAAAAGAAGATTATAATATTAATAATAGTAATAAAATAAAAAACAGATAGGATCTGCCCCCCCTCCACTATGCCGTAAAATCTGGCACGGTAAATCGTTTCCCAATTAGGCGCGCAACTAGTTTTTTTTAAAGGGCCAGATAGCGGGGTAACAAATGACATTTTTTCGTGTACAAAAGAATCCAAATATCACCACATTCTCAAGGAATTCATTCACATTCGAGGAATAATTTTGAAGCACAAGGAATGCACTGACTAGGATCAAACACGAAATGTGTGTCACTAAATGTGAACTAGTATGATTTCTAGTCTTTAGGGGAGAAACTGTCTCATGACTGTATCTTTATTATAGGTTTGTTCCAACGTGTTTGAGTTTATGTGCTAGTGCGATGCAGTCACTCTGTTCCGCTAGTGCAACGTTCCATTGTAGCTGAGTTCTTGTACCGTGTTGACCATTCAGTGTTCCATCGCCCCGAGTTATTGAGCTGTGTAATGAGGGTTTTTAGCTGAAAACTAAAAAAGTACTCAGTCATGCAGCATGACTATAATAGAGCGAATTTTCTAAGACAAGTGGATTTAAAAAAAAAAAAAAAAAAAAAACCCGGCACCTAAATTCTGATCATCGAGGCTAACCAAGTCCTAAATAAAACTGAAGGGGCAGCCGTGTGACGAGATCGCAAAGAAAATGTTAGAACACGCAGCCGAACTCGAAAATTTGGTCAATTATGGGCACTGCTCACCTAAAAATAGATTTTTCTCACTTATTTATGAAACTTGGAGATCTGGAAGTGGTCGCAATCGACTCAGCGCTGGAAAAAACTTGGACTGTGACACCCCATATGATTCTTTTTGTTACCTACCACTCACTCATACTTGCTACGTTCCACGCTGTCTACAGTGACGCATAGTAGGTTAGACCTTTCGGCACGACCCGAGTGTGTTGCGGGTTTTGCCTATCTGTCTATATGATTTTAGCTTTCTAAAAACCTATTCAGTAAAAGAACGATTATATAAATACAATGTGATTATAAAATCATGCAGAATTTTTGCAATATAGTACTCTATAGTTGGGAAGAACTTTTCTATAATTTAAACTAAAATTATTAAATGTCTTGATGGTAATAATATATAACAGGCTATAAATGGGGAAGTTTCATGGATAGAAAGGTCTGAACAAGAGCTTGCTAAAAAGTTGCTAAATCATGAGTATCAGCCCAGTAAAACGGCTCTTGAATATCATTTGCATGATGACGTCATGGCCCCCGCTCACCTGGGGGGAATCCTTTACCCCAGGGATCATATGGGGGGACTATTACGTCTTGCGTGATCTTCCTATTCGTTTGTTGGTCTCTTGAGCTGAAAAAGGTTAATAGCGGGTTTTCAAGGCGCTGAATCCAAATCTGAGGTCAAACGTTTGAAATTTCTACAAAATAAAATTCCCCATTTCCTTCTGTGAAGATAATGTCTTGAAATGGAACTACTGATGATCAATTTTGAGTTGATATTACTATGAATTCTTTCTTAAAGCTCCAGAAATATTAATAAAAAATGACAATAGAAAATTAATAATTAACATTTGAGAACACTAAATATAAAACATGTAGGTAAGTAATGGATGAATAACAGGGACACCCCTATATCTGGTTAGTAGTTCAGTTATTAGGTAATTTCCTTTCTATCACTCATAATCACTATAAATACATGTTCAAAGTGAAATTTGCGATGATTAAAAAAAAACATGATTTTATAATCACTTCTTCATGGTTATGATGATAAAAGTATTAGAACGTTTATCCGTATACTCTCAACCATAATGAAATTCGGTAATTCACGAAATGTGTTCCAGATAGACAGTTTGTTCGTGATGGAACAAAAAAAGACTCAGGCTAGATCATCTGGTCTGGCATTTTCCCAATATTTCATCCTGAAACATAATTCAATTAGTCGCACTTTATTGAATTTCATAGATAAGGGTATAATTTAGAAGTGTTAATTAAAAACTTCCAAAATCGACATAGTATAGTAAAATGAGGCTTGGACATGGAATCGATAACAAGTGACTCTACTAACACCTCTATAATGATTTCGTCGAGTCCCAGACCACGGATGAGTATTGTTTGTTTGTCACGTTTCTTTATTCGGACAGAATGCCTTTTTTATAAAACTTGCTATAATTTGTTTAATGGCATATTAAAAATGACATATTTGAAACATCAATTTCAATGGTGAACATTCAGAGGAGGTTTTTTGATTGAACGCAATTACTATTTCTCTATCATTCTGGTTCTATTTGTTTCTATTTTCCTAACAACCTGACAGGTCAAAGAAGAAGCCTCACGTTTAATTCAATCGGCCAGAAAATAATTGACAGCGGAATTTGCCGCTAGTCTCAATAATTTTGCACATATACACAAAAGAAATATCTGTATGTATATCTATCATTTTGCCTCGTGGAGGGAGATCTACAAAATAAATAAGACGATTTCTTCCACAAAAATTTATCGGGGTATGTATGGGGGGAAAGGTTTGTGTTAACTAGCGTTTGTTTTCCCCAAGTCCATTATCCCTTCCTTCATTCTCCCCACCCTAGGAATGCTTGCATCACCTATCCTGACCTGCTGGTATAGATAGATGATTTCAGATGATAGAAGAGCATTGAGTGGCCTGTACTCAGAAAATGAATATGTACTGATATTGATAAATATTTAATACCTATTATTTATTACCTAATAGCAGTTTATATGTTAACTTTTTTTGTTTGCTTTATTTGTTGCAGGTATATCATCAAAACTTACATCCTAACTGACGAAAAAAGTGAGTTTTCTAAACAACAATTGCGTTCGCCAATCAATCATATCTAATACAATTTTCGTTCGGAGCAATACAATACAACTAGGATCCATCCTAATGGTAAGGTAAGATGAAAGATGAGAATGAATAACTATGAGAGAGACGTCGTAATAAGGTGGATGAATGAATGTTCATTTTCAGTTCACCAAATTTCGAACGCCCAGTAAGATTAGGTTGGTGTCGCGAAGGTCCTCATGATGAAATAGTAGTGGCTAACTCAGTGACACTTTTCTAACACCAAACGCCACGCCAAGACACGGCAAGGGCTTCCCCGTGATAAAATATCTAACTCACCTGTGGACCAAAAACGAAACGAAAATAATTATGTTGCACAATTTCGAGTCGTTGCTAGGGAAATGGTACTTCGTCATTTTTCATCCCACAAAATTCGTTGACTATTCGTTCGAAAGCTCTCGATTTATCCAACCATATCATGTTAACTACTGCGAAGTGCGTGGCCAACAAGCTGAGTTGTGAGCATGGTTATTTGAATAATTGCTTACACACAGGTGATCATTCTCAATAATGATATTGTGAACATGTATAATTGCAACCCATTGTTAATTCCTGATGATTTCATTGATTTCTGGTGAGTCGCTGCGCTGGTGATAAATAACTAAAACGACATAGTAGTGATAGGATACACCTCAAAATCTGAGTCATTCACGGGTTAATGTGAAATGCGTGAGCAAAATAACATTCTGTATTTCAATAATGTCATTCGAAGTATGTAAATAGAAGTAACCAGGAGGCCAGGGGGCTTGCGCGAGGCGCGGAGCGCCGAGTTTGGCTCCAAATTATTTCGTCGTTATTCGAACAAAAATTTGAGATTTATAACTTTTAGATCCATTGCAATAGCTTCATTTTCTATGAAAATTTTCTAAAAGTGTGTTTTTTAATCAACCTTCATACACTCTTGGTTTACATTTAAAATGCGTAGGTAACTCTTGATACCACTCAGCGCTGGAGGATGCTTACTAGAAGAAAAGCAGTTGTCGTTCTATGTGTCTTCTTTAGTGAAACACTCGGGAGTTTCAACCCTCACTACAATGGAGGAACCTCTCCAGGAAGTCGTTCGAACAATGAAGTGACAAAAAGGACTTGGGAAGTGACAGAACTGAGAAGGTAGGGGGTGGCTTTTGCATCAATGATCTCGATCGGAGCTCCGTATATATTGCAGGGGGTGGTGACGTAGAGTCCTATCTCGACAGCTGGAGTTCTCCGGAGCTTGAACTTTCATCTGTAGTGTAACTTGCTCCCCTCCGCAGGATGGCCATGTTTAAAGAAAGTCCCCGACAAGATTTTCATTCACAACCAACGCTGGATATTTCTCTGTATGAATTGGAAACTCATTGAAACAAGAGAAGGAAAGTCGTCGACCATTAACCAAACCTGCTCTTCTTCGAGAAAACTAAAGAATAGATTAGCGTCATAATGTATGGGTGAATGGATATCATCCTGTAAATGGTAGGATGGTGTCAATTTGCAGATATCACTAGCAGTTGAAATTTTTATCATGGTTTCACTTCCTACTTGTGTTTTCATAAATGCCACAAATGATTTTTTGTAGAAGGAAACATTTCATGTTCTTCAAAATTAAAATATTTACTCACCTTTTGAGATGTATAGCTTGTTGTGTACCAGAATTTCCGAACAATTATGGCTCTTTATCATTGAAGGTAAACATAGAGCTGCTATCTGTAAAACATCTAATGTATCTGTACTACATCAAAATTCAGTTGTAAATTCTGGAAGCATTCATACTTGAATGAATCCATACCTTCGTGCACCTCTTGATTTCATCCAACAGCATGGGATCTCGTAGGTGAGATTTTATAAAATAGTATACTGATAGATATAAAGATTGCTGTACATTCAAAAATGACATGTTCCGTAGTTTCCGTGGTTCTTCAGCGAAGCGAATGTCAGTTCCATTCAGCGCTAACCGATAAATGATCTGGTTTCCGGTGTAATACATATATTTGGAGGTAATGTCTACGTTAATGGTTGTTATCAGTCCCAACATGATCTTGATGAATTACTAATGAGTGATTTATAGCGGTCTTCAGCTAACTAGTTGTATAAATCTTCTTCACATCTTATTTGCAAGGTAAATTAACGTCAACAATAGCTATGCGACAGTGAGTTACCTCAGATCTGTTTTTCAGAGTTGAGTTGCATCTGGCTCTATGAAGTTGTCATATTGGGAAGCTTATGTCTATTTTCAACTTCTCCATTCAGGCCCTACGACTGAGAGATTTCTCGCTTATTAATAACCAAATATTTCTATTTCGTATTATATTCTTCTACAGTATTCTATTATTTTTAAATAACAATATAATCTTTATTTTTCTTTACGTATCAATTTATTTTAATAATTTATTCCTTTTTTCTGTATTTGGCAATGGTTTTAGCTGTATGTTTAGAACTTTAATGTATTTAAGATGGATTATCATAGTGATGAAACCCCTAAAATCATATTCCTACATAATGCGACTGTATTATGTTCAAGTAGGTACCTTAGACTTTATGAGTGCAAGAACGTACACATCGATCGTATTATAGTTATTGATGTTTGTCAAAATGAAAAATTTGTTTATTAATCTGTTTTGATATTGGAATGAGTTACCCTAACTTCATCGTGGGTAATTTAGTTCGCAGTATTACATATCGTATATAAAATATAAGTGTCACAATAGTTTGGTAGGAAGTTCATGGAGTAGGTTATACATTTCGATAGGTTATACATTTCAGAAGTATAGATCACGCTTATCCTTAATATGCATCGGTGATGCTTCGTTGATAAAAGCGTAAATTATCAATCAGTGGCCGATGAGGAAAGGGATGACAGAGGTTTCACCGCCATTTGTACACCCATGGTGCCGGATGGACGGATGGACATTGAGGATACCAACATGCAGGCAGCCGTTGCTTGTCAATTAGGCAAGTAACGCCTGACAAGGATATGATACTATTTGCAGATGGGTCGCTGTCGGACGTCCGGCGGACATATCGATTTTTCATTCAACATATCCAAGGATTCAGACTATGAGATGAACCAAGCTGCAACGTTGTCGGCATAATGATAACAAACCTTCAGAATGACGTATCCTTATTTTTGAGAGTAGAAACAACTAGCAGGGAGTAAATGGTTAGGATTCGACGACACTATCAGTCTAGCGCGTTTTCTGGCAGCCGCTAAATGTAAGAAAACATCTGCGAGTATTCTGTTTTGTATTATTTTCAATAATGAACTTTTTTAATCGACCCAGAAATAGTAACTTTCAAAATTTGAAGATAAGTTAATTCCAAAAATAACAGTGAAAAAAAGAAGAAAAAAACACTGGACTAAAGTCAATGTAATTTGTGGAGCACTACGTACATGATATAGTGTGATAGATGTAACCTGCGTTTGATTAAATCAGTTTGTATAAACTATATTTATTATTTATTGGTTTTAGCTGTAACTGCATTATTAAATGTTGCTGTTCTTCATCATCAATTGTTGAGGAAGTGTGTAGAGTGTGTGTTTTGGTTTGTTACAATTTGGATAAAAAAATCTTACTCGTGGCTGAAATTTGGCATAATTTTCAATAGACTCCGACGTGTTAAATTAAGGTTGAAATTTAAAAGCAATGTCTCTAACTCTTGTACAATAAGAATGATTTTTTAATGACCTTATTTTCGGCCTTATTGGATATTAGCACCACGGGGCCTTCATTTGAGGCCAGTTTGACTAGACCTTTTCAAAGTCCTACAACGCAGGCCTTTCGTTTTTTACGCAATCCTTCGATAGCGCAGTGGCTATTAAGCTATTAACCCCGCCTGTCAGAAAGAGTGCTGGGGTTCGATTCTCCACGCAGTACAGGCAATTTTTTTACCTCACCACAAGCATGCAATTTATCCATTAATTATTGGTAATTGTTTCCACTTTATTTGCTTTCGGTAGGTGCCTTCGCCCATGTAGTTACATTTAGATAATATAAAACAGAATTCGTTTAATAATTGTCTACAGACCACCTAATGAAAACCCTCCCCAACCCACCTCATCTATCGATTTATTTTTAACTAAAATAACATCTATATTTAACATATCTTCTAACGATAACAGTTTATTCAGCCAATAGTTGCAACGATATTAACAATAAGGATGAAAAAGAACTGTAATTGTTACTGAATCTGAACAGATTAGAGAAATATGAACTGAATTAGGGCATATATGGATATGTGTCTGTTCTAGTCACGATAATCTATTAAAATCTGAAGTAAATAGGGAAAAGCCAATTTTTCGTCAATTTTTCAAAAAATTGAAACCGTCTGAAAACCAAACGTTCCGATCACTGTCCTTTCGTTTGCAGGGTAAGTATATTCGAATATACTACATTTAAGTGTATGTACTGCCCCCCCTCACTCTCCCTCACTGCTCTCTGCCTTTCCATATGAGGTTATTGACGAGGAACAACGCAGAAACCTGGAAATATAGTGTTTTGGTGTTTTGATAGTTGTGTTACTCACAATCAATACTAATTTTTGAAGATCCCGGAATACTTTGGGAATAACTAGTGCTTCCGATGTACCTATAGGTAGCGTACGCATTGTTTTCACTTTTGGAAGGTGAAAAATTTGTTGTCACCAAAATCAAAAATTTTCACTCCCATCTTACGTTTTATACCATTCTGAAGAACTTTCGTTCCGTATCTGTCTGTCTGTCTGTCGTGTGTCCGCAAATCCTTGTAACGAGCTTAATTTCCAGTTTTCACTCGATTTTGATGAGATTTTCGGTGAATGTGCGAATTAAAGTGTGGATGGCCCTCTATCAGTTTCATTGATCCAAACTAAATATTTCACTCTGCGCATGCGCAAAAGTAAATGCCGTCAAGCAACATTTTCTCACGCCCTGGTCGTCCGATCTCGTTCAAATTTGGAGTTCTTTGGAAGATGACGATTTGATCATATCATTTAAAACCAACCGTATCAATAACAGCTCCTGCGCATGCGCTTATTTGAAATATTTTTAACAAGCCTAATTTCCATAGTGTTTTCCGGTTATGATGAAACTATCTGGTAACGTTCGGATTGGAGTATCGATGGTTTCTTTCAGTTTCACTGTTTCCAAATGAATATTTTACTCAGTGCATGAGTGAACGTAAATTACATCAAGCATTATTTTCTCACGCCCTAGTCGTCTGAAAACATACTCCATCTTAATTTACCATTTCGCTCAACTATATGAACCAGCTAGGGAATCATAAGGTAATTAAAAACATTTCAATGATCTATACCTTCATGTTATGGATACGAGAAACAAATATGCCACACCCAACTTGGTTGACTTTTTTTTTTTTATTGACTAAAACTTGAGTGAGTTTGATATGAATTCCACATCATTAAATTTAATTAACTGAATCTTCTGTATTTTGGAGAATTTATTTTGCTAGGACAAATGTGGAACGTGGGCGTTTGAGTAATACTCGAATTTTACCACAACATAGAGTTTATAACGTATTTTGAATTCGATGGGTTGCTCGGTTGTGTTGAAAAAATCTAAAAATAATTATTATGGACTATGACTGTATGCTGAATTTCTGAGAGCTTTTTCCACCTGAAGTGACAATGGAATCACAATGCGGGAGATGTCTGACTTACTATTGAAATGCAAACAGAATGGAATGGATTGCTTTTAGCGACGTGGTAGAAAACGTATTTTTAATTCTGTTAAAATAAACTGCGGTGCACGGCAACCGTGTGGATTCTATTTTCCAAGCGGCTTACACGAGTGTGGGCAGATAAAAAACACCTTTCAAGTTGATGGGCAGTATATCTCATCGTCTCATGGACTTGTTGAAACCGAATCAAAATTGTGTGAATTTACCAGGCGGATTCAGTTACTATCCATCCGAATTGAGGGAGGTGGTCTTTTGTGATGTTCGACGCTCACGAGGATTAGGATGGATAGTTTTCATAGAAAAAGATAGATTTCAATGGATAGTATGGAAACTGTTGTAGGACGAGGAACTATGGACTTTCATAAGTACAGGCAGACTGATAGGTAGGTACGGATATTGTTACCAACGGAATAAACATACCTCAAGATGGCGTAAAACGTAATTTATTCCACAAATATAATGGTAATTAATGCATGCATTACAGAAACGTTCTGTCTGGTCTGAAGTAGTAAATCTAAATTATCGTGCACATTCACTAACTTTAACTGGGTGCGTTGTGATTAATTATTTGCTTTAAATAACCCCAAAAACAAGTAAAAAATACTACAAATTTAGTCCTAAGCACTAAATCTTGACAGAACATGGAACTGGGAGAGCAGGAGAGAATTTAGGTCACTCAGCCGATTAGGAAAGAGCCCATCATTTTAATCGTCTCATAATGTCCCAGAGAGTGTCCCTATCGAATTTCAACTTCCTAGTTTTTCTTCACTCTAATAGTGGTTGCAATCATGTTTACAAAATTAACTGTGAAGGTCACCTCTATGTAAACAATTATTACCTAAATAGCCAGCCATCTAAATAGCTCATTTTTTCTTCAAAAATTCGCTAAAACGAAAATCCCCTCCGATATCTATTTTTAACTGCTCATCAATATCAATACATCAACGTAATGAATTCGTCTTGACCGACAGATTATTGGCGAAACTATAAATTATGGAATACGGACGAGAATAATGGGAACATAATGATCCTAAATTTGAAACTCCTACGATTTATTGAATGTTTAAGAGTTAGAATCAAGAAGAAGAAAGAAAATGAATCTAGAAAAGCGGTTGAGAGTTATAGCTTGATCAGCGCTCAAAGGGATTGGTAATTACCCCGTCTAATTTCGTCTTTCCGTCATGAAATAAAAAATTTCCGAGATTCGTTTCACAACTAGACTAAAATAGGAATCAAAGAAAAGGAGAGGGGAGGGGGAATGATAAAAACTTGTTAAGAATGGTGGTTTGAGTAGCTTCGATAAAATTCACCTGATGCACACACAATGACACTCTAACATGAACTTATATGGTAATTACCAGAAATTTTGTCTTAGAATAGTCTGTGTCTGATTTGTATTCGGTTATTTTTTCCTTCATGTTCGGGTTGCCCCACGCCCTCATAATTCATTTCCAATATGATATCTATCTTGTAGACAAAGCTTTGCCTCCAATGACCAAACTTCAGAGGGACGTCCTATAAACGAACACAATGATTTCGCGCTTTTAGTAGACTCGAACGCTAACATAATGAGCATCTCTAAACTGATCAGCGAACTTTTTATGAGAATAGAATGCGGCAGCGTCCGTTAATGTCCGTATAACGACAGAGACGATGACAGTTTGGTGTGGGAGGGGAGTTCAGGGCCCTGTTCGAATTAATAATCCAGAGCTAATGATAGGAGCTTCAGAATTAATCTCGGGAATCCAGCTATTCCTGTCATACTCCGCCAGCCAGTCACGTCCTAATCTGGATCAATGAATAATTTATTCCACGATGATGTGTGAAATTACGCTAGATGTTATGTGAATATCAAATGTCTACAACAAAATGGTTTAGAATTACCCAACCCTTTAATATAATTTACAAAGTAATTTCAACATTTTTGAAGGGAGTGAGTAATTTTGCTAGTTACGAAGTACTTTTCACTTACTGATTTATGAATGAACTAACATCGCAAAAACGTCGTCCAGGTAGGATATGACATATCTCCTCCTTGTATCCATCATCTGACTGTATTTAATTTATGAATGAAATTAGTCACTGACTTTGGTCTATGTGTTTGTCTGTCTACCAATTTCGCTCTACGGACACAATTTCGAGCTATCGACTTTAAATTTGGTAGCTAGACTCCTAAGACACCCAGAATATGTTGCATAGTTTTCGTGCCGATCGGCGGCGATATCGTCGACGTCTTTGGGAAAGAAATACGTGTTTGGTATGGATTTGGATCGTTTTTGAACTATTGAATGGATTGGAATGACAGAGAGAAAGAGAAAGAAAGAAGAAAGAAATCCGATTCGATGCAATGGCTATATTATCGTCAACAATCCTCGACAGCATTGGACGATAAATCTAAAAAATACGAGTTTATTATAGTTATCGATAAAAAAAAAAAAAAAAAAAAAAGCTAAATCGAATATGATGCCACCCTGTCAGCTAATATAATCCTCAATGTATAAGTTGAGTATCACGATTACTTTACTTTTGCAATCTGTGAGAGATAAATTTCCTGCAACTAGTCCAGCTAATTTTATGAAACAAATTAAAATTGTATAAGTATCTATAAGATAAGTGCACGAAAAAGATTTCAGGCTTACGCATGTGCAGTAGCTGTCATTAATCTCATCATGATGAAATTCATTATCCTAATCGTGTTATAAGGCTAAATAAGATGTAAACAGTGAATGTTATTAATATTAAAAGGTTTCTCATTCGTAAACGCAGTGACTACTACCGATCTAACATTCTGGAATTTCACCATCGAAATTTGAAATGCATCATACTTTATTTTAATCTTTCAGCAAATCCGAACAATTATAAAACAGGGCTTGTAAGATTCAGCGTTTGCTTTTGTGCATTGGCTTCTAATAATTCTTGAGTGCTGGATTTTGAAGGGAGCAATCGACGGCCTAACTTGGGTAATCCCGAAAATGTGATTCGAATTTTGGATGTTGGGCGTGTGGATTGGCGGATACGCAGACAGGCAAGAGGATATGAAACTTAAATAGTTGAATACAAGTAGAAATTTTAATATTAATCACCTCACTAGAAACAATGCTTTTGCTCCCTTGGTAGGATTGGAAGCAAGAAAATGTTCACTCGCTTTAGCGCGTGAATTATAGCGTTTTTTACAAAATAGGTCATGCTGTGTGGCTACGAAATCCTTGAAATACGCATACATTCTTGTTTGTGATCACTAAAATAGATGAAAATGAGCTGATTAATCTTTTTTTATTTTATTTTATTTTATTTTTTTATGACAACACATTGTCATTTTTATTGACAACTTTTGTAAATATAACTTTGTTTAGGTATAAATAAAGCAAGTCGTATCATTGTTTTATTAATTATTAATTTAATTTATATCTTTTACGATATAGTTTAAACATTTTATATACCATCGTGAAACATTTTTACTACTCAAGTCATTGGTATCAAACGATTTTAAATTGAATGGTACATTTTTAGAGCGAATAAAATAATTTCATTTTTTGAATTTGGAAGAACTGAAAAGAGGTGGTTCCATCCTCATACATAATTCTGTGCAGTCTTACGAATCTTCAATATTTTCACTTCCATCTGCGTAATTTGACGAATTTCACTATATATTAATTTTTCCTGTGGATATTAAATGCGCGACAAGGTTGAAACTAAATCCTCTCACTATACTCAAAGAAAATTATTTTTCCGAGGCTCCACAAAGGATAAATTAATGTTCACATCCTTACGGGCTTTTACCGGAGAGATGAAAAAATGTTTCGAAATTCTTTCACGGTTTTCAATAGGGATAAAACGAACAGGATAGAGGTATAAAGGAGAGCGAAGTCTTTATGTGCGTAGTCGTTGCTGAATCTTTTCATGCTTTGAGCGATCAAACAAGCATCTCTTCCTCCGTCTTGCGAGTTGTCAACAAGACCGCTTGGGGCTGGTAAGATGGTCTACCGTCTTGTCGTGAGGTTCTTCAAAATAATATTATGTACTTACCTAAACCCTACTAACGAGAAAATAACGACTGATGTGGCTTCAGAAAAGAGGGAAAAGCAGAGTCTAGAGTGTAACTAAAAATAGAACAAGCTGAGCTGTACAAAAATTAAAGCCGACAAAATTGGTCACTTGGAAATTGTGAAGGTTGAAGGTTACAACCTAATATTATCTCGGAGGACAAACAAAGTTTTAGTTACAAGATCGCTATTAACTTTTAGATCCGAATGAAATTGGTGTTTATATTTCCACCCTCGTTGTAATTTCCAGTAATTGAGGTTTATTGTATTCAACCATGAACTTCCATTATGACAAAATTCTTTATAATGAAATTCTTCAATAATAATTTTTCGGTAAAAAAAAAAAAAAATAAGAAACACTTTTGTTTTTTGATAAACGGTTGAAGAAAAATATAATGTTTGATTTTAGCTCAACATAATTGCCGAAAATCACGGATAAATGGTTATTAAATTTTGAACAGAAACAAAACCATAGAAATTTTGGGTTATCTGATTCTGGCTTTATCCCACTAAAACTGCGTCACAACCCCTTCTTCGGGTGTTAGATGAAACGTGGAACTTAATCAGGCTTCCATCTGATTAACTTATCGGCTTTCCCCCAGTAGTGGAGTAAATGAAGGTGATTCACTCGTGATTTACACTCCCTTCATCCAAACTGGAAAATGCTACTGGGGCTGGTTTACTCAGAGGTGTTTTGTCTTGCCAGCCCAACTAACGAGCTTTCGCAGCGAGCGGGATAACGGAGTTATTTCATCAAGGGCTCCATGATGGGGGGGTCAGCCGAACAAAGGGATCGAGCGAGGATGTTCTTTATCCAATCAGAATTTCACAGAGAGGGACTCGACAATGAAAAATATGTACCGTACAAAAGATTGACGCGTTTACTTTGTTGAGAGTTAAATCTTTATTGATAGGTAATTACGCAAAAATCATCAATTTGCTGTACGCGTAAATGGAAAACAACTCGATCAAAACTCTTCCGTAGTTAACAGGTGAACCCACGGTTACTTTACTAGACGGTACCTATCAACGCCGGGGGCTCCTGGCCTATGACGTAGGTGGTCCCTTTACCATTGCGGGAGCCTCTCGAATACGCACGGAATCAGTGCAAAACAAACGTTTTAAGTAACTCTACTGATGATTTCATCAACTATTCTTCGATAGATTGTTATTGAAAGCTATTTTCTGTATTATACCTAGTTTCAAATTTGGTTTTTTAGAAATTAGATGGAGAAAAAAACAGAAAGATCATCTTTTCCTCATTTATCTACGGAGAAAAGAACAGATATATGTTACTTTGAGGCAAACGAGTTTGCAAGGTAGGTATCTAGGATAAAAAGAGAATATTCAAGAATAATGAATGAAATAAAAATATTTAATTACAGAATAGGTAATTACATTAATTCTACGTAAGTTATTTACTTTGATTATTTTCAAAAAATTAGAAGTAAAACATAACAATTCCTTGGTAAACTTAGTTTGTAGGTACATAATAGGTAGGTAATAATAATAACAACACAAAAATACAAATTTATCCAACTAGTTTCTTCATTTTCTTGAATTTTTTTCTGTCTTCGCTGGTACTCCGTTTTCTTGATTTCAAAAGATTTTCTTCCTTTCGTAACTTATTTATATTCTTCATTCTCATAAATGTTCGAGTCCTAACAAAGCACGAAACTACGAAATCATCAATCTCGTTATTCCTATGTTTTACGACTTCAATTAGACGAGATAAAACTAATGCGTTCTGACAAATAAAATTCCCGTAAAATTTTTGAAATTCGTCTTCAATTTCCCGTACACAGTTCATGAATTTTTTGGATTTTCATGAATTTTCAACAAGTTTTAAATCGGTCTCCGTTTCGGAACTCAGAACAGCCTGAATTTCCTTGCAAATGGATCGCTTTTCCGATTGATTTTTGCGATCATCGTTAGGAAAAGTTCTCGATATGGTTTTTGTCACAGGAGATTTACCCAAAAGCAGGTGTGGTACTGTGCCCGGGTTCAAATCAAATTTCGGAGGAAGTTTTGTAACTCAACTCTCAAATCACGCTTATAATCACTCTGATCAAAATGTGTAGAACATACCCGAGCTTTGTCTATCTTGAAAGAGTCTGCACGCTTACACGCCACAATCCACTTATACCTCGTCTCCTTATCCTTCGGAAACCGGTGAAAATGGAGTCCAGGATTTTTCTCACCGTCTTTGTTCGAACAAGTCGCTATGACACAGCAAACCATTTTTAAAAACTTCACTCACCAACAAAATTAGAAACGTGAATGAGGGTATAAGCGCAATGCACAGGGCGAGTTAAAGGTGGCAGAGGGAACCAGTGACGTGGCGCTCCTTGGGTTTTCCCTAAGCGCCTTCAGATTGACAGGTACCGTCTAGTAAACTAACCGTGGGTGAACCAACTTGGGCCTTGTTTAAACGTGTCATAACAACCACTGCTCATCTGATGTCAAATCCCACGTCCATCTGGATAACCAAATATGCAATAAGAATATTTCAGAATCGCACGGGCTACAGTACACATCATAAATATGCAAAAAATTGGGAAGTTTCGTATTGGGTCTACGTAAATAACCTCAATAAACAGGCCTGTCTTTCCTTAATATAGTTTTGTGTTTTCTCCCAAAGTTTATCCCCAGGAACGGGCTTCTTCGGGGAAATGCTGAAAAATCAATAAAGTAAGAACTTAAAATATTATAATCTCCAACATGATTTTCTCATGCTGTTGATGAAAAACCATTTAAAATTGTCTTTACATAAAAATCAAATTCAAACTCTACCTGATACTCTATAATCACCATCTATTGTACGTAATTTTCCTATAATCGTGAATTATTGGTTGCTAAAGAGTCCAGGGTGTGTGTCAATGCGCCCATAATATAGATCGAGCTAGGTGAAGCTGATCGAGGTTGTTGTATTATTTTATTACCACAAGGTATGTTTTAATGTCATGTCAGTAATTATTAATGAATACTAGGGATTATTGGGAGCGAGCATATTTAATGTTTACCATCTTTTTGCCATCTACTTACTACTTATCAACGAATAACCTACCACCAGAACATTAGATGTATGTACGTAGGTTCGAGTAGGAATTACATTTATCGTGAACTCCTGTAACTTAGTTTTGATTTCCTAATAAAACCAAGTATTGACTCGACTCACCATGAGGTAACAACGCATGAGTAAGATCAGGTATCCTAGTATATAAAAGAGAGAAGTATGTCTGTCAGTCCAAAGTCAATTCACGTCCGAATGGCTTGACCGATTTCGATGCAGGTTCTTGCAAAATGATCGCAAAGTTCAGGATCATAGGAGTTTAGGCTATGGTACAATTCTCCGAGCCTCCTTATTCGTCGTCATCTTGGACTTCTCTAACGACGTTGCCCCGGTAAAAGTTCCTAAATAAGGAAAACTCTGGATATAATATGAGATCGGTATCAGTGGATCCTGTCGTCTCAAAATTTCTGTATTGAAGGAGGAGAACCTATTGGGGCTGATTAAAAGTGTATATATATATTTATATATATACACTTATAGTTATTTTTGTGATCGAGAATTCAATGGCCTTGTCAAAATTTCTTCTGGTAGATACACAAGTAGGTAATTAGCGTATTTTAGAATTTAATTTTACAGTGAAACAATGTTTGTTAAGTTATAACTAGAGAATGATTAACATATCTGAGCCAGTATATTCAGAATAAATAATAGTACTCGCACCACCACCATAATGGCATTCTAGGAAACTACTTAATGCACAGACTAATATTGCGACTAAGTCGCGTGTTTAAATAAATGTCAACATTGCAAAGGGGGAGTTTTACGAAGAATGTTATTTTCGTTTATAAGCTAAATGGAAATGCGGGAGTACCATTAGCATTAGCTAATCTTGTATGCTTGTAATCTAGACCAAATTAGTCGGGTCTCCCCTGCAAAATGGTCGTAAAAGGGATGTTAATTGAACTCAAACAGAGACGGGAGGCAGAAGGAAGCCGAAAAGACGAGCGAACGTCGAAAGGGACAAATTGATGATTTGGTAAATATTTACTTTGACCTTCCAGAGTTGTCTTGGTGAAAGGAGTCACGAAGGGACTTTGGGAAATGGGAGAGGGCCTTTTCTTCCATTTTCTTACATTTATTTACCTTTCTTTGCGAAAAAAAGAAGATTCATTGGGAGCGAGTCATAAATGAAGGTGAGGAAAGATAGATACTGGGAGGGTGAGTAATTTTAATTTGCGAATTATTTGGTTAGCAGGCTTTGAAAAAGTAAACCAGCAGCTGTTGTGTTAATTAAACTAGGATTTAATGGGATAATAAGTACCTTCTTACCGGTAATGTAATGTACGAGCTTTACCCGCTCGCTTCGCTGCTTGTTCACTGCTATCTAATTAGTTGTGTCGGAAGTGCCAGGGAATACTATAATATACAGTTGGAGAGGCTCCATTCTAAGATTCGGCATCTGAAGCAGAATGAAACAGAACACACAGGACCAACAAATCTGAGTGAGTTGAGACACACAAAACCAACTAATGTACCTTTCGCAAAAATCCACTAGAGTGAGTTGAGACACTAAAAAAAAGCTGATCTACCTTCCCCAAACATCCACCAGAACGAGTTCGGTGGTGATATGTGTAACAGAGTTACCTCCTGTGAGGTCCATCGAAGTCCCGTCAGAGCACCAGAGATAGCGCTTTCGGCGTTCCGTTGATGAAACAACGGGCGCCTCGGCCGTCTCGATCATTTTAGCAGCTGGGTTTGGCGTTGGATGGGATTCCAGGTGACTGGAAAACCAATCTACCCCGAACATGGCTCATTAAAAGCTATTAGTAGGGGTGGTATCTCTCTGACGGGATGCTCTTTACTCTCCTCTACCTTTTTATGAGGATTTAGGCCCCCATTGCACCTCTGGGGGGGGGGGGGGGGGGGGCTAAATTCCTTATAGTTGAGACACTCAGAAACTGCTGATCTACTTTCCTCTAATATCCAGTAGAGTGAGTTCATTCAGAGATAGCTGATCTATCTTCCCTAAACATCCAATAAATTGAGTGTTATAATTAAGAGCTCACTCAATTAATTAGAGAGGATCTCCAAATCGTAATTATACACAACTAAACTGAAAGAATTCCTGTTCATCATCTCATGGCAAGTTCAATTCTCATGTTAGATAGGAACAAACTAACGGAGCTCACCCAGCTTATTAGAGTGATTCCTCGTTGTATTTATACTCTCCCATACCCAGAGACACCCTGTTCAAAAATTCGGCAGTTGAAGTTGGTTTGGAATAGCATTAGGCACAATGCTCTGCTAGATCCAGGCTACAGTTTTTTTTCTCTCCCTCAGTCCGTGCTACTATGAGGGGGGGGGGGTCATCCTCCTACCTCCCATTGGAGTGATACACGCCAATACTGCCATACACTATACTACAGAAGCTCGACTCAACATGAAACTGAGCAAAGGCACTAAAATGAACAAAGTTTCCCGCACCTATCACTAGGAACGCTACTGTCGCATCATTTTCGTGCCGCCCATTTTCAATATGCCCTTGCCGCTCATTTTCAAAAGTGGCGCCGATTTTCAAATCAGTCTGGGGGTGGTAGAGATGCGGCGATGGGACTCGCATTCCTAAAATTTTCAGCTCATTATTTTCTAACGTTTTCGCCACACTTCGGCCACTCTTCAGGACTCTTAGTTCTAGTTGGTAGTGTACAGATAAAGTACAGGAAATCACAGATGGTTTTTTTGGTTACAGAGTACCTATATGGTTCGTTTGCCTAAAGTGAAGGGTGAAAACTAAACACGCATAAATCATATGGCGACCAGTCGACGGGATGGATCATAAAATATGTTTTCGTTAGTTTTCGTATTTTGCCGAAAGCAGCCGAGCGACTGCAGCGTAACGAAGTGAGCGTTACGGGAAACTTTAATATCATCCAGCTGTCTCCTATCCAGTCAGTATTCCCTGGCTGCAGTGACCTTGGTAATGCATCCATATATGCGCTAGGGACAGTTTGGATGTAATAGATACCATAACACCAAAATCTTAGTATTTTTCGTTTTAACCTTTCGTAAATATTGACGCAGACTTTCTTATTATCTACTACCTCCGTAAAATTAGTTTGATTTCTAGACTACATTTAAAGTCATTGTTAGGTTCAGGTTCTTATTTTAGCAACAGTTCAGGTGAGCGAATCATCTCTAAAAACTCAATCCCCGTAATTTTTTTCTTTTACCTAGGTTTCTCTCAAAAGTAAATTGTATTTGTTCATTTTGATATTGTTGCAGACTAAATACCATGACTTCATTGAAATTTAATTTATCAAACCCCGATTGTCCAACAAGTCCACTAACTCCAACTCAATTTGGATAAAGTCTTTGAAATTTTAAATTTACAATTTGTGAATTTAGTAGGTATATTAACATTGAGCAGTTTTTTCTCTTTATACGCTAAAGCACGTAAAAAATTGGTGATTTTGTTTGTATTCGGTTTTGATATTGAACAATCGCAAAAGACGACCCAAGTGCCAGAAAACAGTGTTAGGTATATACAATAATATTTTTAGAAGAGTTTATTTTATTACAAACATTAATAAAGGATCTTTGGTTGATAAAATTGATCTCTTTCATCATTGCCCTATTTGAAATGATAAATAAATTATTATTCCTTTAGTATCATTGATTTTCAATTACGGATCTAAGAGATTGAGCGCCACCAAGAATGTCACTAAAAGGGCCGCCACCATTGGAGTGTTAAATATATGGTTCCTCAAGTTATAATATTATATTCAACCATACTTAGAGAGGCCCCGTTCAAAAGTTCAATATTTTAAAAAACTGGTTGAACCTTTGATTTTTTTGTGAGAATAATATTTAACTTTTTTGAATAAGTATTATATCGCAGTTGTGCGTGTTAAAAGTTTCAGATAAAACCGTGAAACATGACGCAGAGGTCCTTTTCATTAAAAGGCCTCGCCACAATAAAATAACATAATAGTCACTGTGCAAAGTCACTATGCCACTTTCTTTTTAAACGTCTTGAAGAGTGGGTTGGGAAGGTTTCCAGTGTTAAGGGTGCTAAGATTTGGTTGGGATGGTCGATGATACTGGAGAACAATCTACTACTTGATTTTCTTATTACGTCTTTTACCTCTGGAATTTCAAGGTATGTGTGAATGTAGGAATTCCGTAGGTACATACCATGGGGCGTTTGTTATTAGGCGGGCCAGAGGGCTCTATTTCGCACAGCCCGTATCCGTTTGATTTGGGAGTCACTTGCAGAAGCCCAGCTTTTGCAGCTTTACATTCATATGGGGCGTAATACTGTCAGGTATATCCTCCGTTTCTGGTGTAACTGAAGAGTGGACGTTGGATGGAAAAGGAATCGAAGTTGAGCTATGCGGGAACATACTTTCTGAACTAAGTATGGGATATGGAGTTCCCAGATGAGCTTTCTATCGAGTTTTACACCTAGGTATTTGACCGAGTCTTCTTCAGATATGCTGGGTCCGATAAGTTTGATAGGCTGTTTATTCTATTTATTCTTATAAGTAAAGAAGCACTTTTTAGATTTGAAGGGCTGACGGCCATTCTCCATTTTGTACACCAGTCTTCAGCGTTGTTTCTAAACCTCTGTAGTTTTTGGGTAGCTTCGTTTGAGTTTCCAATCGCTAGGGCTGCCACATCATCAACGAAATGGGTCACTTTCACATCTGGTATTGACGAGTAGTCATATGTGTACAATAAGTAAAGGATTGGGTCCCATACACTGCCCTGATCGAAGCTTGGATTGGTCGCGTTGAGGAGGATGCCCCGTTGTATACCTCCGTAAATGTTCGATTAGAAAGATACAAGAGGAGGATTAGGTATAATGTATCTATCAGATGAGGCTTAATTTTATTTTGGCTAATAAACCTTCGTGCCGAATCCAATCAAACGCTTTTATCGTGTCTAAAAATAATCCTATACAGACTGACTTCCCCTCAAAAGCGCTCAAAATATATTGTAAAACTCTGTGAAGTTATTTATTACCTATTAATTATTAACTATTTATTATTATTAGCTGTTTATTACCTATTTATCATGACTAGTTGAAAAATTTAATAATAACAGAGTGTCATAAACTCAGTTGACTGTATAAGCGTCAACTAATACTCAACTAGTGCTTAAATGTTTTTCTGACATAACTAATCGTGTACATTGTTTTCATTCATTCTAGTTCAGGTAAAAAAGATATTTGTTGATTTCCATTTATGGAGTGTCAAAGAAAATAGCATCCAGTTCATTCCATACTTAGCTTAGATTAAGAAAAAAGTCTAATCAATACATGAAATATTTAGTTTGGTCGGTTCCTATTTTTACCATCAACATTTCAAAATTAATATTGTAATTTCTAAGAACACAGTAATGATGGAAAACATCTCATCTGACGCCCCTGCTCCTTCGGAAACTTCGTAATAAGAAAAGCAATTACGGACAGGACCGGAGCTTGAGGCAACATAATCACGGGAGAAAAAAATAATATAAAGAAAGAAAAAACTGGAGCATGATACATCTTGCCATGGTGGGGTCCACCTTAATTTAAAGTTGAGTAAAGGTTGGCGTTTTTTCATAAAGCGCTAGAGCTGTTTCCTCAAGTTTCTTTTTGTAGGTGGCAATATAAGAGGATTCATTTACTGGCGGGTAAGAAACTTGGGAAAGGTGTTTTCGTATCATCGTAAAGATGCTGGTGTTCCGCTGTTCTTTTTCATCGTGGAAGTGTTGATGTGCTAAGTAATGTGTGGTTTTAATATCATGCATCAGATCTCCGGAAGAAATCGGCCAGTTCGTCGAACGAGACAGATTGTCGACAAATGAAATTTCAGCGTTGTAGTGGGTTTAAAACTCTCCTCAGGGTCGAAATACACTGTTGTTGAGTATTTACTCTACAACGTTCCTTTATTTGGACAGTTCAAATTATAACAAGAATTTACAAAAAAGGCCTTTCTGTCCTTAAATTGGTTTTTTATTAATCTCCAACGTTTCCTGGGGACTCACAACGGTTTCTTGGGGGATGCGTAGGCTCACCAGCTGCGAAGGAGGCATACATTAAAGAAAAAGTAGAGAGGTGGAAAACAAGTGTGACAAAAATGGCAATTGCAGCTCATGAAAGCCCACGAGGTGTACACACGGTATTCACCCGGTCACTGCAGAGGGAGTGAGCGTTTGTCCAACGAGTCGTAGAAGGCTATGAGCAAGATTTCCTTCCCCTGCGAGAAGCTGTACATAAAGAGCTGATCCCTCCCATCCTGGGGCGGGATCTCTCCCGCCTCTTTGTACAACTTCCTCAAACTTTCTGCCAGACTGGGAGGACTCGCGGTTGAAAATCCGATCACTTTTTCAGCCCGAGAATTTGAAGCCTCACGGCGAGCCAGCTCCATTTTGGTAGAAGCCATCAAACCCCTCTGCAAATGAATCAACATGAAGAGGAAGTGGGCCAGGCCCTCCAACAAGAGCGCGTTGAAAGGAGGCAACAGCAGGAAGCCCAGAGCGAGCAGCTACTGGCAGAATTACTACCCCGACAACAGCGAGTAATCCAGCGAACCAAAAACGCTTCCCAGTGGCTCACAGTCATGCCTCTCTCCGCCGATGATTGAGACCTAGCAAGCTCGGAGTTTCGGGATGTCCTCACCATCCGTCATGGGCAGAAGCCAGGTAACCTACCTCAATCATGTGATGGATGCGGCCAGGACTTCAACTTGAACAACATTCTGCATTGTAAGAAAGAGGGCTGATCAAAAGAGGCCATGATAACATCAGAGACGTGTGTGCACGCATGGCAGCTCTGGTGTGGAATGGTGTAGCCACTGAGCCTGTTCTTCGAGAGGGTGTCGAAGGCAATCCTACATTAGTTGCAGATTTAAAGGTCCAGGGGGTGTAGCATAGAGAAAGGCCAGCATTTTTTGATAACCGCGTTGTAAACGCCGACGCAGCCTCCTATGCCCACCTCGACTGGCCTTCCATCGCCCAAAACGTGCGACTTCACCCACCTCCCTGCTATAACTGCTCTTTACAAGTCTCTGGTTGTCCGTTTAATGGAGTACTCTTCTGTGGTCTGGAGCCCATTCTATAATTGCCATATTGACCAGCTAGAGAGGGTTTATCGCCGTTTCCTCCGTTACGTGCCCAAGAGGGTGCTCAAGAGGAGCTCAGAGCTCAAAATTGCGTTCCAACAAGGTTAGGGTTGAGCGCTCTGTGTTCCAACAGATCTTAGAGCGCCCCCAGAGCTGGTCCGGGGGTTCCCCAAGCACCCCCACACTCTTAACGCGGTCGAGAGCCCCGAGCCCTACGATAAGCATTTTGAAATAACTTGCTACCCTTGAGTAAACTCCATATCCGCGTAACCATCTCTAAACTGTTTTCACTTTCTCTACTACGTTTGCTATCACATCTCTCTCCGAAGTGTTCCAACAAACACGAAAGTGGGCGACCTTGGAGCTAACCCCACGGTAACACTGGACGAGCCCCGGGTGTCGCTCTCGAAGTGTTGTTGGAACAAAGCTACTATGAGGCTATGAACGAGTACTGTAGCACTTTATCCCCCCGAGTCAGAAGATACCAATCCGATATTTCATTTTTATACAACATCATGAATGGTCGCGTCGATTCTCCCCACTTTCTGGAAATGGTGAATTTGTTGGTACCCCGCTCCGCCTCACGATCTTACAGCTTATTATGGACACAGTTCTCGTCGACAAACTACATGTACCACCGCCCCCTGTCTAGACTGCCTCGTGAGGCCAACTACCTCCTAAATGAATGCCCAGAAGTCGACCTTTTCAACACCTCATTAGCCTCGCTTCGCTTGAAAGTGAAAAACTTGTGTGGAACCACCCCCAAATTTGGACAGTAAGCTTTCTTTTTTCCCGTCTATTTTCCTTTATTTTTTCTCAAATCTGTTAACAATAGCAAGTATACTTAATTTTATTTTTCTCGCCGCGGTAATAACACTGTGTATTTTCTAACTATATGTTTTCTATATACTTTATCTCCACATGTATAGGACTTGCCCATATTATTGCAATAAATGAAGAAATTTCCTAGAGGTGTAATCTAGAGTGCAATTTATGAAAAGTTACGAGAAATTAGCATCACATATTCACGGATTGACGGAAATGCATAAACCAACCTGGATCATTCACTTTATTTAGCAAGAGATATTCTAGTTTGAAATGTTCAAAACATATTACCAAGGTCCTTGAAACAAATGAAAACATGCTACATAAGCAGTTTAGATTCGAGTGCAAATGAAATGTTCTGCTAGAATTTTATTAAGAGAATCGTGAGGTCTTGGTGGAAAATGATAGGAGTTTGGGATTAGAACACCTTTTCTTCTGTTATGGTGGTGCCATTGTATTCCCGTGTTGTAGAGAAATGTATTATGTATCTTATTGGTACATAATATCAGTTGAAATATTCTACATTGACAAATCGGTTGACATGCGATTACGGGATGAAGCTTATTAACAGGTACCTATCCTCGACTTTCACTGAATCATATTTTATGACGCTTCATTTCTGACCTAGTCGCTAACTAGCCATAACTATGTTATTAGTCGGCACGTAGTTCCGTGAATCAGGGACCTACCGTCCTATATATTCGCTCAAAAGATCAAGCTTGACATGATGTACCGAGTGTAAGCTGGAAATGACATCCCATATCACCTACATCTGGTTTCCCAAGCGGTAACGGTTATGCTGCCACCTGCGTCACCGATATTGATAGACATCGCTTTTACGCCTCCTTAAGATCACTCGATTTCCAACGTTAATAATCAGAATGGTATGCCAACAGCATAAATTAGCCTCCAGCCAATCAGTCACAAACTAATAAAGCAGAACCATCGAATTCGAGCTTGTGATAATTGCATTTCCAATACATCCAGTACTGTTTGAATTATTACGCAGTCTAGTTTGGCTTCCTTACCGAGTAAAGCACAAGTAGGAATTCAGAGTAGCAGGAAATTGTCATCACGGGAAATTCGGTGTACGTGTATGGATTGAATAAGAGAGAGATACCTATAAAACATGCAATTTCTCAAGACCATAGCTATTCAACAGAAGGCCAATAAGCTCCTGAGATTTTGTCCAGGGCATTATTACTTAATTAATATCAAAACATTATTATTAACTCGAAATATCTAACCTAACGAAAATACGTTAGATACTTCCACTTGGTGCCGTGTTAGAGACTGGCATTGGAACGTATAAGAGATATGAAATATTTGGTGCCACGTTAAGTAGTAAATTTATAACTTGCAATCAATTTTAATGGATTGCTGAAGTGTCGTGAAAACATTTTAACATGGATATGTTTTTGGGCTGGGGGTCATTCTAAAATTTGCGTAACGACACCAAAATTTGTGACGACCCGGCACTTTAGATTATTATTAACTCGAAAAGTGAAGGCTAGGTAGAATTTCTATTGATTTTTCACGTACAACCAATGAGTTTCTAGGGAAGAGTAACTGCCATAGTTTTCATAGTAGGGAAATCGTTCGCCACTTTTTGGAATGCTCTCATTTTATCACAACATCTCATGACCTCTAAGCCATTGTAGTGTCAAGGAATGCTGATTTATTACTCTAAGTTATAAACTAATATTGTTTTGTAACCATAATGGAATAATCTTGTGAAAAGAAGGCACTAGGTACATGGTTGGTATACAATTGAGTAGTAGGTACCTACTGGTAAGCAGTAGGTACTAGACATATCCATGATCTTTTGTTTTTCCCATCAAGGGAGAAATTAAAATGCTTGTTTAAATTTGATTTTTTCTCACTGATAACTCAGAATTTGATTTTTTATCTTAAAAAGAAAAAACCAAGTATTTATTTTTTTAAAAATTTTGAATTTAGTATTTTAAATTTTGTCTCCCTGAAGAAGCCTCAGTTGCTGGGGAAGAAATGTTGGAGAATTGTAAAACCGAATTCGAAAGTCAATAATTGTCGACCGATACGGAAAATGAGAATGCAAAAGATCGTCTAAACGTCCGAACTTCATCTTAAATCTACTACTTCAATAAGTTGAGCTATAAGAGAGGTTAGAACTTTTGAACGTTAGGAACATTTTGGCTGTTTTGAACACTTGAAAAGGAATTGAATGTATTTTTTTCTGAGTAGATTGGTATGGATAATATAGCATTCAAAGTTATAAATGAGTAAACGAGCATTTATTAAAAATTTAGCTGTCTGTGCTGTATGTGGATAGTTGTAGATCATATAGGCAGGAAATCCATCTCAAAACTGTTACAACTAAAGAGTGTGGAAGTGTGGTCCATGGCCCCTGGCCCTCTTGTTTCGCGGCAGTCCCGATAAAGACCAAATATAGCATCAAGTAGAGTGTTGTGCGCCGACCGGCAACATGTACATTATATTTTAGATTTTCGAATAAACACGCAGTCCAACACGGTTCGCCAACAAAGTCTCTTATTATATAGATCAGATATTGTATGGTCCGACATCTCCCCTTACCACTCGATGGATCACGGGATCTCCCTTTCAGATGGTAATTACGTCAGTGTTTCGCCTACAGAGCTGTGAGTTCCGGCCTGAAATACAACATTCAGTGTTTTACGACCTACAGAATTCCAAGTTCCAGACCATAATTTCCTCCCATATCATGCCTATGGAGCTGTGAGTTTCGGAGCATGATGTTTCCAATATATCAGCAATACTTCCTTCCGTGCCACTCCTACGGAGCTCTCAGTTCCAAACAATGGTACTTTGAACCTTGTCCTTCCATCTACCTTTTCGGTCAGGGTAGTATAGATACGGCGTGATAAAAGAACAAAGTGCACGTTTCAAGTCAAATCACAACATTGAGATAGAGAAATGAGTCAAACCTCACTCAGCAGATCAGGGTAGCCATAAGATTGTTATCATAATATACCTAATATTGTTTATCAGCAGCTTTGTCGACTTCAAGGTGTCGATAGAATAGGTGAGGAATTAGTTTCTCAAATCTTGTCTCCATAATGAAACGCGATTGGACCCTGACCTGGCCACCACAATCTAGTTTATAATAATAGTAATAACTGGTCGTTGATTATTTTCAAGTTCAAGTTTTGATTATTTTCTCCCCGTAGATCTACTACTACTATTCGATTATCAAAACCAAATAGGTAAAAGTATTATTGTCTTGCCCGTACCTCATATAATTACGGTCCGGCGTTCAACTATAATTCATTAACAGAACTCTTTTATGACTGTGAGAACATCTAATTCACATCATGGGAGCTAAACATTTATCGCACCACAATAACTTTTGACTATCACAATCTACTTTTCAACTTTCTTTCATCGATTGTGTTACACTATATAGGCTGATATTCATGGTTCCGATTTATTAAGTTACTACACGTCGATAAATTTATTGTTAAATGGCAACAAACATCCCTCTACTCGAAAATCCGCAGAACGAAATTCTATTCAGAAAAGTAATTACCACTTGATGCTACGCATAAACAACATTGATTGGTTCTGGCATTCATTTATTGGACTTTGACCTACCCGCGCTTAGTAACGGCAGTCACTGCGATATTATTAATTAGTGGTGGAAAATTGCGCTGCTCTCTATAATAATAGCTCCAGGCTTCAAAATCGCCAAGATATTTCAACCGAATGCACTTCCAATCGACCCATATAATGGCGCGTGACAAATGATTACTAGACCTCGCCCTGTTTGTGGGCCTTAGTAAAGATATATACATCCTTAACGGCGTATCAGAGCTAACGTAATTTAACCACATTTTCGGCTTGCAGGCGTTCATCGTTCATTGAATGTACGTACCTATACCTCACACATTTTTCGTGATTTTTTGTAGACAATAATAATACCTACCGATCCCCAGTATCTCTTCATGTTTGAAAATGATGGTTATATTTTCTTGTTGATAGTATAATGTAGCTTTTAGTGCTAAACATAAAAATTTAATCTAAATATATCAGTAGGAGAAAAAATATGTAGGTTATTATTAAATAAGTATTCTTCTGCAGAATTCCTTGTTATTAGTGAACTGAAAGGTGTTACGCCTGTTTGCATAAATATGGTCCAGTTAGAAAATAAAACGTGATATATCAATAAAATTGAATACAAGATGTATTAGTGATTTTTGTAAAAGATCGTATAAAATTGTTTATGTTGAATTTGTTCGCAATTTGAGCGCATTGAATATAAAATTTTTAACTTGTTCAATACGATATTTTGTAATTCAAAGAAGGATTTAGCATTTTTTTAAACGTATTTCCTCGAAAACGTTGCATGACTGAACGTAGTTCTTTTATTGTTCTATTTCACTAAAAAGGATTGTCATCATGGACTCCCCTGGCAAATCGGAGGGGGAAAAAATGAGAGGTACAGTGATGACCACTGTTTAGCCCCCAAAGTGGATAACAAAAAAACCCCAAAAATAAAGTAATACTGCTAATACTAGATTTGAGCGCATTGAATATGAAATTTTTAACTTGTTCAGTACGATATTTTGTAATTTAAAGAAGGATTTAGCATTTTTTAAACGTATTTCCTCGAAAACGTTGCAGTGAGGACGTAGTTCTTTTATTGTTCTATTTCACTGTGTGACATGGGTAAAGCACATTCCAGGTAGTTTTAATCTAGCAAACCAAGATGTTGAAATTTACCGACTTTGACGAATTTGACGACTGAAATGTATACCGTCATGGTAATATCCTTCTTCTAAAGGTCGTCTTACTACCGAGCCTACCAGTTTCCATATACATGTTTCTCTTCAAAATGAAAATCTCATCAGGGCGGGGTTCTTGTGCGGGATCAGATTTGCAATTGGTATTCTAATCCAGTTTGAATTTGACCTGGTGCAAACAGCATCAATATTAATTTTGCGTACTCGTCTGGCTTTTTACAACGATTTGCGTACGATCTGATCCCTGAGATGAGCACGTTACAATTCATTCACACCCACTCGCTCCAGCTGTTGAGGGGCTAATGGGAGTCGGAAGTGTGGCGGGATTTTGATGGAGAATGCAAGCGAATTCAGTGGAACAGGACCCAGTTCCAGGGCCGAAGAGCATCACCGGCTGTCATCTCCGCTAATGGCGAGTCCACCAGCCGGCCCCTGAACTTCCCGCAATAGCTTTAACTGTTCCAACCGCCATAGTACATACATATGTATATCCGGAGGGCGGCTATCGTCCGGCCTGTCAATTAAGGGAAGGTTTCGAGGAACGGAGGAGCGGATTTAACCGATATTCAGGGAAAACGGATCGGTTTTCATCAAAGCTGTTTATCACGGAATCCAATTAAATGTATTGAATGAAACCTGCCGAGTTTTTGCATTAATAATATAGAATTACTAATCATTCATACTAATCAAGGACTCGTTGCGTCCTGCATTCTTAGAAACCAGTTAATAAACAATTTTCAGTTTGAAAATCACGTTTTCACTGATTAACCAACATATGGAAAGGTTACGCGTCACCTAACATTCAATAAAATATAGAGGCAACTGCTAGAGCGCACAACTTTACCTAACTACCGTAATTGCTCAAAACATGGATTCTGGGAAACCCCAGGTGTGGTTCATGAATTTTAATTGTTTTTCAACGCTGATTCACGTAGTTTCTTGATTTGGCTCGAGCACAACGGCATAAAGGCCGAAATTTGGTAATTTTGCGTGAACAAAATCATCTTTTTAGGCGTGTGTTTGCTAATGAAATTTCATAATTTTCCATCCCCGAAGCCGTATTGTTGAAAATACTTACATTCTTCTTATCGGAAAGGCGTCCATTTGGGTGTTGTTCACGATAGCTCCGAACTAAGGCTCGTCGTAAGACTCTACCGCACTCAAAGAAGATTCGGACGATAGCAGTCCTTTCTTCCGTTGTGTAACGAATGGTACGAGCACGAGGGATGATAAAAATGATGTCTCAGACAGAACTAGAAAGAGTGAGCTGAGTCCAGTGGATGAGTGGACAGGAGGAGGTTTATCGCTTTCATGATTTGCTGGAAACATCAACTTTCAATCAGATGATATTTGGTTGTACATCAGACACACTTACCTCGAACGGTTGTAATAAGAAGGAACAAAATATCTACATGATTATTCAATAGTCACTGTAACAACAGCTCATTTATGCCGACTATCAACTCTCAAAATTAAGATGATTTTTCACTAGACCACAGAAGACGAGTTTTATCTCCTGTTTTTACATCTTTCAAGCAAACCTCGAGAATTAATCTCAGTAGAAATC
Organism: Adelphocoris suturalis; assembly: GCA_030762985.1. Classification (NCBI taxonomy): domain Eukaryota; kingdom Metazoa; phylum Arthropoda; class Insecta; order Hemiptera; family Miridae; genus Adelphocoris; species Adelphocoris suturalis. Next base: position 28,758,604 of record CM061043.1, read on the forward strand.
TGAAAATAGGCGCTTAAAAGAACAAAAATAGAAGTAAAATGACCACATTTCGGCCATTAATCCGCTAAATCGGTCAAATCAAGAAACTGATAGCACCATCTGAATCAGCGTTGAAAAAAATGAAAATTCATGTACCGCACTTGGGGTTTATTTGAATCCATGTTTTGAGCAAATGCGGTTGTTAGTCAACTTTGCTCGCTCGCGGAACGGGTTGCACGCGGTCAAATAACTCGAGTAACGGGTCGTAAATTCATTTAGTTCGACCGTATTTTAGTCAAAAAACAACAAACGACGACAATGGCAACGTTTTGTTTATCAACAATTTACTAGGACAGTAAAAATTGTTTGGGCAAAATATTGCTGAAAAATGTACCCTCAAGTTTTATTGAGTTTTGCTGGAAAATCGGTGAAACTACAACTAATAGCAAAAAATCCAAAATCTTATTTTTAAGCAGATTATCATTTAGAACTAGTTTTTTGCCATAAAACTGCTGGTAAACAAGTTCTTTCAATCGAAGACCTCCGATTCCATAACGATGTAACATAATATGATACAATAATTTACGAAAATTCGCTCATACGATCATGCTGCATGAGTGGAACGTTTTTTGGGAGTCATATTCCAGCAATGACTGCTTGCATTGAAAATCATGCGAGACTATTTTAAGCGGCAACGACCATTACCTCAACGTGACGAATCAGAATCAGTGGCTAATGATCTGAACAGTTTCTACATTTATATCGAGCGGAAATGTATTGCATGTATTTGAGATCGAAATTCATTGAGAGCATCCAGACTTTAGGTGAAAAGCTGACAAGACGAAACATTAATAGAAAAATTTACTGCATGTGGCTAATGATCTGAACAGTTTCTACATTTATATCGAGCGGAAATGTATTGCATGTATTTGAGATCGAAATTCATTGAGAGCATCCAGACTTTAGGTGAAAAGCTGACAAGGCGAAACATATACCTTAATAGAAAAATTTACTGCTCATGCGTTCCTTCCACTTCGATATGATTAAACGGTGGATTTCCTTCGCCTCATTATTTTCGAAGTAGGTAATACTTTGGTGGTAATAAGTAGACGGTAATTGGCACACAAAAAATCATTTTGACTTGTGTTTTACGGTTTTGCTTGCGCTATGCAAAATTAATTGTTATTCAAATGAATAACTTAGCTTGTCTGTGGCAGTAATTATTATCAATTTCAATGTAGTAGGATTGCAAAACAGTAAAGTTAATTTCAGTTGTGCATGCGCAAAGCAAATATAGGTTGACACTGGAAAAACTCCAAGATTATAAAATGGGGCGATTTTATGACATTTTCAGGCACGTGTGGATTAACCTATACGATCCCCTATCGATTCCATTGATTCCGGATGAATGGTAGCATGAGCAAACATGAATTTCCCGGAATGTTGATTTCTCACACTCTTATATCCAATTTTGACCAAATGTAGAGGGTACTTGGGTCCAAGTCTTGAGAGGGCATCCTATAAATTTTGTTTCGATTGATTGTACTGAGCACTGCGCCTGAGCAAACCTGAAATTGGATAATATAGAAGAAGATCAAAGCTAATAGGTACCTATACAGATTTTGATGAAATGGTCAGAGATGGTGTAGGTTAGTTTTGAGTCCGTTGGATCGGTAATAGAGTGTGCACATGCGCAAACAGGAATTATCTGGAACAGACTTCTCAAGATATGATATCATTCAATACCATCATTCGATTCTATTTAATTTTATAGGGTTATTATTTGTAAATGTCCTCGAAATGATGCAATATGAAGTTTATCGCTACCTACTGGTTCAATGATACTGACTGCTCGTGCCCTCGTTCGTTAACCTGAAATCTTTGAAACCATCATAACTGCGAGAATTATGGACCGATTTTGATGAAATTTTGGGGATTGTGACGGAAGGCTGGTGGAACAGCAGTAGCTTGTAATCAACCACAAATGACAATTCCTTGTAATTCTGATTTCCTTTGATACACGAATACTATTACTGTTCTATTTCCACAAAGTATACATGTCCTTGTTACAACCAGTGAAATTTGATGTGAAAGTTCTTAGTGTGGTTTATTTGTTATTGTGAGCAATTTTTTTAAACGGAAATTGGAATGTTATTACTTGTTTTGTTGGACGAAATTAAATTATTTACAGTGATTTCTTCCAAGCAATATTGTGGATTGAACATGATGCATTTTAACCACTTTTAACGGTTTTGTTGTTTCATTTATGTTTTAGATCAACAATTTGCGGCAGCCGACTCCAATAGTTCCACTCCTACCAAGTCTTTCGTGCCGTGCAAAGTCTGTGGAGACAAAGCAAGCGGCTACCACTACGGCGTTACCTCATGTGAAGGCTGCAAAGTGAGTTTTTACCATCATTACAGACAAAATAAGTACATAGAATGTCAAGGGTTCAACAATGTAGGTAATCTGCTTGTAGATGTAAAACAAAAGAAACAAACGTCTGATAAGTTGGGTGTGGCACGTAGGTTCCTGTAATCCGTAACATGAATGTGTTGATCATTGAAATATTGTAAATGATCTTAAAAAAATTACCAAGCGGAAAATAGTAAATCAAGATATAGCCTAAGCCCCCGAAATCGATCAATCAAGAAAAGAAAAAATTATGCTTAAAGTGATTCACGTTTACGCATGCGTAAAATGAAGTAATGTTTTGAGAACATTGAAATTGGTAGAGGAACGTCTGCACCCTTACCTGCACATTCCGTGAAAATTTCAACAAAATCGGATGGAAACTGTGAAAATTGAACACGTTACTAGGATTAAACATTCGCACATGCGCAGCCTCAACTTATAATATAATTATATGTTGATATTGATATGGAATGATCGAATCGACTTCTCCCAACTATCCTTAGAATTGGAGCACGTGAGAAGATGGTGCTAGATGGAATTCACATTGGCGCGCTCGCAGAGTAATTTATTGATTTGGGAACAATGAAACTGATAGAGGGCCTAAAGCGCACATTTCCTTGAAATTTAATCTAAATCAGATGAAAACTGTGGAAATTAGGCTTGATACAAGGACTTCACATTCGCTCACCGCAGCAGCTACTATACCTTGTTCAAAACGGGATAGCAGTTCGAAAGTTACCTGTTGCTCTACTACATTCACAGGACCGGAAAGGGTCAATTACCAACCTTCTTTCTCTAAGTCACCATTTTAGTGTCTTCTACCATTTACCCGATTTCCATGTTTTTTATTTTAACTCGGTTATAAAAGTATTTTTGAACAGTCCTTGAATTCCTGACTAAAAAGAGTTTAAACGCGAGGTGAATAGGATGAGTTTGACTTCACGAAAGTACATAACTACCTCTCAGTACAGTGCCCCTCTCTCTCATTTAGTTTGGCTATTGTAGGGCCTTTTTACACCGATACTACTTCTTAGTTAATCATAAATGTAACAAAAATACCTATCACTTTGAGATGATAGCAACAACAGAAAATATCAAATGACAAAGATAGCAGTTAGTGGAATGATACCTACCTACGCGAGGTCGCTCATTGAGGGTTCCCTCGTAATTCGTTGATGTGTTCAGTGTAGTTGTAAATTGAACTACCTTCTCGTTTTAAACCATGTTTAATGATTCAATCATGTTGAAATTCATCATCGATATCTTACTGTCTCTTCCCAACTACTCTCGAAATTCGAGTGAGATCGGAAGGCTAGAACGTACGAAACTTATGCTTGATAGAATTTACGTTTGCGCATGCGCAGACTAAAGTGCTGAGTTGGGAGCATTCCACCATCCACACCCTAACTGCACGTTCTCTGAAAATTTTTCTGAGGAGGCGATCAGTTTTTTGAGAGAAGCTAGAGAATTATGAAAAAAGTCAAACTCAGGGTGTAAACCAATAAGTAGATTAGCGGAACGAGGCAGCCGCTGCAGAGGACTGTTCCGTACGTAGTTCGTCGATGAGAAAGGGACGTGGAAGAGGAGAGGAGAGCGGGCCGACAGACGAGGCACCCGGAGACCGATCATGGAGAGCAAGACTGGGCAATCGAGCTGGTTATTCAATAGCTTGTGCAGAAGAGCGAGGTCGGCCATAGAGCGACGCCTCTCCAGAGGCAACATATCACAAGTATCAAGAAGATTGGCATAACATACCTCACTGGAGGGAATGCCCAACTTGAATGCAACATATCGCAGAAACTTATTCTGCACTCTCTCCAGGGTGTACTGATGAACGGCGTATCCGGGTGACCAAACAGGAGAGGCGTACTCCAAGATCGGGAGCACCAGGGCCTTATAAAGCAACACAATGGCTGGAATACTCGTAAACTCTCGAGTGTTGCGCTTTACAAACCCCAAGACCCGCATTGCTCTACTCGATAGGTCCTCCATGTGTTTTGAAAATGTCAATCGCCCGTCACAAAGTACTCCCAAATCAATTATTTCCGTAAGTCTCCGAAGCTGGTCACCCTGCAGTACATAATCAAACTCGAGAGGCTGGGTGCAGCGGTGAAAAGTGACCACCGAACATTTAAAAGTAAAACATAGTAAGACAAGAAACAACGTAAATCGAGAAACAACGTACATCAACAATGGAGTGAGATGCCCCTAACTGCATATTTTAATTACAATTTGTTCATGAAATATAGCTATGTCTTTTTAGAGGATTTCTTTGAATCAACGTCAAGGGGTGTCGGTCTTGAAACAATTGAGGAGCTGACATGGAAAAGCAGTTAAGTCCAAAAATCAAATTTCATAGGAACTCCCTCTGAACTCTTATCAGATTTGTTGGACATAATCTCTTCTCCATTCCACACATTTATTCACGGTGCGATCTAGCAAGGATGGGAGGACTGTTTACTTGCACTTCGAAGAAAAAAAATTTTCTTTCGATTTTTGGACTTAACTGCTTTTCCATGTCAGCTCCTCAATTACCAAGAAATGAAAGGAAATGAAAGCAGTAAGTACTCTGAATCTGAAAAACATCATCTGAAGAAACTAAAATATAAGTACTCAAAAATAAAAGTAGGTACTCAATAAAATTTTTGAAACATACCTAGACATTTCTCTCTCAGTGATACAATCATAACGGAATTCCCAATCACGGAACGTGTAATCATGGATATGTTTTTTGGGTACTAAATGGATTAACAGAAATACACAAAACTTTACAAAAAAGGCCTTTTTGTCCTCAAATCGGTTTTTTAAAAATCAAACCCCAAACTGGAGCTTCTTTAGGGAACAAATAGGTCTTTTTTGTAAAGTCTTGTTACAATTTGAACTGTCCAAATAAAAAATCGTTACAAAGAAACACACGATCACACCACAAGGGGAAATAAGAGGATGGCTGATAGTCCATATGCATCAGCGGCGCGAGAAAGATGTCACAAGAGAATGAAGACAAAATTTTTGAAAAACCGAAAACGCATTTTCTGTTCCAGCCCATTTTGAACGACTCTGGTTTGGTCTGGTGTCTGTCTATTTGGATATGTCCAAAGAATCCTTGTAACAATGTGAATTTGTACAAACGCCGTCAGATTTTGATAAAAGTTGACAAAACATTGGGTTTGGCTTTATAATATGGTCTCCTATCAGTTTCATTGCTCATAAATCAATTCTCGCTCTGCTCAGGCACATACGTAAAATTCCATCAAGCATAATTTTCTCACAGCCTAATCTTCCGTTCTCTCTCAAATTCGGAGAGTAGTTGGAGATTCGACGCCCCATAAATAGGTTTCATCGCGATCTTATCATTAGTAGTTACATTACTTCTCCAGTTTTCATACGATTTCGATGAACTTTTTAGGGACTGAAGGGCTTAGGCTTTAAATAGTCCACAATGAACTTCTTCGCTCTTCACTCACGGGTATCTTTCGCGCATGCGCAAACGTAGGATCTATCGAGGATCATTTTCTCATAGCTTAATTATCCTTTTAGACCTAAGCTATAGAAGCCCATTATGGAATCTTTTAAAATTAATAAAACAATTCAATGATCTGTTCATCCATGTTAGGTACGGATAGGAGAAGGCTGTGTGCCACTCCAAACCTGGCAGATTTTTTTTTTTTAATGTACCTAGCTTTCTTTGTATGTATTGACATCAATATACCTTTTTTGCACATCTGAAGGAACCAAATTTATACGTCAACAAGACATGCCTCTTGGGTAGCCTCACTAACGTTTATCAAATAAATGAGGCAAGATGACGACATTGGATATACATATCCGTTTTTAGCGTAGTAGCTCTGTGCGTGATCTTTTAGCGGTATTTTATAAAACTTCCCCGGGATTTATTACTCTTCGGACGCTTTCTCTGTTCCCCGGGGTACGAGCTGGATCGTGACTTCGTTCCCGCTGTGATCAATCTATGAAGAAAAATGGCCGGTGAGGCCGTCACTTATTCATGCCCGCAGGGGAACCATGGCCGCCCGCATTGATGGACGGCCCTTCTTTCCGGAACTTGGGAATAAATATTTCTGAATATTTCCCCCCTCCCCCGCTCGGAAGACGATTTCGCGATGTTTCCTATGTCGAAGCCGCCATTAAAATTTAGGAGGGGAGCAGAGAGGAAAATTTGTAAAGAGTTTTTTCTTCTAACTTGCTTATACTTTTTCATTTAAGTATATGAAATTTACTAGAACTAAGTTTTTTCAATAAACTCACGAACTGATTTAAAACTATTGGATACAAAAATATGAAATACTCACCCATATATCGATTGTCTTTCTTTGAAGTGAAGGCCCCAAAGATACAGATGAAAGTTTCCCGCTTGGGGAAAAACAGCTATGCTGGAGTAATTACTCATCCCAGAATGACCAAAAACTTCTATAAACTATAATGGAACTAGTGGGTTTTTCCCAGATAAGGAAAAAATCTATATTGCTGTGTAGGAAGAAAACAGTTGCGCAGGAGCAAATACTCTTCTCTGAAGTGAAGTACAGCTACACAGCTAGGATGATGAAAGAAGGTACCTACTTCCCCTGATAGGGAAAGAAGCTACACAAGTATGATGCAGCAGGTAGGTACGTTCCCTGATTGGGAAAAAAGCTACATAATTGTGATTGACAAGCATTTTCCCTGCAAGAAGGAAACAGCTTCGCTGGAGCAAGCACTCATGCCTGAAGGGGACCCAGCTACACAACTATGATGCAGCTGGTAGGTACGTTCCCTGATTGGGAAAAAAGCTACATAGCTGTGTTTGTCAAGTACTTTCCTTTTTTGGGCGTCCACTTACTGGAAAACAAACTTTTTTCTTGGGAGTAATTGCAAATTGTGGACGGGCGTCCACAAACTGGAAAACAAGAGATTTGTCAGACCAGTGTGTGTACACCTCATAAATCACTTGGACCATGAATTTTACCGATTCTGAAGCATTTTTCTAGTATTTAATTATGCGAGAAACTTATAAACATCAAAAAATTAAAGGGAAAAAGATGGATAGATAACTTAAATCAGGTACATAGGAAAGGAAGTCTTAACATGCATTTGAAGAAGGTCATCATTCAACTGGGGTTTCCCTCCAACTTTTGGAAATGCCTTGCTGATGAGAGTTAACAGAGTCCTTTGGAAGATACCAAACTAACTAAAAGTAACAACTGCATCCACTAGGAATCGCTACAGACCTTATTCTAGCCATTTTATAGCAGAGGCGTCTACAAACTGGGGGTCGTCCACAGACTGGGCAGGTCACCCTACGGGGTTTTATAATTATAGACCTATCCTTAGCTGGAAGGGCTGTCTGTCCAATTCAGAATTTTTTTTATTTTGATTTTTTCATTCGTTTTCTTGGGTTTTGATTGGGGAACGCATTATGCAATGTATTCCAACAAATTTTGATGGGGGGGGGGGGGGGGGGGGGGGGGTTAAATATTTCTTGGTCGATAACAAACTTAAGGATTGTAATTGAAAATAATAACCCAAAACTCAGGTCATTGGTTCGCACGAAAAGACGTTTCAATTTGATTTTCATAGATTTGACTTCATGAATTAAATGAGATCAATGAGATCAAGTGTTGGAAAAAAAAGTCAGCGTGACTCTAAAACGCAAAAAGACTTTCAGATGCAGGGAATAGGCTAAAGTTAAGTTCATTTGAATCGATCCTATTTACTTTTCTCGCTTTAATTGTTCACGCTGTACGCCTGACTATGTTTGAGAAACATAATCATGAATGGCGAGTGATACCATGATTGGCTTCTAATACAGAAAAATCAACGTTTGTGCAATAATCTTTTGGGTTTGTACATGCAAGGCATTTGAGCATCTGCCAACGATTGCCATTCATGTTTCTTTCATCTTTAGTACGATAGCCGACGCAGATGTGATCATCGCTCAACGCAAGAGATCACAATTTTTTTCCAAGCATAATGCATCTTCTTCGATGCTACCCTCCTCCACGACCCCCCACGGACTCTTGTAATTCTGAAGCAATTAAAAGATTATTGAGTAATAACGCTAATAGGTGAATAACCACCAGTTTCCCTGACGGTAGGAGAGCTTGAGTACTTGGCGGTTGGGCTTCCTGAAACCCGTGGTGTTCAACAAGGACCCGACCGGGGGCAGAATAATAATCAAAGAGCTGAAAGGCCTTACGTTAATTAGGGGCGCTTTAGTAACGCTGGGTGTTCTGAACCTTTGGTAGCCCAGCTATGGGATCATGGGGGTATTCACGTGGGTTAACCTTAATTACGGCGGAAGGTACTGGCGTTGAATTATTTAAAAAATGAAGTTTGCGTTCTGCTCGTTAAGGGGGCACGACATATGTCTAGCACTTTGAGGAAGGGGAAACACGTAATAGTTTGATGTTGACGTTTTAGTAAGATACATACTCGTAGTACAGACGAGACATAATAGGTAATTGCAGCAGGGAGTTCTATCATCGAGCCAATTCGCATTACTCTGCCTTAATTGGAGTTGGGTTGTTCAAAACATTGGCTAACCCAATAAGTTTAAACATCAAGAAGTGTTTTGCAGTTTTCATATCAGTGAAGAAGTCTAAAACTTTTGTTTGGTCTGTTTACGATATGTATACTATATCATAACAATGCTCGTAGTTTGAGTTAGACAAGTGGACTACATAGGCAAAGCTGCAATTACAATTTCATAGGCGTGAAGAGCTATAACTATAAGTTTATTCGAACTTTGGGGTAGAGGCACCTTTTACTCCACGCCTAGATTGAGTGCTCAGCACAAATCTCCTAGAGGATGAGTAGGTATTCGACTGCTTGTGAAACAGAGCATTGGTAATCTGGTCGAGTCACCAATTACAGGAGGGAGACAAGGAGTTTTAAAGGTATCTTAGTTCATCATTTGGGGGTCTAGGGGCAGTAAAGAAGTTCTGTATATGTTCTTACTGTAGGATGTGGTGGGTCTTTCCTTACTTATGTTGATGAGTAATAGACTGCTGGATCTGTTTTCAACACCTATTCATAGACCTTCCGGTGGGTTTCGGTAAGAACGAGAGTGGGCAGCAAAGTGGAGTTCCAAACGAAGAAATTCCTCACATGGCCTTAACCATTTCCGTACATTAAATTTTCGCCAGACTTGTTGATTTTGAAACTTCCTCTTCTCAAGAAAATCTTTTTTGTTTAATTTTCTCTGTATTACGCTCTGAACGGTCAGTTAAACCCACCTGAACCACCAGGTCTGGTCAGTGTTTACCAACCCTTGTCACACTGTCAGATGTCAGTGTCACACACCACAGAGGCTTTCCCTCGAAGCCCTTAGTAGTTCTACGCTAAATTAAGCATGTCCAGTTCAATATTTAAGCTTTTTTCAATCCTCATGTGATGGCTCGTCAACGTGGAAAACCTTGTACAGGAATCTTTGTGAAGGATATAAGCGATGTTTGTATACAGTATTTTCTTGAATGATGTAGAAGCGGAGTAATAAATATAACCATTTTTACTGACGACCAAGGGGGGGGTAGATGCTCAAGTTGAGTGTGCTTGATCTGTTGGGTCTCAGGTTGACTCTTTATAAGCTAGCAGAGTGTTATGGAGCTATGAATGAGAGATAATGTCTACGACAGAAACAGCTAGAAGCTTTCAGGGTCCTGTTTTGACAGTTTATGCGGGTTGCATTAGCCAACTTATAAATTATCTCTGAAAAATACTGTGTGATTGACAACTAGGTAATGGTCATTAGGTAAAAAATCAATATTCACACTCGAGTTTCCAGCTTTGCAGTGTTATCCATAACAACTATCATTTCAATCTCGCAACGAGGAATTGTACCATTAATAAATTTATGAATTCATTGAAAGGAAACTAACAACATACCAATATTTTGCATTAAGCTCTTAGCAGATTTACGATAAAAACACTCACCCCCACCGGGTATTTCATTTCTCAAAAGAAATACTGTTTATTCTTTATTGCGCTACCATAAACCATCATAACGCGTACTCTCTTATTTTTTTCCAGGGATTCTTCAGACGGAGTATTCAAAAGCAAATAGAATACAGGTGCTTGAGGGATGGCAAGTGCTTAGTAATAAGGCTGAACAGGAACCGGTGCCAATATTGTCGCTTCAAGAAATGTCTTGCGGTCGGCATGTCCAGGGACTGTAAGTTTCAGCTTAATTTTAAATATATACAGATAAATAGTATAATAATTCCATGGCTATTGAGAAGATAACGTGTATTTGTTATTTTTGTATTTCTAATTTTTAAACGAAACAAGATATTATCTTCCAACCATATTCCTTCTTCCCATCATATTGTGATTATATTACAAAAATATCTCAAAATGCATCCAAATAGTAGCACTGTTTGCAAATGACGCTACGAACTGATATCAATAGTGACTCATAGATGATTCCACAGACCTCCTTTCTTCTCTCCATTTTCCTCTAGTTGTTCAGAGGTAACATAGCATGGTGAAGAAAACGAATAAGTTAGTTATTTATCATTTTTTTAAATGTATCTTGAGATGGTATCTGTTGTTATATTCATAAAGTAGAGTTATAAGCCCACCAAATGCTTATCATCTGCTAACCGAAAAATCGAAAGCATCGAATCCGCAACAGTGAAGTTTTCCTGATCTAATTGATAGGTAAATGAGAAAACTTTAACCTGAATATATATTAGGATTATGAATATTAATAAGTAAGGAAAGAGAAAAAGATAGTGAAGAAGCAAAAATATATTTAAATAACCACGCAAGTGAAATGATTCCCTACCCACATTTTTCTGCCCTAAAGCAAAAAATTATGCTATACTAGTTAAATAGAAAAATATAGAGAAACGAAATATTATGGAAAAGTTACCAATACGCTGAATCGACTATAGTTTATCCGATACAGAACAAAAGAATTAATTGAGATGTAAATTTTTGAAAGAAACATAAAACCAAGAGAGGTTGAAAATGGAGATTTGATAGAGAAGAGAGAATAATATTTACTTTAAACGCTAGAATCGAAGTGGCGAAGGGTTGCGGGAGTGGAGGGGATCTATGGAAGGGCGAATCAGCATTACCGATCTTACTATGCCGCCAAGCACGAGGCAGAAATAATGGATTGACCCTCGAACGTTATTTTTGCGGCTCGTTATAGTGGGAGGGTGTCCCATCATGTATTCTCGAGTTATAAGTATTGTAACTCATTGTTAAGTGGATCTTCATTGTCATGTAGGAACGAAAAATGATTGTTTTTTGTATAGTGCCATACGAATCATTCTAAATTTTTATATAGGAATACGACAAAATCACAAGCAACAACAGCTGCGGTCTGTAGTAGCCTGAGTAGCCTTTTAAACCCGTAGTTAATGGTATTTTAAACCGGTATTTTCAATTAGTAGTTAGTGGAAAGTAGGGATGGGCATCGGCTATCAATTAATCGATTATTGGAATCGACGATTATTTCAACCAGATTAATCGATTAACCGATTAATCGGGGCCTAAATAATCGATTAATCGATTAATTTAGAAAAGACTGAGAAAAGAGAGGGTACATTGAAAACATGGAATTTTTAATATAATAATGTCATTGTGCACAAGACAAAATTAATTCACAGTTTAGAACAGTTGAAAACAAGTTAAAAGAAGAAAAACTTTAATGTAAAAAAAAGTTAGTTCCAGAATGAATCATCTATATTTTTAGGAATATAAGTTCATTGGCCATATCTGGTGTCAGCCGGCTTCTCTGTTCCCTCAGAATTTGGCCAGCTTCAGAAAAAAGCTTTTCTGAAGGAACAGAAGTTGCTACCGCTGGCACATATCTCAAGGCGATTTCGGAAACTGCTGGGAACGTCTCGGCCATCTGCTTCCAATATACGAGTATGATAGGGTTTTGTTGGATTCTTTCTTGTGGAGATATCAAATACAGGCTAAACTCTTCATTCGTGCCTAGAGCGTCTCGGCCACGGGGTTCCACACGACTTTTGGACCAGATCTTGTGGATACTCTTGTTATGTTTTTTAAACAGAGACAAAGATGGTACACCTGAAAGGAAGAAAATAACTTCCCACGTATTTTAATTTTCACTCCACAATGCCGGCACTTAGCACGACTTTCCACTTTCTCAAAATGTTCCCAAACCGCACTTTTTGGTGGCATCTTGATCGAAGCTCAAGTTCCGTGTCAACAAACGAACGATAACTGAAAAACAGGTGTTTCTGGTAATGATAGCCATAGAAATGTGATTAGACCGATAAGTGATAACGTGAGGCGAGGTGTTGTCCACTTTCTTGCCCTGGGTATTGTTCCGCGAGAGACTTGATTCTGAAATCTCAATTGAATAATCGTTACAAACTAATCGATTATACGATTAATTATTCTACAAGTAATAAATTAAATAATAATTGATTATTTGAACAGTTAATCGATTATTTCGATTAATCGATGCCGATCCCTAGTGGAAAGCTTTATCCACATTTATAGAGAAAAAAGTCTGCCGATTGCACATTGTACATTGCTCAATCGTTTCCGTAACATGAATTTGTAGAAAGTTTGAAATGTTGTAAATTAGCTTTAAATATCCCATCAATTTTTGGATTCTACGCATCTTGAAACGTTAACCAACAAATTTTGAGGGGGTAAAAAAAAATGTTTTTCTTGCTCGATTACAAAGGTTCATTACGGAAAATAATTAACCCCCCCCCCCCCCCCCTAAAGTCTTATATTTCCAGTGACAGTTGTAGTGTCCTGCGTTGTAACTTTTTGAGTGATGTCGGTACTTCTGTATTCTTACACTTCGATCCCAACTAAAGCCAATTGTTTATTCGTATGGGATATCACCACACGTGGAAACGGTCTTATAAGACGGGTCAGCAATGTACCCGGCACTCGAATGAGAAAGAGAACTGTAGATGTAATGGAAGGCCTAAGTATTGGATTACCAATTTTCTTAGGAAGCATTTTAGTATAGGCCTATATAGTTATCTATAATTATCAATGGGGAGAATCTCGACCCGATGTAGATGTAGGTACATGAAATTAGCAATGGAATAATATCCTCAGCTGTACATAAATGTATAAGCACACTGCACCTCGATTTTCCAATGTGAAGCTTTCCCCAGTGGCTGTTTCAGGCGGGTTTCGAAGTGGAATCCCAGAAGACCAAGCGCGGAGCAGGTACCGGTGAACTTGAGCGACTGGTACCTACCCGTTCGTACGAAATGAAACGTATTTCTGTTAGGAATATAGTGTGAAAAAAAACTGGGAATTTGAGCCGTTGCGGGCGAAGCAAAGATGGCGCAGGTGCAGATCTCTCGTATTCTCAAGTGTCGACAGCAGCCGGTGACGTCACATAGAATGTTCCATATTTCGTGTATTTCATTTTTTTTTTTCGTGTAAACAATATTTATTGTTTAATTTGTTTCAACAAAATATCAACGAAGTAAATTAAATTAAAGTATGGACCGTGTATTTCATGAATGTACCAAACATTCCGAATGGCAAACAAATTCACGAATCCGCCCAAAATAACGATTAAATATACAAACATACAAATATATAACTAGTTTATGAGAGTTCATTAAATACATTTGAAAAGGACAAACTGGGTAACCATGGCAGGCCGATTCGAAAGGCTCCAGAAATGACAATTTGACGATCAGTTGATCAAATGACGATAGTTTGATGAGTTTATGAAACTATCGTGATAACGGAGTATAAACAACAGTTTGTCTTCGTGTCGTAGGAACATTATCAAAGAAACAAATTAGTAATAAATTATTTGTAACATCGAATAATTAGAAACAAAATGAGTGCTGGGGTTTTTTTACACTAATAATGCTATGCGTGTGGTGAAGTTTACAAGAAGGAAGCGCAAATCAACCCATCTGGTAAACTGTAAGTTCAAAACACCAATAATAAATACAATATCGAGAATTATTGTTTTCTTAAATATTTTGAACCATTTTTATACATTTACCTCCGATGTGGCAATATATCCTTTTTCGTTTGAAATCGCTTTCCATATTAAACCGTCTGTCGCGATTGTTTAAGAGGGGATGGCGGGGGCGATAAAAACTGAATATTTTACTTTGCTGGTGTTTTAAATTGTTTGTTTGAAGCTATCAAGGATTTAGGTAGCCCCCCAGAGGTGCAATGGGGCCTAAATCCTCGAAAGGGAGATAATGTTTGTAAAATTTATCACATCGCTGCAGGTGATGTTGATGTGGTCACCTGCTGTTATGCAGGTGTGGTGGATATTATTATTTGTGCTCAAATAGCGTAATATCTCACGAGATGAAAAGGAGTTCATCTAAAATACAAAGTGATGGTAATTGAGGATACCCTCCTTAAGCGACGCCGGCCCTTAGAAGACAATCTTGGAGATGTTCCACAAATCATCTTTAGTGCGAACTAAATCACTCGACGAACTTGTTTGAGTAACCCCTTCCTTTCACTTTCTGATTAGCTTTAATACACTTTCACTTTGTTTGCACTTGAATCGTTGAGTCTCCCAAGCCCTTCATTCTCGCTAACAATGGGATCCAAAATTCCTTTTATCATTGATTGTATCAGCTATGTTCCTTTTGATCAATGTTCAGATTACTTGTTAATTTTGATAAAATAAGCTGTCGAAATTGATCTAATACCAAAACTCTCGTCCGTTTTCTTCATTGTAAGTATTTTGGTGATTCTCGTACAAAGTTGCAGAAGTGATGTACAGACCAGTTGTGGCGACCATATAAAGATTTGAGAGCTGGGAAAGGTCTTAAATAGTAGTACCCCCTTTGAAGTTTCCCCTTTCAAGTTATTGTTATTCCTTTATAATAGAAATTGAACAATAATTTCAATAAATTATTGTTGAAGTAGGTATAGTCAGATCGCCATAGAGTCCTGTAACAAAGCGACCTGCCTAACTTCAAGCTTTAGTTAAGGTCTTTCCATTTTTGAATTATTTGGTACTACCATCATATGTGTGTTTCTTTATTTAAATAAATCTACCTATCTATCTATATCATGATAGATCTGGAGGGAATCCGAAGGTTTTTGGGTTTATTATTCGACGACGTTTTCGACTCTAGCCCTCTTAGAAAACAAACGGTTCAACCTACAGCGTTGTTGATAGTTTTAACTGATTCTTTGGGATTAAATTTATCTTTGACCAGCAAAAAATCATCACTGTTTCCTTGAAATTTGTTGAGATCTCGATTTTGAATTTGTTGGCTCTTAATTACTACCCTTTAGGGTTGATCAAAAGTGATGCCGATGTTACTTTCAGATCCCCGGCCGATGTATGATTTTTGCGCCAAATTTCATAAACTTTGGTCCAATAGTTTTGGAGAAAAGCTCTAGACGGCGGACGGCGTACTACGGACGGACGGATTTTTTTTAAATTGATTTTTGGAGTCCACGCATTTTTGTTTTTCTTGGTCGATTACAAAGGTCCATTATAAAAAATAATGAACCAAAACTGACAAATCATCATCGACCTATCCGTCATTAACCTGTCCTCTCCTGAAAGTTCGAGGACAGGACGATGAGGAAGAATGAAAATCTATCATGTTTTTTGGATTTGATTTCATTTTCAAACATTCCCATATTCTCGCATTCACATACCAATATTCTCGTAATGCCCAACGAAACAAATTGAAGGAAATCCAGGACAGGGTGATGATGAAAATGGTGACAATCTACGGGTCGCATCATTGAGCTGTCCAGGTGTCATTGACTTTACCAAAGTTTTTAATTATTGATTTTCTTAACTAATAGAGATGCTACTGTTTGGATTGGCATAGAATCTCGATACATACGATACAGAGAGGACTTTTTCTTTTTTCAGAAGTCAAATTCGAAACTGACCTTTTCTGTGAGAATCACCCATTTACTTTTGGCTTTTAGAACTCCACGTAATGATTTTTGCCTCTTTACTAAAAGAGTAAAATGTACCTAGCTCTAATAACGATACTCCAAGTAATACATGAAAAGGTCATCAAATAACAAATAGCTCCCATGCACATAATCAGTGTTGCAGTGATGAGGTAATTGTTTTTTATGCAACTTTTCCAGTAAAACTACTAGAACACTATAATGTGACAGAACTCTTACAGTAAAACTTTCTACTAGATCTTATAAAATACAATTTGTGAACAGAGTAAGAAATCTCCATGACGACCCCATAATACTTGATCGTGAAAGGATACCAAGGTTTGATTTTGATTCCGTGTCTGTTTTTCCGACTATCTATGTGTTTATCTGTGTACCTGTAATTAGGCTATAAATTATTAAGAATCTCCACTACCTGTTACTATTGCCGTGTATGAATCTTTATGTTTCTGTCCTCCTTTTGTAATTACACAATCGATTTCTCTATAATTATATTGAGCAAAGCGTATGAAGTATTTCTTATTTACGGATGCGGATAGTCTACTATTTATCCTTAAATGCTGATTTTTACAGAGAACCATCTCCTTACTCAATCTCAAAATAGTCTACTCCCATTTTGTACTTAGTGGAGAGTAATGCCGAGATTTCGAAACTATTTCTAAGTTATAGTTTACAATTCCTTGCAATATAATGACAACGGTATGGTTCCTAACACCTACGTTTTTGGAATATAGGTGTCTGAATACTCTGAAACTTCAATAAATTTTTCTTAAGAGCATTTAGTTTGCATTTCCTTATCTCAAAATCAAGGATACTGAAATAAAGGATGAATACGTTGAGAAGCACTTTTTGAACACAATAAATTGGTCGAAATTCAAAAAATTTGCTGAAAAAATCACTGAAAATGACAACAACGGCGAAAATTAATAAATTTATATTTTTTTAGCAGACCTACTCAAAATAACTAATCAACTATAATTATATCTCTTGAATCTATTAAAACTGCATAAAACCTTAGAAATCCGAAATCATTGATTGAATAGCAGATTATAACTTAGAAAGAGTTTTTTTTTTGTTGCCATTTTAGCCAATCATTTCCTTGCTCTCGAAGTGTTCAAAATTTAAAACAATTTAACATATTGTTTTTTTTACAATACGATATTTTACGAGACATCGCTCGTACGACCATGATGTATGACTAGAACTTGAGATTTGTTTTTTTAGATTTTTGGAAAAAAACTACAGATTTTATTGAGTTTTTGGTGACGGAGGGGGGGGGGGGGGGGGTCGTTTTTTCTCGAGACTATGAAATTGCTTATAGCTCGTTTCCCACTGCAGTCTTCCAGTAATTAGGTCCTGGGCAGGGAAATTTTATACCTAATTAAATTTTGAGTAATTACTACGTGATGAAATGAGAATGTTACAAGTTTATCATCAATCCTGAAAATTTTGGTTTGCTGAGGCTCTATCACTTTTCTATCTTTGCTATGTGTCTTATAGAAATCGGGCTATTTCATTGGAGTAATAATAACCACGGGTTGTGTTCCTCGGGGCTCTAGGAGCGAAAGAAAAATAAGACCACTGAATGTCAAGGAGGGAAAGCTGTGATTCACACCCGAGGCTTAGGGGGTTATTTATGTTTGGAAGTCCGCTGTATAGTATAAATCACTCTCTAACACCGAGCCAGACTTTGTCGTGCTTTTGTGGCTGGTTCCACTCGATATCACTGCAGAAAGCACCTAAATTAATATAGCATCGCAACTTTTTGCTTCTATGAGGCGGTTGAGTTATTGCTCAGAAAAAGGGAACAATGTTCTGGCTTGGGGAAACTTGTGTCGTTCCTACTCCAATCATAAAACCGGAATGGAAGTTCGTTACTCATTTACGTTGTTTATTGTCGATATGAGCGTGCATTATTTATATTCCATTACTGCTACGCTGTTTAAGATGTTATTACTGTTACAGGGGCCATTACGCGAACACAATGAGTTCGTCAAGAACGAAAATTGTACCAGCACATTGATTGTATTATGCGTATTTTATGCACATACTACATTATACTGATCTACTGTTTCAAGTGGAAGTTATGCAATCAGCCTTTTCTGGTTTATTATTTTCAATAATGATACTTTGTAATTGTTGGGGCGGTTGCGGGGTGGCACGTTGTGCTCGGACCAAGTACACTTACCAAAATGTAAATGTACTTCTCCTCCAAAATAGCTAATGACAATCTTAAGTTGCAATTCGCCTTAATACTGTGAATCACCACCTAAGTAGGTACTTAAAATAAAAGAAGGGGTGAGATTTTTGTTTATGATGTTCATCATTTTTTATTCAATCCAAGAAAACTGTAGAAAATTCACAAAATACCGTAGAACTGTAAAAAACTGTGGAGGATTCAAAATACCGTAGATATACTGGAAATACTGTAGATCTGGCAACCCTGCGTACTATGCGACAGGCAGGGTTGGCGCGGGCTATCCACGCAATTATACCTACGCTATGCAATGGATGTATCCAGGGTGGAATCGTACGGCTGAACTCTAAGCTGTACGATATCACAATGGACAGTTCCACTGCATAGTGTAGGTTTGATCGCAAGGCCGCAAACCTGACGCATCGCTCGCACGAATTCGGCGTCTACGTTGGACTCAAGCCTTTCACCCAATTTGACCGATAAAAGGGGTTCCACTGTGCTGTAATAATAGACAGTTCCTAGAGATCTGTCGGTCTCAATACGGCGTGCGGTAACGAGAAACTTTACCGCACCTTAAAGTCACGTCAAGTCCTTAACGGATCTAGTTGTAACGCTAAATCCATGGAAGGAGGAAATTATACCTAGGAGGTTATTTGAATTCATGGAAGGAGGTTATTTTAGACGATTAAGTTTTTTCCGGATTGCGATCCGTTAACGTATCTTTACGTAAGGATGCGGCAGGATTGCGTCTGAGTTACGGCGCCGGATTGTCAATACCGCACGACGTATTGCGTTTTACGGATCTACTAGGAACTCTCTAATATAATGTTGGTTACTTCTTTGTTTAGCGGTGAGATACGGGAGGGTGCCGAAGCGGTCGCGAGAGCGGAGCAGCGGCGGCGGTGAAGAGCGGGTGAGCACGAGCGACTCGAGCTCAGCGGCGACCCCGCCGGACCCCACGACCTCCCCCGTCTATGACGTCATCATCTCCGTCTCCCAGGCGCACATCGCTAACTCCGACTACTCCGAAGAGAACACCCGGTGTCTTGTCCGAAAACCTATTGCATCTCCCGTAAGTCATATATGACCAAATGGATAATTATAGATAGATAAAAATCATGATGGAGTTATTCGTGAACGTGTGATCATGCACTGACAAGGGGACCTTACAATGATCTCATCACCTATTTCAATATTATATGAAATATATTATTATAGTTTGTGGGAGAGCATTTGAAACATTGAAAAACTCCTATTCCAGTACGGATACAAAATATGCATATATACAGGGTGTATAGAACAGAGTATGACAAAAACATTAAATGAAACATCAAATAAAAAGGAGCAGAATGCCGCCAATCACATATTTTTATCTTAATCCGTTCTCGAGATATGATTTTTTTTTAATTATTATTATTATTTTCATCAAGGAAACCGTGTTATTTCCTCTTGAACTTAAAATGTTCCGCTTTAATTAATTCAATTTCAACTTTTGACCACATTTTTGGATTCAACGTTAAATTTTTTATCAGCATGGTGCACTTTGGTTCTTGAACAATTCCATTTAGAGACCATAACATCAACTCAAACATAGTAAGATCGAAAAAAATAATATTTCTGAAAATCTTTGAAACGTTACGACTCTTATTTATTTATTAATGGACATAGCCCAATACAACAAAAATACAACTCAATTGGTAAGTGCAAAAAATTAGCTATATAGAATCAAATCCCCGTCAGAAGCGTTAAACATAAAATGACTTGACATAATCAACCACCATGGAAAAAAAATTCCAAAACGAACTCTTCCTAAAAGAATCCAGGAAACTGGCAAATCTCAAGAAAGCTGCTATATTTAATACTATGTCCAACTTATTACTCAAGATATTGATCATATATTACGGTACAAGTCTTAAAACACGAGACGATAGTTTTCGAAAATTCGCTCATACTGTCATGCTGCATGACTAGAACTTTTATGTTAGCATTCCATGATAGCAATCTCGACACAATTAGTCCTGGGAATTTTCCTTTTTACTGATGTTTAAAAATCAATTGATTTCTACTGACCTGGTTATATTTTTCGTACAGCCACCACCCCTCTGTTCCGGCCCTGAAGTTGCTTCTTCGACGGCAGAGAGCCTCGAACAGCAGAGGATATGGCTATGGCAGCAGTTTGCATCTCACACCACTCCGAGCGTCCAAAGGGTTGTTGAGTTCGCCAAAAGGGTACCAGGTTGGTATTTTATTATTACTACAAGTCCACAAAAAACTTTTATTACAATGAATGAACCCTACAACGCCACCTGAGGACAATTAGACTCCAGCGTTTCGGTGTTTAAACTCCGCATCGCGTTTTTGATTAACCGTCCTCTCCAAAATATACATCCTAAAAATATACTCCACTATTCATCTTCCTACCAATATAGTGCTACAGAGACAGTCAAACTATGTCTGATCGTTGAAGGGTTTGCACAAAAGCTTAGCCTGGGACACATAGATCCCACAGTTTAGTTAAAACTACCAGTCAATTTAGTGCTTTGTCTGGAATTTCTAAGCCTTGTTGGGTATTTTCTCCTAATCCATTCAGTGAATTTCCCCTCGTTTCCTGTCAGCAACCCTCTACATTCTAACCGATCGGAAGAATGTAGATTAGTTTTAGAATAACTCGATTTTTAAGAATAAGGTGATTCCTCAGTAACTCCTGTGTAACCCATTATCAACATTCTACTTTCGCCAATGTGTAGTTAGATTTTAAACGTATAGGTAAGTTAACGCATGCGTTATAGGAGCGGCATCTCTATGTCAGGTAGGGTGTGGCGTCCCTTTAGTGAGAATAACGAATACCTAGATCATGACTTTATTGGACCTAACATGAATGTACTACGAGGAACTACCTTCCCCCCTCCCTTCCCCCAATCAACCTTAACAACGTATGAAGTTCTTTTACCAAATAATTAATATCACGGCTTATCGATATTCCCCCCTTTCCCACCCCTAACAGTACCCTATCAGTATTGTTGTGGCTGCGTTCTAGTAATGCTAAATGAGTCATCGAATAACTTTGAACTGATCGTGATGATCCTGGACTAATAAAACCCTATAATTTGTACTTTTGGTTATGGAGAAAAGGAGATCTGAATTCAGGTCAGGGATGCGAAATAGCGTAGGCTGGATTCAGCGGAGAGTTTTATAGGAATGTGGCTGGAATGGGAGATACCGTCGCCAACGGGAGAAGAGGCCGGAGTGAGAAACGCCATTGCCTCCGAAGGATAAGGCTATGATAAGGGCCTAAACTGGATAGGCTAATTCTGGAGTGAGAGACACCGTGGCTTCGGTTATTAAGAAGGATTTTGAATTGAACAAGTCAAGGTTTTACGACAGAGTGATGCCGTCAGACCAGCCAGCTCCATATATCTATGGTGCTTGACCCACAAGTGGGCTACCCCCGCTGGTGGACTTAGCGTATATCTTGCTCGCTTGGGCTAGCTAGTGTAAAGCGCGTCTATTTATTGGTAAAAGCTGTATGAAATACAAGTCGGGCCACGATAAGCATTAAAATTGAGAACGGTTTCACGGTAGAGTGCTTTGATGAAAAGAGTAAAATAACCTTTTAAAAAATAATCACAAAACCGGATAATATTAGAGTAAATATTAGGTACACTTCATCCTCCCCATCACTCCTCTTCATAAACAATCCGTTTTCAAAAAGAATTCCCCAATTTTTCGCACATCTGAACCGTAAGATAAAAAAGAAAAAATGATTTATCTGAATGCCCCTTCCAATCACATTTTGAAACTTCAAAAGTGTTGCGTAACTGGGCTGTGTGATGGATATTGGTAGTTACTCCTCCTCGATTCTTGCAAATGCCGCATCTTGGGATAGTTCCTTTGCTATTCAGATTTCAGGAAATCATCCGAGTGTATGGGGTTAATCGCCTCTTTCTTTTGAAGGGGTGATTTCCATCACCTCCTTGTTATAACTTAAATCTGGATCGAGTAAAAACACAATAACGGAAACCGGATGAGAAAAGTAAAATTATCTCAATTAATCATTAAGGTACTACCTGCCTATATTCACCCTCCTTTCTTCCCTTAGAAATCCTGACATACAGTCCAAAACTGACTAAATTCGTGATTAGCGAAAAGTGAATCATGAAAATCTGTTGATAGTTGGAGATTGGACAACATTCATAGGATCGGCTCTTTCCTCCTCCTCTCGGTAACATTATATTTCTTTGAAGAATCACGACTTATTGACATAGATTTTTTTTTATGTGACTGGTGAGGTTTTTGCTATCACTCACTCAATTTCAAGGAACGCGAATAAATTGGAATTATACCAACCTCATATTTACATAAGAATGCTCAAAAGTTTTTGCGGATTTCGGCTCCTCCACATATCCACAATCAGGCGGGTTGAAATAATTTCAGCGCCGTATCACGTTTCTTTTCTCGAAAACGTGCGTCCCGAGTGATGTGTCAATATTGAATTTACCAAAGCGTCAACCCCGCTCGAATCAGCTTCCCGTAAAGCCCATCGCTGTAAGCGGGAGGACCCTCCTCAACAAACAACGAATCCCCCTATACAATAAAATCTGGAAACTCAAAGTTAAGTTGGTAAATTATAAATGAGATGAATTCCCGTTATTTATGAACCGTACCACCAAATGCTTTTATTTCCCTCTTTGGAATTCCATTATTTAATAATATATTGAACCTCTTCTTTCCGGAGCGAGATTCGATGCGATACTCTGGCAATTGCAATACATCAGGCTGAATGAATCAAATTAAAACGACCCGAAAGGTTTGGTAACCCCGGAAGTATTTTATAATTTGTTATGTTTTAATGTTATTCTAATTAACGAACCTGTACCTACAGAACGTGTAGGTACAACACTTGCATCAATGCACATTTACAAAAGTTCTTCATATTTTATAACGTTCGGAGTACCACGGTTCACACTTTAATTTAGCGGGTGCACATGTGTTTTTAAATTTTGTAACCAAGTGCAAAACACGGGGGAACAATCACACGAAAGCCTATCGATCGGGCTTGTACACTTCACAACTGGCGAGTCCACACTAAATTCTATTTGACATGTACTCGTAGTAACCCACTATATTCTTACAATAATAAAACTGTTTTATTTAAACTATCAAGTCAATGCATGATGTACGGTGTAAAATAGTAAGGACCTTTATAGTTGTACAGCTTTGACGCGAGTGTTTTCAGGTAGTGAGTTAGCCTCCTATCTACAACTCTTCTTCTTTTTACATAAATAGTTATTGTTTTCGAGTCTACCAAGGTGTTTGAAGCATTGTATTTACTTCTGAAGGATGAAAAGAAAAATTGCTACCAGCATTTTATTTACTATTCTGAACAATTTTGGTTTCGTGTGTGTTTGTTTGGTAGCCGCATTTACGTCATGATGCGGTTGCCATGCAGATAGTAGGTGCCCTGACACTAATCTAAACAGTTGAGATGTTCAGAGAGACTATATCACATGCCGAGTGATCGGGGAAGGAAGCGTGGACATGGAGCAGACCTGGCGGACTAAGATAAGTAAGTATGTCACAAATTACCTGCAGAAAGTGGGATCCGAGGTAAAGGAAATGGCGGCGAACAGGTCATGGCTGCGGCCGTGTCGTCGCGCGGGAAAAGTGCCTCAGAGTTACTCGAGTTGGGCGT
The DNA here is from genome assembly GCA_030762985.1 of Adelphocoris suturalis. Classification (NCBI taxonomy): domain Eukaryota; kingdom Metazoa; phylum Arthropoda; class Insecta; order Hemiptera; family Miridae; genus Adelphocoris; species Adelphocoris suturalis. The sequence goes on from CM061043.1 coordinate 28,782,762, forward strand.
ATCGGCAAGAGTTTTTCATGGTATCACCACTCGCGTCCTGAGAGGCTCTTACCTCAACTGATGGTCATTTTATCGAGACAGTTCCTATCATCATTCTCTCCCTCCTCCGCCTTCCTCAACTTTCTTGATCCCTAGGGCAAGCTTTTGGTAATGGTAAACTTGGGCGTCCTCCTCACTTATAAACTAAAACGGTAACTGTACAGGAAAAATGAAACTGCACTCTTCGTTTATTGTGTGAAACAGCACAGGGCGGCACCAACGATACAGTCGTTTATGCATACATTAAAAGTCATGAGCAACAATTAATTTACGTCGCTCTTTAACGTGCTACCTCGTTACAAGTTTATATATTACAAAACAAGACAAAAACCACACATTTCTTTTAATTGAGACATTTTTAACTTGAGACACAAAACACATATTTCACAAGTGGAAAAATATGACAAATCCATGTACCGATGTATCTGCATGCAGTGTAGATACTCAATCAGTTTAGGTACTTTTTTTAAATTCTGATTATTGGTGTGCTTTCTTTGCATTTAAGGGGGGGGGGGGGATTGTCCACAAATCCGCTTACTAGCTTAATTTTGTGATAGTGTTGATGTAATTGAGTAGGATAACCTCTCAAAGGTTGAGGTTATTAACCATCATCACCCAGGGGGATGACCTGGAAGCTAAAATGCTCCAGGTATAATCTCATGAGCGGCAGTTTCAAGTAATGGTAAGGGGAAACTAGGTATCTATATCCATCACAAGTTTTTTTAGTTTCCTTTGGAATTTGATGAAACTGAAGGAATGTGTGATGAGAGGTAGACTGTAGATGGTTTTCTATCAGTTTCATTCTCCACAAAAATCAATACTTCAATACTTCACTCTGCGTATACTCAAACGTATTATCCAAAAATCAACAATTCGGCCTATCTTGCTTAAATTCGGAGGGTAGTAGAAAAAAGACAATTCTACTCATACCACACCAATTTCATCATGATTGTTTCGTTAGCTACTACTCAAGCGTGAATGAGAAGTCTTTGTAACAAACATTACTCCTACTGTTTCCATTCAATTTCGATGACATTTTCTATTAATGTTTGAGTTAGGATAAGGATTGTCCCCTCTCAAAGACAAAAATCGAAAATTAATCATTTTTACTGCGTAATCTTGTCGCTTCCTATTCGTCCGATATCGCTCTAATTCGAAGAGTAGTTGAGAGTAGACGATTTGAATACCCTATATGAGTTCCATCACAACCCTATCATTAGCATTTGCTGCGCATGCACATACCTTTATGTATGATGTCTAAACAAGTTTAAAAAAGATCAATGTTGGCATTACTGAGCGTTCAAATCTCATTGGAGGAAACTTGAGGGCTGAAATTGTTTACCAGTACCTCCTTAGCTTCGCAAAGTTTCTTTATCGGGACAGTTTGAATTATTTCAGAACTTTACAAGCATTGATTTCGAAGCATTGATTGAGAAAAACCATGTGATCCGGATAAAAACTCATGGAATTAGTGCGACACATAAATTTTTCGACTTGAAATGTTATTCCAATACTTTTTTAAAATTGAGTGGCTCACAGGCGAGGTTTTAATTTTCGAGTATTTAGTGTCATCTCCAAGTACAAGTTCGTATTACAAATTGATTCTCTCTCTCTCCCTCCAAATTATTTGAACAGGTTATTTTTAAATTTCACAAAATTCAGTTAAATTCATCTTTATTTCAAATACAATTTGATGAGTTTATTCCATTATAACATAACCACTCCCGTGTTTTCACATTTTCCGTCATACATTACACATCTTATTTGAAATACCTCTTATGATATAACAAGCATTGCAAGATTCAACGTCAACAGTTCGGAGAACTTGTCTTCCACAGAAGGCACTTGTAATAAAATTAGAGAAATCGTGGCTTAGAGTGGTTAAACGAATGAAGAAAACTTTATGAACCCGTAATTATTACTTCTACCAGACCCTAACGGTCAATAGAAGTTTTCACGGTCCATTTATCGTGGAACGCTAATAGTTTGAAATTCAATAACTTCTACGTTTTGCCATTCGGTTATATAGCTAAGGATACACTTATCGAAGGCAACATTTCGTTAATTTTCGAGTCAACTTATTAAATTATTTCTAACATTGAGTGAAATATTCACATATCAACAATATATTCACATATCAACTCTCAAGGGTTGATAATATAATTTATAGTTTCATCGAATGTATACAATATGCTATAGACCAGTCCTTCTCATATTGAAGATGAACATCGGAAGTGCGTATTGTCCGAAGGCTTCTCGGAGTTTTATCACCCTCGAACGAGTTTTACCTCGTTTAGCCATGAAAAGGTGAATCGATTGAGCAAACAATAATAGAACGCAGACGGATGGTTATAATTGGAGAAGTGAACTAAGCTGTATTAACTGTCTGAACTAATGGAAAACGTTACCGTTGGGTATTGATTTAACCAACTTCCTCGTTATTCGTAGGGAAAAGGAAAAACTCTTTATCCACTTCAGCTGAAGGCTGAGAACAAAAAGTTGTTTGCCGCTTACAGCTGAATGTTTTAAATATATATTCAAGCTCTTCTAGAGCCATTCATCACGTTATGTATCATATACAAATGGCATATTGCAGTCACGAGCGTATAAGTAAGGATGTAATTAAAACTTGGAAATTTATATGGATGAATTTTATATTGAAAGATTGAGGATTTTAATAATATTAGGACGTGTTGATACTGACTTTCAGCATGTTATTATTTCTTGCAGTATTCTGAATATGTGCATTTATTTTTATTTTATTATTATTATTATTATTTTTTTTTAATATACGCGACTAATTTTTTGTTATACAGCTTTACAATGAGATTTTCAACAGGTTTCTACTTTACCATTAATAGATTTCGGATAAAAACAAGAGATATCATAAATGTAAATTAATTTACAGTAAATTAAAGTGAAAAATTAACAGTTAAATCAATTAATTTATAGTATTTCAATCACCATTTTAAACAGATCATTGAATAAACATATTAAATGATCGAATCACATTCAACAACTGGTATTAGTCGATTGTCCTTAGATTTAATACAACCACACGTAACACCGTGATGTACCTATTAGGGGAAATTTGTATCGTGTTCTGTTAACTGATCGACTTTTCACATTTTAGTTCTAATAATGTAGCTCAGAAACAAGCCATCAGAACTGTATTCCAACGTGATTTCATCTTATGAAGTTTGAAAGGGTACTTGCGCAAGTTGAAAGATCAAAAACGAAAGTTAAAGACCCAGAAGCTATCAAAAGTCCTTGCCTTTTTTATGATTTTACACAATACCTCCGAATGAAAGGTAGAAGTTTTGAGTACCTCAAGTTACCGAATAATCTTATAAATATTATTTATATATATGGCTTAATTTTGTTTCAGGGTTTTGCGAATTGAGTCAGGACGATCAGCTGATTTTGATCAAGGTTGGATTCTTCGAGCTTTGGCTGTCGCACGCCTCTCGACTCTCGACTGATACGACAATCACTTTTTCCGATGGTAGCTTCATAACTCGTCAACAGCTTGAGCTCATGTATGACGTAAGTACCTACTTATTGGATTCCAACAGAAATGCAATTTTCCTTAGAGTTACGTACAATGTGCGGTCCCTTTGTTATATTTTATGTAATTCAGCGGCTGAAAGCACAATGAGAGCATTCTAGAAAGGTATAATGAGATGTGTATTATACGATTGAAAGTCGGCAAAGCACTAGAGGTAATAAAGTTAAATGACATCGTATGGGATTTCCTTACTCCTTCATCCACATTGGGGGAAATATCAGTCACAACTATTTAGGGTTTTCAGTTGCAAATTCGCACTAGGGCGCTAAATGCGAATTTTAGATCGAAAAAGAAAATCGCGAATTTCGATGTTGCCACTACAGAAGTAAATTTAAATGTGTAAAGGTACCTAACATAATGTAATTGATTATCACATGGATACATGCGGAAGGAACAGTTTAATTATTCTTTTTTTTTTAATGGTACCAACCAATGTTATCCAACTGGTAGGGTGAGTCGTGGGAAGGTGTAATATCAATTGGGTGTCTCACGAACATGTGGAGGTTAACTGCAATTTATCGGAATGACGCATTTCACCTAGATGTTATTTTTTACATTTAATATGTGAAAATTATGGGTGTGAGAGAGGATCTTGGGCGGTGTTCAAAACTCATTTTTCTGGAATTTTGCTTCAAACACTAGTTGGGGAGTGGGATCGTATACTCCGGTGAATACGAGTGAACCCAATTGCATCAAGAAAAATAAATTAATACAACAGTTTTCAAGAAAATCATATTATAAAAAATAGTATTAAGGTAGCTTAGAAAATTACAGAATGATATTATAGAGTAGAACTCTACGTAAGATGAAAAATGTTACAAAATTTAATTTCACCCTTGATGGAAAAAGCAATAGATCATGGACATGTTTAGTATACCTACTGCTTACAAGTACCTACTACTCAATAGTATACCTACCATGTAGTGCCTTCTTTTCGCATTATTAGTTCATTATGGTTGCTTAGCAATATTAGTTTATAACTTAACGTAATAAATCAGCTTTCCTTGACATTACAATGGCTTAGGGATCATGAGATGTTGAGATAAACTGAGAGCATTCCAAAAAGCGGCGATCGATTTTCCTGCTATGCAAACTAATGGAGTTACACTTCGCTAGTGACGCATTGGTTTTACGTGAAAATCAATCGAAAATAAAGCTTCCTGTACAATTTATCGAGCTAAAAAAAGTTACTTTTTTTTTTCCAGCTAAAAGACATATACATATCAAAACTAATCCTCTTGATCATCTGTGTAGAGACAAGCCATGAATCTAGAAAAAATCATGGCTACTCAACGTTTAGGAAGGGTAATATGTAACAGAACGTTTCACAATAATAAAACTGCTGTTTAAATAGTGACACTTCTCGGTATGTTGAGAAATTAGATATATGGAACTTCACTAGCGCAGGCGCACACTTTACTAATAATCAAAGGACGGAGAAATTTGTAAGGGACTGTCTAGCAAACCCACCATAATCGGACTAACATACCCACTATATTCGAGATTGTTTAATAGAGGAATTTCTTTCTGCCTAAATTAACAACTCGCAAATAGTAATGTTCTGTAATCCCAAAATATGCAACTATGTAAAGGATTTGGGTCTAGAACTGGTTCGTTTGGTTCTGGACATTGTGTAGGTTGTGGGATTCAGAAATGCTGAATGAAGAGTAAAGTAGAGCGACTTATTGAATAGTTGATGCCCTCTGCGTTCCCCTTCCACTAGCACCGAGCTTTACCCTACGGGCCCAAAACATCTCCCGAGACCCCTTTCGCGAGCCTTCTATTTTCCGTATTCTCTTCAAGAGAGTTGGAAAATAAAAGTAATCTAACAATACCAACAACCGAACCAATAAAGATTTGAAACGAATACACGTAGATTATTAGCTTCAACACAAATTTGAACAGTCAGCAACTTTCATTTCAATGATTAATTGTTATTGGAAATTATAGTATAGTGAAAATTGTAAATTATAGTGTATTATGCAAAAGTAATCTCTATTATTTATAAGAGTGAAACTCTGTCTGTGAGTCTGTCTGTGTCAGGATGCAGGCTATTTTTAAATTTTCTAATCCCACCCGAACCATGGGCTGGAGGGCGGGAGGGGAGTGGGAGCATCTTCTATTGCGCGTTTTTTTTCCCGAGCGCCTGATTTTCTATCCGCTGCCACATTAAAATTTGATCGAGAGCACTTCGTACGTCAGCAACAAAGTTACGTTTCAGGACCCGTAGAACACGATGGTGCCGCCAAAACGCTGAAAGATGCTTTCTTTCTGGCAAAATCAGCGAAAGAATGCGGAAAATGACGAAAAAAATGCATTCACCGCTCTGGTTTTTTCTGCCTTAGACCGAGTAAATTTCGGAGGTTTTTGCTCGGGTTCGGTATTAAAATGTTTGTTGAAGTTCCAATTTGATCCCATGCGAGTTTCGTGACATGAAAATCTTTTTCCGGATTCTAGTGAACGAAAATGTAGACGAAAACGTTGGTTTTCAAGTTTATTCCGTCGAAACCTAGTTATTCTAATCTTTGCCTTCGAACCTCTTGATCTCGGGAAGTTTTCCGTTTGCCCTTCTACGCACATAAAATAATGGTCTGCCTTTAGAAAATAGAACTGGAAAACAAATACGTAAAAACATTCAACATCTGACTGTTCTGTTAGTATCTACTAAATGTTCTTAAAACTATACTTTTCGTGGTTCCACACAAGGACATTTCCTACTGAAAAAAAGTCTGCTAAGTTGGATGGGCAGTATAACTTCCTCTTATATTTTAACATGGACTGTAAGTCTCGATGGTATCCCACTATATCCCATCGCATCTATACATCCCACACCAAGAGGGGGGTTTTCAAGTACGCTGAACTCGTATCTGAGGTCAAAAGTGTGAAATTCCAACGCATGAAACTTCCCCATTTACCTCAAATCCTTTTGAATAGACATCAAAAAGATGAGAAATTAATAGAGTTTTCCATCGCAAACTTAAATTTGAGTGTACGGTGTGAATTAATCGTTCTTCTGACATAAGGTCGAACAAATTGAAACATCCTAAACCCCGTATACATATTATGAAAATGAGGGCTTTTGAAAATAATATTGTATTCATTGATGAAAATCAGTTGTAAAATAAGTAGAGGGTTTGACCTATTTACCTCATGAGGGACTGATATGTAAATCGATCCCTAATTCGTATTTATGTGCTGTGTAAAATATAATGAGGGTACATAACCGCATCGTCCAATTTACTGGTATGCAATTCTAATGATTATTTTTATTATTTATTTCAGAGCGAATTCGTGGCTTCCATGTTTGAATTCACAATCAGCTTCAACGCTTTATTGTTGACGGACACGGAGTTGGGTTTGTTTTCTGCTGTGGTATTGCTTTCACCTGACAGGCTCGGAGTCACCGATGTCAAAGCTATCGAACATCACCAGGATCGTTTAATTGAAGCTCTCAAGCTCCAGGTATGCTTCCAACTACTTAACTACCTATTTGTTTTATTTTAAAAGGAGGCTAGAGAAGATAGGGAGGGATGAGATCCCATTTTCAATAATTTTGAAAAAAATAGTAAAGTTTAAAAGGGAAAATATCTGCAAAATTAACATTAAATCCATGCATGCTTTCTGGTTCCTTCATTAGTTATTATTCCATGTGTATCATCATAGTTTAGAAAAATAAATAAATAACTTAACATCAGAGTCAAAACCTTTTAGTTGACCAAAAATCCATTTTAACGGCGAAGGAAGAAGTCATATCTTTACAAACTTGGATGAAAGGAGTCGATACAATACTATCGTATTTTTCAATATTCTAGTTCACAGCTAATAAACCTTTTTCGACTAAAATTCTGCCTAAAAATATAGATTCAACCATTTTTAGCCGTTACAAGCCATTTTCAATGATTTTGTGAGTATGTTTTTTGAAATTTGATCAATTTAATGAGCTCAAAAAAACTGACCATCATCATTTGGAAAGCTTGATTTTTTGGCGCAGGAACGGAATATTTATCTCAATCCTAAAGAGAATTATCGTCTGAAGGATATATATATATATATATATATATATATATATGTATTTATTTATTTATTTATACATATGAAAAAGCTTTAAACTCTAGGATTCGTCTCAAAAAGGATTTCAATGGAAGAGATTTTCGAAAATTTTTATTTTAAAATTTTTAGAGCCATTGCAATAGCTTCATTTTCTATAAAAATTCGCTAAAATGAAAACGGAGCATTTAAAATTTAAAAAAAATACAGTGTTTTTTCGAAATCATTTATTTAATTTGTTTTAGAGTAGTTTTGTAGTGAATGAAGCTATTGCAATGGCTCAAAAATTATCCAATTTTTTTTCCATGGAAATTCATTTTGAGGCATTCGGGAACGTTAATGGGGTCCTTCAAGAAAAAGATTACAAAATAACACAAAAACGGCTTTGAATAGTTGAAACTTCATTTTTACGAGAACATTACCTACTTTAAAAAACTTTGTCAACCATTACCTAGAATATTCAGGAATTTCCGCACTCAATAATGCTAAAAATGTATTTGAATTTCATTAATCTGTACTAAAATTTGGAAAAATTGAAGAAAAAAAACCGTTGAAAATTGAAAAATTGTTAATTGGTACGTATTATTATATATCATGTATTATCATACACATAGTCAAATATTATCCAGAAACAATTTTTTTTAAATACCTGTATTACCATACAGCACACAGAACACAGTGTTCAAATGTCAATTTGACATAAATATGATGAAAAAGATTGCTAAAATTCGCTTATATAGTTATGTTACATGACTGGAACTTTTTTCTCTCTACTTTTGGAGTAGTTTAGCTGCCCTAAAAACGACTTCGAATATTCAGTACGTGATAATGGGAGTATAATTTACTATAGGGCATGCTGAAAAACCAAGTGGAAAAAACTCGTTAATAACAGGATTGCCGAATCTGCGGAAATTCCTATTTCCAGCGCGATATTAATCACTAAAATGAAATTCTACACGACTCCTGCAACTCCGGCAACCTTAGTTGAAAGTTCAGTTGGTTTATCCAATATCTATCAATGATATTGATAGGGTCTATTAATGATTGCCCTGCAGTAGTTCTAGAATGGGATTCTAGATAATGTAGGATTTATACCCACGTATTTGTGAACATCTGAACTAAGTACGGTTCAGTGTAGCGTTCCTTCATCTCCGGTTTAGCCGTGTTCGACCCGTCGCGATGGGGGACGTGATAAAATAATGGACGCTAGTAACCTGTATGTTGGAAATCCATCGACAGTGACGGAGGCGGCCATGTTCCCACGCAAATTGAATTAGACAAACACGTTTTTCCGATTCGCGTCGTCACCTACAACGTTAGAGGATCCATCCAATTTGCAGTGATTCACTAAATGAGACTGACGAATGTACTAGGTACATTCACTCTGGTCGATAACGTAGTTACGTGGCTTTAATTGTAAATGAAAATTTAAATTTATCAAATGTACCATCATATTTACGTATTGTTGGATTACATAGTGCGTGATTTCCATTTGATTTTGATGAAATTTTCTGGGAAAGAGTGGGTTGGGCAGAGGACGTTCTCCATCTCAATTTCATTACTCTGAAATTGATAGTTTTCACTGTGCATGCGCAAAAGTAAATTCCATCAAGCGTCATTTTCACATGGCCTATTCGTCCGACCCCACTCAAATTCGGAGGGTAGTTGTAAGACGACGATTTCATTGCATCATATGAGTTTCTTCATAATCGTATCATTATAAACGGCTTCGCATGCGCAAACCACAAATTTATGTATAAAGACATCTACACTTTTCATCTGATTTCGATAAAATGTTCAGAGATTGAACGGTTTAGACTGCTAATAGTTCCCAACGCACTTCATCGCTCTTAACTCACTGGTAGCTTTCGCGCATGAGCAGGCGCAATATCTATCAAGCATAATTTTCCCATTTCCTGATTTACCAACACTGCCCAAACAGGAAATCAGATTGAAACGGTCTATTTCCACGAAAAATAAAGAGTTACAATGTTAAATCGATTTCGACGGTTAGGCCATCATCAGTAACAAACAATAACAATACGTAGTTACAATGCAATACAAATACAAACAATAAGTTATTGTTTGTTACTGATAATGGCCTAACCGTCGAAATCGATTTAACATTGTAACTCTTCATTTTTCGTGGAAATGGACGTTGTTCTCTAGCTTCCGTTTTGAAATGAGTTTCCACAACTTCTTTGCGAGTAATTTAGTTCGTACTGCTCAAACTCCAAAAGAAATCTCCGTCGAGGAATCATTAAAGAGTATTTGAAACATTTCAATGATGTATAGAAACATTGTCTTACAGAAACGAGGAAGCTATGTGCTGCCCACTTGTTTTCGCTTGGTCGGTTTCAAAGGTTCACTATTGAAAATAATAAACCATAAGAAAAATGGCTCGCGAATAAGATGAAAATGCTAGATTTGAGTTGATACCACTAATATCGCTGTAAGCAAATGCCATCCTGAGTTTTTAAGTAACCAATGCCACCTTCCTCTTTTTGTTGCAGATGAGTCGAACGGCTGGAGGTGCCGATCGGCCGAGTTCTCTGGAGAAGATGCCACAGCTTCGAGCCCTCGGAAGCAAACATGCCCTCATGTTGGACTGGCCACGGCTAAACTGGGACAAACTCCGGCTCCCTCCACTCTTCGCTGAGATCTTCGACATCCCCAAGTCCGATGAGGACCTTCAGTAAGTTCGAAAACCTTGGAAAATAAATGAAATATAATAAAGGTGATAACTGCTGGATATTTATAGTGTTATGAAGTCTATGATTGCATGAAGGGATTATGATCTTATGGATCAACCACTGAAAGTAACAACAATAAGAAGCCAATAAGATAAGAAACTAAAGACACTGATTGAATTGGATCATCGTAAATCGTCCCACTAGGTAAGTTTTGGCGCTTTGGGTGCATAGCCTTCCAAGTTTTGAAGGTTGACTTGTAGGTTTTGGAGCAGATCCATCTATCCCCTGTTCATTGGGATCTCAAGTGTTCGGAAGATTGCATCCTTGATGTTTCTGTGGTGGATGGTTGCTGGGTCTTCCGATGGAAACTAACCCAACAGGCTAAGCCTATATCACTGAGATCCCTGTTACGAAGCTGACACACTTCGTAGGAAATACTGTTATCCTAGTGTTGCATTCGGTTCTGGAATATATCAAGCATTACTGATGTCGGTCTCTGGGTCTTCCATGTCATTAGGTGCCTGGGTAATGGTCAAATTAGATGCACATGGTTCACTGGGCTTGAGCTTTGATTTGACTATTTATACCAGAAGGGTGGTAAATCTGGAGGAAGGATGCGCAGTAATTCGCTAAAAGTTGTTGTGGTTTCTATATTAAATCGTTAGCGTTCTCTTTAGCTTGCTGGACTATCTAACTACCTTTAACCCCCAGTGTGCGGACCCTATGTTTGAGCATCTACGGGTGGACCGTGTCTGTCAGACACCTAGTACCAAAATCTCTCATATAATGCCGGGTTTCCAGGAATTTGGTAACAGTGTGAACAGAAGACTGTTTAGTAGAATGTATTTATTCATTTTAAAATGTTTCGTGCATTGAAACTTTGAAACAAACAATAAAGTTTTGAATGAAAGCATTATAAAATATGCAGCTGTAGTAGATACCTACCGACGTTGCCAATTGTCGCGATTCAATGTAAAATAATTGATGGATATAATCTCTCTAATATAAGCATGAACAAACTTTTTTATATCAGAAACAAGTTTTAGAACATTTGAAACAATCAAATTGTTGTACAAAAAAAAAAAAAAAGCTACTTTTTCAGACATTGGATGAAAATTTTCAATAGGTATCGTCCAAATCCTCCCAGTCAGAATCAGGAGTCTCGTCGGTTTCACCATCACTGTAAACTGGTGGATTTACAACTTCTTCATTTTCATCACATTCAGACTGGGATACATCATCAGAAGCAAAACTATCTTCTGAGTCAGAATTTCGCAATAGGAGAGATCTCACTCGCTCTTCAAAATCGGGATCAGCTGTTGAAAACCTGCCCCCTCCCCTCCTACCATCGCTAGTTCTTGGTTCCTGGGACATTGAGGGAGATCACGGTGACGAAAAAATACGATTAAAAGGGTTCGACCAGGCATATTGGGCGGACCGTGTCTGAAAAACACTTAAATACTATTGCTTATAGGCGGACCCGTGTCCAGAGGACACTGCAGGTAACGGAAAAACCGTCAGAAAACTCACCTTGTGACATCTTTCATGATACTAACCATTCCCTCTAGTTCAATATGCCCCAAAGAGAAGGTATTAGGGGAGTGGGGTTCAGAAGCCACTCCAATATGCCCAACTGACAAACATGAAATTTGGCAAGTGTCTGACAAACACGGTCCACCCATTAAGGGTTAATTCGTCCTTGTTCACTTCAGTAGTCATCATTATCTTATAGATTGTGATTTCTTTTAGTGCGGTTTCAAAGCAAAATCCACTACCTTCTCATCGTACAATGTATTCTTTTTTATTTTCTAACACAGGTAGGTCTCTTCGCCTCGAAGCAACAAATCTTTGAGGTACCTAATTTTTTTGTAATTAGTGGTCCAAGAGTAGAATGGTTTGGACAATAGGAAGAGGACTATTAAACTATAGGTCTACATTGCTCTACCTATATTCAATTCAACAAAGGGTTTGTATAGAACATTTAGGACGGAAGGATTTGTTTCAACAGGGATGCGTTTGGAGCAGTTTGTAAATGAACGTACCTACAAAAGTCCTGACCTATGGAAAACAAGTCATCTCTCACAAGTTAGAGATAGAAAGATGAAGAAAAACGACATTTTTAAAATTTCCGAGTATTACCTGGTAAAATCGGGAATGGCGCTCAGGTTGTAATTATACAGTTTTATCATTTCGAATAGTGCATTTCCATGTCGATTTGCTACTTTTGGTTCTGTGTACAATAAATCAACATCGGTAAAATCATGGTCTATTCTCCCAGTAGCAGAAGTAGTAGTTGGGAAATCCATATATTTCATATATTGGGATATTGCCCTATTTATCTATGGAAGGGTAGGGGGTAGGGACGCCACGACAGTCAATAATAAAGTAGTTTAAGGGAGGGGAGTGGTTCGAAACCAAGCTCTACTAACATATGACAAGGAAGTTGGTGAAAAATGTAGTCTATTTCCACGAAAAATAAAGAGTAAGAATCTTAAATCGATTTTGACGGATTTCGTTGTTTGTTACTGATAATGGCCTAACCGTAGAAATAGATTTAACATTGTACCTCTTTATTTTTCGTTGAAGTAGACAACATTTTTTCACTAACTTCAGTTTTGAAATGGGTTTCCACATCTTCATCGCGAGTAATTTAATTCGTACATAACAAGGAGGTGATGGTAATGAAGTAGCTACCCCTTCAAATGGTAGAGGCGATTAGCCTGCTACACCCTGAGGCTTTCTTGAAAGCTGAAAAGCCCAGGAATTATCCAAAGATGCGGCAGTTGCAATAATCGAGAAGGAAGAACTACCCATAACCATCACACATGGGTGAATCCGTATTTCTAGAGAGCTACTATTATGTCAATATTATTTATTTATGATTATACTTATCTACTTATCATCTTTTATCACTGTTTCATTCTTTATGTTCCAGATGAAGCCCTCCCTCCCCCGTTCACTTCTTGCTCAAGCGTGCCCGTGAGGACAGCCCCTCTCAACGCACTAAATACATATCATTTCTCTACCACTCTTAGTACGTTAGCCTTCAATCATGGCTCAACACTTCCTCTTCCTCCTCTCCCCTCTTACAAATTATAATACGCCTTATTTTATTTCTTTCCGTTTTTTGTATCTATTTTGTTAATGTTGTTGTAAAGTGTCCAGTTGTTCAACTAACCTTTTATTCATTTTTTCTACAGCCTTTACCCAGCAATCACTTCCATTTTGAGAATAATCGTACTCTTCGAAATTCGTCAGAAAGTATCAAAAGCACTGTCTAATAATTTATTTTGAAAAAAAATAATAATGAAATAAAATAAATGTTCCTCCTCTAAATTGTTGTTATTCTTAGATCTTCGTATAATATCGAGGGTTAGTCTTATAACTGGTCACAATAAATTCACAAGATTTTTCTATCAATCTTCTTAAATGTGTTTCTAAATGTAAATAAATGTAATTACATAATCAATCTTATAAAAAAACAAAAACTATACCTATGTTATTATTTTGTTGTTGTTATTAAATATATATATTGATATATAAAATAAGTTGAAATGATTATATATTTAATTTTTTTGTATTTATAGGGGTTCAGAAAATTTTACGCTGACCAATCGATCCATATCAGAAATGACAATTGCTCTCTGAGCTAATACGGCAATAGTTTCATTGTTTTATTATTGTCAATAAATTAATGGAATTGTTTCAAAATGATAAAGAATTATGGGTTTTGAAAATTGTTGTGTTCGTCAGTTGTGTCTGCACAAAAGAAGAGAATTGATAAGACATTAGCTGTCTATTTTCTGCTCACATATTGGTTGTGACACTTATGTTTTAGGTTGCATAAAACAGAAAATTATAAGGATTAAGTAGGTATTGTTAATTTGGCCGCCATGACTCTTTTATTATTTTATATTTTTCTCGATTTTCTTAATCTTTGGGAATTAATGTTTGATGTTTTCATGATGTGGTTAGATATTATTTTTAATGCATGAGAAAACATGTTTGAAGATATAGTTTTTTTAAATTGTTGGTGTGAATTATCTGTTTCCTGAACTTTTGCATTTAATCCCGGTTTTCTCAAGTTCCTTCCATTAATACTTTCTTGTCTTTTCCATTCCTATTGAGCCGTTTCATATTTAACAATGTAAATGTACATTTTTTATTGAATACAAGCAACTGTGTCATCTTTCCCCCCAAGTATAATCGTATCTTTTAATCGTTCCTCGTGTATTAACTTACTATTATCAACTCTCCGTTTCACGTCGTTTTTTCTTCTAACTTGAATGGATTTTATCTGTGTTTTTTCATCAAGGCTCCATCTTTTTTCAATTCTTCAATGAGCCTCTAATACTCAAACGAAACTTTCAAAAATAAATATTTCAATGTAAGTTACACGTTTTCGAACCCCTTAATCCATTCTTTTTGAAAAAAAAAAAAAAAAATTTCTAACGAAGAAACTATCCCCAATGCGCTTTCAAAATACAGTGTTTGATGTCCATCCGATGTTGGCTATTCAATCATTCAAGTGTTTTTATTGTGATATTTACGGTTAAAAAGTTTTAATGTAATTTAGAGGAAAAAAAGGGAAAAAATCATTCTACAAGCATTCCTTACCATTCCAATCACTACTAGATATAATATTCGTGTACAATCAATAATGTGTTAGGAGCTTTACTATAAACGGTTCACCTACTCTCCTGTACTTAATTATTCAAGGTTGTGGGGGAGAATGTACTACTGTACTTGAATCCTCCTTCACCCTCATTCGAAAATTGGTGGAGTTACTATACGTGATTGTCTGAATTTTTGATCTACTAACGCTATAGTGTAAATTGTAAGCAAATTATCGATAGACAAATCAAAGTTCTTCACTTGCTGGAGTATCTCGTATTTTGTGAATGGACTGGCGAGTTCTTAAGTTAATGAAATGATGCACCTTTTATGTTTCCTGAGATATTAACGTGGAACGTGTTTTTGGGACCTGGGTGAAGACGTTGTGGGGTTTGCCACGAGAATGGGTATCTCCCTGTTTACGGAACTGCTCTGACAGCCAAAATGGCCTCCATGTGCGACCCTTCCACTGCGTTCACTCAGGTTTCATGTTATGTTTTTCTTCAAGTTTCACCAAAACTGAGTGTTTTTTGTCATCTGACGGAAATTAACTCTGGCGGTAGTATTATCTAGGTACCTACTGAAATTAGGGTCAAATAAATACTATTTTCCAAGCATACGAAATAACTGTTTTAGTTGTTGACAAAATATACGACACTGAATGTAACTAAAAAAGCACGGCTATGATAAAGTAGAGGAAATCGCGTAATCGGGCCCCCTCTCTATCTTCCCCCTTTAAAAATTTAGTAAAATGGAACCTTTTTTCGTGAATGTGCCAAAAAATAAATGCACTAGAGTACATTTTATTGCAATAATTAATGATAATAACAATCAAAATTTGATAATAAAGAAACCCCTCTCTGTTCAAAAATATTGGTGTTATTCCGGTGTCATCTGCTTTGTATGTGATTTATACCTAATGTTAGTGTTTATCCAGGTAAATTTCTATTAAGACTCTGTATTCGTGGTGTTTTTTCACATTAATTGACCCGAAATGTTTCACTAGGGTTCTCACTGTTATAACTAAGTGTTCACTTTGTGATTGTTTTCATTTTTTCTTTTCCAAATAAAAAAAACTATATAAAATTAGAAATTATCAAAAAGAAACAACTTGTTTTCGAGAAAAAAATCTTATCCGTTTACAAAAAATCTACCTAAAAAATAAATAAATAAACTTGATAAAACTTAGACAAATCTTGTTTGTTGTTTTAAATCAGATAGTACAAAGACACAATCAACAATCTTAGTCATATGTGGGGTTGTTTGACTTTTCTATGAGAGAAGCTCTTTAGAACAATGTGTAGGAGTGTTCACGTGCAGGTTAGCTGTATTTCTTGTATGTATTTTTTATTGCGATCTTTTAGTTCTGGAATAATCATTTATTTGCTGAAGAAAATATGTTTAAAATCGTAATGCACAATTAATACTCTGGCTAAACCTGATATTGGCCTTCTTGTATGTATTTTTAGGAACAACAAACCGGTTCATAGTACGTAAAAGGGTGCTCCATGACAATTTCGTTTTTTTATCGCTGTTGTTCTGTGTTCGAATACTCGGTAATTAAAAAATAATCACGTAGATGTTGTTTTTTAAGAAATTTACCCATGCATGGTGTGATTGTTTGGTTTCTACGCTCTCTATGGTCGTGCTTTACCGACGGTACCTATCGTGTGTGTAGTTGAAAGAACAGTTGTTAATTTGGCCGTCAATCTTATTTTCTAGGAATTTTTATACACGCCTCAAAAGAATTAATGGTTCACTTTTCCTTTTAGATGTCAAAGACCCTAGATCAATCGGACAAAGTTCACATTTGTGACAATGGGTGACCCAATTGTGAAGAAATGAACATCCATTGTCACATGGTAGCAGAGCGTCCACGGATCTCTGGATTACGCGCCCAGCACGCTTCCAGTGCGCATTGTATCTCATGATCAGTTATCTAATGGGATTTTTTTTTTTTTTTTTTCTCAAACGCTGAGAATGACCAGCGATATCGAACCAAAACTGAAAGAAATCTGAACATTTTTCTCAAAAGAAGTAACCCGTTCCCCCTTAGTTTTTTCCACAATTTTAAAATTTGAAGTGAAACTTCAAGACCGTTACTGGGGTGCCTGATACTGAGTTTTAAACAAATAAAAATCAGAAAAAATCCAATTTTTTGGACTATCCAAGGTCCAAGTGTTTATTGGATACTTGGGAAACAATTTTTCCATTTTTTGCCAAGTGATGCCACATTTCATAGATTTTCTAGTGCTGAACAGAAGCCATAATTGTGATATCGTATTCCGTTTTCGAATTAGAGCATATAACCACGAAGAAGCGCGATTCATTCTTTTTTGGCTCAAGTCGGTGCTTAATATCGCTAACCGATGTCAGTGTTTGAGATAAAACCAACAGAACAGGGTGCATCCCATCGCCGTAGGTAGCTAAAGGAAAAGTGATCCCTTAATTCTTAGAGGTGTGTAGATCATCAATCAAGTCAGTAATAAATCGTTATTCACTTTCCCCTTTTTTTCTGTTCTCGACAAATAAAAATATTTCAACAATACGAAACATTTTGTACACGTTTCAATTCACTTAATTTTCTCTTGATGCATTTTACCTTGTTTTATTAAATAGAACACTTAAATTTCAATTAACTATTACCAATTATCAAAAATTTTGAGGTGTTTTTATTCATTTATATTCATTTAAGAGCACTTATTTTCATTCCAAGCTTCATATAATATCCACTTTCATCACAAACTCATTTATACGGTTTGTGTAATGAGACCTTCCTTTAATTTGTAATTTTATTTCATATGTTAAATTTATCGCTGTGTTTTAACGTCTGTAACGAGAAATTAATTCAAAAGTGCTCGTAACATACCAGTGAATAGCCGGAATGAAAGTTCGAATGGAAGGAAAGAGGATGAAGTGAGATCTGTGAAGAGGCATACTTTATCAATAAGATTTTAAAGAAGGTTGGGCAAAGTAATACTTCCTAATCCATTTCTACTTCTGGCATTATCAAAATTTCTGCTACCAACTTACCAAGGAAAAATATAAAATTATCCGAAGTTTTAGAACCTGTAGATAAGATGTTCATGTTCAAATTATATTTATGTGTTAAAATTGACAAAAATGTATGAAAAGTACATAATTTGTCTCCAAGTCATCCTGATATACAACGGTTCTTGCAACTATTCAACACAAAAATCACACTCATAAACCATTATTCTATTGTGTACTTAATATCGTAGGTTGCGAAGACGATCTTATGAAAATTGCAAATTAACGTTCCAACATACCAACCAGCATAGCTCCATATGTAAGAGTTGTATCGTAATAACTGAACATACCGCCCTACCTAATCTATCATTGATAAAATTATGCGCTACATGGTCGTTACCTCATCCAGCTGTTAGCTTTATTTAGAATGCTGGTTGCTATCGGTAACAAATAAGCTTACCTTCTTAGCTAAAGCAATGCAAAAACAAACTTGCATTTATTAGGCTTGCTGAAATATACTTACATTCTTCATAGTTTGGTACCTAACTATAATAATTATTGTTGGTCCATTAATCTTCAATATTCTATGAAGTGTTTCATTTATACGCATCTCATCCAATAATAATCATGCAATGGTTTTTGAAACTGATCATCTTCATTAAGGTATAAAACATTATAATATTCGGGTTTGAAATGAGATTCGACGCATTTATTTCGTGCCATCTTACGATAGGTATGTGTAAAGATTTTATTTAGACGTAAACACAATTTTATAAGTTAATGTAGCTGAATTAAACAAAAATAGATTATCGGAAACTCATAATTCTATAGAATTTATTTAAATGAGTTAGACAAAATGTTATAGACACAAATTGTTTTAAATCGTCATAATTTAGTATTGGGTTGAAGAAATTGCACTGGTGAGTTTATATAAGTTTTAGAAGTTGTGAAATAGCTCCCAACATTCCAAGGAAGAGACTGTGTTCATATTTTAAATTTGATGTTTCGACTTTATTGTTATTTTTGTGAATAGTTTATATTAGGTAAGTGTTTTATTAATGGAGCACTCGTGATTTTATTGGTGTATGTGAAAGGCCTAAATTGTTGCTAAACGCTGGAAGCACTCCGTATTAATTGCCTCCCTCTATTTTGTATTTGTTTATTATTAATTATTATTCTCTCTTAGATATTCTATCATGAATGATTTTTGTTTTGTTCGAAGATAGTTATTTTTATAGTTTTTTTCTCGTTGGTTTCTTTTAATCATTTTATTTGAAAATTGATTTAGTATGTATAAAAAAAACCTGATTCCATTATGTAGATGTAGTTAGATGAGTTGCTACTGTTGTATATATATTTTGTATTTTCTACGCAGCACCCGTTGGTTCTTAGAAAGATGTGGGCCGCAATAAAAAACAAAAATTGGCAATGGTTTTTTTTATTTATTATTTCATCCATTGATACCCCATTGATACGTCATAATTATGGCAAGCTAAATGACATTTTTTAATCAGTAAAATCCGTAAGTTTTCGAATATTTTTAAGATACCCACGTATGGTAGATTGGCTGGTCCTCTAACTAGGGTCCTCACTAAGTTTGAACTATATAGTGGTGACAACCAGGAGCCTACCTGCAAAATTGTAAATCGATATTATGGAAATGGTACCATTTGATTTACCGACCTGAAACCATGGGAAATAACACCAAACACATACTTTTTTAGAAATGGCGCCATGTGGTACCATATCACCAATTTAGTGCTGGAGATCATTTGATGCAGTTTAGAAGTCTAAAGGCTTGAAATGTCTATTTATAACATGGTGGAGACGCCGCGGCGCCACCAAAAACTATACTGCAAATACTGGGTGTCTACGGAATCCATCTACAAAATTTCAGGTTAATAGTTTCAGAAATGTCTATTTTTTAGTTGGTGGTGACGCCATGGCACCACCATTTGGTACCGTGGTGTCATCGAAAACAATGCTGCTGATTCCGAATGTCTAATGAGTCTAGCTACGAAATTTCAAGTTCATAGCTCCAAATTTGCGGCGGAATATACACGCACACACGCTGAGAAATGCAATCCGAGTGAAAGTAGATGCTCACGTCGGTCGTTCGTCAGTTAATTAGTTGGTATGCGGTGAAATTTTAAACAATATCTAGCTATTCATAATATAGGTGAAATCATTCAGATTCCTGCTGCATTCAGATTCACGATCCTGCTGCAGGAGATGGGGGAGTGCAACGAAGTTCCCCTCTTTGCTCTACTACCTCAGAGTGCGTTCTCCATACACAATCCGTCATTCCCAGCTCAAACCGAAGGTTTCCCGCCAGTATACGGTATTCTGTGTTTACCTTCTGTTCTCCATTCTTCAATGGCTCCTTATTTAAGGTCTTCCGACAGCTCCACACACTCGGACCTAGCAGGTTGATAGGGTGGGGACCCCGGACCGCAGGTTGGTCCGATGGGAAACCCATCCGACGAGCTCTGCAGGACACCTGCAGCAGGAAGGCCTCCACACATGTCCTGCACACTTCCCGTGCAAGAAGAGAGGGAAGTTTTTCGTTCCCCTCATTTCCTGCAGCAGGATCGTGAATGGGCCGCTTTAGGTAGTAGAGGTACGGACATAAGTGTAAAGGTATGGCCCACGACACCAAGTCCACCGTCAAGTGGCTGGGGAGTATGTCACTTTGTTACAACCTCAATGGCGCATTAGTGTGATGAGTTATTCTTAATCACTGCATCTAAACGTTTTGAGAATTTCATTTGCCCTCACCATAAAGTAGCGAGGTAGGAGCGTTCTGTTGTTGCTGCGGGGAACCGCCGCGTCGCACGGGGGTTTTGGGTTCAATGGCTGGAATACAAATTTTTCCGTGTTTAGGTTAATCATGTGAGATAGCTGTGAAAATCGTTTGAGATCCTCTCCTCGAGTTAAGTCGAATGCTAAAATAGCAGCAATTAACCCCATGATGAGTCATTTCGATCCACACGAGTATTTCAGGCATTGGAAAGACTTAGAAAGGCCAAAGCACCCAGTTTGTACCCAGTTCTTTCCTGGAACTGTGTAGGACTTTAGTTTTGGTTTAGTTAGCAATAGTTCACAAGATTAAATTTTCGTCCTACTGATTCATCTGATTGAACTGTCACGTGATATTCCTTCAAGCATACCCAGGTGTTCAATTCTTCAAAAATGCTATATGCTTGCTGAAGGCAAGGATAACCAGAACAACATTTGGTGAATCGTAAGTCAATGCAAATAGCGATGTTCAGAAAAATGTGCCACACTTTTTTTCCATAAGTCGCATTTCTGTGAACCGATTTGGTTTGGTTGTTTCACATTTCATTTCACTTATTAAACCTATCCAGGAACGTGTATCTATAATCAGAAAATAAGTAAGTACGTACATGATAGGAAAACCAAATAAATGCTGACAAATAATTTTCAAGAGAATGCCCAGTTACTTGAAATGAGTTGCCTAATATAAAATATTAGGCTTTCCTAATATGATTAGGTACATAAATAGAATGATATCTAAATTCAGAATGTAAAACAGAAAGACTACTAAGAATGCTAGTATAACAAATTGTTCACCTTGAATTAATTATCAAAAACACTGCAAATTAATACACTCTTATTTCATTATTTTCTATTGTGATGTAATAAAGCCTAATGTAATTTGTCGACTACCTACCTAAATACCTACTAATTGTAAAATAATAGTTTTCTCAACTCTGAGATTAGTCTTGTTGTGCTCTACGTCTTGGCAATTAGGAAAATTGCATCACAAGGGAAGGACCTACTCCAGGACGGGGATGGAGGGGGGGGGGGGGGCACCCAGAGGTGATAACAGATACATTGGTGTTGAGGGCTGATTCGCTAAGGGAATCGCCCACGGAACTACTTACGTGGGATATATTAAGCAGTAAATTAATGGTTGTTTATGAATCGAATTGCCGGGAAATCAGGGCTATCTGCAATCTAACGTTACTGCTGTGTCAATAGAAAGGAAACCCATGGTCGCACAAGGCGCTTGCTATCTCTATCAAACTAGAAATAAGTTAGCTAAGGGAGTTGACGTTATTCTTAATAAAAAGTCCCTTTATGGGGTTGGATTGCTATGATTAGGGATTGCTCAAACCCAACTCTATGGTAGCGTATGGGGGTTTCTACCGGGGAAGGAAAAAATATTTATAACAATATGCTAACAATTGAAAATAGCAAGGAAACACTTACAATAGTCGGCAATCAGGAGACGATGTCACTGGAAGTGGCGTTGCTTCTAGCTGAAAAAGTTACTTTGACATGTGTGTTACGCTCTCTTTTGTCATTACGCTCACATTAAATAAGGGAAATCAAGTAACTCAATGAATCAGTGGCTGCAGCAATGGGTTTAATAGCAACTTTTGCAAGCATGAGTGAGTCAGGGTAAGTAGTTGCTAGATGAAAGACTTTGTTGTTTCTAAACGGACATATAGGTAATGATACAAAATTATGATCATCAGAAGATAGGAATTCGTTGCTTTCAATGGAAATGCTAATATGCTGCTTATCACTACAATTGCTTTTGCTAAAAGATCAACTGCATTACTATTAAACTGCATTAGTTGCTTTCAAAATGCGTTACTTTAACAAATATGTCGTTTCAATGAATAAAAAATTACGTTTCTCACACTGAACACAAATAGGATTCTTCACCGAATCGTAAATGCTCTAAAGCTTCTGTAAAGGGTTACTCGATGATCTCAAATAAAGAAATTGCTCGACTGGACTTCGTTGCTCCTAAGCATCAGTCAACAGTTACTATGATCTTTATACCATTAGTAGTTGCTTTCAAACATGTACAAGAACTTGCTTGCTTGGCAATGAACTGATTATGAAACGATGCTTTTACCTAGTTTTCCTTACTTCTGATAATACTAGCATATAACAAATTCACTATATAATTGCATTGGCCAATGAAAAAAAACTTAGATTACTGCTGCAATGGTCTAGGAGGCAGAAATGCATTACTCATTGCTCTGAGTAGGGGGCACACGAGAGGGATTCCTAGTATCTATTAGCACGACACTGGGAAGGGATGGTAAAATATACCAAGGACTTTAGACACTGCGTACTTACTAACAGGAACACGTTTTTGGCGTTGATCAACGCCTCCAAGCCATACACACATAGGGACTCACAGGGAGAAGTGAATTACAACGGTTGGGAAAATAACTTGTTCAAGACTGGAACGGACTAGGGCAAAGAGCCGTTGCTGAAATTCTGAAAAACGTACAATTCAAGAAGAAGAATTCTCATATACAGGACGTTCCATGTAATGAAGGGACGTTTAATTGTATTAAAAACAGTCGATATAGCTGGACGAGACAGTCTGAAACGCCTGAAAGCATTACTGGTTTTTCCCTTATTTGCCGGCAAGCTGAATTGATTGTAATCAATACAAAAACTCCATCACTCATCCGTATCATCCTACGGAAAATTAGCTTTTACAGTGTATCTACGGAAATTGCTTATGCAATTTTGCATAGCTATTGAGCCACTCCAACAACTGCTTAAAATTTTTTTTAGATTTTCATACCTTCTTTATTTTATTCAATACTAGGTTTATTATCAACGTTTTTTAATATTATCCCATCTTCAAAACTCAATCTACAATACATTAAAAATTGTTGAAAACTACGTGATTTAGCATGTAATAATCATTTGCAGATATAAGTATTTGCCCATCTAATCCTCCCAAATCTATGCAATTTACTTTGCCATTATATTTGTTTCCTCAACATTGGCTGTAATTCTTATTTAACCCCAGAAAGATAACCAATTCGTCAAATCATATTGTCATATAGGTTTCAAATAAATTTCAAATCAAATTCGGCGCTTCTCACCAAGCCCAGGGCGGACTTCTTGACCCCCCTACCCACCATGTACACATAAGGCCGAAATTCAAAAACATGGAACATGCTTCAGCCATCTGATGGCTCTCGGTATCCAATTTTATTTGTCAACCTCTTGCCTATTTCCTGAATTAATTTTCTGCTAGCTGGTTTCCATATGACGTGTCACCGGTTTGAGAAACTATCAGAGAGCGCTTGAACTTTCGTTGATGGATCGTACATTTTTCGTTGAGCCATTGAATGGGGAATATTTGTATAAAAAACTAAATTTGGAAGAAAATTTATTCATCAAAAATTTCCAACCAATGAAATAAAAATCACCTCTGACAACAAAATATTGTGCCTCCGCCCCTATGACTGGATTTTTTTTTTTTTTTTTTTCTTCATAGGGCAACATATTTACTATAAACTACCTTTCGCCATGCGGACCGTGACGTTAGAACCCCTTTGGGTTTCAGCAGAAGCTTATACAAGAACATATAGTTCTTGTGCTAAGCATCATCAACAGAAGAGACACTTTAGTTCATTAGTATTATTATTTCATCTTCTTCTTTTAGTTTTCGTATTGTAAATGACATCGATAAAGAACTCGAAGTTGTACTGTGACAATATTATAAGCACAGTTTTTTCTTTTCTCTCGTCTTGTGTCTTTCAACCTGCCATGAAGTAGGTAATTTGTTCATTATTCTAAATAATTATATAGGGTGAACTCGATAACTTACCTACCCTATTCCACCCAACAGAGGTCCGGTTTGAGATGTTCCATACCTTCCCGCACAAGAAGAAGACAGCGCAGGGGTGGTTTTGACGTTTTCGGAAGCCACCAACAACAGGCCCATGTAGCTACTGGAGAAGTTTCCATTTCTATCGATATTTTGCACCATCTTTGATCAATTCAATGTTCAATATTGTATTTTTTTTCCTAAAATAAATTTCTTCAATCTATCTATCTAGATTTCTCATTTATCCATCTAATCTATCTATTTATTCATCCATTAGATCTCTATTTTATGAAAACTGTAGAAAATATTGAAAGGGATCCTTTAACGAACATCGGTTGTTACAAGTTGTGGTGTTTCTGACGTGAATCTATGATCCCTCCAATTATTGAACATTCAGGATTGAAGGATAAATTTTAGCTCACTCAGATCAGGATACAGCTCGTCATTTCATTCATTCCTTGTTCTTCCAGAGAGGCTATCAGATTTCAGGTTCCTATGGTGATCAGGAAGAAAATTCAGCTCACTCAGCTGACTAAAATAGAGTCCGTCATTTCATTTACCACTAGTACTCCCTGAAAGCCTTCCAATAAAAACGTCAACTTCCTAGGGGGGTGAGCAGGAGAAAATTCAGCTCACTAAGCTGATATGGATGGAGGACATAAAAAGGAGAGAATTTAGCTCAATCAGCTACCTTTCCGCTACTTTTGGCGGTAAAAATTTTGGTTCCAATCCAGTGTAACGTTTCCGGATGATGATCACTGTCATTCCTGGATATACATGTAGACGGCAATACATATCTAGGACAGGTATTGGAGGTAGAAGATGATAGATTTCGGGTAAAACACATGAAATGTAATATGTAAATGTGACATGTAAACACGGAACTGTATCTTAGGCATTTGTCATCGTGCAAAAATCGTTCGCCAGTCGTTGGAAAGCTCTCGATTTACTTGACCGTACTATGTTAACCAATGCAAAGTGCGTGGCCAAAAGTCTGAGGTACGAGTGTGGTTGTCTGAATAGTATTGTTTACATACAGGTGATCCTTCTCAGTTGATATTGTAAACTTGATTGCAACCACTGTTAGACTGGAAAGAAACTTGGAACTTGAAATGAGACAGGGTGACTCTTTGTGATATTAAGAGACACTTGAACTGATGCGCTCATTTCTAATCAGCTGGGTGACCTAAATTCTCTCCTGTTCTCCCAAGGAACGTGTTCCTTGTTCTGTCAAGATTTAGTGCTTAGGACTAAATTTGTAGTACTTTATTACACACTCAATCAATCAATCAAATCAATCAATCAATACTATATCAATCAATACTCAATCAATACTATATGGTTTTATATAATTTTCCTCGTATTAACTATACAGTAGGTACTATATTATAACTTTTTTCAGTGAAATTCATAATTTTTTCAACCAATTTTATACTTTTTTCAATCAATTTCATACTTTTTTCAACCAATTTCATAAACTCTATTTAATGAGGTATTGTTTTTAAGAAATCATAGGAGGAAGGACATGTGAATTACAGGCACACGTTTTGCTATATATATATATATATATATATTTTAATTATACATTTCAATTAAAATTTTACCTTTTGTATTTCATTTTTTTCACCTTTTATATTTCAAAATTTTAATATTCATACCAAAACATGTGTTCAAATGGCGTTTCACAAGCTTATATAAATTACAAAAATTTGTTTTTATGTGCCTACTTTTTATTACCCTTTCCACCTATGATTACTTGAATACCTCAGCGATTCCATCGATTGATTCGATCTCATCCAGTCGATACCTCATCATATAAAGTGTATGAAATCGGTTGATAAAATTATGAAATTGGTTGAAACAAATATGAAATTGGTTGAAAAAATTATGAATTTCACTGGAAAAAGCTATTTGTTAATCGTGACAGATAGGATACATTTTAGTAACTACCAAGCATATATTAATCCTGTTCCTGTGTCAAATGATTATCTCCACTAAACTATCTATATGTTGTGAGGGATAATGGGAAAAAATGGATACTTGCTAAAATAATAAATTGATAAAAAATAATAATGAAATAAAATAACCAACGCTTTTTTCAGTTTTTGTTTTATTTGACTAAATTACATTTTATATGGCCTATCATTTTATCTTAAAAATAGAATATCTATTAATAATTACAGTATACCTTCAAATCCGTTCTATTACAATATTCATATCTTTTATTCAAATGTATATAATACATTATGAAACAAAATAACAACAATGCAAATATCCTGACTGGAATAGTTTTCAATGTACAACCTCAGAAAAAAATGCAGATAATGATCTCGCGAGAGGAATCATATTATTTATATTAAAAACAATATTTCGCGTAACAACTAATATATACAAGATCAACGTACCTACGTAACTATTTATATCACCTAGGTAAATTTTTTAATAACTAACAAAGAAAAAATAAACGTACAATAACATCCTTTCACTGTTTTCTTCAACAATACAATTCATGTGCAAAGTTCTCTTTTTTGAGTAACGTGTAGTTTCATAAAATTCAACTATATTAAAAAATAAATAATGGTGATCGGAGGGAACTGTTTCCCTCAATATACATTTTATTAGGGCGTTAACTCACAAAATAGAGCACCAGTGAGAACGAATATAACACAGATGAGTTTAACATTAGAACTATGTTGATATACATCACATTCCTTTTTATTATTTTGTACTAACAAACGAATCTACATTTTTTGCGACGAGTCAAACATACCTTCTTTATAGCGTCATTGTTTTTTGTTTTATTTTTTTCTTAATTGGGTTTCGATTTTGGAATAGTGTGTCACGGAGGTATTCAGATCTTCGAAATATAGTGCTTCTGTTTCATTTTTTTGTTAATTTTTAAACTAATCATCATTGTACTATTCAACCGGAGTTCTAGGATTTCATTAATCTTCTCCTTTAATTCCGCAATATAAATTATATACGAAACCCCTTATACCTAATTCAGTATACGTAAACAGGAAAAACTACTCACCAAGTGGCCCACAGTAATCTATATACATTTAGAACTGCTATCGCTATTTTGCCACATTTTTCAATTAAATGCGATGATTGGTTTCGATGCCTATTGAAAAGATATATTATACATTAAAATTTGGTGGTATGGGTACGTTGATAATGGTATTCATGCCTAATTTAAGTCGAAATCAAAAGTAATTGCTTCAAGTTCACAAAAAGGAGTAGGCACTGATATTATAACCTAGTGTCTAATTTTTTATTTTCATACCAAAAATCATTGATAAATCAACGGTTTTCTGCGTAAATTATGTGTTAAGGCACTGGAATGTTCCTTTGAATGAGGTACTTCATGGAATGTTCTGTATAATGGGTAGAACATGCGTTTCATTTGAAGATAGCGTTCACTTCTTAGCAAGGCACTCAAGTAATTTCTAATCTAAGTTTGATCTTTTTCATTAAGTAAATTTGAAGAAACTTTTACTAATAAATATAGTTTTTATATATATATTTATATATTCAAGCTCAGTTGCGGAGTCAGTTTTCAGAAATAAAAACAACAACTATAAAATAGAGCTTTGGTGATAAGGGCCGATTCGGGCCTATCGAAGAATACTGAAGTGGTAAGGACCGCAAGGCTGGACGGTCACCGCTTTGAGTATTGCACCTCTAGTTTTTAGAGTCTTTAAAATATGACACGTATGTACAAGATCTACATATTTTGGACGTAGTAAATAATATGGAGATGTGCGCCGTGGTTTTATTAATTAGCCTTAAATGCATTCGGGAGAGTCCTCATTGAGTAGAGCTCAGGTTTGGAGAGTCGACTGCTTGATTATAATTAATTTGCGTAGTAAAAGTGCAGATCGATCGTAGTGCAATGAAGTATTGCGATAGCCTATCATCATTGCTGCGTCTTTTACTGAATCTCACTGAAATATCCGACTTTACACTGAATCTATAGAGAAACCCAAATCACGGGTTGTCGAGGTGATTTAAAGAAAAGCATTGAGTTTATTGAACAGAAACATTGCCCAGTTCTCAAACGGCAAACAGTGCAGAGATTGAAGATCAGTTGTTCAATGTTTTCTAAGTTTGCTGACAGCTGGCAAGCAAGTTTGAACTTTCTTGTGATCGATATGCACGATAATAGTTCCTGCGTTAAAAATTGCGGGATTCATTCAGTTGTAATATGGCTGCGAAGAATGGGTGCGTAACAACCTACCACAATCTTGAACATTTTTTACTATTCGATTGTAATTATATGAATTTACGAGCAAACCCACATTGCGTTCAAGCTCTAAACGGATGAGACGTTCAAGAAACAGTTAAGGGCTTTTGAACAGAAACATTGCGCAATCCCCAAACGACAGAAAAACAATGGAAACATCTGTTCAAGGTTTTCACAGGTGGGTAACGACAACTTCGTCGTCAATGTCGTCTTTCTCGTCGTCGGTTTCCTCGACGGGAGGCGACGTCTGGACGGTTTTGGATTCTGCGGCCTTGGCAGCGACCTCGGCTTGTCTCCTCATCCTCATCTTCTTCCTCTTGTGGAGGATTTCGACGGTGATGTAGCCGATGAACCCGACGCAGAGGACGAAGAACATGACGTAGAGCTTCATTCTGGCGCAGAGGTGCGTCGAGTAGGCGTAGGCTACGACGAATCCAGCGCTCTCCCAGAGGCGGTAGTTACTGAAGGCGGCTTCCTTGTTCCTTCGGAAGAGAGTACCGTACAGACCTGTGAAAACAAGAAATTGGAACTTCAGATAGTTTTACGTTGAGATCAAATTTCATTTACATGCGAACTGGTAATCATCATTAAAACGCTCTTACAGAAAATAATAACAGTTTATCCTTAAGACATCTCCAACAAATACAAAGGTGACAAATTCAGTATTCGACTTATGTTTTTAGCAACAAGCAGAATCTTACAATTCTGAATTCTAGATTAGGTATCTGTTGAGTAATTTAATTTGAATCTAAAAAGCAAATCCATGGAAGATTAACAATGTTTCAGTTTATTTTTTTCAATAATGCACTTTTGTAATCCATCAAGAAAAAAATTTTTTTTACCCCCCCTCAAAATTTGTTGGTTTACGTTTCAAGATACGCAGATTCCAAAAATTGAATTAAAAAAAAAAAAAAAAAAAAAAAAAAAAAAAAAAAAAAACCGTCCGCCGCGTCGTCCGAATCTACTGTACCAAACTTATGAAATTTGGTTCAAAAATCATATACTGGCCGGGGTTGTGCCAGTAATATTGGCATTAATTTTACTCCCCTAAAGGATAGACCTTATGGGCTAAAATATTCAAAAAATTGAAATCTCGATTTTTGTTTTGCTACTCAATTATAGGAATAATTGTCAAGCGATTGGTATTGTTTAAAATCGAATGTAGTGGTGATAGATATTCTGTCATTTTCATTATGATGATAAACATAGATATATAAAAAGTCCAGTCATGCAGCATGACCCCATGAGCGAATTTTTGAAGAATATTACCGATTTTTACAACATTATTTCGATTTTTGACTGATTTTTCAACTTTGAAATTTTTGAAAACTTGATACATATTCTTATAGGAAATTTTACGCTGATTCCGAATATACCACATGTTAGTATGCTGAAAAAATTATTTCGCACGACAAATCGCAAAAAACAGGCTATTTTGAAATTTTTGACTACATTTTTGAAAATTTCAACCCGAAGATGTAATCCGATCAAGCTGGCCAACGAACTTGAACTTTAGTTTTGTGCCCTTAACATTTTAAAATTTGTTTGAAGTTTCTAGCACAATTCTACGGACAGTTATCGTCTGGAATGACACATACATACATACATACATACATACATACATACATACATATATACATACATAAAAAAATGCGTTAAACTTCAGAATATGATTCAGAATAGCCTGAAACGGATTTCTGCATAATTTTTTTTCAAAAATTCACATTCTACAAATTTTGAGGCGAGAGCAATAGCTTAATTTTCTTCAAAAATTCGCTAAAAGAATGCGTAGGTTAATGTATCGTCCTGATCGTTATGGGAGCGTGGTTTCAGTTCTAGTGTAGGTAAGATATCAAATCCTGAGTATGGGATTTGATATAGTTAAGCATTGTTTATGGCAAAGACACTTTATGGTATTTGCATTGGAAGCCATCAAAAAGTCTCATCAATCGTGAATCACCTATTGATTCTTCAGAATTAAAGATAAGGAGAGTATGAAAAGATGATTGATTACGTGTTCGATTGAAACTTGACAGATTCGACTGGGTATATTATTGGTAAATAAATTAAACTTATACCTAATTAAATGCCATTATTATAAATAATTAGTAATAAATAGAGTATTTATATTAATTATTTTCGTTGGCTTCTTTCATCAAATCCCATCTTTAGAGTCTGGACTCATATAGACAGAGGAAATGGAAAATAGTTTGCTAAGAAAGGAGATTTGGATTTTTTTGTTTTTTCAACAATATGTAGGATCACATATCTTCAGTAAATAAGGTGAAATCAACACCTTGATGATGTGTCAGCACTATGCCGATTAGATCATAGATAACCTGGCCGACTGCTAGGAGGCACGTTTAAGCCAAATATCGGAACTACACGTGTAGTTCGTAAATATTACAAGTCTGATCTTGTTCACATGTTCAACAAGAGCTAACTTAACATCCTATACTTGGATGAGAATAATACTATTGTTGGGCTCGCAAATCCATCCATATGAAGCCAGTGATTTACTCTAATATTGTAATAGTTAAGTGAAATAAAACCCTATTTTTCAAGGGTTTTCAATAGGTCCATACTCTGGATTGATATGTTAATTCAACTATTGTGTTTTTCTTGAACTGGCATTGGTATATGCGTCAGTATTCCGTTCTGGGGAGAAAGTAGGATGATAATTTTATGACTGTTTGAGGCTATTTAGCTTCTTTACTTCTTTACAGAGGGACTTCCTAATCGGAGTCGATAATTTCGATTAGGCTGTAAGAAGTTTTATAATTTCAGAAAGAAAGAGAGAGAGAGAGAGAGAGAGAGAGAGAGAGAGAGAGAGAGAGAGAGAGAGAGAGAGAGAGAGATAGAGAGAGAGAGAGAGAGAGAGAGAGAGAGAGAGAGAGAGAGAGAGAGAGAGAGAGAGAGAGAGAGAGAGAGAGAGAGAGAGAGATGAATATCGTGAATTTCATATGTATTAAAAATAGAGTCTCATTGTTGAAAAATAAAATCAATTAACTGCAGAAAGCAATTTGGTAACCTCGGTAGGCGGGTACGAATTCGCAAACAACGATTTTGTATTCACTTCGAGACGGCATTCCTCATATGTCTCGCTCTACTTAGGAGGCAAGATTCCCAGCTGTTCCAAGATCTCATCTGGGACTATTCATACGTAAAGTGACCAATATTGCGCGGTTTTCTCAGGAAAAGTGAGTAACCCATATATTTTTTTGCGAGCGAAGACCTACTTAGAAAGCACGTGTTTATACCGTGGACGGCTTCTCGGAGTAGTCATTTGCCACGGTCGCCATTCGAACGACATTTTAACAAAACTCGTCATTAAAATTCGTTGCGCTTAATTTAGTTCGAAAGTTTATACAAATTTACAGTAACCATCTAGTTAAAACCCCGTTCAGGGTTTCTCAGTTGTTTTACCGCTTAAAATACCGCTGTTTTATGATCTACTCAGTAACTGTACACGTAGCAGTAGAATACGCGTTAAAAAAACAATTTTTGGGGAAAATTCCACGTGTGCCAGTATTTGTTAAATTAAACTTATGAATTCGATGGTTTCAAAGATTAAATGACCCTCACTTAAAAAACAACATTTTTCAGCTTACTAATCTCTCAAATTTCCCCAATAAGAATATGAACTATAAAATTAATTGGAATGTATTGACGAAAATACAAAATCTTGTTGGCTTTGTGGATTTAAAATATAGGTACTTACATACTGATATCAAAAGAGAGCTGTTTTTAGCGAATTTTTGTAGAAAGTGAAGCTATTGCGTCAGCTTGGGAAATTTTGAAATCAAAATTTCTGAAAAATTTCTTCATTGAAATCCGTTTTGAGGCATTATGAAAAGATTCCCGAAGTTTTCGCTTTTCCAAGTTTATCAACTAAAAAATCGATCTAATAGAACATTCAACAATGTACCTATATACAAATCTATGCTGAAAAATGTACTTAAATTTCATTAAAATTTGCTAAAAAAATCGATAAAATTGCAAAAAAAAACTAAAAATTAATAATCTCTTTATCAATTTCTTTGCCCTCAAAAATCTCAAATTTCAAAACAGTTTAACATTATACGATACGATAATTTTCCGAAAATTCGCTCATACGATCTGTATGACTGGAACTTTATATTCTGCAGTTTGTACTGACTGATAAGTACCAACTGTTTTTCTTCACTGTTCATGGATAATTCCCAATCTCGCTATTTTATTTTGATTTGATTTTCACTTAAGAATTGAAAAATAGTTGTACGATCTGAACGTTACAAAATATGTCATTGAAATTATTATTTACACGAGTTTCTTGACATCGTAATTGTAAAGATGTTGGGGAATACTAAGTGAAACCTTCATAAAATCGGAATTCCATCGAATCTTTACCATTTTTCCGGATGTATTGAACTTGAAATTATGATTTACTCCTTGAAATATATCGTAGAAATCATACAGGTAACATTCGTTTATTGAAATATTGACAAAAACTCGTAGTAAAAGGGAATAGATAAGGATTCATTCTGTTTTCTGGAGGGCCTTGTGTTCATAGCTCTTCATTTAAATGAGATATTTCCTTTAAAACTTGGATTGCTGAATGTAGCAGAGATACGGAACATTATTAACTTGATCTTTTAAAGTTAATTTAAAATATAATTTTGTAATTATATTTTATTTTATATATTAATAAATTAATATATATAAAAAATATTATAAAAATAAAAATATAATAAAAATAAAAATTAAAAACTTAGATAGCATTTAATAATCTCCAGACCTCCAGACTAAAAATGCTAAATATTCCGATTTTTGTTTAAATCTTGCCTCAGAACATGTTTATGGCTTTGAAGCGAATCGATCCTCCTAACCATTTCAGGAATTCGAAAAATCACATGAAAATTGTGGAAGTTGCTGAGATTTCACGTTTCCACTTTTGTAATTATCATCGTTCTGACATTGATGAAAACTAACAAAAATTCATTGTATGTTTGATGAATAGATTGTTTGGTGTCTCATTAAATCTTTAGCCCCTCGACTATCCTCCGAATTCGTGCAAAAATGACCCAAAATTGATTAACAATCATTATTTTCTCAAACGCTGGTGCTTAGAATATTTCATTCAGAAGAACGTTGAAAAGATTATACCCAAGCCCAAAAAGATTTCAAGATGATTGGTACCTCATATGCATCTATTATGGGAGAAAAGTGGCAAAAGTTGAATTGGATCTTTAGATGTAACTGCGATAAAACAGGGAATGGAAAACTCGGGACAATGTGGGATAAGCCCACACGTTTTTGAGCTCACAGAATTCGGGGTTGTCGTAAGCCATTCAGTCAACAAATTAACAAATAATCAATGCTCTCAGACCCCTCATAAGAGGATGGATTCTCTTTGATTAAACGTACAACTCTCAGGGAAATACAATAAGCCTACAGGCTTCCGCGATTGGAGACCGAACTGATAGCTTCTCTATACATCTACATCCTAAGCCATAGAATCATCCATCGACAATAAAACATGATACCACGAACCAAACATTTGAAACGATCTATTGTGGTATTTTCAAGACCAGCACTGTCTCGAATATACCCAGCAGCTCAGGCAAGTAATGCTTGAAGAATTTCAAACTGCGCAGTATACGAGGTAAGTGAGAGGCACTGAGGGGAGGTTACACCTTTCGCGACGTTGTATAATGAAAGGTGAGATTCGTTCGCGGACCCAGATTCGCCTTCTAGTTTAGGCCCCTATCTCAGCTTTTAGCTTCTGGGCAGCGTATAATTATAGGTTTTTTTAAAAAGCCGTCCTCGTTGCGGGAGAGGGAACCAGATTTTGTACCCGGACGACGCTGTGTGAATGGCGATTGGACGGTAGAGGGCGGTTTTCAGATTTTTTTCTTTTTTTTTCTTATTCCTACTGGAGAGGGTGTTGCGAGAAACTGGACAACGCATCAGAACCTGGACCGGCTTTCTTGCGAGCCACAAGTGGAAGGCCACTCCCATGTTGGTCTAAAACCTGACCAACAATATATTGCGAATCAGTTCCTCGATCTCGAATTGCGGAACTAGCACTAGCATAGTGACAATAAACAAATGAATAACTCTGCTTAAACAGGAGTTCACAGCGAAAATGGATTTTTACGCTGAGGCTTCCAGATGTTTATGGAGATGATGAGAGGAGGGGCGAATCGTCTATAGTTTGCCGTCTTACATGCTGCAACTCACGCAACGGGCATATTAGAATCTATCGTCGTACCTATGTTGAAGTATGGGCTTCACAGCAATGTATTAGAATGAATTCATGACAGTAAATACTTAACAATGAATTCAATAATAGCAATGAAAAGGATTCGCCCATGACATTTCTGGAGGTATGAATGCTCTTTTCCAGCTACTGACAGATAGAAAAGGTGTCAGCGTGATACTATGATAGATACCGATAAACATATATTTATATGATTGGTGAAAATGTGTTTTCTGTTTTTCATACCCATAAATTTGGTCCATTCCTGATAATAATTTTCAGAACAGTTAAATAAATTTATTTTAACCCATCTGAGTGTTGGTAGAGTAAAATTCGTACAATGGCTTACCACAAATGGTTTTGATGAATAATGACCTTAAAGTTATGAAGAGTAGGTACATTGAATATACAAGAAACTGTCATAGGGTCAGCATATGTTATCGAATATACATGAAGTTATGCTCACAGAATTCATCACCCGACAATTCAGCATGTTGTGTAACGTGGCGGAGATTGTAGTTAGACGATGAACTTTCAATGATCAGCGTAACACATATTTCATTAATGTAGGGATCGAACTCGTTAAAAACTTGAACAACTACTTGTCATTCCACGAACCATAATGTTACAATCCTTACATTGTTTCTTATTGCTCGAGCAAGGTGATCAGAACCTAGGTCGACAGTCCGCAGGGGAGGAGCCGTGACGGTGTATGTTCTAACGAAGACATGAGCTCGTTCGCTAAGGTCAAATCGTCATAACGGAATCACATAAACCGCTCTAGACCAGAAATGATGCCTCGACCGATGGAAAATATGGTTTCTTCGAAAGCTGACACATACCTGTTACATACAGCTTTAATTGTTGTTTCAGACATACTGTCATTGTTATACAATAAACTACACTGTTCTTTGTTAACAGTAGACTTCCTGTGAGGTGTGGTGCACTTTAGTTGTATTTTCAAGTGAATTTTATCTTCTCCTTTCCCTTTGTTCACCCCTAGTTCAATACATCCATGACCTTTTTCAGTTCAAGTGTTTTTGGGAAATTGGAGTGCAACATAATTACAACAGCTCAACAACTTAGTAACTCATCATACTCCTTGGTTGAGTTGTGTAAGAGAATTTTTCCCCAACATTTTTCTTTTCTGTAATTGTTTTCCTTATGAGGCTAAAAAAAATTACATTTCTGAACCTTGAAGATACCATAGACTCCTTCCCTAAATCGAAAATATCAAGAGGTTGAGAAAACTTGTAGACAACATTGCTCAAATAGTGCAGGAAACACCAAATTCTAGATAGAAACATTGGGCTTCATCTAGGTTTTAAGTTATAATTTATTAAACACATTTTTTTTGGTCGATTATAAGGTTCATTATTGAAAATAATAAACCAAAAGACCTTCGTGAGTTGATGATCCAAAAATTGTGAATATTGGTACAAGATTTTGAGTTAATTTATTACCTTTAAAAGCCAATTCATTATCATTACAAGTTTATATTGGTATTGTGGCAATCACGTTTTATTATATCACCCGTACTCTGATTGATATTAGCGAATTCTATGGAACTATCAAAGTTCATTCAGGGATTCTAGAATCGTTGTCATGAAGCGTACATAGAGGTAGGTGCACGTATAACTGGCTACTTGAAATCATAAATCTACGAAATTAAAAACCCTTTCTGGAATGATTCGCAGAGTTTTAATCTTGTAATTTCGTTTTCATGTTGGAGGAATACAATGACATTATTCCGAAATTTTATTTAAAAAAAAGGTCGTTGTGGCCATAAATTGTTTTTTAATGTTCTACAAAGTTTCCCCCCAGCAAATGAGGCTTCTTCGGGGAGATGAGAATTAAATTTAAAATACAACAATCTCTATTGTTTTGTTTCGTACGAAAATAACACCTAGAATCATCAATTATTCATGAAAATCAAATTTAAAATTGTTTATCTTTATGTTAGTATCTTTATGTAACGATGTTACCTACATAGAGATGAACAATTTTAAATTTGATTTTCATGAATTTATAATAAATTCTAAATGTGATAGTCATACAAAACAAAACAATAGAGGTTTTATTAAATTTGATATTTTGAATTTAATTCTCATTTCCCTGGTCAGTTTTTGGGAAGAAACGTTGGAGAATAATAATAAACAATTTAAGGACAGAAAGGCCTTTTTTTGTAAAGTGTTGAACTAATTTAGACTGCCCGAATAAAGAAACGTTATAATGAAATTACTCGGTATCGCACAGGGACTACAGAACCATCTCACAATTTAAGAGATGATGCTTTTTTCTCCAAGAGGCAACCCCTCTCACTCAGACGACCCAACGCCTTTGTCGAAGGCACGACTTCAATCCATAAAACAAACAAGCCACAATGGAGGCCTCCCAAGGATCCTTTTTGCAG
Organism: Adelphocoris suturalis; assembly: GCA_030762985.1. Classification (NCBI taxonomy): domain Eukaryota; kingdom Metazoa; phylum Arthropoda; class Insecta; order Hemiptera; family Miridae; genus Adelphocoris; species Adelphocoris suturalis. The sequence goes on from CM061043.1 coordinate 28,820,233, forward strand.
GCTCCGATACCGGTTTCCTGAAGGTCAGGGTGGTTGAATAGTAGGCGTGCAGTTCTCCGTAGGGGGTAAGGTAAGGCTTGTAATGCCAACGTCACGGCAACACATCCCTTGCTTGGGGAACACCTCTCCGGAGCGAGGAATTCTCATTGATTTATGTTCAACGTTCCCCGAGTTCTTTGGCCGGAGAGGGGTCAGCCCTGAGGTGACGAATATTCGCGACAAAGGAAGAGACAGAGCGAAGGGAATTGGATACAAAAAAATAGCTAAACTGCGCAGACCACTGACACGACGTCATATGAGGAAAAATGGTGTAAAGCATGGTGTATTTAGTAATGTACGTGTCTTATACGTTTAAATATATGTTGGCAGGCATGTGCATTGGCAGCTACGCATGTGCATTGGCAGCTAAGCAACACATGCTTTATGACAGAGTAAAAATGTTGATATGAATATCGTCTGGTTTGTACCAGCTTCGCCGTTTATCCATGCAAGTGTGTAAGCTCGAATTACCTTGGCTCTCGACTTGCTGGACTTCACCGATGAACGACCAATAAAATTACAACGTGAGAAATCCCGATCTGCTGGGTGAGCTATGAGGCCAATATCTTTCCTAATCGCCCTTAACATGCCCAAATTTGAAGCAGAGCCTCTCTAGGACACGTAGAAGAGAATTTCAACTTGCATAACTCCATTTATGAGCTGTGTCAGCCGACAGGCTTAAATGATCATCCTACAATGCTGAAATTTGAAACAGAGCCGCAGAGAAGAGAATTACAATGTGCTGGACCACACTGATCAATCTACGATGCTGAAATTTGAAATTTAGCCTCTCTAGGATACGTAGAAGATAATTACAACTCGATGGACCACACTGATCAGCTGAGTGAGCCGTCAGGTTGAAATGACCAACATAAGACGGTGAAATTTGAAACGGGGCCTCTCTAGGATTCATAGAAAAGAATTGCAACGTGATGGACACACTGATCAACTGAGTGAGCCGTCAGGATGAAATGATCAACCTAAGATGCTGAAATTTGAAGCAGAGCCTCTCTAGGATACATAGAATTACAACGTGCAGAACCGCCGTAATAATCTGATTTAGGTCTAAGGCTAACTTATCTTCCAATCGTCCTAAGATACTGAAAGCTAGAACAGAGCCCCTCGATAGCATACGTAGAAAACTTATTTATTAAAGACGGGACAAGCCCAATTGCAAGATTTACAATGGTTTACATTGTCTGACAGAATGGAAATACAACCAGAGAATAACACTACAACGATAGGAACCAGATGAGAAAAGAAGGGGAAGAATGGTGGGTACATAGAATAAAATTACAACGCGCGGATAAACTCTGATCAGTTGAGTGATTTGAACAATATTTCTGATGTGTATAAAGGATTATATTAATCATCGTGATATTTAGAACTTATGCAGAGGAGTGAATACCATACGATTAGAAAAACTAGAGTTTAGGTACATATTTTCATCAATGCACTCCTATTTACATTTATGTAACAGAGACCTTCCAAATTCCATTCCCCTGACAATCATCAAAATTTCAAAGATTACACTGTAAATAATTTTGTCGAGGAGTTCTATATCGTGAATAATAGTAGAGACTTGTGTGATAAAATTTAAGGTACCACCAGCAATCCATCCATCATAGGCCTCATGGTTAATGGTAAAAATGTTCATATACATTATTTGCAGTAAGCTCCTGCTATATTTAATAATTTCTTAATACAAAAACCAACGTAGCTCAATAACAGTTGCTTTGTAACACCTTTTGAGTCATTAAGAATTTCGACATTACTATTCATTTCGTTAGCAAATGGAGAGACTCATACGATAAAATTTATAAGGTATTCATCATAGGTCTCATGGTGAAAATATCTAACTATCTGCATTTGAGAGGAAGTATTTAATGTCGATTCTGGGGGTTAGAGACATCTACTGACGTTTCTATGATATACTTATATTTCAAGAATGTTCCAGAAAATAGATTTTTAGGCCGATTAAAGAGCTGACAGTTAGATTTCAGGGGCACTAGAAGGGATTCAGTTGACGTGATGTTTTTCAAATTACGATATTAACCCTACCTACGTATGTGAGTAAGCATGTGAAGATGTTATTAAATCATGAGTTCATTAAGTAAATAACTTAATTTGTTAACGAATTCATTATTCACCACCTAGTTGGCTTCCCTATTACTGAATTGACTCCAAGAATAAGATCTGACGTCAACCCGCTCTATTACACTAGCAGAGACGATTTTTCGAAAACCTATCGTGTGATTTTTCTGTTTTTTACGGCTTGTTTCGAAAGCGGCAGTTGTTACGGCGAGCTTCGCAGCCTGTAATCTAGACAATTGGTCTTCAACAAGACGTGGATTGTGAAAAGTAAACTAGTGAGAAAAAAAAACTTCATGGGATCCAGGATTAACTAGCTTTGTTAACCGTAATTATTAGTTAACATTAATACCAGTAATAATCGATTTTCAAATACTAGTAAGGTGTAGAGCAAGAGATTGGAGTACATAAAAATACATAATAAATGAAATGGACAAATAGATAAATACAACCGAATTTGCATCTTGATTTGCATGAGTTATTATTAAAAATTGTGGAGATTACGTCTCAAAAGTAATGAGTGCTAATTTCTTTAAAAAAAAAGAAAAAAAAAAAAAAGTTATTAGCAAAATTTACTTTCGAAGCATTCTTTAGTTTTCCTATTTTTATTGCTAACGCCCGAAGAAATTTTGTAAATGTCACGTTCCGAGATGAACGGATCATTTTGACTTAATCATGGATCGAACTTTGTCTGCGTATTTGCCCAAACAAGACTTTGTCTCCCATCTGTAATTTAGTTTCGATGAGAGCTGTAGTTTGATTCTGATACGCAGTTTTTGGGTTTTACCCGTACGAGTAGAATTCCTCACTGGTATTGTTATTGGTAATTGCCCAAAGGAATGTTGCAAAAGTCATGTTCCAGGATGGATGAGTAAGTCATTTCAACAAATAACGATCCCTGAGTATAGAATAGAGACAATGTCAGGTACCTGGCGTTCAAAATTATCTTCTCTTTCACATATTCGTAACGATTACTCTATAAACTCTAAACACTTCTAAATACTCTATAGAACGGACCTTAACTGAATGATATTCGAGGCTATTATTTTGTCAAATTAACCCAGTCTTTCTAGAACACAACTTTCAAGCCCTTCTGTAATATTGGTGAGAGTTTTATTGAGTTGTAAAATCTCCATAGTCATCTACTAGCCTTTGCACAAGGTTTTTTGGCCGGTACGAAAAGCATTCCTCAGTGCTATTGGTATTGCAATTTTCTAACAATAGAAGTTGATAAGATGGAACTACTAGGTGAAATTGCGCATCTTCCTTCAAGAAGGGAAAAAACCGAACAAAACCACATACGACCACCGTCATTACCGCAGCCCATTCCGATCGTTGAAGCTCGTCGAGTAATCATCGCGTTCCGCGATGGAACGGTGGGAGTTTTTTTCTCACGGGCAACCCCAGTCGTAAGGAACCCACCAAAAAGGAGGATGGCAGTGCAAAAGTCAAGGTCAATAGGTCCCTAACGACCAGCCCAGAGGAGCTCATCGCCTGAAATCTTCAGGTTTCCTTGTTCTTCGGCACTTGCAAGAGTGGGAAGGCGGGTCGCCAAGTCGGTTCCAGGATGTTTGTCGTGGCAACTGGGAGATCAAGGGCAACATCGGGGTGTGGGCGCTGAGGAATGTCGAACGCGTAATCCGCTCGCAAGGCAACGGTTAATCAAAATCCAGTCAATGAGGATTTATAGGTTTTTATTTTATCACGTGCGCGGGACTTTCTTTATTTTCTTTCGTTGAAGGTTAGTTTTGTATGAAACTGCGTTCCAATGAAGTGAAGAACCGCAACTCTGTGAACGAGAATACAGAACCTTAACTGAATCACTTCTCGATTATATTCGACCATATGAACGGCAGTGATGATGTTAACATGGGGAGAATGTGTTGGTTTTAACAGTGATTGCAAAACATTTAGAAAACAGTTCCAGTCATGCAGCATGATCGTATTAGCAAATTTTCTAAAATTACCACCTTTCGTATTAGGTTTATGTTAAATTGTAGTGAAATTTGAGCAAGTTGAGTAGAAATTGTAAAATACCAGTTTTATGGCAGAAAACTCGTACTAAATAAAATTTGGTGATGCAAAAGAGATTTTGGATTTTTAGATTTTTTGCAGTTCTTATAGATTTTTCAGCAAATATTGAAATTTAAGGACGTTTTTCGGCATAACTTTGTGCAAAAAATGTTTTTAATGCCCTGTTTAATCGTTGATAATTTTGTTTTTACAAAATTTTGATTGGAGGCCGTACTTAGCCATTTTTAGTGATTTTTTGTGGACATTTTTTGAAATTTGGGGAATACAATGTGCTCAAAAAATGCTGGCCAACGAACTCTTCCTTTCATTTGGATATCTTGATTTTTGGCGCAAGAATGGGATTTTTATCTCAACCCTAAGAAGAGTTATGATATTCTAAAATCCAAAAACTCGCGTTAGTATCCAAAGGTCAGATGTTGAAGGAAAAAGAACCTAGGTGAGTTCAATGAAAGTATCTTTTATCGTGATCTACGTTGAAAATCCACAGAAAGCACACGCTATTATGTCGACTTATTTTCGACGAAGGGGGGAAAAAATCAGCGTAGCATGACTCCAAACTTAACGCAGCCCTCACGTTTACTCGTTTCTCAAAACTCTTAATTACTTAAAATTAAGACCAAATTAAAACCAATGACTTATGAAAAGAATCATCTGCCACCGCCTGTAACTGGTCTGGTGAACAGGTCCCAGCTCTTGCACCCTCCCTATTTCCCAATACAAATATCTTCTCCGAATAACACCCGATCGACGAGCTACAGGGCCAAAGAATTGCAGCAATTGCTGTAAATAAACAATCAACAACATCCCCCGAACCTGGAGTTCCTCCAATATGGAAAATTTCGTATGATAAGCAGTATACAGAAAACGAAGCTATCTCTCTCTTCTTCAAATTTCTAAAGCACCATATTGTTACAGCTCCGCGCTTTTAATGTAAATCTTTCAGCCCCATAAAGAAAATATTTTATTTTCTTTATGTAGTGGGAGTAGAGGGACTTTGGGTTTTGAATTTTCAGCAACCCTCCTCTGCGACTTAATGGATCTATTGTGTGGATTGCCCCCAGGCTGCATTAGTCTATTGGTAGGTAAGGGTTTTCCAAAAACCGTTTCCCCTAATGTTTAAGCAAACTAGAAGAGGTGGACGTATGCCACCTCGGAAATGTCATCAGGAGATATGACATCATTCCCAAGGATGGAAAACACCAGGACATTATAATACCGATCGTTCCAAACGCACTTCAATCATTTTAAGGGAATGAACAAACATTCAATTCGAAATGTCTGATGTGATTGTGACACGGCTTCAGAACCAACATAGTTATTTAGTATTTGAAGTTTACTTTCTTTTACCCAATTGTTACTATGATGAAAATTACATTAGCAGTTTAGTTTATCAATTGACGAAGAAAAGTGTTTTTATTTAAAATTAAGCGCAAGTAGCAATGTTACTAAGTATGCGATAAAGTGGAAATATTGAAGCACATCGCGCACCTTTTCTAATAGACATAATCTTTGAACAAATCAATGTATAAATCAATTAGTATAGCATTGGCAAACAACAAAGTTACCCAACAGTTTATATTCGAAACTAATATATGCCAATAATATTTTCAAGTTAGTGTTGGATATAAAAGGAGCAATATAAAACCCCCTACTATGTAATAAAGATTCCACGTAATTCGGTATCTACAAAAAGAAAGGTCTGTCCTTGGTCACTTGAGCTTGAGTGAGCTCATGTTACATTCGTCCCTTGAACCTCTTTTCAGTTCAGAAGCTTTGTCATTCCGGCCAAAAAAGATGATATCATGTGAAGTGAAAGGGGCATCGAAGTAGGATATCATACGAGTACAATTTAGTCTTCTTTTGTAAACAGTGAAGCGCCTTCTAAACAGTATTCCATGTTCATAATGAAGCACGAGCCGGCGAAAGAACCCGTTTTATTGTTAACATGCGCTAAGTGAAAAGACAAAATACTTATAACGCGAAGACTAGCTGTTTATTCGGATAATTAGCAGTGTCGTATAAAATCTCAACCTTTGTGTACCGTCGGTCAAGCAACTCCGTGCCACTTCGAATTGCTGTTGAGAATAAATCACCTTTCTTTTTACCGAGTTTCCATGGTAACCAATATTGTGAGTATCGTTATGAACGGGATGTTTTTGGTGCAACCAACAAGGGAATTTTCTTAAAGTGCAGTGTTGAAATTCAATAATCCCGTTAGACCAAAGAAAGGCTTGGTCTATAAGGGAGAGACCCTATTAGAATTGATATAAAGAAGTATGTGGCACTCCAAACAAAGAGAAAATACACTGCCAAGGACACAAGCTTCCTCGTGTCTTCAACGTGACTTCAACAAGAAAATTACGTTCACGCATGCGCTGATCCAATCATAATGGATCTGATAGGGGATCATTTAGGTCTAAACCCACACTATTCCTGAAAATTTCATTAAAATCCAAGTGAAATTGTGTAAGTTATGGCTGTGGCAAAGCAATGTGGACAGACGGACGGACGGACGGACACGAAACTAAATTTGTTCAGGAGGCCATGAAACACAAAATGCGAGTGGAAATTTTCATTTTGGAGCAGACACATTTTTTTCATTTCAAAGTGAAAACAAAGCTTCCGCTGCCTTGCAGACTCTGAAGCAAAATAACCTTAATCAAATCCGTTTTAGACCATTCTAAGACTGAATCCGAGAAAAAATTTATGGTGAGTGTGAAATAATTTTGTTGACGCTACTAAGGCTGCATTTCTTAACCGATTTTCATGATTCATTTTTCGATCGATCTCTATTTTAGTTTACTTATTCAACGAATCTTGGACGTTTCAAATTTATTATCGGTGGGGGTAAATGGAGAGGTTTTTCCGATAAATCATTATATTATCATTTTTTTGTGTGGTAATATCTCAAATTTTCATATTTATAGACTCCTGATACTGAAGGAAACTATAAGCCTTTATGTAATAATTTGCATTACATCCAGTTCATTTAGTAGGCAGTGCAAAAGACATCAATGTCCACGCTGAAATGGATACCTGAGGGAGTATACCCTTGAAATAACTATGTACACTACCTGCCTTCCCGCCCACATAAAGTATTCAAGGCTTTGAATTGTACGTTACCACTCCTACTTACCTAAACATGTAGCAACGATGTAGTAGATTCTATCTTGAAAGAATGATCTTTCTTTTCTTCCTCCAATGCGATCAATATTAACGAGACGTTTCGATGTTTTTTTATTTGAGAGTAAAGGTCAGTATAGATTTTCTTGTGAGGTCTTGCTCAATCTACCTTTATAAATACCTATTATTGTATTTCAAACGATCAAACCAAAAATACTACAAATTGTTCAGTATGATATTCATTGTGTGTAACAAAATGATTCACTAAGCCCCTCTACATCTCACTCTTGTGTGATATAAGGATCCAAAAGTGAAGCTTTACGCAATTTCGACACTAACCAACGAAATAAAAATTTCAATAAGGTGCTAATTTTGAAGATCTGACCGAAAATTTGGATTCCAATTTTTTTTATAGGTATGCAACTAAAATACCACTCAACTTAAACACATTTTTGTCTGACTCTGTTTTTCGAAATCATTTGAATTCCAAGTTTTTAAAGTGACTTGTTCACAATATAATGCTTAAATATCAATATCATACAAATACAATATCACTCACCTGGAAATTAATATATCAACACGCCTACTTACAAATAATAAATTCACGATTTCATTCAAATTTTGAAGAAATACGAATTTTCCAAAATCTGCTTCTCACATCTGCGAACTCAACGCGAATGTTCATCTTGAAAGATTATTCATAAAAGCATTTTGAATATGGCACCATAAGATTAGTTCCAAAGCAACCTTTCGCATTGGTGAAACCAATGGAACTATAATCGTGTATATTTTTGAAAATGAGAAATTGTATTCAATCATTGAAGTATCAAGTATTCTCAATATGTTTACACTTTTTCCAATTACTATAGTTTAGTTCGTGGGACGTGATATACATCAATGTGTGACTATAATACCTCATACCGTTAGTTAGCGTTAAAACGTAAATTAAATACTTTTTTTTACGAAAAAAAATAAAATAAAGATAAAAAATCACAGTGCTTCAAAGTGATGAATTTTCACATACCTACGTGTTGGGTATTTTTCAACTAATTACAAAACTAATCTAAATTAATTTTCAGTATAAGTAAATATGAATTATTATTTTCATAAATAATATCTTATTATTTTCTCTCTTGATTGAAACCATTACAGATCCTTGTTATATATTTGTGTATATAATGTGGCCGTTATAGACAAATCCAGAACATTCCTACTCCATCAACTTCCTGTTGAAACTAGGAAATCCATTTCTGGATATTGAAATTTCAAGGGTATTTCGAAAGAAAAAACATTTTTCGAAAGTTAGACGAAATTACAGCCCTGTAAGACTAGAGCTCGCCAATCCATGTAATTAAATTAATTGAGACGAACGATGGGCAGGAAAAGTGATATGGTAATAAGCCAGGCTTGATGCGATTGCACTGACCCACTTTCCTTAAAAGATAGCCATTTAAGGGAGTTTAATTCATATTTTTTAACGATAGACGAGAAATTTATTTTAAATAACCTCGATCCGTGTACAAATTACAAGGCGTACAGTGTGCATTTCTAACATGTACAACTATATGTTTCAAGCGGTAGGAGGCTTTCAATGATTTATTATTAATGGTAGACGATAAATTTATTGAAGGAAGTGCAGAGGGAACTATAATTCATTAGATCCGGGGTTTTCATGGGTTAAATATTAAAGTAACAAACCGCTCCGATAAGTCAGTTCTTCATTTAAGGAATTGCCAATAACTTCTTGTGTTGGTAGGACAAGACTTACTTACTTCCCGCACGCTATAAATCATGACCCTTCCAGAGATTTACCCTCATACAGGTATATTGCCTCCATTGGATTCAATAACTATAGTTAAACTTGTTCTACTGTTTTGCCAACAGCTATCTGGAAATAACGTATGTTAGTAAAAATTATGAGTTGAGTTCAGGCACAATGTAGTTTACAAGACATAAATGAAATTATTTCAAACATGTCTTCGAAGCTTCCTGAACTATTTAGATTCGGTTACAGTCTGTTTTTTATGACCCTAAATAGCTACTGTTTTAACAGTACTGGGCTGGCTACCCTAAATCTAAAAAAAGCGAGTTTGTTCAAATTTTTAGGGTGGTTGATTGATTAGCATTAAAACATACTAGAGGTTATTTCCCTAGGATTTGTATAATGATTGAATCAGTTATAGCAACTGCGCATGCGCACCTTTGAAATTTGTTGTCACTGGAAATGTTCAATGATTGATGAATTCAATGATTCATGAAACTTGCAGGAATCTTACTGGTTATTCTCTATTAATGTCAATTTCATAGCCATAGATTTGAAGATACCTAGTTCCTAAAACACCGAATTCCCATGATTAAGTTCTGTCTGCTCAAGTTTGGAGAGTATAGTTGATAGCTACGAATACCTATGAAATCTTTCACGACTGGTTCAGCAACAGTCACAGTACAACATGCACAAAAATGTAGTTTTTTGTCAATGGAAATCCATAACTGCTAGACCAATCTTGCTAATAGTGGGGGATAGTTCGTTCGATGTCTCCAACTGTTCGCTATCAGTGTCAATTAGTGAGACAAACAGTAACGAGTGCGCAAGCGCAAAGTTAGTATGTCAACACTCCGCTGCCACTGCACTCGACCCCCTCTATCTTTAATAAATTTCGTTCCCTAAATTCCTCCTCCTAATTCATTACATTCAATTACACATCCTCCATTTTTATTGTATATGTAATTTTATCCTATGTATGCAATAATAGATAAGACTAATGGCCTGCCCATTCAGTTTCGCAAACGCATTAACATCATTCTGAAGGTATGGATGGTTACGTTTCTTTATTTGGACAGTTCAAATTATAAAAAGACTTTACAAAAAAGGCCTTTCTGTCCTTGAATTGGACGAACGAGCGAAATTTACTCTATTTGATTGAGGAACTCTAAATTTATAATTACCGTCACTAGCGAACCAGGTAAGACATACGGAAAACATTGTTACCTATATATAAACTTAAACAATTTTAAATTTGATTTTCTCTCACTGATAACTCTCAATTCGATTTTTTATCTCTAAAAAGAAAAGAGTAAGTATTTATTTAAAAAAATTTTGAATTTTATATTTTAAATTTTGTTTTCCTGAAGAAGGCCCAGTTCCTGGGAAGAAACGTTGGAGAATAATAAAAACCCAATTTGGACAGAAAGGCCTTTTTTGTAAAGTCTTGGTATAGATGGTGTTCAGCGAGAGCAAATCTATTGAACTGATGCAAATATTGAATTATACGTGGCAAGTAGGTACTTTTCCACTACTTTTGTTCTTCAGTTATGAAAACAAAAATATTGTAAGTAATTTCGTTGTAGATCCTAGAGACAAAAATGATTGCTTCTCTGATTACACGAATTGGATACCTACACTGAGGCTGACAATGGAAAGGTGCAGATGGTAGTTTTCCGTAGATTTACTCTAACCGCCAATGAAAAGGGGGAAATCATTGCGTTGTCTCGGGAGGAAACTGCAGAGAAGGTAATTGAAGAGTGTTTCTTAGGAACTGTGAATTTCGGCAAAAAAATACCCTTCAAATTAAAAGCGATTTAGAGGTTGAGGCAATACGCTTGCGGTCTAGGGGAATTCCACTGGTGAGAAGAGATGCTTGCCTTAATGCCATGATGAGTGAAGGAACTCAAGATAGCAGTTCGCTTCTTTTTTTTCGACAAATCATGGGAGGTCATCACCAACCTAGTCTATTCTTGGCTTCAAGTATCAAATGGGTATGATTTGAATGGATGTTCAAGACGCCGAGCAGTGATGGGTAAGAGGTAACCTGGATGACATAAGTTTTCGTGCAGCGTCTAATAAGTTGTTTTTTAAGCTGAATGTTAAAATTACTCTAAAATATAGCAAGCACCTAAATTAGTTACAAAATAGACCTTGACGTACAGATGTTAGGTTGAATATAGTTGGAAGCAACTAGTCTTGGATAGCTACATGATATCTGACAATAATTCTATCAACGTATTTTCTAAAGGCTGAATGAAAGCTAATGAAATCTCTTCGGCGTTTGAGATTTACTCCTTGTTTTCAACCAGTGGTCATATTAGGGGATGAAATTTTTAGTAGAACTAATTTGTAAACTAATTTATTACAAGTGATGTTACTAAATTCTGGTCAGAACTAAGGTGAGTAACTTTAGCTCTGTTCAGCCTCAATTAATAAACCATTATCAAAAGGTTAATTTTACTAACCGTTAACTTGCGTCTGCCACACTGCGTCACCCACGCCCCAAAGTCCAGACATCCCGAAGAAGACAAGAGGTGAGTTGGGGTGCGGCCTCCAGTAGAGCATGATGATGACGAGACCAGCGTGGACCATACAGCCGAGGGCCATGATGGGGAACCGTCCGACGTACTTCATGAGGGTACCAAAGACAAGCGAGCAGATGGCGTTGACGACTCCAAAACAGATCATGACGTAGCCGACGTTGGAGACACCAAGTGCACAAGATACGTAAGCCTGAAAATAAAAAACCGAAATCTCAAAATCGCATCGAAGTCCATAGAACATGAAATTGATCGGGTGGTATGTAACAAAACAGGCAATGTGACAGAATAATTTGACCATTTAGGTAGTTTCTTCAGGTAGTTTTATATTTGCAGTAACCTAATTGCAGACAAAAATCATTGAAAATTAGCGATACTGTCCTACTGAGTCCAATATAATATGCAAATACTGACGTGTCAGGATTACGTGTATGATTTATCGAACCATTTCAAGAATCAATCAAAGTTCTAGATAAAACTTGATGAGTTTATTGAAACTCAACATATCAACAGGTTCTCTCTGTGGATGCATGGTCGAAACATAAGTTGCCATTAAATTAAAGGCATTTCAAGGCTTCTCTCGCTTTTTAGGTAAAATCGAGTGCCATATCGTGTGCCATATCAGTACCACCGACTCACCACACTCTCACAACTCCTCACAACACTCACCTTTACACAAAGTATCATCAGTTAGTATTATCAATCATCTTTGGTCGTACATACTCATTAAATTTATTTAGATAACCAAAGGGGCAGCGCAAAAAATCGTCGAAATCGACAATATTTTTCGTGGTATCTACATTCTAGTTTTTCTCAAAACGATTTAGTTTTGAGCGGAAATTTTGCTACAGGGGGTTTTAAAGGGTGCATAATCCGATTCGTAAACGCTTAATGATATATTCCCAACACACGTATTTGCTTCTTGTGTATTTTTATGAACACGGTACTGTTAATAACTATGTACACCTATAAACTTGTATCTATGTAGTAACGAAGTATGACAACTAAACATCTGACAAGAAAACTATCCCATTGAAACTCACAGCGGTACGAAATACTACGATAACTTTCTCTCAGTGAGTGCACTCGTAGTTTCTCTCTCGGAGCGCCGTTTACCGACGTCATAGACAATCATTAAAGCGAATTAGGAATCATCCAGTGTTTCTGGCAAAGAGCCATTCAGCTGATCTAGGACTACGCAACAGCCATGGTATTATGCATATTGCATAATGATGCTGACAAGTAATTTGAAATTGTGGACAATTTGTGTTACCTACTACATACAACAAGTAGAGTTTAATATGCAAGACAGATTGTGGCAAAATTAACGCAGCTCCCCCAGTATCATTCTAAATTCATTGTACACAGCGAAATGAGACTGGGGTTAATAATGTGGTTCAAAAAACTTTATTGTAAATCAAAACCGTCTTTAAAATTAGTTGACGGACGATTTCGTTTGAAGCTGGTTAATGAAAATTGCCACATATCGTCCAGAGAGTCATCTTTTATAGATTTCTTGTCAATAAAGTTTACTATCAGCGAATATGTCTACTATAGCGTTGCTGAAGATGTCTATTGCTATGTTATGGTTAATGGCCGAAATTATACTATTCACCTGTAGAAGTCTTAGTATGTACATTATAGATTGACCAAAGTACTTTCGCGCAACGCCTTTCAGTAATATTTTGGTCTTGGGTACGTCTTGCATATATTTGTTGGATACTAATAGATAATATGTGGTTGCTGATAGTATTTCTAATCCTCGAAAGCTTTCGTAATATTGTCCTCCTAAGATATCTTGATATGATGATATATGTGATGAGAAAAGTTTGTACTATACAACTGTAATATATACCTACTGGTGGTTTTAGGTTTGCTGGTGTTTCAGTGGTGTCACCATTCTCGCTGCTGTAGAAATTTTCCAAAAATAAAGAATACAATTGCTTAGTTCTTTAATTGTTTTATTTCATGTCAATAACCAACGACGGGCGAAAGTACTTGGATTGATGTAAATTTTAACTAATAAGGAGACTAAAGCCGAATAATTGGTTTCTTCACCATCGCAAACCACACCAGATTTTTATTGCAGTAAAATGAGGGATTCCTTACGAAACTAACTCAAACTCGGACGTGTTCGTGGAGATATTTGGTAACAGTGAATGACTCACGAGTTTCCACATTGGAGCACTTAACGCGTGATAAGACTGTGGGAGAACAGATCACCTTAATTACATTAACCTACTGTGATAGAATTAACGTGGGCAGTCAGCAGCTCATTTGGAACGTTACCAAGTCCAACTGCCCAGCTTGAGCGGCGGAAGCTGTCAGCTGTCTACTAATGAGGACCAGTTGGTATTGTTCTGGGCGTCAATCCATCAAGTTTATCCGGTCTTGTGTGGTAAGCCATCATAAAATGGGTGGAAGTTACACTTCAAAAACATCTGCCAAGTTGGGTGTGGCATACGGCTTCCTCGTGTCCATGACAGGATTGTAAAGATGAAGACACAAGTAAATAGGTAGATACGTACAATATTTGATATGAATTTTTGAGCGGAAGCAAAACTAAAAGAAATTGTGAATAGCAATATAATAAATAGAATATCAAGACAAACCCAACCTGTGCAAAACCTTAAAACCTCATCAAAATCGGATAAAACTGAAAAAGTTGGAATTTTACGCCGAACTTTGCAGTTTTGTATGCGCAGAGCGTATCTTGAATGCTAGAAAAATCAGTTCATAAAGGACTATCCAGACCCGCACAGTACCTTAGTACAATTTATTTTATTCCGGTCCAATAACTGAGTACAATTTAAATCGGATGGAAATTTTGGAAATGAGATAATTACATGGCTATTCGTTAGCACATGCGCAGTGCCTACCAATGATCTGGCAACGATAAAATCCATATTGGAATATCTAGGGATCGCACACCGGCAGGCAGACAGAACTGATATTGTTCAAGATTGCCTCAACATAACATGCAAGTGGAAATCTTGATTTGGGAACGCCAATCACTGTTGCTCGCAAAAGCTGCCAACGAAAAGTTTCTTTCGAAAACCAAATGTTGTTCTATTTTGGTTGAATTTCTATGCTTTTCCTGTATGCTACACATTCTGACGCAGTTTTCCGGGTTATTTGAGTTTTCTCAATCCTTTCGATTAAACTCAAGTTCTAATTACTCAGGAGAAAAGTATAATACTGAAAGGAAATGCAAGCTTGGGTGAAGCCGTTCTCTATAATTTATGTTCATCTCCAGAAAGACAACCTTGAGGACGCCAGTAATCTTCTTTGTCCCGATCACCACCCGACAAAGAACGAGTTAACGAGTTGTTAATTTTTTCTCTCTTTTTCTTCCTAACATCTTTACCATACGACAAGCTTATTGATCAAGCAAACGTTCAATCATTTTGGTGAGTTCCGAATAGTTTACTTGTTTCAAGAGCCAAAACTAAAAAATTATATTTTAAAAACGTCTGCCAAGTTGAGTGTGGCAAATAGCTTCCTCTTTTACGTATCATGAATGCATAGATCATTGAAAAGTTTTAAATGATCTTGACAAATTCCATAGCGGAAAAGAGTAAATGAAGAAGCGTGAAACGTCATAATTAGTCAATTAGGAAACGAAAAAATATACTCCATCTAATTAACGTTTGCACATGGGCAGAATGAACTGATGAGTTGAGAAAAATGAAATAGATACGGGACCGTCTACAACCTAACCCGCGCATTCACTGACAATTGCATCAAAATCGGATGAAAACTGTGGAAATTAGTGTCGTTACAAGGATTTCAAATTGGCGCATGCGCAGTAGCAATTAATGATACAATCATGTTGAAATTGATATGGGGTGATCAAATCGTCATTCCCCAACTATCGTCTAAATTTGAGCGAGATCGGACGACTAGGGCGTGAGTAAATGCATGGTTGAATTTACGTTTGCGCATGCGCAGAGTGAAGTATTGATTGTGTCAGGAACGATGAAACTGATAGGGTACCGTCCAGACCCTAGCCTACACCCTAGTTTCTTCGTCAACTAGAGGACATTTTTTTTTTTTTTAATGGTTCCAAGCACTAAATAATTCATTCTGACAGTAGCATATTTAGCTGTACAAAACGTACAGTCAACTGTCACAATAAACTTGGTGTGATATTTTCGAATGCAAGTATATCGAAAACTGGGTAGCTTCAGTTTGACTCATTTTAATTTATCGAAACTCACCATAAGGCTACATCATACAGGCTAACGCTCAAGTTCGTTTTTTGACTGCAAATACATACAATATTAGAATTATAAATATGTAGTTTTCTGTGGAAAAATACGTGATTATGAGAGTGAATGTAAACACGTATTATAGGTGGGTAACAGTCAAAGTTGCCTTTTGTACTACTTACAACAATTTGAACAGATGAAAAAGTTGAAGTTAATTAGTTTTGGTAAGTGATTACGTTTATAAAAACTACATGGGTAATTATTTAGGTATTGATTATAGGCTTTCAAATAGTTGACTAATAACGATTTTTATTTTGTTAAATTTTAAATTTTTTTATGTAGTGAGGTTACAGAATTGTTTGCATTATAATATCAATTTGTTTAAATTATTATTATGCATGTAGCATGTCACATTGTTGTGGGTCAACGTACTGGAGTCACCAAGCTACTAGTGATTTGTGTGAAAACTCGGCAGCAGCAGCAGCTATGCAGGCAGAGCGGTTGTTTATTGTAAACCCTCAATATCAGTTACTGTCAATTGATTGTAGTTGGTTATATTTAGGCGCCTTTTTCACGTTACTTTCTCGTTATAACTCAAATACCGATTGTTCCTTCCTAAACAGGCACACGATAATTGCTTTCAGTTTTTAGCTAACTGGTCAGAGTCAATAGTTCCAGCTAGGCCAGTGATTTTTGCATGAGAGCTATCCGATTTCAGAAATATTCAACTTTTGTGTCATAATTTATATCGTTTATCATATTAAGGACGACAGTTTTCGTTGACAATAGTGAAGAATGAAGGGGAAAAAAAACTGTCCGACCAGTACAAAATGAGGAACTCTTAAAATAATCAGATAATAACCCTTCCCGATGATTTCACCATCTGGTTCAAAGCGGCTTTTAGCGGAATCCTTTCCCCTTTCGTGTTATTCAGGCAATCAACCCGTACTTAACGGGAAAGGAAAATACTACCGACATTGAAACCAATTTGAGTCAGCACGTTGTTTTCAACTCGAACAAACTCACTTCGATGTAGAGCACGGTGCAAAAAAACTCGTGCTGCTGATGTAATGACTTAATGACCGTTCTACATAGAAGCTTTTTCCAACAATCAGGATCAATGTCCATCTTGAACAATGATGATGGATGTTGAGACGGCTGTGTTGGCAGAAGTTCTACTTCACATACCAGAAGAGAATGTAAACGCGATGCAATAGTCAACTCTACGATATTTTTATTGGTGTATTACTGGAATCTCACTTGCTTTACTCTAAGTCTAGTGAGATTCAGCCTTTTAACTATTTGACTTTAATGTACAAAATAAGGAATTTAGTACACATGCATAAACACATTATACAACAGACAAGATTATGTTGAACGAGATGAACTTTTTATCCCTGCTCTTTCAACATTAGAAGAATCAACATTCGTCCCACCCCTACTCTAAAAAAAACCTCTGCCAAGTTGGACGGGCTGTATAGCTTCCTCACATGTTGTAACATGGACGTATAGAATTAGTTGAGGAAGAAAGTACGAGTCGAAATGATTGATAGGTCGACGTTATAAGAAATTAATGTTTGCGCATGCGCTCAGGCTACTATTGATTCCACAGCAGTGAAATTTATAGGGCAACGTCTAGGAGCTATCCCACACAATTTCTGAAAATTTCATCAAAATCGTTCCATCAGAATTGGAGTTACGCTTATGTCAATCTATATAACTCATAGTTACGCATGCGTATGCGCAATGGTTATTACTCTATCAATTGCAATATAATTTATAGAGAATCTGTCTTGAACATATACCCAATTATCTACCGAGTTTGAACGAAATCGGACCAACAGAGAGGAGAGGGGAAGAAACAATGTTATGAGAAATGCACGTTTGCATATGTGCACAGGTTGCTGTTGATTTGACGGAATTGAAAATTAAAGGAGTCCGTCTAGGAGCTTACTCGCACAATCCCTGAAAATTACATCGAAATAGGACTGAAACCTGTTACAGTTTTGGGCGTGACTAGGATTTACCACAGACAGACAGGTACGGAACCAAAATTGATCAACAAGCTCT
This sequence comes from Adelphocoris suturalis, assembly GCA_030762985.1. Taxonomy (NCBI): domain Eukaryota; kingdom Metazoa; phylum Arthropoda; class Insecta; order Hemiptera; family Miridae; genus Adelphocoris; species Adelphocoris suturalis. The sequence goes on from CM061043.1 coordinate 28,838,106, forward strand.
GAAATGCAAAAAAAAGTGGAAATTTAGATTTTGGACGACAAACACTATTTTGACTTTAATCACGAACATGAAGTTTCCTTACCTTCGGCAGTGAGGAAACAAAAATATAGTTAAAGAAAACAGTTGAAATATAGTAGAAAGAACATAACTATAGTTTCTTGAAAGAAGAATCTATTTTACATTCTTAGGTGGAGGATGAACAATTGAACATTATCCCACGTTACAATTTATCGAACTATGATGATGAACTGCAATGATTTCCACCCCACTACCAAAACTACTATAGGTACCAAAACTACTTTAAAAAAAAATAATTATAATAATAAAATTAAAAAAAAAAAGCCCAGCCAGCTTAGTTAGGTACGTGCCGAGGTAATAATACGCTACAAACAATTTTTGTTTGGTAGACACTAAATTTTACAGCGATACATGCTTTCTCATTATTCCGAATTCAATATCAGTTTATTATGAAGATCAACACCGGTTTCCCCATTAGGAAAAATTGTACAAGCGTTGGATTCCTGATGAAGTTGTATTGTCACGTGTCTCTTTTTGTTCCTATCCGAACTCCTTTTGTATGCCACCAGCGGCCCATAAGATATATCCATGGATTGATGTATCTGCGTGAATCGTAGCTACTTTCTCGACTATTCCAAAGTTATAGAAAGTGATGCAATCAGTTTCTCCATCTCATCGGTTTTATTTTTTCTCAGTTGCCAGATACTGACTTGAGTGATTCGAAACCGTCACACATAACCTGCCACTCCGTTTCCAATGGACTCGTTTCCAATAAATCGTGATAAGGCAATTACAACGTTGTTAACAATAGATGTGAAACAACAAAACCCACGAAGTGTCAAGAACTTTTCACGCTTTGACCTTGCATGAGCACCACCGTTGTAGTGGTTGGTGCTTCCCACGTGACCCGTACTAGTCTCCGCTTTAACGAACCACTCGGATTCATTTGCATCTAGGAAAATTCACTGCCGCGTCCTTGAGTTCCTTTGAATGAAATTCGCCGGGATTGCCGCATATCCTGCTTCAGGGGATTTCATTCACAAAATCTATTTCCATCAGATAAGTATCGAGCACCACAATTACAAAGATCTTTTATCGTTTCGCGGATTTTCCTTTAGAAGTCCAGGGATGAATCATTACTTCTCCTGGCAAGATGTATATAGCTCTGTGTAAGTGGATCAAGAGCTAAAGATGGTATTGGTATATATGTTCAATGGATTCTACGAACTGCGAACCGTTATATTATTTTTTATTAAATTGAGGTGGCTCTATTCTCTAGAAACAGTTAGATGAACCAAACAGTTGAAAGGGTAAGGAAGATTAGATGTTTCTGCGTGCGTCACTACTCGTAAAAAATAATCTTTCAATGAATGAGCGGTTCACTGAATGAACGAATTTCAACAAGAAGCTACTTGACTTACAGCTCGTAACAAGCACCAGTTATATACTCCACTATTGCTATACCTACTAGTGTAGAAATTCTATTGTGGGATTGAGTCCATGAGAATTGAAATTCACGAAATAGATTTCCGGTATATATTCATAATTTCAACCAAATCGGGTAAGATGTACCTATACCTATTTTGGACGAACGAAGCGAATCTCTACTTTGACTAGACCAGTATTTTCTCAATGTGTAGGAAAACACAATCTGTCAGTCCGACCTGCACTACAGGCCGATATTTTTAACTGCTATCGACTTGTGATTTTGACTTGAAAACTTGAAACTTGTTATCGACTGGAAATTCGGTAGGCATACTCCTTAGGCATTCAGAATATGCTGTAGAGTTTTGTGCCGATCCGTTATTATATGGCCACGATTTCTTCAATGACGTCAAACAAGACACCACAGAAAAACGATATCGTTGTGCGTAAATTTCGATAGCGTTTTACGTGACGAATCGATTGAAACCACTTTTAGACCGATCCGAGCAGGTGCAAAGATGGCAATATTCTCAACAAGGTCGATAATACCTGACGAACAATCTCAAAAACACGTGTTTATTGCAGTTCTTGGTTCCTTCAAGATGAGATGAGAAAATTAGATTCTGCTTTTTTCTAACTTTGTGAGAAACTCGGTCTGCGGCCCTTCTAGTGATTTGGATAGAACGTTTTTAGATTCTGGCAGAAGTGTGGGCAACTTTGAATTCACTCAAACGACTGACGCATTAAATTATTATTGTGTATGGGTCAAAGGTAATTATGACTCTACGCTCCACTGATCTGAGTGACTTTATTTCATTCTCAGACAATCGGCTAAATCTGGCATGATTGTTACGATTGTCCTGTAAGATTGCACGATCCCAACCCGCAATCTGCGAGGATAATATCACGTTCAGAATACCAAAGCGTGGAATTCACGTGCCTCAATCAGCTCAAGACCGGTCGTTCCGGACAGTTGTGTTCAGAGGGGTTCCATTCTTGTCAGCCCGCAGCTGCCCGAAAAAACCACCCTGGGCCACCGAGCTCGAATAGAGACAAAAGGTTAACAAGAGGCGACTTTGGACATGTGAGAATGCCATCACAGTTCATCATGGGAACTGTTCTCAGTAATTTTGTTTCTCCTTATTCTTTTAATACAGGTAGATGTTATATGTCTCTATTACGTGAGAAACCAATTAATGAAAGGAAGCTCTTGTATTTCAATTAAATTACAACTTATTTGCAAGTATCAAAATAAAATTTGGATCAATATCAGCGTGAGCAAGTTAAGAGCTTCGACACATGAAAGTATTTGATGAGAAAAATGCTGATTTTTTTTGACATAATGATGACCAAACGTTATTTACGCTCATGTTGACTTCTTTTGACATACGTTTATAAAGGACGAACGGGTGAACGTACGAGCTCAAGTTGGCCTACTTCAACTCTAACGAATTCGATCTATCAGTAAGAAGAGAAAACTCCGTTTTTATTAACTTTTCGGGATTTTTGTCATTTGTTATTTTCATACTGATAAGTACCCATCAATAACGATGAAATGTTGAGTGCGATGATTGACGAGTCTAATAAGATGACGACTTAAATTCAAATAGCCATCCAAACCCGTATTCAATTCACATTTCGGGGAATATTTCTAGGTAGGATCAATCCAGTTTGCCTGAGCAATTTTTCCTCGTTTCTTATGGTCCCTTTCCTTTTTACTGGAATTTGGAATTTGTGTGTCTAACCTTTTAAACGTGGAGTGACTGCTCCCGGTTTTACAGTTTTATCAGTTATCATCAAGAGGTTGACAAGCTGGTTTTTACAGAAAACCGAAGAAAAACAACCAATTCAAGCGCTCAAATCTCTGGGTCAAGATTAGAGCCTGAATCCCAAAACCCGTTCTCAGTTGTATAACGAAACTTAAAAAAATAATTCTGTCAAAAAGGAGAAACCATGTTGCAATTTCGGGGTGGCAAACAACATGCAAACTACTGGCTTTCTAACTTGGCGGAAGGGATAGAGTTACCTGGGTGAAATCGGCACCGATGAACGCCTGTTCCATACCGATCCATACGGTTATGGGTATTAGGAGCTGTTGGTAGGGCTTCTTGAGGTGGTAGGCCGTTGCTGATAGAAGCTGAATCCCACTCAGCTCAGATGAGTCTCCTTTCCTCTGTTTCTCTCCGTACCTGCAAACAGAATTGTAAATATTATCAGTTGAGATTGACTGCGATTCACGTAGGAAAGTTCAAGGTTTGTTGCATCAGGTTTAGTGCTGCAGAAGCATCGGGTGTGATGGAGTGCCGCCAAGAATGATCTTGGAAACTGAGTGTAATTTTTATTTAAAAGGCGAGATAAGAGGAATGGAGGCTTGGGGGAATCTTGGGGTCTTCATGATGACATATTTTATTGAAGACAAAAATAATAGTAACAGTGATAATAATTAAAAAATTAAGCTCTCGAATCCGAAAATAAAAATGTAGAAACTAAATATTCCAAAATAATCTCCCTGGAGGTTATGCAATTCGGCAACGATAAATTCTTCATGTTTAAAATTGTTGACATACACACATACATAAGTATATAAGTAAATAAATATATACGTATATGAAATAAAAACTGGAATGACACATATATAAGAAAAAGCGCAAACTTCAGGAATCGTTAATTAATAAATTTTGTCATTCTCAATTAATATTATCGCTGATTATAATTGAGACAATAAAATCCGTTCTCTCTCCAAACAGTCTTAAACAAGAGGAAAAAGTTACCAAAATGTCTAAAACCCACTTAAAAATGTTGAATTTATATATATTTTTTAGAAGAATGTATATAAAGCTGAAAAAAAGATATATATAAATTTTGGAAAAACTTTGCTGAAAAATGTACTCATTTTATTAAAATATGTTAAAAAATTGGTTAAAACTAGAAATTATTCCTTTAAATTCTAAAATTGGTTTTTTAGTCATAATATGTATGTTTTAAGTTTTTTATCATAAATTTGATAGTTAATAATTTCTCTGAAAGTACACGTAACGCAAATATTTAGAAAATGGCGTAAATGTATACGTAAAAGAAAAAATCGCTCACATGGACATGCTGCACGACTGGGACTTTTACCCTTAATATAACCGTAGACGGGACTATAAATAATACTATAAACAGAACATTTTTGACATTTATCATCTACCGTCACCACTCTCACAATCAAACTAGGTAATAACCATTCATAACTGTTCATTAGGTTTTGATCTTATATTGAAATCCTCATCCTACATTAAAAGTTTTTTGTGTTTACATTTTATGATATCATTTATTATCTCTCCTGTTCCGCATTTTAAATGATGAATATATTTTCGTTTCCTACATATGGAAAACGTGGGGATTTGTGTGAATGATAGTATACGTCTGAGGGACGAATCAGAGATGTCATTACCCAATAAAACCTTGGTATCCAAGATATTGGAAAAGGTCATTTAAAGAAGGTCAACATGATAGCAAATTATACCAACTACTTTTGAAAAACACCTGTAGTGTCAGAAACATTGTAAAACCCCGAAGCCATTTGGTGTATTATCATCAAGGTACTATTATCAAGATGTATAATTATTTTTATATAATTGGTACAATTATAAATAATTAAATTACTTTTGCACGTTACTGACTGTAGTTTTGGATTTTGATTGGGTATAAAGTACGCTAAATAACTCAATGGCAATTGATACTTTGCTGTAATTATTTTTATATAATTGGTACAATTATAAATAATTAAATTACTTTTGCACGTTACTGACTGTAGTTTTGGATTTTGATTAGGTATAAAGTACGCTAAATAACTCAATGGCAATTGATACTTCCGAGTCTACCTACAAGTAGCGGAACCATTTTTTTTTTTTTTTTTTTTTTTTTTCCAAAATCAAAATTTCTACAAACATTTTGCGTTTTACACCATATATGGTTCCGTGTGTGTGTGTGTATGTGTGTGTCCGCAAATCGTATCCTTTCTACACTTTTCATCCGATCTCAATGAAATTTTCGGGGGACGTGCAGGTTAATTTGTAGATGGCCCTTTATCAGTTTCATTGCTCACGAATATATTTATGATTCACTCATAGTGTTCGCCAAACAAGTTCCATCAAGCCTCACTTTTTCACGTTCTAGTCGCCAGATTGCGCTCAAATTTGGACGACAATTAGAAATAGACAACTGAATGATCCCTTAACAATTTCATCAAGATCGTAGCATGCTCGGAGCTGCTGAAAGAATGTGAAATCCTTGCAACATGCATAAATTAAATAGTAGCTATTAGCCATTCGATTTCGAGAAATATTGCTACGAATGAGCCGGTTAAGCTGACATTGATCATTTATTAGTTTCATTAGTTACAAATCAAAATTTCACTCTGCGCATGCGCGAATGTCAAATCCTTGTAACGATCAAGATGTCTACAGTTTACATGGGATTTCGATTAAATCCTCAGAGATTGAAGGGAGTAAATTGTAGATGGTCCCCAATGAGCTCCATCGCTTCGGAAACACTGGTAGTTTTCATACATGCGCAAACGTACATAACATCTGCTTACCAAGCATACTTTTTCATTGCCTGATTGAGCACTTTGCTCAACGTCCATATGAACCGTGGAATCATTTAACATTATATGAAACATTTCAATGGTCTATACATTCATGTTAGGGGAACATACCCAAATTGGCACACGTTGTTTCTTTTAAATTACAATTTTATTTCATGCTCAGTGAAATAGTTCAATTAAATGTTTTGGTATAACAGTGAACTATAATAGTTACTTGAAAATTATCTGTACCTATCAATAACAAAATTAGTTTCATATAAAGAATTAGTTCGGTTCCTTGGGAAGTTTTTTTTTTTTTTTTGGACCTCGCCAGTATTTTGCGCCATTTGTGCTCCAGTTATTTTGATCTAAATTAAGTAACACGTAATGGAGATTATTGGAGTACGTGATACATTCTCCGAAAACATGTAGGAGAAGAAAAAACACCTTATCGTATGTGCTGATAGTTGAAGACGCCCTTCCAACACGTTCTCGACAAGATTCCAACAGATAAATGCATTCTGTTCGTGATGTAGCATCCGACTTTAGGAATTACGTTAGTATGGACTAAAGAAGATATAATCCAGGACAAATTACAAGTGGGCCAGTTGATAGAGGTTTGGTTCTCTTAGATTACCGCAACTGTTGTTATATGAACTCTAACGATGACCTAATGTACTAAAGAAAGATAGTACCTAATTATGAAAGTGGTACAGAAAGTATGTTTATATATACTACATTAAGGTAATCGTATGTAAGGATATGAAAACACAAGCTGTTTTTTTTTCTATGTGGCTCCAAAATCTCTAATTTTGTATATATTACCGTAAATACCTGAAATTCATCAAAACTAGTGTAAACTTGTCTACAACCACTTCTGAAAGATATCCATGATTTTGATTTCAGAACTATATTTTCACCCCTCAAAAGTGAATACAGAGCTTCTTGTACCTTGGTAGTCTCAGAGAACAAAATATGATTTTCAATACCGCCAAAACAGCAATTTCGTCCTGCTGTATGAACTTCAATATCATCGGTTCATTTTACAAATTTTTTTCAATCAGCATTATACTATGTGAACCAAATGCTGCATACGGAATTATCTCTCAAAACTTAAAAAGTAAAAATAATTTCCAGCTAGAATTTATTTCTGTCTAATTCGCTATATTCAGATATTTACAACCCAGTATTCTTGGTCCAAATTCATGCTGAGATCGAGAATGTTGCAAAAGACATCAGATTTCTCAAAACTTTTGATTGGGCCGAAGACCTTGAATGGGTGACCCAGTTGCTCGGCTTACAACGGAAATTCTGCTCGTCGGCGTCGTCGGAAATTAGTCCGCGAATGAAATCGATTGATTTAGTGAACCTTCAATAATTGGAGAACCCCGCGTTTCAATATCGATGAATTAAGAAGAAAGTCCCTTCGATTAGACCTGTCTAGAATTAATGACAAATAGGTGACCACTAACGAGCGAGACAAATTGAGACTCGTCTGGTAACCTTATATATTAAAAAAATTTACGAAATCTAATGTCTGTTAATACGGCCGTTCTATCCAGCTGATTTCCTTCATTTTTTTTTAATGAAAGGTATATATGCATAGATTCGTCATCAAGCATTGAAAATCAGATAACTCAATTTTTTATAGCTTTGCCCTTTGATATCTCAGGTTCTAATTGAGATACATTGTTCGTTTTGGTCTAAGAACACTAATTGAATATCGCCCTTTCATCTGATTGAGTATCAACTAAATTGGTTGAGTTTGAAAGGATTTATGCGCGGAAAACCCATTATTTTAAATTGCTAAAGTTTGGCAAAAACATATGGTTAGATAAAAAAACAAAGGGTGGTCCCCTTCGTTTCAGGAGAGGGATTTCTGCGAGCTTCTCCACCCGTCTCCTACTTCCAAGGTCTGGGCGGTTCCTGTCTTTGCCTGTGCTCCCGCCGCCACCTCAGCCCATCAGGCCGCAATGGGTGCTCTGTCAGAATAAATCTCGCCAAGGAGCTGGGCAGTATAAATCTCGCCAAGGAGGTGGGCAGTATAAATCTCACCAAGGAGGTGGGCAGTATAAATCTCACCAAGGAAGTGGGCAGTATAAATCTCGATGATGGGGTGGGCAGTATAAATTGGATTATTATTAACCAGTATTATTGGATACTGATTGGCATCAGAGCGCAATGGTTGACCTGTCAAGCCGAAATGGGCCACAATGGGCCCGTCAGGCCACAATGGCGGGGATTGGCAGGCAAGGCTTGCAGGGGGTGGCCCTCTAGTTTTTATTAATAACAACTTGTAAATATGACGATCGGAAACATCAATAAGTGAAATGTACAGTTTGAGCCTAGTGAAGGACTATTAGACGACAAATGTCAATTCATAGATAATGGAAAATTACTTTTAGCAAGCCATTTTTTCGAATACGGGGACGATTTGTTAATGATGTTTATTGAAACAGAGTTGAATAGATGATTTTAATGTTTAATGTTGTGTATCAAGGGTGGCTTCACTAACCCTAAAGATCTATAGACGTTCATCTGTTCATCTGAATCTGTTTGCCCTACGCACAGACTGTCCTCAAGTCCGCATCGAAGAAGTTTACGCCGTGGCTGAGCTATAAAAGCATAATAATTAAGTCTGTGCTTTAGAGTATTTGCCTCGAGTATTAACTCAATGCTGATGATTGCCTTTTATTGTTTATATCTGTTGAATTACCTAATGTGCAATGTGCAAATTGGAGCGTTACATAATTCATACTGAGATAAAGGTTTATATCGTTTCCTCGTTACGAGTTGTAATTTTTCCTGCAATGATATCTGTTATGTAAGAAAAAAAAAACTTCGCGAATGACACCGGGCTTACATTATGCCGAGAGAGATGGTGCGGGCAAGAAGAACACTATCGTTAATGAAGTGACGTAGAAGTCGGGAATTATTCTGGTCTCGTGCCAAGGGTGCTGCATGATTCACTTGCGTGACCATTGCCGTTTTCATTACCTTCCTACAAAATCATCATCTCACGTTTCCAAGTTTGCTCCTAGAGGACCCACATTCGGAAGGTCTGAAATTGTTTAGGATTGTTGTCTCGTAATAAATAACATATCTATCCAGGTTATGGACTGTATGACCGATATGTTCGGTCCATCATCTTTATATTGTTCACCGCCAGACGGGAACAAGAAAAAAATAAAATGATGATTAAAAGTTCATATGTAACCTCTGAGCTCACTCATCTGATGAAGGTCATCGTATTTACATCTGAGTCTGTTTATAGGTTGTGGAAGCATTGTGGCACCTTTCGGGATATGGGAAAAATCAACATTTCCACTCGATTTTCTGTCTTTTTTTTCCACAAACCTAAAAAACTTACCCTCAGGCGTAATTCCATAATAAACATCCATAAATTCTAATAAACTTACGCAGGTACATTAAAAGACAAAGCCATGACCCTTCGCTCTAAAATAAATTGAAAAAATGTCGAAAATAATAGGAGTGTTAAGGGTGATGCTTAGACAGATGAACCGATTGCTGGAAAAATTAATTTTAATTGATTTTTTAAGGATTTGTCAGGTCTAACCCTCGAAAGTCCTCTTTGAACTTCGTTGCTGTTGGTATTATGGTTGCCTATGGGCATGCTTCCTTGTAGTTGCAACTGTTTTTCTCCAATTACGATTGCGTTTTCAGGACTATATTGTCACCTGTAAATTTCAATGTTGACAAGGCTAGCATCAGCGCATGCGTGAACTCTTCTTATTGTTACTTTGCAGTCTAAGTTTTAAAAGACCAGAGGCTGTTTCATTAGAATTGAAACCCTCTTCTTAATATCAGAGTTATTTAAAATTAACGTAGGTAACTTCCCATGTAGTGAGACTTACCACACCCGTCAAGGTTGTTCGGAAAGTAATGTTTGCTCTTTGGTAAGGGAAGCTACTGCCGCCTCTTTTAAGGTATTTATCCGCACCTAGATCGCATCGGGTTTTGAACCGGGAAATTCGTGACATTACATCCTATTACATATTATTTACATCCTAACAGACAGGACTTTATGACAGAAAAGTAATGTTCACTAAGACCAGATTCAGTTTTATAAAATCAACCGATTTTTATAAGTTCTACTTAAAGACCATATAATCACCATATCTATCCTATCATAAAATCCTGTCCATTGTAATATGTAATTGCGTCAAGAATTTCCAGGATACATATACATTTATATGTGCGTACATAGAACTTTTAGAGGGGTTTATTTATCCCGTAGCTATGGAGATCCATAGCGACTACTACAAAGAACGCGCTAGACCTAATGACTCCGAAACCTGACGTCAGGCGGTCCTTTGTTCCATTGAAGAAACTCGACGCCCAAATCAGCTGATCCCATCGATCCTCTTTGTTCGGCAAGAGGTGGAAGCCTATGAATGAATGAAGGTGACTACGAGGTTTTGAGGACCGAGCGGCGAATAGAGGAGTTTAGCAGGGGGTCTACGGCCGCTAGGAGAAAACGGAAATGGTCCTTCGGTTGATCCGGTTCCATTCTTGAGAAGTGAGTTATTAGCTACATTCTTGGAACCTCTAAATAGACGAGTTTGATACTAACGACGGGAGAAAAAACCAAATTAAAATCTGCGAATTCGTAAGCACAAACCGCTTGCTGCACATAATTGTATGATAAAGGTTTTTGATTCGACTCATCTAGCTTTTGATATCAATGCAGACTGTTCTGAAGAAGGCTCTGGAATATTAGACCACTTCTTCAAAATTTTAACGGAACGAAGATAAAACACAAAGTTTTCAGATCTCCAGTATCCCAAGCTCTCCTTTTGGAAATATTGTACAGTACGGAGTTCTCAAGCGGACTGAAACAGTACACAGCAACAGTAACAGCTGCAGTATACGACCAATCAACAGAAAGCAGCAGGCAATGGTATCAATACGTGGTCGTTCAACCTCTCAAACCAGCTGAGTATAGCCGACAACAAAATCATAATTGGTTGACTCCTTGTTTGACAGTAAAATTCGTTTAAATCATCTTCTCGACCCTCTCATTATTGTGAATAAAGCTGCTTAGCAGTGAACTGTCAATTCCTGCATTGCATTAACTCTCTCAGAATGAGAAACCACTTCTCATCAGGTGCGTAATTTGCGAAACACAGTATAAACTCCAGTTATGTAAATTGCTTCTCTCTTGAAGTGTAGACCTTGAAAGCTCTTCCTGGCAATCACAATCAGCTCTCTCTCTCCCTGTGGAGAACGTTTTCCCCCTTCAATTCGTGTTTACTGTTGTCAATAATATGAGATAATTAAATAAGATTCGTTCCATCTGTTTTTTTCCACAGAATCGACATTCCTAGCCGATCACTGATATTTCTTATATCTACAAGAACTTCCGGTAAATTTAATTTCAGTTGTAAAAAATTAAAATCAGGCAGTTATAGCGAAATTTCGAAAAATTCATAACCCAGGTTTTAGGCTGATATTTCCTAAGCCGTAATTTAAAAAAAAAAAAAGGAATTCTCTGATCTGACACAGCGATTCTGAATGCAATTTTAAGGGACATTTGAGAAATTACAACCATTTATCCAAAAACTATGACTATAAATCGTACTCTAGTGGGAAAAATTAAGAAATTATATTAAAATATAATAAATTAATAGAATAAAGTTCCAAAACCGAAATTTTCAATTTCCATATTCTCTATTTCTTGGTTCAGTTCCCCAAAACTATTAAATTTTCAAAAATGGAGCATGTTGAGTTTGTTAATACTGTACTATTAAAAGAATTCTATGAGAACGAACCTAGAAGTGTACAGGCAAAGAAATGCTGACTCCCTTATATCTGTACTAAGACAAATGACTTCAACGGTGGGTTAAGAAGGCTTTCCAGAATATTTTCAGCAAGCGTGTTTGTAAATTTATATGCAATTCTGATGAAAAACATGATTGTAAAATGTCCATGGTAGGGAAGATCGGAATGAATGGCCTTAAAATTTGGTAAAAATTATGAAAATAAGAATTATTTCTAATCAAGAGAAAACTGTGAGTTTTTGTTTTGAATCACCTGAAAATACATGTCCTCACACGCTAAGCACCCTTTAATGATCTAAATTAGCACAAATAATCACACGGAACCTTAAGGTTTTTGTATAAATCGTAGCTCAACATAAAAGTGGTTTTTTGGAGTTCTCAGCTACCGTTCGAATTATGGTAAAATTTCCATATTTTATATTGGATGAAGTACAACGATGTAAATAGTGCGTCTCAAGATTATTGATTAGTTTTTTTTTTATTGATTTGGGTTGCGTACAATCCATAAATTGAAATCCCAATAAAAAAGATCCAATTTCAGGTTTTTGGGCATTTTTCGACTTTTTTTTAGCGAGTTTTTGAGAATTTTCGTTTAAAATTCAGTATATTTATCTACACGAAAGTGTACTCCGAGGAACAAGGTCTAGTTTTCATCAAATATTGATTACATTTTCTGGGAATTTGTGGGTTAGGCTGTAGATTGTACCCTACCAATTTCATTTTTCTCAAATCATTACTCCATTCTGCGCATGCGCTAACGTAAATTACTTCAAGCATCATTTCTCTGTTTTTTTGTTAACATCTTTACTGTGAAGTGTGAAATTGCGGGGTCCATTATGAATCCTGAAAAGGATTTCTATAAATTATTACCTACGGATATTCAGTATATTAAAAGTGGATGTCATAAATACTTGAACATTGTTTTTCATGTTCAGCACTCCAAAAATATGAAATATTAAATTTTCCAGAATTTTAGCAGGTGTTATAGTCACTGGCTCCGCTGTGTTGCGTCAGCCGTTGGGAGACAGTAACAAAACCGCTTTGGTGCGGATTCAAATTTGCCCCGAGGACTAATGAACGGTGAATACAACATGAAAAGCTTAGCTTATATTCATTCCAAGTTGGAACAATCGTAATCATCCGTCTCGAGTAACGCACACGTGATAATGAAGGCTCGGAGATCCGTCAAAAGACTTTCCTGAGGGGGATTCGACCCCATTGTTCCTAAAGACATCAGTGAGCATCTGCCACACACCTATTGTTGGATGTTTAGTCTTTTCAAAGAACTAAAGAAGAGGCTTTTTCATGTATCAAACTCTTTATGGACGCAGCATTCAACCAAGATCGTCATTTCAAAGGGTGGCTTCAACTTTCGTCTCATCTTTAGTCTTAACAATAAGTCTTGAAAATATGTATATCTGTCAGTTCCTTTTCCTGTCGCATATAAGCATGTAAAATTCTTTCTGCTTTTTTTCGTAATTATTCCGTGCCTTATCACTTTTTACGCTCGTCCCAAGTAGGTGATCCGGCGACACTGCTGAAAGGCACGGACTAGCTCGTTCATCTATCAGGCTTCGCGAAACTAATCTGCGAAGCTAATGAAAATGTGTACGCATGGAATGGAGATTTCCGCAATACTTAGTTACCGTAAAGACCGCTGCAGAATGGCAATGAGTATCATCCAGTTGATCGAGAATCTCATCTCGAAGATCTATAGGGAAAAACAGCCAGAATAAACAATTTTTCCCAAGTTCCTCAAGTATATCAAGCGAATAAAAGAGTTGACTGCCAAATTTTCTGTCTGTCTGGCATGTTGTTTATTTTAGTGTCTGTCTGTAGCTGGTGAAGATTTTCCCAAAAGTTTAGAACGAACTCGACCAATCTTACTTCAGAGGGTTTCTATATACTCAAGATCATTGGCTGCTGAAAATACAGCTCTCAAAACACGAAACATCCACATCTAAAACAAATTTATATGATACGATATGATCAACACGGACTATGGAGAAGGAGCGCAACGTGGAATGATACCTACGAATGATAGAAACACACATTTTCTGTCATGCACTTATAAAAGTGGTTCATGGGCGTTTTTGTACTTCCTAAGTTGAAATAAAAGTAAGTGGAATGGTAGTTACACTTGAGTTGCAAAGACATTGAACTGACTGAATCCACGTCACGCCATTGTTTGATATTGAACTTGACTGAACGAACGAGTGAGAAAGCGTTCGGGATGATGCGCACATTAGCATTTTGCAAAAGCAGTCCCATCGAGGCGGAAATAATATGTCTACGGACGGGTCTTGTGTGAAAGATACAACAGTAGATTGTTATAGCCGGTTTGCGTTGCTAGTCTGAGAGGCCTCCACAACACGAGCTCTCAATATCACCATGTTTCTTCAAGAAAAGAAGAACCATCTCAAGATACTAATCAAACAGAGCGATGAAACAACAAAACAAAAAACTATTTATTTAAACAACAAAATAAAATAGGTTAAACAAATTATGAGAAACGTAAAGTTCTCTTTTACTCTCATACTCGTTGTAACTGTTAGTAACAACCCTGGGTTCCGATTGAGAAATTACTCCGTTGCAAATGTAGCTTCTTTCATAATACTAGACTAAAAAGCAATATTATTCTAATATACTAATCTCATATACTAAAAAGCACATCCTCAGTTCTTCCGAGACCCCCTCGTGCTGGAGGCGGGTATTATTGAAAAAACGGAGATATTATTGAAATTATATGAACCACTCCATAACAGCAGTCTGAGGCCTGAGTCCATTTGTCTGCTAGGCGCTCTGCCATCAGTTACACGAAAGCCGCCATTTGTGGAGGATGTACTGTGTCAGCGAAGCAGACTTTGGACGAAAATTATGTTAATTCCTTATGAGTCTTCGTGTTTAGTCTGTGGTCATGATAAAGAAAGACTTTTAAAAATATAAATTGCCTGAAAATTATAGCAATAGGTAGCCTCGTTGGGAATCAGCTATGCCATAGCAAAGACAAGATTTGATTTACTCCAAGTGAATTTAGAAGTGCTATTCTATCCGGTTTAAGAAAATACCGGTCATAGTTTAACCACAGCATTGTGTTGAGATACTCATGGAAATACTGAATTCTGCTTCGATCTTGAACTCACCTGTAAAATTTGGGTTATTACTACGAGACACCATAATGAAAGCAAATATCTATTCGGCTAACTCATGATCACTGCATAAGATAATAGAATAGAGGCAGTTTGTTCATTTTCTTGGCTACAAAGGGATTTCTTGTTGAGGGGCATGGAAACCTCAGAGGATGATATTGCTCGATTACCGTGGTGTTGATAAAGATGACACCCTCTCTTTTTCACCAACATGCGATAAGTATCCTCATATCAGTCAAACAAGAAAAAACAAGGAGAAAATATCTGTGGACATGTGAGCAGCTAAATTAATTTGCCTTCTATATTTACACTCAGCCTGGGTATTTGCGATTATGAAATTCAATCCTTCATTTTGAGGTTTCGATGGATCAAACTAAAGTAATTGACAGTTCTCAACAAACAGCGGTGGCCGCAATTAGCGGATATCCCGCTAATAATATTCCGTAGGCAATCGAGTTAGAGAGCTCGTTCACCTTGCTTTGGGGATGTTGCACAAAGGCCTTGCCGCGAATAAATTTTGGTTCTCGCAAAACATTCAAATCGCCGGAGACAACGAGCTATGACGGAGGGAGGCTCGCCAATCGGGTTTCTTCGCGAAGGTATTTGAGCAGAAACGGGCTGATGAATGACCCACGATAGGCCTTGGAGGTAATAAACGTTTTCTACCTTGTGGTGCTCGCGTGTTCCATTAAGATGAGTATCCGACGGGGGTTTCTTTGTTCGGATCTTGACCGGACGGCAATCGCGTTCGGAGAGCATCGCGATACGGAAGGATGAGAAGGATGAGAAATGTGTTCCTCACTGACGGTGTATCTGGTCAGGAATCCATTTGAGGAATGGAGTTTAGAATTCATTCTGTATCAAGCCTCATGCTGTATAAATGGCTACCGTCACCCGTAACAGAGACTTCTACACTCTTTGGAGCGGTTATGAATCTTCTCGTAAATATCTATCAATTCCAACGGCAGTCGGCTGTTCCTTCTTTTTTCTTAAGAAGTCTAATGCACTGGTCACTAGTCAGAGAGACATCTACACACTTTGGAGCGGTTATGAATCTTCTCGTGAATAGCTATCTATTCCAACGGCAGTCGACTGATCCTTCTTTTCTTATTTTTTTATTTTATTTTATGTATTTATTTATTATTAATTTTTTTTTTTTTTGCCTGCTCTGCATCCCATTGTACGTACTTATCTTTCGCATGATATTTGCATTTCAAGTTTACCGTCATCATAATGTCATTTTTGTATCAATTAAGAGGCCTTTCTTTATGAAATCTTTCTCTTTATCAGATCTTTCTTTATCTTCACGTCTTTCTTTATATTTTTGTGGAAAGATGAGTAGGGTGAGAAATGTGTTCCACTCTGACGGTGTATCTGGTCAGGAAGCTTAGAATTCATTCTGTATCAAGTCTAATGCATAATAAATGGCTACCGTCACCTGTCACAAAGACTGTAGAAACACACTTTGGAGCGTTATGTAGTTTAGATTGCGGCTCTAGCCAACATAAAGTGTAGGGTCGCAGCACATCACTCAGATTTTCCATTCAAAAGACATATGAGAGTATACGAAATGCAAAGAATATTATTTTACTACAAAGAACTAGAATGCGGAGATCGGAGGTGAGAATAAGACGTCGTTTCCAAAATAATGTCTCTGTTTTTCTTGTAGGTATCCCTGAGGCGCCTCTATCCGAACTTATTTGAATATCAGGGCCAAAGACCCGGCAGGTCGCTCCTTATGGAGACATCATTGGATGATCCGGTTCTTCTTGACATGCACACGGACTTCCCCGGTTGTAAAAAGAATGGAATCCGTCTTCTTGGAGGGAATGCGGTATTTACTTCGCGGGCGATGTCTTCTTTCTGCCAAGGCATCAGCGGTTCCGGAATGCACAAATGAAAAACGGTTGTTCGAGTTTCATCAGATGGATTACCATAATACAGTCTAATTTAAATCTAACCATGATGGACTTGGTCGTCAGTGTGGAATCCTTCTCCTAAAAGATATATTCAACATCTCAGCAAAAAGTTTCGGGAGTGTTTTTTCTGATGTTTTCAAATCATTTAAAATTCAGTTTTTACAAGTTATCCGACTGTTCATCCTCAAAAATAGCATGTTTTGAGAATAGTAGCAAACTTACTAATAACAAAAATTTCATAATCAGCAAAACAGTCAGATTATTAAGTATTTAGAAAAACTTTTTTGACATCGTAAAATTTATGGTTTACCTTTTCATTGCGCTCAAAGAGCTCAATTTTCAAAACAATTTGACATTAATAATACACGAAAATTCGATTTACAAAAATTTTCTCGTACAATCATGCTGCATGACGTACTTTTTAGCAAATTTTCGTATTGCAATGGGACGGAAAATTTTAAAATCAAAATTTTTGAAAAACTTCTTTGTTGAATCCGTTTTCATTATGACACGAATCCTAGAGAACACTTTTTCATGCATTTTTTTGACCACATTAAATTGGTGAAATTTCAAAAAATGTGCTCAAAAAATCACTTAAAATGTCTAAAAACGGCCAAAAATTGTTGAAAGGATCAATTTCAGCAGAATTTTAGTCAAAACAAAATCATTAACAATTAAATAGAACATTATACAATTTTGGCTCAAAATTACGCCAAAAAAAGCACTTAAATTTCACTAATATCTGCTTAAAAATCTTTAAAACTGCAACAAAAATTAAAAAATCCAAAATCTTTTTTGAATCACCGAATTTCATTTAATACGAAGTACTAGTAGTAGTTCTTTGTACTCAAGATGCTCAAGTTTCAATGTAATTTAACATATTATATACTTACCTAATACGATAGGTGGTAATTTAAGAAAATTTGCTCATAAGTTCATGTTGGATGTCGCACTTTTTTTCCTTTGATTGAGGTCATATGATCGGTAGTTAGGTATGTCTTATCTCCCCCGAACGTTGACGTTCCACGATTCTCTTTGTTCATTCAGTATCCCTAGTCTTGCTATATCATCAAACGATAAAAACTCAAATTTTGCGATGAGCGGAAAAAATTGATTAAAGACTAAAGGGAAGGAAGAAAGGTTTAACCTCGGAGATCCGCGAGCTTGGCATTAGTCGCGGAGGCCCCTTATGAAACCCCGCGATGTTTTTCACTGGGGTAGGAAGGGCAGCCGTGTCTAACGCGTCTGGCACCTTACCGACAACAGCGCAGTGAATGTGGAGCCTTCGTCGCTTTTAATCGACGCGACGAGGCGAATTTCCGTTCATCACGTTTTCGAGTTGAAAAAGTAAAGAAAAAAAAACTGCTTAGAGGACGTCCAAGACCATTCATGTTTGGGTGAGCACCTGAAAGGGGCCTTCGTGTTGATAAAACATTGGGAATAGGGCAAACCAAAATGAAAACATGAACGGAGTGTTCCAGCAGATCAAAATTAACAATCATATACTTAAATCAAAATCAAACCAAGCCGCTCTTTATAGTTTCAGGTCCTTGGCCCATACGATGTAGGTAAATTTCTGTATTTCGCTGTATTTTGGCGTTCTTCAACACTTCTTTCTTAATGAGATATCACTAATGTGTAAAAAAGACATGAAAATTATTTTCATTTTTCTTATTTCCTCATATCTGAATTTTCGACCCTTCACGGGCCGTTTCGTAACAATATCATGTTTCAAAATATGGAAAATCTAGGCTTAAAGTTGATCTTTCAGACTTGTAAAATAGTCCAAGATCTTGTAATATCGCACATTGGAAGACGTAAGTATAAGCAACTCGCACCTATGTGCTTATATATAATACATAAGACTCAAAATATTTACCTAGAATTTGTATACTCAAACGAGATAATAAATAAGTATTGAAATTTATCAAAGAAGAACTTTTTTCAAGGAAAAGTCCAGACATGAGAAGAAGTCTTTAGAGGAAGAAGGCTTACTTGTAACTCACGTTTCCCGTGTGAATCTTTCACTCAAATAAGGATTCAGGAATGCGTATGTCGACTTGACGCTTAATACCTATGTGATAATCCGTCCTTACAAACAATGAATTACGCAGTATGCTGATTGGAGGAGGTTTATAATAAGAAATACCATCATTGCAATACTGTTAACACTTGAGAAATAGAGAACCAAGTTTATTTCACCGAGAGTATCATATGGAGCCTCACGGCATTCCAACAGCTGTTTAGCCAACTTGTTGAGGTGTGTTGACCTAATAATATTGTCAACATTTCTGCTTTGGAAGAGATAAACCCCACACCGGTTAAAACAAATTGGAATGCGGCTCAATAAGTTATACTTATCTATCGGCTGGTATGGCGATGAAGCAAGGAGGTGAACATTATGTAAAAGGATTTCTAGATCAAGCGAATGAACCAAGGAGATTTCCTATCAAATTATCGACTTGTTTTTCTCGTTATGGTACGTTATTATCACGTTATTTCAGTCAGTAGCAACAATTTTATCCATTTAACCAATCTATTCCCTGTAGATTGAAAAAAAAAAAATTATGGTAGAATCGCACTCGTAACGCACTGGAAGTATTAGGTCAACAGCATTCGAAAAAATCTCAAGCATAAGGAGGAAAAGGTCAATAGATGGCCACAAAATTGAAAAATTTGAACTCAAATGTCCATAAATTCCAACAGAATATACTCAAATATATCTTTAAAAAGGGGGAAATCGTGTTATGTATGCAGGAATACTATTACAGAATACTATTTTTTCAAGTTGTTTTACCATACCGTTAAAAAAAAAAGGCTCAATAAAGGGCTCACAGAATGTACTGATAAGCGATTGGAATTAAATTTACTGTACGGCCTCATACAAAGATACACACAAAAAAGTATGTGTCGTAATTCCTTTGAATATTGCTGAAAAAACTGTAAACACATGGAACCGACGAACTTAACTAAGCCACCATCAACTAATAGTAGGTGTACAATGCAGAGTAGACAAGTGTAATATGAACGTAGTATTTGTATCAAATAGTTCTTGAAGTTAATGTTCCAAAACCTCTAATTCAAAACCTCATAATAGAAGAGACCTAATATAATTGAAGAGATAATTCCAAAACCCATGCAAGACACATGTTGTTCAGAGATGTGTTTGATCATTGATGTAACTACTGTGATGATGAGATATGGAAACTTTGAGTGACACATATCAAGCTGAGAAAGTGTTCTCAAAACGTGACATTTTAAGCCGTAATTACGGCGCAATCTCTGAAACACAGAAACCAAAAACTTTTGAGATGGGCGTAACATCAATCTCTTTTGTATTAACCTCCACTACATATGCTATCTTAATATGTTGTAAGGTGCTGCTAAAATCATGTGTTCTCCTCTTTTCTCCTTGTCACTTATAAACATGTGGTTTTCTTTGACAGATTTACCTATTGACCTGTTGATCAAATTTTAATAAATTGCAGAGAATTATCGTTTTCTTGCTCGATTAAAAGATTCATTGTTTAGAATAACAAACCAAAATCAGATCTTGGTTTTGAACAGCAAGGTACCGCTAAGCGCCCGATACACCGTTACAGACCCACAGTGGATTTTCCACGGCCACCACCCACTCCGGTCCGTGCGGTCCATTTGCGTCACTGTCTCTCAGATCGGTTCCTTGTTTACGCCAAGACCTAACGAGACACTTCCTAGCCTCTGAAATTCATGAATATTGATCGTTTCAAACGCCCAGTGCCGGTAAACATTGCGACGTTCTTTTACCGCCTTTTCGAGCTCCTTGTTTTACCACCGGAGGTTTGGCTATGCACTGTTATTTTCCCTCGGCGTTCAGTAGATGCTAACTTGACTTGATGGACAATAGTTCTAGTGCTGTTAGGTTTTCTCTTTATTATTACTTCAACAGTGAGTTTAAAAATATTGCAGAAGTTCCGAATTTGAATCGCTGTTGTGGATTTTCGTTGTTTCGTTTCTTCGTTCCATATCTTCACAGCTGCTCCACCTTTTGTGACCAGGCTCCTTGCAAATCTTTCTGAGTCTCATTCCAACGGCTCGATGATTGCGAACTGGATTTTGCCCCTCAATCACGCAAGAATCTATGAATAAGGTTTGTTTCAATTTTCAGCTTGTACTGTGACTGTTTGTGGAATTCTGAAAGTCACATGGAGGAGCCATCACAGGGGCAGACGAGGGCGTGAATGGTTCTCTAAGGCCTATTGCGGCTGTGCCGAACTTCGCGTGCTTGCTTGGAGCTGCCTTTTGAGCAACTGCAGACCAATCTAGGTGATAATAGGACTATGAAGAATTTGATCATTCTTGCCTTTCCCTATGCCACACTCCTTGCTTCTTTTGGTCTCCCACTAGGCCTGGACTTTAATCATCGCCACCATTGCAGACTTAAAGTCTGCACAAAAGTTGTGTTATGAACACATTTATACATCATTTATGAAGCAACTGTTGTTGATCTCAATTAAACTTTCAAAATAATGAGAGACATTGCCTAAATCTACTCAATGTACATTGAAGCAATTGAAACCTAAGCTAACCAACGTACAGGCTTTGTAAGGATAGACTGAAAATTCAACCCTAAGTTATTGCAACACATTCTGAGAATGTGGACAAAAGAAAAATACTCGTGCATACGACAACCAGCAATATAAGGAATACAATGTCAATTCTCAACTCTTGTTTAACATACCTGTCACTGGAAGAAAAAATTCTTCTTATCGCCACTAGGTATATGATGATCACATTTCATGTTTCCATCATGTTACATTTTATATCACATTTCATGTTAAAAAAATTCCGCTTCCTGAATTGAATAATATCATAACTAAATCTGGTCAAATGATATTAATAAAGAAACGCATTCTAAATAGTAATCTGCTATTCAAAGAGAGCTTTTGGGTTTTTTGCTTTTTTAAAGTTTTTATCGATTGTCTAGCAAATTTTGATGAAATTTAAGTAAATTTTTCAGCATAATTTTGTACATAAATTTTCTATTGTTCTTTTAGCGAATCTTTATAGAAAATGAAGCTATTGCTATGGCTCTAAAAATTTCAAAATTAAAATTTTCGACCATTTTCTTCATTTTAATCCGTTTTGAGGCATTTTGAAACGAACCCTAGAGTTTAACGCTTTTTCTTTGATATACGAAAAAGCGCAAATTTCAGGAATAGTTTCAGAATCCCTCAAAACGGATTTCAATGGAGACATTTTTTAAAAATTTTGATTTTAAAATTTTCCGAGCCATTGCTATAGCTTCATTTTCTACGAAAATTCGCTAATTATATTTTTTATGCGGGAATTTTCAAGGAAGGACGAAGAAAATCAGCCATTTACAGTTGTTATACATTTCAATTTAGGTTTATATTGTCACGACTCGTCATTCTGACCAGTCATATGATAATGTTCGGTCTTGGGTTTCTAAATCACAGACTTCTTTCAGAACAAATATTTTTCAATATTCAAAACAGATGTAGCGAAGCTTTTATTTGACGATAAAGTGAGTGATAAGCTCTAAACTTAACTGGCTGATTGGCTGACAAACGTGGAAAAAGAAAAAGTGTCCGAATAACCTGTCGATTCTGTTTGTAAGGAGAGATCCGAGTTGAGAAAACCTCTCATGAATATTTAACAACAATTTCGGGGGAGCTCCTGAATGAACTACATTCCTATCCTTGTTTGGTGAGGGAGCCGAAACGGGAGGTTGGTGATGAAATTTACTGATCGCGATTTCTTGTACAGAATCCCTCCGGCCGTTGGTCTTCAAAACTGAGCTTCAAACTGTTTTTGAAACACTGAACTACGAAAAAACAACCACAAAAGCTCTTTCTTGTTAGTTTCTAACTCAATTGAACTTTATTAGTCTGTTGTGTATTTAGAAATGCTCGATTCAAAATTTGCCTTCAATTTTCTGTAATGATGACTGGAGCGGACTGGTTTGTTCGAAATTCAGTTATCCACAATGATCTTCACATCCCGATGGTGAAAACTGTGATCAAGGACACGTATGTGAGAATGAGCAGCAAAATGGTGAACCACACTAATCCCTTGATAGCATCCATTCCCATCAATTCACCTGAACTCCCACCGAGCCGTCGCCTAAAAAAACGTCGCCTTCAAGACGCTCTATTAGGTGATATAGAGTTCGAAAATATGGAATAAACTGGATGAAGGGTAGCCACTGGGCTACACCTCACTACATGTGCCACGTGAATTAGGATCTTTATCCTACTATATTTAATTGCAAGCAAAACTAATCATACACTTATCTAATTAATTAATAAAAAAAAATAAAAAATAAAAAAAAATTTTCTGTAAAATATACTCCATGATGACGTTAAATCTACACGATAATCATGGTGATAGCTTTTCAGAATGGTTATAAATTAAGGGTATCTAATGATTAAAAGTGGATGAAAACGGATCGTCTAAAATTTATTCTCTTCGTCTATAGAAACGCTCAGCGCTCCCTACGCCATCTTCAATCGTTTCTTGAAAGTTGATACTTGGTAGTTTTCAAAGGCCCTGAATCGTGATTTAAGGTGAAAAGTGTGAGACGATAAAGTTAGCAATAATATGAATTTAACAAACCAACTATTACTCACAGTACAATGATTGTACTGATTGAACAATGATTGTACAATGAATTTGTGGAAGCAGTGTGGAACCATTTTACATATTATCACGCTAAAACCTAATATTTCAACTACCATTTCGTCAATGCTTAACCCTTCAGTTATATTTTAGTCTTCTTCAGTTTTATTTCGTTTTCGATTTCAGGTTCTTTTAGCTTGTTAAAATTCTATACTTTTTCTGTATTTTCATGCTTCCATTAGAGAATGGGATTTATTTCCTTGCTATAATTTACTCTCCAAATAAATCTAATATTCTTCCCTTATGGTTGAATTTCGAACATTTTGCACGTTCTATTGTTTTTAGTTTTGCTTTAGTTTGGCTTTTATTTATACATACTTTTCAACTTGTATTACAACTTTTCTGCTATCATCTCATTTTTCGATCCACTATCCATAGGCACTCCAGTGACTATACAAACTTCACAAAGCTAGAAAGCTCCCTGGTTCTTCTCTATTCTCAGAACTGGAAATTGGTAAAAGTTAGAAAGAGGATGATAGCTGTGTTGGCATCATCACAAATTTAAACAAAAGTGATGCAATTGCCCTAAACGTCCTTGCCGAAATAAAACACTACTCTCGTGATTCTCATAAACTTCGAAATCAATAACGCTGAAGGAATGCATGCCTATAAACTGAATATAAATTAGGCAAATTAAGTAGGATTTCATATTTAACATATATTTTATATTATTTGCGTGTCCCTGTTCCAGATTTCAACACGGTAAGTATAATCAAGGATGTTGGGTGCCGTGGGATTTTCTCAATAAATCCTGAATGATCTCAAAATCGGCATCAAGAAGTATCACAGGGCAATAAGAGTAACTTGGCGTGTTACAAACATGGCGTCCGAATTCTGAAGGATCTGTGGGAACTTGAAACCGATCAGGCAATACGAACTCCACCGAAAAAAACCGGACGAGGAGGAAAGTTTTCCTGAACGCAACCTGCAGAATGAGCCTAAGATTCCCCTCGGGCGATCTGTCCCACTTCTGGTTGGAACACTGACCTCTCTTGCATACGAGTGTATCGTATTTCCAAATAGAGTTACTTCCTCCTCCAGCTCTTCTCGACGAATTTTTACAGAACTGGGTTCTTCAGCCCACGTTTATGGCTAGTCCTAGAATCAGATGCCAGGTCAGGGCTTCGTCACCTTGCAAATGCCCATTTCTATTCTTAATAATCGAACAGTTCAGCAGCAAAAAGCAATGCACAGACCGCGATTATTCCATTTAAAGCCTTTTTAAGTTACCGTCTTATATATTATTAGCCTCTGAACTCCAGATAAGTGTGACATCTGGATTGCATTAACATTTTGAAGAGACGCGATCAAAACATATTAGGGTTCAGGCTTGTGTCGTCAAAAGAAAAAAAAATTCCAAAAATTACTTACTTAAATAAATTTTGTTTTAAAGTGATTTTAGCTATTGAATTTATAATTATAAAATATCGAACTAATTCTTTCGTTATTTTATTTACTTATCTAATATATAAATAAAAATAACTAAACCTAATTTATTGTCCTCTGTCATACCGGAAGTAGTCATTTCTTCATTCAGGTCATATAAATACCGCACAAGGTTTCTTTGTCCTAGAGCGAGTACGAATGTATACAGGGTGAGTCTCTCGCAATTGCAAAAAAAAATTTGGGTAAAACTACATCAAAAATGGAGTAAAATCCTGCCAACTGCATATTTTTATCTCAATCCGTTCTCGAGATATGATTTTTTAAAGGTTTTTTCAGGAAAACCGTGTTTTTTTCCTTTTAAACACAACTTTCTTCACTTTACTTCATTTAATTTTAATTTTTGACCACATTTTCGGAATTAGCACTAAATTTACTATAAGAATAGTGTACTTGGGTTTTTGAAAAGTACCATCCAAAGGCCCTCACATCAGCTCAAACATTGACGATTTTGAAAAAATAATATTTCTGAAAATCTTTAAAACTTTACTACTCTTTTAAAAAGAATCCTGGAAACTGGCAAATCTCATGAAAACTGCTTCATCTGATATGCTTTCCAACGGTATTATCAATTTTACTTTTATTTTGTTATTTAGGGGAGAAAATAATATTTTAATGTTAAAAAATGTGGGTTTTTCAATGAAATTGTTGGTTTTCTCGAAAGATGACCCTCCATGAACCAACGAGTATGGGGTCGGTTTCTATGTATTTTTTCTCGCTGGATCGAATGGAAACTCTTGCAGATCTCTCAACTACGTTATAATCGAGTTTTACACTTTAATTAACTAGTTTTACCCCATAACACACATACATTTAATCGTAACAAACAAATTAAACATTTGCGATTTTAAGTGTAAAACTCGGTTAAAACGGAGTTGGAGAGATCTACAAATGTTACCACTCGATACAGCGTGAAAAAATACATAGAAACCGACCCCATACTCGTAGGTTCATGGAGGGTCATCTTTCGAGAAAACCAACGATTTCATTGAAAAACCCACATTTTTTAACATTAAAACATCGTTTTCTCCACTAAATAACAAAATAAAAGTAAACTTGATTATACCGTTCGAAAGAGTATTAGAAGAAGCAGGTTTCATGAGATTTGCCAGTTTCTAGGATTCTTTTTAAAAAAGTAGTAAAGTTTTAAAGATTTTCAGAAATATTATTTTTTCAAAATCGTCAATGTTTGAGCTGATGTGAGGGCCTTTGGATGGTACTTTTCAAGAACCCAAGTACACTATTCTTATAGTAAATTTAGTGCTGATTCCGAAAATGTGGTCAAAAATTAAAATTAAATGAAGTAAAGTGAAGAAAGTTGAGTTTAAAAGGAAAAAAACACGGTTTTCCTGAAAAAACCTTTAAAAAATCATATCTCGAGAACGGATTGAGATAAAAATATGCAGTTGGCGGCATTTTACTCCATTTTCGATGCAGTTTTACCCAAATTTTTTTTTGTATTTGAGAGAGACTCACCCTGTATATATATATATTTTTGTTTTCGTCCATAACAGAACAATAAGGCCTGACACATTTAAATGCGTTCACTTGTGGCCTGTATTCATAGGTTATTGGAGGATTGATTGTGTCGTTTGACAATATACCTATCCTTATATTATCCATTAATATTAGCAATGATTTAGTGGCACCAGTTCCGTATATATTGGCAGCAAATACTGTTCTCAATTCACGAATATTACCAAAGCAGGTAGGTAAGTTGTAGTTAGCCATAGGCTGTGTAATCTTCACGATGTCCCCAGAATATATGACCCGAAGACCCTTGGGATGTTCTCAAACAAGAACCTGGTAACATTGAGTTTTTTTTCATTGGCTGTATCAATCATAACATTGGTACCACCAAATTTATTGTTTAGTCATAGCCCATAATTGGGCTATGACTAAACGCATTGGCGTTGGTGTAAGACAATTGTGCCGAACCAGTCAAGAAAGGAGTACGGAATCCCAATGGCGTAACTTTACAGCGCACAACTTTAACGGAACAATTGGCAGGTAACGCCGAAAGTTCTGCAAGGGTCAGGTAGGTACATAAAGCGTCTGTAGGTATCTCTGAACCAAATTGGTAGTCCATATATCAGAACCGGAAAATTTAAATTGGGAACTAACCCACGCTTTGGTTTGAATGATGTGTTTATGCTTGAACTTGAAAGTAGACGTTTCTCGCGTGATCTCTCTCTCTCTCTCTCTCTCTCTCCTGCTTACCTACATTCTATAAAAAAGTTTGTTGAATGTTCGGGATTGGGGAGGCATAAGTTTCTGAACACTCATTTCTTGTTCTTGCAAAGAGTTTTCAGGAGTCACCAATATATCAAGTGATACTTGAGCGCTTGTCGCGAAAAGATGGGAAACGCTCGGGATGTGTGTGACTCCATCCAAGAAGACACCTGGACAACGTAACGGCATTGAGAAGGTCACCTGGAAACGCTCCCGTCTTCCTCGAGCGATTCGCGGAGATTCTGCAGTTCTTCGGCCTTCGGAGGCTGGAGAGGGAGATACGCGGTCCAGGAATGGCATCCCCCTACTGGCTGATGGCCCCCAAGGCCGGTAATCCAGTTTACGCTGAGCCCTACAGGTGTGGCGTCCCACATTCCCTTGGCGAATTGATAGGGTCTTCAAAGTTCATAAGCTACAAAGGGTCATGTGATGCTAGACGTCCACCTCTTCATTATTATCAGAAGAGTATGTGTGAATGCTTCAAATTAAACAATAATACAGATGATCCGACCGTCGGTATCCTCAGTATAACAGATATTAGATGAAGGGCAATGAACGTTATCCGTGGGTGCGAAAAAGGTATTTTAACCATTTTTAAATAGATGAAGATTCCAACCTAACAAGTTTGGCTGCACTCTCCCACATAAGAAGTATTCTGTACATGATTTTCGCGCACTGGTGACGTCAAGGCACCCTGCCCAATGTGACGTCACCAGTGCAGCAAACTTTGAAAAATCATAGAAAGGAAACTACTCAGCATAGAAGAGTACGATGGTATAGAATTTCTTGAGATGGAATTTGTTTAAAGTTAAAAACATAAAATGAATACGAGCGTAAGGCCTATTGGTGTCTCGAATTATCTCGAATTAAAGAGAAGGTATATTGAAAAGACAATGGGAAATGTGATAAAGAGGAGGGATGTGCTGAGAAAGGGGGGAGGGGCTAGAAACCAACTTAGACAGATACAAGGTGACAAAGAAATACCCTGTACACCAAAAATACCAAACAGAAATTTCCCTGTGGAAAATGGAAGTTAGTGAAAAACGTTGTCTATTTCCACGAAAAATAAAGCGTTACAATGTTGAATCGATTTCGACGGTTAGGCCATCGTCAGTAACAAACAATAACTTTTGTTTGTTATTTTTTATTACTGATGATGGCCTAACTGTCGAAATCGATTTAACATTGTAACTCTTTATTTTTCGTGGAAATAGACAACGTTTTTCGCTAACTTTCGTTTTGAAATGGGTTTCCACAATTTTGTCGCGAGTGATTTAGTTCGTGTTCCCTGTGGAGGTGAATTTAATATAACATAATACTTCCGAAAATTGGCCTCACTCCCAGGTTTGTGAAAACACTGATTGTAGTACCTAGTTGGTACACGTAGGCATTTTCAGGATTATGTCCCCTTAGGAAACGGACATCTGAGATTACAGACACATCCAGGGCTGATGTATCATTTTTTACCTGAATTTCATAAACATTAGTCCAGTAGTTTCGGAAAAAAAATCTTTGGACGGCGCACCGTGCATGATCGTATTTGTTATTTATTTTTTGATTTATTTTTTGGTATTCAAGTACAGTGTAAAGTAAGCCAACAAATTGTAAGAGGTTACAATTGTTTTTCTTTCAATTACAAAAAAAAAAAAAAAAAATTGTACAAAATAACCAACAAAAACAAAAGGAATACATGTTCAGCATGAGGATTTATCATATATACATAATTGTATGCAACGAATGTGATGTACATTGATTTCTTCCTTTTATTTGTCCCAGTATTCCAACTAGTAGTCCGATTTTATACTGTGACATTTTTCTTGAAAGACTACATACTCTGAAGAATTGTAGTTCACAATATTCATATTTACGGATGCACTTAGCATTATTAGATTTATATGGACAGAATTGTGTACTATTAATTTTCAATTAAAATACAAAATAAAAAAACACCCTCTTGTTTTGAGGTGAATGCACTGAGCAGAAATTCGTATCTTCAACGGTGGGAGCCGACAAGAGAATGAAGGGAGATTCGAGATCCTATCAGAGTTGCAACACCACAACATATCATTATTCGGAGATGGTCAGCGGAGATAGAAGATCAGATAGACTGCAAGGCCGTTATAGCAAAAAAATATAAACATCGAAAAGATAATAGATCGGTCAAGAGCGTCGTTCTTATTATGCTAAAATCCTTCGGGGAGTGGAAATAGCTTCGGGGCTTAGCCAACTGGAATCAATTTTGCAATGAAATAATAGCGGTCAGTTTCCTTTCACTGAAAGCTTAGAGCAAGGGTCGTTGCCCGCAAGATCGAATCAGCTAATGTTTGATTAATTTCCACTTTGAATCAATTACTTACGTTAAGGCTGCAGTTTAGGAAGCCATCTTTATCCAGATTGGATGATAAAACCAATCGTTATGCGATATTTTGATTGGTATACAGATCAATTTAGTTGCCCAGAATAAAAAATGCCTGCAATGTCCCTCAAAACGTGCAACGACCTTTTATATGATACCTACTAAGTTTATGGTTCGAGAATCAACGTGGAAGTAAATTAGGTCCAGTAGTTGGAATTACAACCAATTACCGAAATTCTGTTGCTTGCTAATTCGTTCTCATTTGTCTTTCTGATGCGAGTCAGTATGCTCGTCATTCCCCAGAATTGGCCCTCCATTTCGTCCTGGTTCGAGGAGAGGGTTTTCGAAGTAATTCCTCGAACCTGTTTGACTAATTGAATAGATTAGACCTTTGTGAATCTGAGTAGGTACAGTTAAGAAACGCGGAGAACGATTAAGGCTATTATCTCCGTCGTAACTTTGATTGTATTAGCAAATTTTATAAATGTTTTATTATACTTATCCCGCAGACATAATTAAATAATCCTATTTTTTTAAACAAATAGCGTGAGGTACTAATTTGTGTGAGGCTCTGTGGGGGGGTAGTATCCGAGGATACGTGTTATCTGCTGGGAAAATCGCCTTTTGCTAGAACTTTTCCACTGTATGCAGAATTTGCTGAGACAAATATAAATTACGTGAATGTAATCTCAGACAAACAACGTTCTCGGACCTTTTTCCGTTAATTCACTACCATTCATTCATTCTGACCTGTATGTCCAACTAATCTGTATTTTTACTAAGGGGTTGACTACTTGATGTTATGTATTTTTGAGATGCGAGCTTGCGAGCATCCAGACCACCAAACTATAAACAGCATTCTGATCTATTTTACCCCAGTGGACGTAAAAATGATTGGGAAACAGTTTTTAGAACAACAGAACATAATGTATCAAGCCCATGTTCTCGGAAAAAACATTATAAAAATTGTGTTTAAAAAAACTGCACATTTTGTTCTCAAAAATATTTTCGAATTTTACAAAACCGACTTTCAAAATCTGCTAAAAATAATAGAAAAGAAAGAGGACATTGTGCCTTGAAAATTGAACAATGAAGAGGAGGGGGACTAGAACCCTTTAAATTATTTTTTAAGCAGAACTTGTGCAGATATTTCGGACATTGATAATCGTGGTCTGAAACATAAACAAAAAAGCTCTAAAAAAGCTTTATTTTCTAACTACAGATTTTAACATTCCAATGCCGTCTGCTGTTTGCTAAAAACTGACTTATATCAATGTCGCATGTGTCAATGTTGCTGCACTGTACCACTTTTTGTAAAACGCAATCATTTTAGGTAATACCTATATGCCAGACCAAACAAGCCAATGAAAATATAATAGATAACAGTGTATGTCCTAAAGTTACAACGTATATTAGATAGAGAGGCAACGCCCTGATCACCAAATCATTTTTTTGTTTGAGACAGGAGCCGTCACATAATATTGTCTCATATCTCTCTCATCCACTTCTGAAGTACATGCTGGAAAATATATTCTCACTCATGTTTTTCAGGATTTAGATAATAATCTGCTAATATATCTTGTAACTACTTCTTGTCTTGTAACCATCGATTTAGTAATTCACATAGGAAATTCCTAAATAGTGTCTTGCGAAAAGCGATGTAGTACAGCAATGCTAACATGAGTGATTTGGAGCAAGTTTATGGTTTAAATAATGGAGACAGCTCTATAAAAATGTCAAAACATAACTAGAAGAATGTGCAGAGTTGGAAGTTCACATCCCCCATTCTCTCAGCTTCATTACAAAGATGTATGACCTGGAAGGGAAAACCTTGAAGCAATGAAGACCTTCAACCAAGTTGAACAAATCCGTAAAGTTCACAAAAAGGGAAAACTTGCTTTCATTCCAACTACTCAATGCAATTGTCAATTTTTTGAAACGTTAACTGTGCGAATAATCCATCAGGATAGAATGGACTGATTTCATTACCTACGTCATTACACGATAGAAGGTATCGAACGAAAGTTCTAAATCTGTTCCATGACGTTGATAGAGCATCTAGCACGTTTCGGAGATCAGGAGTGCTCACGTCTTTACAAGGAAGGGCAATTTTCGAACAAGAAGAAAAAGATCAGGAGCCACTCGCACTAATGGAGTTAGAGCACGTTAGCAAAAGCAAGCCAGGTGCCAGCCTTGAATGCCGAGATTGGCAAAGACTGGGTACTTCTTTATGAAGGCGCTGATGAGAAATAAATTGCTAAGGGGAGGTTGAGAGTTCTCGGTTCTTTCGAAGGGTATTGATTAAATTCGTCGATTGGAATCAATTTGCTGGATGGGCGGAGGAGGGAGTTGGAAGGTCAACTTTGTTTGGTTCGCGAACGCAGCTTGTTGGATCCTTGAAAGGTTTTGCCCCCAGCACCAGCGGCTCGTGACCGCCGCGTGTAATTGCTGGTTCATCTCCTAGTTCATTATTATGAACAATGAGGGCGAAACATATGCGAATTGATAAAAACCCTGCGATTCCTGTTCTCAAAAGTGATTTGTGTCGTACTATACGATTCTTACTAGATCTAATCTGATTCCAACCATACTCCTTCAGGAAACGTCTATTTAACTTATGTTTCCAAGATGGAGAGTACAGAAATACCAGCTGTTTCGTCTGCTACTTCATTTTTGATCAATGTGAATTGGCGAATGCGGCACGACTTGAAAACAGCTTTTTTCTTCAAGTTTCTATAATAAGATACAGAAAAACGAATCAGGCCTACCTGAATCCTTTCAACGGAAAAAATTGTGCACATGCTCTGTGTACCTACCAAGAATGCAATTTACGAGTAATTTATCGTTGTTTATTAGATCAACTGACCATGAGGTTTCTATTAGTGGCAAAACAAGAGTAAAAAAACATGTTATCCCAGCGCTATCAATTAAATCTGAACTTCAATTGATAATTTTCTGACCTAAACATTTCCTAGATGTCATGCATGAGATTAATCACGCTCAGAAACTAGGTCCACATACGTGCTATTACCTATCATTACCTAGGTACATGTACAGATTGACAGGTACTAATTGTTAACGGTTTGAACGTCTGTTCCAACTGTATCATAATAACGAAATAGGACTCCGGTGTATTGTAATAAGAAATTCTGTTATGCTGCTTGTGGACGGTATAAAGTGAATTTTCGATATATGATGAGTGTTACAATGACCACCTATTATGTTTTCCGTCTTGCCTATCAAGTTCATTCATCGAGGAAACTAAGAATTCTGCTCGTTTTAGTGATTTATTGAATGACATTTCATTTTGAAATGTTAGTATGTGTTATTATAATGTTACAAAGAACCGCAGTTATTATATAGGGAAAATCCCCTTGCCACCAACGCCCCAAGTTAAAGCAGCAAGAAACAGACACCTGCAATCCAAGGTAGGCACCTTAAGCAAACCATCCTTCCATTACCCCCTCACAATGCCTGCAGCACCCGATTTCGCTAATCACTCACTGAGCGGACTTCATAGGGCTTCTCAGAGAATGCAGCTCTATTTATTTCAAAGTAATTCGACGAATTTCCAACCACCTCAATGAATACCATGAAGAAGATATAGGTCCCTAGGTCACTGCAAAGTAACAGTGACAAATTACTGCTTACCTTATAGAAGCACAAAGATCAATCCACCACACGACCTTCAGATAGCCAGATGTTCCAGACGGAAATGCATAAAGTACCAACTCATTCAGTGGGAGTTATTGGAAAACCTAAATGTTTAATAGCGTATCCCATCAAATGTTTAATTTTCGTCACTTATCCGCTGCCACAATTCCCACCATGTGTAAGTGATGGCTCGCCCATCGAACTAATACTGCGTTACACGTGGCGAGAAACGCGTCGTCGCCACACGGCTAAGATATGATGCAATTCAAGGAAAATTAAGAAACGGTTAAGGTAAGACTGACTGCATAATTAAACTAACGGTTATCTCCATTTCTTACTTTCAATACCCGAATATTTAATCTCTACTATAATTGCATTGATGGCTATAGAGAATGTGAATGAAATGTGTTATTCAGCAGTCAAAAATTATTACAAAGGTGTTCACCCCAATGGTTTCAAATCGTTTATGAACAAATATGTTGACAAACATATTGGGGGGAAATGTTGTCGTATCGAACTTGTATTCCGCTCTTCAGTGTTCTCACAGTCTTCCCCAAATGAATCAAATATGCTTTCTATCCCACACACAAGTAATAATCATAAATGGATAGTTCTCGAGAGGTAGATAGATACCTATTATTTATTAGTAGTGGGGTTTTTCCTTTTACGAAAATTTGAAAAAAAGTACAATATTTGAGTGCCTGTTTTGGGAACACGAACTGAAATACCAGAGGCCAAACTCGATGTTCCCCTGAAATAAAGTATCATCAGGGCAGAAACCACAAAGCTAGGTACTTTATTTACTCTTTTTGTCTTCTTTGTTTGCTACTACTTTAATAGGGTGTTATTACGCGTAGTAATTGTTCCGAAGGTCTGCGGATATGGTCTGCTGAGCAAGGTCCTCACATAAGAAAGCCAACTGAGGTACACGTGCTCGTCACCACGTGGTGTCAATGAACTCTCCTTGCGAATCCAGAGAGGAATTAAAAGATTATGCCAAATTCTTAGGTTCGAACTGTAGTAAGAGACTTCATTGACATGCTATAATTTTTTTTGCTTTTCTAAGTTTGTTCGCTTGTGATAATTTAGTAAATCTACCAATAATCGGTGTAACTTTAATCGATAATGTTGGGAGTACGCACATTGAGAATTACAAAGTATATATGCTACCACCCACCGACTCTTACTGGATAACTAGGTAGGTATTTATTCGAGGGAATAAAGTGTGTGTAAACGCAATTCTGCTTAGAGCATGTGAACATGCGTTAGAAAAATACCAAGAATCACTAAACGTGGGATTAGTCGTTCTAAAACGTCCAACCTCCCGATTTCTCAAAGATAGGTACTCGAGAAAGGTACGTACTGCATTCTCAAAGCGTGGGACTAAGACTATACTTGGGGTCTTGGAACATCGAATCGGCATTGCAAATTGAAGAAATCCATCGCTCTACGCCAGCGCCTGTGATGGTAATTTAGCAGTAAGTACGCGAATCACGTAGGAGCAGTTTTTCCTTCATTCGGTGAAAGGTTGCTGCCAAGGTGTCGAGAAATCATTCAACGTAATCGGTGTATATCTTGAACTTCATGACTGGAGAAATACTATCTACGATTGGGAATGAAACCATTCTTACTGATGGAATCATCTCATATGCTTAGAGGAGTCTTGATACAAATAATTGCATTTTCTTCATCCAGTAGGTACCTATAGTTTCTTCCACTAAATCATATGCAGACAACTCACGTTTCCGACGAAGAAACTCAAGTCACGAGAGGCAATTAAGATTCTGGAAACTCGTGTATCGGCCAGGAAATCATCGACCATCGTTCACGGCTTATCGGTAATATCCGATCACCAACCATTAATTGTTATTCATCTCTCATTCTCTCAGAATGAAATGTGATCTCACTTATGGTATACGCATGCACGCTATCAGATGCACATCTGCGCAAAGTAGAAATTTACGAGTGAATCGAGATGGATCTCAAAAACGTCCCATGGAATTTCTTAGAATTAATATTCGACTGAAGCTCAAAACGGGAGAAGAGAAGGTAATTTAGGAAAGAAGATACAGAAATATGCATGGGGACATTCGCCCTGAATTTTTCCCAAATATGCGCAGAAACTACGGACAGACAAGTCCACGCTTACTCTGCACCCTTGTCAAAGTCACCTTTAAAGCTTTTTTAAATGTATTCATTCCATGAATTTAAAACGGTATAGTATAAATTTAACATCGGCATAATCTATCCATGTTGATGATAGAACTTGAATGTGTAATAGGAAATCAGCATCAAATGTTTGTCAGTAAAGGGCCCGGCATTCATATTCAACGTCAACCTACTACGTATCTATGAGTGCTAAATCTTTGTTTCCGGTTATAACCACTTTAAAAAGTAAATTATTCAATTCTACGTGAATCTAAACGTAAACCCAAATCTCAGTTGAAAGTTCCAAGTAATTTAGCACTAAAATAAATGGGAGGGTGCACTCCATAGGTGAGTGGATGACTCTGCAACTCTCTTTATAATTCCCAATCAGATACAGATTACTTCCTTTGAAAAGCCTGTACACTTATGAAAAGCTGTAAAGATGTTAGCAAGGCAACCGATGAATTAGTGTTCATTGTGTTTTAGTATAAATTTCTCAAATCAATTCTCTCAAAAATCAATTGAAATTCTAAATTCTCTCAAATCCCCAATTCTCAATGATTTAAATAACGTTTCCCTTAGAGTAAACTATCAGACACACGTTTTATGAGGTTTTCTTGAGAGAACACTTCCAAAATCGTCCAAAAATTAGGCGATTTGGGAATAGAAGCTATATTTGTGATCAACTCATCGTTTCTTGATGGAATAGCATATTAAATAATTAATTCTACCCAATTCGGCTATATTAAGTACCCACTACTTTGAAATGAGTAGTATATGTATGGCGGGGGGGGGACTATATATCAACGGAGTTGAGCCCAAATTTCGATTCTATGACATTTTTTAAACGATGGGACACTTCATTTGAATTCAGCAATTGGTGAAAGTTACTTTGCTTGCATTTATCATTCAACGATCAAGTAGGATTATTTATTTTTCGCTAGGGGTGTATTCACAGAATCGGAGTTTCCGGTTCACAAGACAAGAAGGTGAAAGACAAGTTAGCGGGTCGATTTTATTCCGATAGTTTCTTGAGGTGCTCTTGACCTTCCCATCGCCCGCGTGCCCAATCCATCTGACTCGGTGGGACATTTCCTGCCGGACACAACTTGAGCAACTAGGAGCAGACCGGTGGAAGGTATGGGCGCCTAGAACAGGCGTGTCCGTTTGAATTAAAAAAGTTCCAGGCATGCCGCAGGATCATGTGACCGATTTTTGTAAATTATCGCATTATATTATGATCGATTTTTTTTAACATCGACGTCTTTGAGTTCAAAGAAATGATTAACTATCAATATTATGGCAAAAAAATTGTTTCAAGTAATAATCTGCAGTTCAAAAAACATTTTGGATTTTTAGTTTTTTGCAATTTTTATTTATTTTTCGGAAAATATTAATGAAATTTTAGTAGGCTCATTTCTGCACTGTATTTTCCAGCTCTAGACTCATCGAAGCTCTAGCGGGGGTCCTGGTACATCCCAGAAATAATGCATTCATATACGCTGATGAATGATGAATCTTCCTCAGCCGAGGCGACAGCGGCGTTTATCCTAATGCCAATGATTTGAATCAAGCTTTCTTTTTCTTTAAAGTAAGTGACCTAAATCATGAGTGCATATTAGACAAGTTACGCTCCCACATGTAAATATTACACTGACTGAACATTCCAGGTTCTACTGTGCATACCTAAGCTACGAGCCATCAATTCTGAAAAGGCACGAGTATTGCTTGACATTAGTGATTATTCTTGGAATGGCAACTGCGCAGTTGAGGTAAATGATGATGGCCAGGTTGAAGTAGGAGGTACCTGAGTACATCTTGATGAAAAACAGAATAAGACTCAAAACCCGGGAGCGCTCTTGGGAGAACAAACAGACCGCTTCATTTCAAAGGCCGCTGGTTTTCAATTGAAATGAATGGATTCGCAACCCCGATCTCGAATGGAAATTAACTGCCATGCAAATCAAGAGCCAACCATTACAAAAGGACTATTGCTCGGTGGTTATTTCGGATCAGGTTTGCTGGCGTCATTCGAAGGAAAATACAAACGATAACTCCAATTTATGGGGTTTCCGAGGTGAGGATGATTCGAATGTCAGCCCAAAGAATTAAAACGATAGTTTATTTTATGCTCCTACGCTTCCAAGAAAATTATTGAATGTTTTATTATTTAACGCTCTGAGTGAGGAGCAGGACTTTTGAGAATATCACCCAAATCCAACTTGAAAACAAAGAGAAATGCGTGAGAGTCTCTCGTTTGTACGTATTTGGTGAAGAGCATTCCAGTTACTGGGTTAAGTGACAACTCACGTAACTGAAATACTGCCCGTACTCGGCAAAAGTCGTTCATAATCTTGGTCTAAATAATAGCACAAACAGCTAAATAATTCGAAGATTTTAAATGACTGTGCTTGTGAGGGAACTCTGAAAAGTTCAAGCAGCACTAGAAACTATCGCTAACAAAACAAATTTTGAAAA
This sequence comes from Adelphocoris suturalis, assembly GCA_030762985.1. NCBI lineage: Eukaryota > Metazoa > Arthropoda > Insecta > Hemiptera > Miridae > Adelphocoris > Adelphocoris suturalis. The sequence continues at coordinate 28,875,980 of CM061043.1, forward strand.
AATGGTATAATTTCACACCAATACAACCTCAATAACACCCGAAATCAAGTCGTATCAATGCAAAAAAAGTTTAAGAGCCTCGATTATGATGTTACTAAAATGTATCTCATTAATAGTTCAATAACGAAATTAGAATTGCCAAACGTTTCTCACAACTTTTTGACTTTATAGGTTCATTTCTGCATTTTCAATTCGCATCGCTCTTTGAATCATCAACTGAAAATTAGACGATTCGATTAGGATTGCCAAGCGTGCCAAATTTACTGAAAGAGATATATAGAGAGGAATAGACAATTCGAATTTAGTCGTGTTTCTGTGAAACGTTCAAGCGATTCACAACGGTATTTTTCCTCCCTGGATGCTGGACTTCGCGTCGGATTCGCCATCGGGACGGATGTCACTCCCCGGCCGCTAATACCAACAATCGAAGCTTTTCCTGCTTTAGCGCTGTTTCCGCCAAACCCTCTCGCCTCTGTTTCAAGGACTTTAACCTCCAGTTAATGTCAAATATTATTGTGATAAGGAAAAATAATACACGAAAATTCGTCTCAATGGAACCGAAATTGTATTTTCCAATGTGTTTGCTCGATTTGTAGCATCCTTGAACCAGATGATGTGACATTTCCTATGCCATGAATGAAAATCTGATAAGAGTTTTCCGGCATGTATCTACCTGTTGGGGCTATTAGGACCTATTACAACATCCCTTCCTCGAATTAATCCGGCGGCTTAGAATTGCACGGGCAATTTGTTCCGTCCGTCCAGATGTAAAACGAGCAATCGAGCCTTCAGCTGGTGTTCGCACGAAGATCTTCTGCTGGTCATCAGCGCCTTATGCAACGAAACGCTCCATTAGCAGCGGATTCTTTTGACTCTTAAGATTCCAGTTTTATTAGATAACCATCCTCCCCTCACTCATTACGAAAGTAAATGCTAATCGATTGAAACCAGAGAATGTACTTATATGCTTTGAAATAGTAGCATAAAGTGAAGATAATAATAATAACTTTCACTAATGCCAGGGGTAACTTATCTGCATTATGTCGTAACTCACACACCGTTACTTATTTCTGTTAGCGTTGTTTATTTCAGTTACTTCAGTTAATGTAGAGCATTACAATACATTGTAGGAATTATGAAATTTTACACCATGTATTGAATACCTACTGTACAATGTATTTTCTACCAAGAACTAGATCACTTTGGCAATGAAAGTATGAAGTGGATAAATGTTATAACAGACGATTGCTTTTCAATATTTTTTTAATAGTATAAGAGACGTCCATTCTCAAAATGATCGGATAAAAGGATCAGAATCAATTATGGGTTCTTGTTCATTAACCCACTAATGCATTTTTACTAATTCATGAGATTTTCGTTTGAAAAAAACGGAACATCCGTGGTTTGAGATTACTATGTACCTGCCATAATACTTTCTCTTTGTCGCTCTCTGTCTCAGATGCAGCTTCTCGACTGGAGTTTAAAACACCTTTCTGACCATCTTTCTAATGATTTTCGCCAGGAATTCCAATCATATTTCCATCTCTCATATTCAGCAGTTTGTGCCAAGATTGGAACTAGCACAATTCCATCCAGAACTAAAAGCTCCCCATACAAATATCAACACGAACTCTCTTCTCAGTTTTGGAAATTCTAGGCAAATCAATCCTACCTTTTAAGGATATCAATCAACAATCATTACCTTATTAGGTATTTAACCATTTAACGTTATAATTGAGTTGTATATAAAATTTTGCTTGAGGTTCCTAGTCCACAGACTCCGAAATATTGTATTGATTTATTTCAGGTAACGACACTTTTAAAATGTGGGAACAAAACCAACATCACACTAGTTCAGTGTTTGAACCTAATTCCACCGCTATCTCAAAACCTTCACTCGCCCGATCGTACTAATGACTTCCGAGTTTCCACTTATACGAAGTAGTAGGGTTGTGGAGAGGAAGCAATGACACTTCCATAATTTTATTTGTTCTTTGGTTTATTATGCCCAAGCTCTCTTGCCAAATTTTGGCCTCATCAGAAGCAGCGTCTTGAACGTTTGTTAAGTAATTTTATTATTGCAGTCCGAAAAGGTGGTCCTAGTGGAAACAAGACTTTTTACACTGTTTGGTTTTTTACACTTCCTTAGATTTTTAAAATCATATTTTTTTCAATTTTTACATACAAAATTCATATTTATCCAGACCTACAGTTTCTGGAATGCAGGAACAACAAGAAATGGTTTCTTCAACAATGATTGTACCGGAAAGGTCTTAACATGTCGAAGAATCTTGAACCAGGTATTGCAGCCCCCCAGGTGTAAAGACCTTTAATTTACTGCTGGTGAAGAACAAATAAAATAACAGGAGAAAGTAGTTCGTTGCTTCTCCTTCACAACCTGAATAATGAGCGCACAACAAACAATAAAATCAATAAGCCCTGAACAATAATACTAACAGTCCGACTAAACTGTAGACCCACAAGCCAGACAACGAATCACAGAGAAATAATGCAGGGATAAGGAAAAAGAAGTAAGGACAACAAATACGAAGGAACCTGTTCCCTTCGTGAAGATGATTCGTTCTAATCATTTGGTTCATCATAATTTTCGCTGAGGGGCGTGTACGCCTGGTGCTACCACATTTGTCTCTCCTCTCTCCTTAGAAGGTACCCAATTAGAGTCTGTTCCAAATCTTTCTGACCCCGAAGCTACTAAACCTCCATTTCGCTATATTAATTTTTCGCACGCCTAGAACGTCTAATGGCGGTCCAATTTTTCAAAAATGTTGTTCTGCCTCTCCGCAGTTATACTTGACAGCTAAGCAGTTTAAAAAATTTAGTTCATGAAAAAGGGACGTCAATTAATCATTCTGACGCACTCACTGCTCGCAGAAAATGGATTGTTAGTGCATACTTTCAATTGACAGTATTACTCAAGACGTTTTGATTTGTATTAGGCTGTAAATATCTAATTTGTATCAGCTTACAAATAAATGCATTAGCTATTAAGTAGCGATTATTACTTGAATTGAAATTGAAACCTTCAATCCTGGTTTCTGGAATTTCATTCTCATTCATGGTTTTTGAGTGTTGAAGTTAGAACAGGTAAGAGCGAGAAACAGCAGGCAGAAAAGCGGAGAGTAGACAGATACGAAAAGGAACTCTACAAAATAAATTGTCATCCCAATTTATTGTATGAGGAAGGAGATTGCAATTCCTCCAAACATTATTCGCTTCCTGATAGCCGTACATTTTTAAGCAGATGTTTGAAAGTAAGTATATACCTACCTATTGACGCCATCGTTCAGATGTATAATTATATACCGACCGTATCCGGAAAAAATCAATAAAACAAAAAAATTAAACATTCTTTGAATACGTCAAGTATGTGAGAAGACTACCTTCTGAAGGTGTTAGGCAATCGAGGAATGGAAGTTGTGGAGTTCACATCATCGTCAATATTAAAAGGTAGGAAACCTTCGGACAAACACGGAGGACCTGAATGACGCAACTTCGCGAACTCGGACGGGGGTCAAAAAGCTTTTGAAACGTCTTCCCCATTTTTTGCAATACGTTATTAGGGTGCTGACAAAACCCGAGAATCACGTTTGGATTGGAGATTTCGGCGTGATACAGCCGAAAATTAGACAAGAAATAGGTTTTGAGTAACAAAATTGAACACGACTGGTTTGAGACATACTTACATGGTTGAACGACTGTTGTTAAACGTGACACGATTTTCCGTTTAATCGTTTAAACCTACAACACGGTTTCAATGTTTCGTTTCATTGTTTGAGCGGTTAGTTTAGTTGAAGTTAAGAACCGTCTTTTGAAGAAGAGAAACAGAAATTACGTCCATGATTTTAGAATGGAATATAATTTAAAACTTTCACAAAGACTCCCGGTAAGAGTTACGAAATGGACTTCTTTACCATCTTCCCTTTCAACGTAGTCAATCAGTTTAAAAAAGGACAATGAGTAACTTTTGTGGTTTAGGGATGAATAGAACCATAGAGATTCGAGAAGCTCAGAGAAGCCTGTAGATGTTCTGCCTGTTTTAGTGCTTAACGTCTGTCTAAAATGTATGTGTTATTTTGCCACTGAGTCCAGTCATGAATAATTTTCTACAAATATGTTTTCAAGAAATATATTTCGTATCAGGAGCTAGATATAACATAATAATCTCTCACAGCATTTCTACACGTAATTGTACAAATACGGCTTCATTAATATACTTTACAAAAATATTAGCAGCTTTGAACTGAATTCCTCAAAAAGAGAGTAATTGAAGTGATAAATCTCGTTTTTAGCGTTTTAAACTTTTTTTCGTTGTTTGAAAAGAACAAAAATGTTAGGTTAATACCTACCTATGCCTTTTGCTGACTCTCCAGTTTAATTTAATATTTAATTGTCAAAAATGTTATTTTTTTCTTGAAAAATTCGACGTACGAGGCTTCAAAAATATCAAGAACATCAAAATAACTCAAAAATAACATATTGCACCTAAATAACAATGCACAATCGTACGAATGAAATGAGTGTGGAATTTACTGGCGTTATGAGACATGTACTAAAGGAATCCTTTATGCATGGGGCTGACCACGATTATTGCCATATTGCTTTCAGTGAACGATAATGTGTTTTGAGTCATCAACATGTGTGCAAAAGTATGTTTGCATTACTTCTGAATCATGTGATTCATCGGCAGTGGGACTCAGCTAGACTGTTACGTAAAGCGAGTGAGCTGTGATCGCAAACTGTACCCACACGTTCTCATTGTCGTGTCAATCCCAAGGACTTGGCTAGTAAGCGACCGCGAAAAAAAAAGGATGCGGTTCGTTGCCGCCGCGCTTTGAAACTGAAACGCCCGATTAAGTGACAGATGTGACGGCGATTAGGCTGAAACAACTACCACCGCAAGCATTTGAGTAGCTCGTGTCAGTGAACCAGGAAAATAGGGATGGCATTTGCACGAGATAAAACTGTACTACACCTTAGTTCTACGGGAATGATGTAGGCCCGTCAAATAATGATGTTGACCTCAAATGTTTCAGGATACAGTAGTGATGGGATCACCATGCCGCCAGACAGCTTTTGAGACAATCCTATATACGCTTATCGTATGCTTAAAAGCGAAATCCTCAAAAACGTTGAGTAACTCGTGTCAGTGAACCAGGAAAATAGGGATGGCATTTGCACGAGATAAAACTGTACTAGACGTTAGTTCTACGTGAACTTCATGATGTAGGCCCGCAAAATAATGATGTCGACCTTAAATGTTTCAGGATACAGCAGTGATGGGATGACCATGCCGCTTGACAGCTTTTGAGATAATCCTATTTACGCTTATCGTATGCTTAAACGCGAAAACCTCAAAAACGTGTTGCGAAAGCTTATAAGGTAGGAAATTAATTAGGTACACATGAGGCACGTCCAAAATTAACTTCCTTGTTAGAGGGTTTAATACATTAGATTAACCATAATTGTACCAATGCACGATTAGCATTCTATTTCGTACAATTTGCATGCTCGCAAAAGGAATTACAACTTTAGCTGTACCTACCTACTAACATCATCTTATTTTGCTTCCGAGTCTACCTATAGGTACCAAAAGTATTGCTTCCATTTCCGGGGGAAAAAAATTTTTTTGTTCTCCAAAATCAAAATTTTTACTCGCATTTTACGTTTTAGACCATTCTGAACAACTTTGGTTCCGTGTCTCTCAGTCTGTGTGTGTGTGTGTGTGTGTGTGTGTGTGTGTGTGTGTGTGTGTGTGTGTGTCTGTCTGTCTGTGTCTGTCTGTCTGTGTGTGTCTGTCGTGTGTCACTTCATTTTCAAATCATTTTAGACTTTTCAATAATCTACACCTAAGTACATCTGATATGTAAACTAGGAATCTATGTGCCACACCCAACTTGGCAGACGTTTTTAAAATATGTTAATTTAAAAATTAAATTAACTAGTCGATTAGTTTATTGGAGAAAATATCAAAGATAACTATTGAAGCACTAATCATATGTATTTCTCAGTTTCTTTTCTGGATTCCATAATCAGTATAGGACATGCAAGTTGTCAAACTGAAAAGGACTGGAAGCTATTTGGGATCACTAGGAAACAGTATTTCATCGTCTATGACATGCGGATTTATTGAATAATTTACACAAGCTACTGAATGATGATAATGTAGCATGGGGAATACTTCGAAAAGCAATAAAACGTGAGAAGAAACATCAACTCCCAATGGAATGCAAGGCAAAGGTTGGTACAGATCGCTCGCGTTTCTTACAAATCGCTTTGTTAATATGAAACATTGCTGACTTCCCTGACAGACCTTGCGAATTGTCTTGAGACAAGGGGAACTTGAGTGAATCACTTTTGGAATTTCATGAGGTCTGGAATTGACTGCCAACCAGATGGCAAAGCGATGGTTTCATTGATCAGACACCTCTCCTCCCTCTACTTACACAGAACTTTACAAAGATTAACAAAAGATAGATGGAAACAGTCAAGTTAGAAGATAAATACAGTATAGATATAATAATGAACACTAAGGCTGAGGCTGGTATTTTTTTGTATTCAAAGCTTCAGGCCTAAGGTGGACGAACCTGCAGAAAAACTCACTAGGTAGAAAACCTATGCACAAAGACTGAAAGTTTATTTATGGAAATGTTCACAGTGCAGGACGTGGATGCGGTATTTGATCATAATAAAACAACGCACCTACAGTCGTCGCTTCGTTGGTTTGGGAAATGATGGGTAAAATGCTAATTAATATGAGATATGTGGGTATTTGGCATGGATGGTAGTGCTCGTTGATAAGTTTTCACCTAAGACCCAACGCTCAATTCTTTCTCGCGACGTTTTCTATAAAAGTCTACGGTGATAGGCTATTTTGCCACCTTCAGAGACTATACATCAGATCAAAAACCCCTCGTTCGAAGGTGGTGGATATACCATCATCAAGCAAGTAGGTGAAGCTTTCTTCGGCCAGCCGGTTCGAACCGGTTAGATCCACCCCACTCGCGTACTGCGACGGACCTCCCCCTACCTGCCATTCTTTCAACGTCTCCCCCCTCGTTTAATTATTATTATGAGATCCACAGTTAAGTTTCGAAAGAATTCGTTGGCACCTACCTATCCGCCGAGAATTATGCAACGATGGGTGGATAACCGTTCCGCTGCTGAGTAAACAAACTTCCTAACAAACAGGGGAACCAGATTTGAGACTAACTCCTGATAACGTGAGAAATTGATTAGAAAAATCCACGATTCTAAGAAGATGAGCCGACAAAAATTATCTGGTCAATAGGAGGAAAATCTTACTAAACAAAACCATGGCCACTAGTGATTCCCACTCATCATGTTCAATATCTATCTAACAAGAAATCAAAGTATTAATGTTACAAGATGATACAGTGCTGATGCAGGATATGGCTTATGGCGCCCCTGGTTATTACATCACCTAGTAGTAAACCAAGCGTGAGAAAAATCAACTTAGTATTGAACTTAGGAGCGAACACAGCAGAGTGGTTCATTGATCCAGTCATAACAACTTAGTTTGTATCTGTAAAAAAGCGTGTACCTAGGACTTCTCTAGTGGGCGAGAGAGGGAGAGAGAGAGTGACCGGTTAAATGTGGAGACATGCATAATAAACTCACAGCTTTTCAATGAGTGGTGAACGTTTTTAGTGGGATGGTAAGTCAGGAAGTTATATCAGCTATTTTTTGTACGTGAACTATTATATATTATATTATATTCTGTCGGTCGAAAATTTGGAAGGCCCCCAGAGCTAAGCATATCAAAGAAAATTTAATTTCAGTATATAAATAATTTTGATTCAATGGTAGGATTAACCAAAAAATAAATATAATAATAATGAAAATTCAATCATTACAGTGTTTTTCTTGTAATGTTTTCCGACATAAAAAAGTTCCAAAGGGAAGTAATGTAATCGACTTCCAATTTCGTAGATGGAGAGAAAGTGATTGGAGATTGAGGGGTGAAGCGGGGTTGGTGCGTTTTTTCGTGGGGGGGGGGGGGGGGGGGGGCACTTGAATACCAATCCTATTCTCTGCTTGCCTATGTATTTCTTTGGAATTAGTTAGAAGCAGCCTTTACATTGTAGGTTTTGAATGTGAAAATTTAGTGTAAAAATATTTGAATAATGAAGGAAGAAAAGACAATAAGCTTCAGCAAGGGTTTCTCTGGATTGCACTTTCTGGATGTAATCATCGAATTGGGGAAATCCTTCTCAACCTTGCTCCATCTGTACAATTCACCAGAAGGAAAAACCAGCTTGTAAAACAATATGACAGTTGTAAGTTGCATTTTCTTTGCGCGAGGGCAATCACTATCATCATCAGGTCAATCATTAGGACTTATCGAAGTCGGATCTTCATAAATTCATCGACTTCAATTTAATATTTCGATCAAAATTCAAACTGTTGAGTAAGTTGAGTAAGTAAAACCGAATACACCAATTGTGTGTTAAGACTATTATCTCGAAAAAGAAAGGTGCAAAGTCCTTATTAAAAATATTGGCACGGAATCCCGTACGTCGGTTTTAGCCGAGAAGAAGAAGAGAAAGTTTGCAGTTTTCTCTGTCGGCCGGCGTCGGAAGGTGGGAGCTCATGTGATGAGCGGGGAAGGGGCGCCTGTGCTGAGGTGCTTTATCCACACCGTATGCGTGTTTGCGAGCACTTTCACTGCTACGGACTTCCCGATCTAATACGGTCGTTTACAAAACATGCACTCCTAGGTAGGCTGACCAGCGCGAATGGATAGGGTTGCAGTTTTAGAATGGCTTTTGTGCGCGAAGAGCGATATAAGAAGAAATTTCTGAGGACCACATTGAAGACATGACGCACAAACTAGTACCCGTCTGTGTGAAGGGAAAAGAGCCTAACTAAGCTGTCTTGCACTTCGTTATCTTACTTATTTTATTCTGAATTCAACTCACGCAAATTTAATCATTTAAAAACAATTAACCTTCATGAACGTTCCAGAATGCGAGAGGAGAGGTAAAAGTGCAATTTTTAATTCCCAATCAGTTATTCCATCCATTATTCAAGGAAACTGTTTCGTAACCAATAAAATGTTATTATTTTATTTTTAAATTTTTATTATTTTTATTATTACTATTTTTTAATATATTATAGAAATGATTTTTTATCAAATTGGTATTGAGTAAGATTTCCGTGAAGACATCAACGGTTTAGAAACGAAGTTTGTCGGACAGGCTACTCAGATTTTGTGATTTAAATAGTATAGCCAAATAAGAGATATTTAGTTACACTGTAACAGAAGAGTAATGATTTATTCAACCTCTTATTTCGATGACATCCTATAACCGACAATATTTTTTTATAAAATAACGCGGACTGATTGACTGAATTTACCGTATTCCGTAAATTTGATCGTAGTAAGCAATGAATGGTATTGCGGGTATCTTTGATGTTCTGAAGAAATCATTAAAAATTGTGAGGATGGCAACGTTGAGACAGATCATGTGGGTGTTTGACGATTTGTAAAAGTTCGTATCTTAGTTACAATAGTGTTGGAATATATAGAATGATTAATATTTTTGATATGTATGTAATCAGGCTGTGACGCCGGAAGCTTTCTCGAGGAATGAGACAGGTATGGATCGACGAAGAAGAGGTTGAAGTTATTTTAGAGTCTCTATCACCACTGAAAGCAGATAGTGGAGTGGTGTTATCAATGTTGAGTCAGTAGTGTTATCAATTCTTGCTGAAAAGGCGACACGGCAGTAGAAAGCCTACTGCTTCTCAGATCTGTCATTACATCACAGGCCTCCACATCCGCCAGACCAAACTATGTGTGACTTTATTTTGCAGGGATTGGAAAGGATGCAGTTTTTACGCCCCCTTTACCTACAGATTTTGAAAATTTTAAATAACGCATCACAACTGCAGTAAACACTGTTACTGGGATCATGCTCAAGAACGTTTGAGATGAGTTGTCCCTTCAAGCAGATGTGTGTCATGCTTCCAATCGAGGTTGTGCTGAACATTTTTAGTAATAACACATACAACTTGAAGTATTTACATACATTTTAAGCTTTGAATCACGTTTTGAAAGTTAAAATTTTCTGATGTTTGTATTTATATCAAGAATTTTGAATCATCCTGAATATACATTACGAAGATTAGTGCATGTACTCTTGAAAAACTTACCTTGAAAGAGGATCGACGAGAATGGCGATGAAGATGACGGCTGCGAAAATACAAGCGAGGTAGATGAGGGAGATGGTGACGATATCGCCATCTGGGGGCCTTTCAATACCATGGGAGCCGGCGACGAAGCAAAAGTTGGCGCCGCAGTGCTTGAGCGACTCTTCGAGCAACGTGTCGTTGGCCAGGGAAACCGAATGGCCGCCACCTCCGTGAGCACTCGCTCCCAAAACTGTCAACAGAAATGAAATATTTATAATGAAACGTTGTCAGATCTTCACTCTGGTGATGTTGTTAACTCTACACTTCAGTAATATTAGTATTAACCCTACACTCTTGTGATGTTGTTGCCAACTCTGCAATGTATAGGATGTTGTCATCTCCATACTCTAGTTTAGTGTAGAGAAACTATGTCGGGGCATCTCTTAGCACCTATTGTGGTTCACAGAGTATCCGATTCAAGCCTAGCAACACTAAGCATGAAGGTGCTGAGAGGAAATCTGGGAAACATCTACTATTTTCTCAACACCTAAATGTGAACTCGGCAATCAAAATTATGAAAGATCCTTGGATTTATCTCCGATGTGACTTCACCTTCAATTAATACCTTTAACTAGTTATAATATTTGATATGTACCAACTTAAATGTACATATTTATCTACAGATTTCCCAAATAAACCAAGAAGTCGGGTCAGTTCGGGAACACGTGATTCTGAGATAAGGTAGGTCAGGTGATCGCAACTTGACCCCTTCCTCTCGTACATCACCACCGGTTCTCCTTCCATGGGCCATGAACTATGTAAGCAGTACCCAAGTGAGCCTACCGTCTAGAGATGATTTCCAACTTTTGACTTATTCTTTCCATACACATGCCAAAACTAAACCTCTTCTTATATTCATCGATGTCACGCTTATTCTGGAGGTAGTACTTTACCATACTCCCTTGTAATCCAAACGGTGTCTCGCTAATACCTGAGATAGTACATCACCATACTTCCGAGCTACCCCAATGGTGTCTCACTTATGCCGGAGTTAGCGTTCTTTCACCTTTCATTGCTACCGCTACGGCATCATGCTAACGCCGGAAGTAGCAGATATGACGCTTAACAGTCTCTACAGTCACTACTCGCACTCAAAAGACCCTGCGTTCCAGGATACATCTTCTTTCACTTTCAACCACTCCTAACTGAAACTAAAGTACTCACTAGATAGAAAGTCAAACACGCAACCGCCAGTCATAAGACTCAAAAATCTTTATCATCATAAATAGGTGGGTATAGTCTTTGCCATCAAATAATCCAGACATCGCATTGTTTTCTTTGATAAAGATGTTCTTTTCTCTCTAATGATTAACAATTCACTCTAGTCATGTTACCAATACTAGACTGCACGTTGATGTTAACTAATGTAATGATGTTTTTGGTTCACTGAACTCTTCAGTAATTGATGTTAACTCCAGTGGTGATATAGTTAAGTCTACACTCTATTGCTGTTATAAACACTACCCTGTGGATGTGATGTTATCGACAATTATTACTAAGGAACGTCTCCAACAACTTTTGATAGCCTTAACTTTTGCAACAGGAAGTTTATAAAAACCGTATTTTTTTCATAATACAAAAAAAGCTTAAAACATTTACACAAAAGTTAAATTATTTCTGTATTGTACAGTTCTACGTTGATACTCGTCTATAGATAATTATTAAACAGAACCTGTGGTAAATTTTACTATAATATATTTATTGCATGGACGTAGACACCTGCCGCAAGGAAATTAATTATATAAATCAACTAGTCCACCTGCAGGTCATGACTAACTCGATTTATTAACAAAGGAATTTCATTTTTATTACATAAGCTTCGAGTATAGTCCGTGAAAAAACAAGTAATTAGGAAAAATAAATTAATTCGATGTTTTGAAATAATGAGATATTGCATTGTTACATTCCATAACTGATAGTATTTATTATAACGAAGCCAGCTGCAAAGTTACATGACTCATCAACGCCAAAGAGCACAAATGCATCAAAGACGCAAGAGATGGATGCGATATTCATCGCCTGCACGAGTCATTCATCTGAAACCGTTCGATAAAGAACGTGAGCGTAGTTTTCTGGTCTGATTGATTTATACGAGTGCCTAGTCAGCCGTCTCACCAAGATGGGAGTCATAAACCAGCGACACACACTGACCTTGATTCAACGCATTACAAGAATTAGAAAGTTGTAATGCACTTCGATCAACACTCATGGAGCCAATGATACCCACTTAGGGTCATTGAGAGATAGAAAAAATTCTGTCTGCACTTGGGATCTCATGAATTTCATCTAATTTCTATTCAAGACCAGCTTGCTTGTTTGTTGCATTCCAGTGAAGCGGGGATTGCAGCTGTTATACGTAGAATGGACTTTTGCTGGGTGGAACGAACGGCACATAGCGTACAACTTGAGTGCCGCCAACTCGGGTTGAATATTGTTAAATATTTAGCATTCCCAAGTCAAATTCAACTTATCAAAGTCAAATTCGAATTTTCCAAGTCAAATAAATTCTTTTCGTAATCATTCGAAAAATGCCAGCAAATAAACAGCCTAAATATACGTAGCAATGGTTGTCAGCAATCGGAAATAGGGTGGAAAACAATGCTTTAAACATAGTATCTGTGTGATACATGGGCAATAAACATTTACAAGATCATTTATCTTATGGAAAATTAAGTAAACATCTCTTTTAAAAGAACGAATCCTCGCCGCACCCTTTCCTTTCAATATTTCTTCAGAACTACGAACTTAAAATTGGTTCCAAATGAAAAGTTCCATCATGCTTACGCCTTAGCATTAAGTTGTCAAGTAATTAAAATAGTTAATTAGGTAATGAAAGTACCAAGGCACTGGCGTTGCTCTCCGATAGGTATATATATTGAATATATTCGGTTTTAGGCTTCATAGGTGGTTACCGAAATTTTTCTCTATCACCGCAAACTCCCCATAGCTGAGTAAAAATAACTCTATAAGTTACACCCCTTGAGAATCGTTCACAACTCGTTGAAAAGCTCCCAATTTTAGCCACGAATTGACTTTACTCTTGATTTTAGTATTAATACGAAAGCGAATGATTTCATAAGAACCATCCCAGCCAACCTACATAACCCATGAAAACCAGATGAAGATTTTCAGCAATGAGATGAAAATCGTCGAAGACACTCATACTGCAAAGATGAGTTAGAAAAGATTACCACTTATCTAAACACTAAATCAGTCACAGTTTTAATCACTTGACATAGATATCTCAACTCAAGACGCAAGACAGAACATATATAAGTCAGAACGTATTGATGGGCGATGCATTTTTCATTTCGAATGAAAGTATCGATTTTCTGGTTACGCTCAATGGCTAAGCTGCTCTGTCAGCAAACTCTGTCAGCATATCTTTCAACCTCCTCCATCTTTGTCGTGTCTCTCCAACTCGTGATATAGCAAATGATGTGCGTGCTCTCAGCCAATCCTTTCATGACCTCCTGATGTCTACGACAAAGAACCTTTTCATCTGTGGATCAGCCATCTAATCTACAGAACACCAACGGGGTAAAAGTGCATTGGAGTGCTGACATGCTGGCAGTTATTTTCTCTTTTTTCTTTCCTTCTTCTGAATTTTGAACTGATACCATAAAGCAAGAAATGTGCTCACCACAGCTACATTGATTCGTAAGCACTGATTTTTTTCCGTGGGAGATAATTTTAAAAATTGATGAAAGGACCGTATTATATTTTAAACGTTCATCCATATTAAATGTAAATTTTAGGTTGTGCTGAAGATTAAGATTTGCAGACATACGTAGAGGCACACAGAACTTGAATTAAATACAAAATGCAAAAAATAAATAAAATACTTAAAAAATAAAACAATAAATGCAAGGGGAAATTTGATTTCCTACAAACAAATTGGTTCAACTCACGGGTGTCAAAAATGCACTCCAATAACAAACCAATACCCACCTTACAGCTACTGCTTTATTTGTAAAACTGAGAAGTATGTTTGGGGAGCTACAAAAAACTGGTAAATCAGCATGATCTTTTTTAGGTATTTTATTTTATGACTGACAATATCTTATGCACACAGAGTAATGTTAGCTTCAAGTTTATGGATAACATGCGTGAGAAGTGCGTATAGCCCCTTCGCAATTATCAGTGAAATTATATAAGTACTAGTTTTCCTTCAACATGTCATCAAGGCTGTAACTAATCAGTATGTTCCAGGATTTAATTATATCCCTGATGAGGTTGGAGGCTTTTCCAATAATAGTCAGAGATCGCATGTTCTGTGCAGTCCATCTTTCTCCAGACATCAGGATCTTACTTCTACAAGCAGCTCTTCATGTTCGTCCGGAGCCCGTCTCTCCTAACACCGTCGGACCCAATTTATGGCCAACGGCTCCGTTGTAAATTTCTCCGTAATATATCGACAAGTCTCCGCAGCCTCTACACCTTCGCTTCAGAGGTCGAAGAGATATAAATATCTCTCTTCTCTAACACTTGGACTGCGTACAATCGCGACTTATTAATTCCTGCACTGATACATGTACCATATACGGAACTTTTATCAGAGTTCTAAAAATTTGCATCAGTGATGCAAATAGGTTAGCTTGATATTCCTGCAAGAAGTTCAAAATATCTATATAGGAATGTTCATCAAGATGAAACAAGTGCCTATGGTCCTCATGGATTTCTTTTGGTATATACCAATTGAAGATTTTCACACCTTACCAAAAGTATTTTCCCTTATATGACGTCAAAGTTCAGTAAGAAGCTACGTCATCCCTTCCCTCACAGCTGGCCGTTTCCTATAGGCCTACAGTTCCAGATCATTCAGTTCAATTCCAGATATATATCGCCTGGAAGGAACACACACTCTCATACACACAGACATATTTATAGAAATATTTACAGTACAGAAATTTGAGCACATCGGAGAAATTGGGATTTTGGCAATTCTCATTATTCATCAAGGATTTACTGAATTAGCCGATCCATCTCAATATTTATTTCGCCAACTTCGAAGATCTCTGTTAAAGTTCATTTCCGATAATAAAACTTAGTTAACAAAAAAGAAAGACTAAAAAATACAAATTTTAATCCCTGAATATTTTGAATGCCGTTCTTGAACATGTAGATTTTTAATCATCTTTTTAAACACCCTTCATGTAAAAAAATTCATACTCTAATTTCCGCTACCGTTAGGACTATTGATGAAGGAAAGTTGCATCTGATTCACTCTTTCTGCACCCATACAGATACTTAAGCAGCAATGAAAATCAACATGCAAGGTACATACAAACAGAATGGACCGTTAAATTTTAAAATTTTATCTTTGAAAAATGTAAAGACTTCACATTGTAAGCAAGAGACGTGGGAAAATCGAGAGACTAATCAAAACGCATTTTTGGGATATATTTAAACTTTTTACACCTCATATTTATGTACCTACAGAAGAACCTAGAATAAATTCATAACTCAACTTTTGTGACACCTTTAAATATTGATAACTTCGCCTATCGTCGTCTGTCGACTACGATATAGTAGATGAACTGTTTTGTAATCATGCATTCTCGCTTTCTAACCAGTTAGTTGAAAAGGTTTTAATATTGGTCAAAAACTGGAGGCACAGGCAGGAAAATACTGCTTAGATGATGAGTCATTAAGGTGGAAAACGCATTTATCTATCATAACAATGCCTCTTAAACGGGCGTAAAGCTCCTTCAAGCGGAGTGAGGTTGCAAATTGTAAACGGCCGACGTTCGGAAAGCACCTAACCTTGCCAGTAAGTCAGTTTCTATAGTTTCAACACTTCTTCCCAAGGCCGTTCGATTGGCTCAGTGACGAGCCAATCGCCGTTCCTTATCCGTCCAGCTGACGCCTGATCCGAGCCCTAAACCTGACAACCCTGTAGCAGCCGTGAAATGTAATTACACGTTTTCCGCTCTTTAGCCGGCCCTGGGGAATTAACGAAATCGAAAGGCTTTCGAATAACCGGGATGGCAAATGATTTCTCTGATTGATTGATTGATCGAAATTCGAGTTTTCGTATTATACCTTTCGTCGTAACAAAACTACAATATGTAACAAATTATAGACCTATTAGATAAAATCCCGGAGGTCCAAACATTTTCCAGCGCCTTTTAAGCTCAAAATTTAAAAATTAATATTTTTCAGTCGTCTTTTAGATTTTTTTTTTTTTTTGACAAGTTTTATTGCGCCAAGTAATAACAACTTATAAGCAATATTCATGTGATAAATTATTATACATTTTCTTAAGATCTAATATACTTCACTTTGGACTTATTGTTCTGATAATTCAGTCACTAGTCTTGACGTTCATTTTATTTCACTTAGTTCGTGCGGTTTAGTTCTTTTAAGTCTTCTAAGTAGATCTTCGGTGTCAAGGAGCTGGACGACATCCTCGTTAACATGATCTGTGAGCCTCAAAAGATGATTGACGGCTTGTTTGCGGATAACCTCATTGACAGATTCAACTTTCAACTCATAGTAATTTTTTAGAATGAGAATCTTCATTTTTTCATTGCAGATACGAGGTCTATGTGAAATTTTATGGAACCGATCAAAGCGCTCAAAATAGTAGGAACGCAAATTTAAAACTGTCAAATTTTTCTGGTATTCAATCGTCAAGTTTCTTATGAGTGTTTTTTCTAGCGGTGTTCATTCATATATATTTGCCATGCCATCTTAGTAGAAAACCTGAACGACGAGAAGCGCCGTTTGTGCTGTTGAGGAAATCGATAGGAAAATGTAACTCTAGTCTGTCAATAATGAACCATTGTAATCGACCGAGAAATTTTGATTTAGGTACGTTTCAAGATGCGTAAAATCCAAAAATCGAATTAAAAAAATCCGTCCAAATATAAAATTAAAATTTATTAAAATTAAAATCAGCCCAAAAAAAAAAAAAAAAAAAAATCCGTCCTTCCGCGGCTATTCTCCGAAAATACTAAAACAAACTATATGAAACTTGTTAAAATCACATTTGGGGTCTATATGGTCCTAGAAGCTCGGCATTCATTTTTATCCAACCCTAAAGGGTTGTATTGTAGGGCTAAGCATTTAAAAAATCGAGATCTCGAAAACTTTCTAGGTAATAGTAATAATTTGTTGCTTGTCAATAATAAATTTAATCCCAAAGTATAGATTAAAGCCACCCGCAACGCCGTACGTTGAACGGTTCGCATTCCGTATTGGGCTTGAGATCGAAAAAAAAACCTTCGAATTTCTATGAGCGAGAAGATAGAGAAATCACGCGCTTCTAGCGAATCTATTGAATAAATAGTCAAGCTGTAAATTCCATGAACGATCGCTAGATCGTGAGACCGGGACACAAAGAAATATCAGGCCTTATAAATATCAGCTGATATAATGCCAATAATGGAAAAATCAGGTGATATAATTCCAATGGATTTATTCCAACTTTGCGAAATCGAGTATATTAACTATTGTCCGTGCGGAAGTACCTATTAGTGAATCACTGGTACCTAGATGCTTAATTTCATCTCTTAAATTGCTCCCAAGCCTACCTATAGATAGCGGAAGCATTGTTTTCGACGTTGAGAGATGGAAAAGTTTTAGTCTCCAAAAAATCAAACGGTTGTTGTTTTTACACAGTGGTATAATTTCCTCTCGAATTATGACGTTTTTGGCCATTCTGAAATATTTTTGTTCCGTCTTTCGGTATGTGGGTGTGTGTGAGTACGTGTATGTCTGTCATGTATCCACAAATCCTAGTAACAAGCTTAATTTCCACAATATTCACACGTTAGTGAGACTTATGAATCGTTTCATTCAGTGTAAAACTATTCATACTGTACGACTCACTGGTTAGCTTCTGGTTTGATTACGCTAGAAAAACCTCTTTTCGTACTACGACTCAGCTGAACGACTCAGACGGAAAACTACAAAAACTCCCTATTATACACAACAGACTGCAATCGGAAAACTTCAACGGAGATTTCTTTTAGTTAGATAAATAAATAATGAAAAAGGTAGAGCAACTCATGCAATACAGTAAATCCTAAATCCTTACGGGGATCTCCCAAGCCGTATTAGGAGCTCAACTGTGAGGGGATATCAGCTTTCATAATTTTTCCAGAGTCGGAAGCGGTCAGTTCGACCTTATCGGTTTCTCCTCGAGGCTCAGCCTACGCGACGGAAATAAGGAAGCCACGCGCTTTTACCACATTATAATAAACTCGTTGCGAAAAACAGGGTCAAGTTTAAGTGCCCACATCAAGTTATCATTCCTACCTGACACACTTTTACGGTCTTCGTATAAAATACGATGTTTCGTTACGCAGGTACTAACAACAATGGCCGGCCGACAAGTTAGCGATATAAGGTGATTTAGAATCGCAACGATTTCATTTTATTAAGGATAGCTACCTGTTTATTGAACAGCGATTCATCTAGTACAAGTTCAAGATCATAATTATATAATCATCAAGATCATACTGAACATAATTTATCCATACATGGATGAAATTAGTGAGTTCCAGATTGTGCCTTAATACTTAATTTAATTTTATGAAATTTTCGTACACCTGATCTTGAGTTTGGTACAGCGAATTCTAACATCACAAATCTTCAAAATTTCTCTCCATGAAATTCGGTTTAGAGGAGGAGAGGGTTAGAGGGGTTTTTTAAGATTCTTGGATTTTATACAACGTTTTTTCTACGGAAAGTCTAAAAAATTTAATAATTTGGCTAAAACTAATAACAACGGATTTTACGACTTAGAAACAGTTTTTCAATTGTGCATTTGAAATTTTTTTTTTGTGAGAGGGGGATGGGAGGGGGAGGGGCAGAAAATAAGAAAATATTAGATAAGGGAACTTGATGACATTTAGATCATTTGTTTATATAGGTATTTTTACATATGTTGACTAACCCAAGAAAAAACAGTCTAACCCCCAACATTTTTTTTAGAATTTCATCAAAACTGAATCAACAGTGTAGATATTGATTTGATTCGATTTTACATTGTTACGGGCGAACCCAATGCATTAATATAAATGCAATATAATTCGTCCTTCCAACGAGTAAGAGATTGAAACAGGTTGAAACAAGAAGTTTTTTGTGCAATGGGTTCTTGATAATTTTGCGGGGAATAAAAAAAATCCGAATCGGAAATAGATTAGGACTGCGGGGGAGTCTAGGTGGGGGCTGGTTCTGGAGATGGAAAACGGAAAGTGGAATAGCATTGGAGATCGAGATCGAATTCTTGATCGATAAAAATAAATTTTAGATAAGAAAGATGGACAATCCACATGGCCATTTGGCCAATCCACATGGCCACATGACCAATCCGTGACCAATCCACAGGGCCATTCAGGCTCTTGTGAGGTGTATTGTGAGGTCGGCTATATATCGTATTTTTCGAGTTTCTCCATTACTCAACTCCATAGTTGAAAATTTCTAGGCAGGAGTACGAAGCTTGAATGCGATACCTCAAAATTTGGTTTTGTATACGCATATCATAGATACCTTCCTTACAGTGGAAGCTTACTCAATCATCTGTAGGACCAGAACCTTATGGAGAGTGACGAGAGGGACCTCACTTTTCAACAACCTGGTATGGAAATGCGAAACCTTACAAAGGCTTTTATACTTATTAGTAAAACTTTACCTCTGTTTGTATATAAGTAGATAAAGGTAGCCTTTCAGGTTCAACCATCTAGATTGCAAAGAATTAGTGGACACGTAAATGATCCAAGTCAGTCTCAAAGTGACTACAACTCTACCCTGCCTTAGTGGACTCGGCCATACAGGCAACATACCATTGAAGTTTGACAAATACTATGAAGCCTCGCAACGGCTTTGTTATTTCTAAATTTCATCACTTCCTGGATGGTATTTTATCAGTCAGATTAAGATTACCTAAGGGTTTCATTATTGGTTTAGCTATTGATTTATTTGTAGTTAGTTTAGTCATTGATGGTTTACATTGTGGATTTAGTCTATCTAGTTATTTGAATAACTAGGTTCCTGATTCAATTAGTTTTCCACGATAAGACTCCACCATAGTTTCAAAACGGTACTCCTACATCGGAATTACTACGATATTCTATCGAGATTATTTGTATTGTTACTATCTTTGCTATCATTCAATTAATACTTGCATGGATTATTTTGACCTCGTTATTTCTTCTTATCCTACAATATTAAACAATGTTTAGTTTAACAACATCAATCCACACAAATTAACTCGCTATTACGAGTATTTACTATCCCCCCTTACTTGAAAAGACAACATCTAGTACGGATAGTTGTATCGCTCTGTAAATACGCCTAGGTCAAAGTCATGACGGTGAAACAGGTTCTCTCTTCTAGCTATAAAGCCATCAACTTGAAATTTATGTTAATTGGCCCAAACCAACAGCCATCGTAGCTGTACAGTTAACGTTTTTCGCGTCCTAGATTACGCTAACATTCTTTCGTAAGATGTGATCCCGAACAGGTCGAAACTTTTTTGCGCCTAAACCCTGCGTTGTTATCTTGTATAAACTAGTGGCAAGGACGCCATTTCATAAATTAAACTAATTGATTTACAATTTCCAGCTGTAGCAAACAATTAAGTGGTCCTTGTTTACGTTTTTAATTTACGAACGCACTAAAATCCTCAAGATCAGAAACCGATCACGTGACGCAGTGTTTTTTTGGAATCCCTGTAGGATTTTAAAATAGTCAGATACGTAGTAGATACGTATTATACATCTTGGGTGTTCAGTGTTTTTCGACTTAATACTACGAATTTGATAAAGTTTATGCATTGAGCTCTAATATTGGTACTTAACTATTATGGATCTCGTCAGAGCGTTCATGGAGACGAGACAAAATATGATTTCGTTCCAGTCTTTCAAATAAAACTTGGAGTTTCCCAATAAGATGCTGAGTTCGTCCAAACTGGAATTCGAATTCAGCAAATCCAAGGACGCAGCTTTCGAGCTCATGGTCAACATTTTTACTCACTACCATCAGTGGATTGGATGGTGACACATTTAATCGCAAGCTCTATTTTCATTTTGCATCCGTCAGTTTCTTTTAAAAAAATGTTTCACTGAAAACTGATAGGTTTCTATGAAACATGTATTTTAGCTAAAGGTTTGAGAATCTTGCTTCGCCTCATTTTCTGTACCCATTCCGAACTGTCACACACCTACTTCTGAAAACTATCGAAGCTGGACTTAGAAATGGAGCCTCCTAGGGATATGAGGGTGTCAAGAGCAGAGTGCCATGGTGCGCTGATTTGCAAAGAGGACACTGAACTAGGTAATTTCTGCTTCATCCAACATACCACAATATTTAAATTCATAATAGCCGAAAGACATACTCCTACCCTTATACTAATAGGTGAAATTCTATCTATTGCATAATTTACCCTTCCAAGAAGTAAATGGATTATTAATTTCGTAATTCTTTTGGTTTCCGATTCGACACTGCAAATAGTTTAGCTTTAATTAGTACTACATGTATTTTCATTTTGATCATTGATCATCTCTTTTAACACTTGCATCTACAATTAAATCATCTTGTATAAACTATCTTCAAAATCTGGTCAATCACCTTCGCTTTAGAAGAACATATTGCGTTGCTATCTGGTTGGTACTTCAATCGCTACCCCTTTGCACAATTCACTTCAACATTTACGACGCCCGTAATCCGCAACCGTCAAACTCCCGAATGACTTAGCTCACGAGCATAAACATAATGTTTATGCGTTTAGTCTGTGCTTCTTCAAACCAGAAAAATGAAACCGGGCCAAGGAGTACAGGCTGACGAGGCATTGTGTCTTGATTGGAAAAGGGGTTGCTTCAATTGCTTCAAATTCGTCAAGTCCTTCTTCGGGAATGGAACTTTTTAGTGATTCAAGGAAACAAAACAATTAGCGATACTGCCAATCTTGTAACCTTCGGAATATATGGTGAGTTTTGCTTCCTGTCGAGGAACGCCTTTACTTCCTCGTTTATTATCAATAGAGGGCGACGGCTTTGTAAACATGATAGCAGTTCCGAAACTCCAGGTAGTACATACTGAAGAAAATTTTTGGTAGAGATGCTCCTAATGTCAATGATGATTTTCCAACATAAAAAGTCCATACAAAATCAACTGACGAGTGTTGTGAATAATTCATTCTGTGATGCCTACAAGCGGGTCATTATCTGGACTTGTCGCGACAAAGTATCTAGGCGAGGACTCTACCTCTATGAAATACCAAGCGCAAATGACCCACATTGCCCGGTATCTGGAGCAACACCAGGAAAGAATAGGTTTTACTCAACGCAACCCAAGGCCTGCAAAAAATGATAGGCGATGCGTCAACTTGTCATGAACTGTAAATGTTTCGTAGAAAAAATCCCATTCGTATAGCATGATCTCATGAACGACTTTTTTTTATAATTTTGAATTTAGGTTCATGATTTTTCATAATAATTTTTTGTAATCGGCAAAAAAATAAATAAATAGATTTATTAATAATAAATAACCCAAAATTTGTTATACCTATCTGAAAAGTCCGTCCGTTCGCCGCCCAGAGGTTTTAATGTTCACTGTATCTAGGGTCAAAAATAACATGGAAAAAATTGGTCCCAGAAAATTGGCGTAACGTTCGATCAATCCTAAATTCCTAAATGGTAAATTGAAAAGTTGAAACATTAACTTCTCGATAATCCGAAATTATTTCAAACTAAATGGTAGTTTTCCGTTTGTAAAGAAAGTATCAAGTTCAACGAAATGAATTGGCTCATTTGGAGAATCGCAAGGCCAGCCGTTTGCTAACCCTTCAAAGGAGTTAGGCGTTGGGAGGGAAAATTCGTCCACACACTTTTTGCTACACAGAAGTAGACTACTGGAAATAAGCAGAACCTAGAAATTTTCTGGAGTTTGAGTAATTTTATAGGCAAAATCGTTTATCTACGTTCATCGTACTCATTTCTGTTGTCATTTGGAGGCCTTTTTGCACATTATAGAGCGTTGAAAGGTCTGTATTTCAAACTGGTCATTTCAAATGTTATTTGTGGCGAAAAAAATAATTTTTTATTTCGATTCCAAGGTGAAATTTTTTCAGGGATGAAGCCTTATAATAGCGGTGTTCAAACAGGTATATTTTTTGGAGACTCACAAAGTTAATGGTTATTTGATTTACGTGATCTCTGGTTCTACTCAACCAATTTTTTTTATCGATTTTGTTGATGATATTGAGTATGGTTGATATTGAATTTTATTGATTTTTTATGGCTTGGGGCCAATTAAAACATTTTATGTAACAAAATAATGTAACTTCAAAAACTGTGACGCAACAACCGATAAACAAATTGGAGCTACTAGCTAGAAACGAAGTAGTTATGTTGTAACCAGGTTGTAAGAAGATAGTATAAATAAGGTTCAGTGACAGTGATAGTTACAAGCAGACATTTCCATGTACCAATGTATCTTCATGGAGTGTAGATTCTCATTTGCGCATGCTAATAAAGAACTATGGTTTTCAGAGCAACAGCTAAGGAATCATCGCAAATTAATCATTTTTTGAGTCTAATTATAGTCGTGTATCGAATTTCAGAAAACTTCATCAAAAACTGAAAAGAGAATTTTTTTAAGTGCACGAATCTGCTGAGTTATTTTTTGATATATTTTGCTGTAATTCTTGGATGGATTACCAAACCGTCGCGAAGGTGTGATCTAAACATCTATACTCCGTGCGGTTGGGACAAAACGAAAAATTATTATTATTGAAACCTGACGTTACATAGGTACTACGGGTAATACCCCAGTTTTAATTAATGGTTTATTAACGAAGTATTTTTCGTTTTTCCAAGTAACTCTCAAGGAGACTACGTTATTTCTGAAGTTGTCAATCAAATGGAAAACCCTCACGAGGGCGGTTAACGACCTAAGACTGAGGAGATAACCCTAAAGGTCTTCAACTCGTTGACCCTTGCAAGGCTCTCCCAGCAACCAAAGGTAGGTCTTTAAATAGCGTCCGGAGTCTAAAAATAGATAGCCGCAGCCGCGCCAACAGGTGGCTTTTGAAGAAAAAACTGGTCGGTGCACTGTAGGAGCTTGAGGGAGCCTCTAGTCAGTTCCTCAGGCTCCGTTAGAGGACTTTTGCCAGGAGAGCTCTACACGATGAGATGTCTGGGTGATGGAGTGCCGGGATTGATAGCGGATTCCGCGTTGATGAGAGAAACTGATAAGCCGCACGCAGCCTCCGAGTGACTGTCCTCCTTTCTATTGACAATTTTGGGGTCAGCCTTCGTATACCCATTTTTATAATGATATATGAACGTCAACATAAGCTTTTATGGTATTTTTAATGTTAAAGGTTTACTCATGGAGAATGATCGTATGGGTATTGGTAATTTAAAAATTTTATGACAAAAAACTAGTAGATTATGAAAAAGAAAAAATATATATTGGATTTTTAGTTTAAAAAAAAGTTATTATCGATTCTTAGCAAATATTAATGAAATTTGTGTACATTTTTCAGCATAATTATGTGCGTACATTTTTCTGTGTTCCTGTTTATTGATGAAAAACTTCTTTCGACTAATTTCCAACTAAAAAAATATAAATGAAACTATTTTTTGCTGTTTGTAGCAATTTTAAGTGATTTTAGTTATAGCACATTCCGTGAAATTCAACAAGTTATGGTCAACAAACTCACCCTTATATTTGAGAAACTCGTTTTTTTTTCCGCAAAAACGAAGTTTTTATCTCATTTTTAAGGAGAATCATCGTCTGGAATGACACAAACACATATTGAAATTCATGACACACAAGTTGAATTCCTATATTAACACAGAATGTGTTTTAGCCTTGGCATCTCCAACCGAAAACGAAACGTTTTGTGTTAACGAAAATGTGTTGCGTTTTTGTGTAACGAAAATGTGTTGCAACAATTTACTGATGATTTCCGCTTACAACCGAGTCGTCGCTAGAGAAAGGGAACTTCGTCATTTTTCATCCCACAAAATTTGCTGATCATTCGTTCGAAATCTCTCGATTTATCCAGCCACATTACTACGAAGTGCGTGGCCAACAAGCTGAGTTATGATCATGGTTATATGAATAATTAATTGTTTGTACTCAGGTGATCCTTCTCAATAATTGATATTGCGAATATGATTGCAACCGCTTGTTAATTTTTGATAATTCACGTTATATGATTAAATGAAAGCTTAAACAAAGTCGGGGAGGGGGGGGGGGGGGTCTGTAAAATATGAATTTTTCATGTGACATAAAAGCTTATGACAAGGTGGTTTCAAATATGGCGCTGGTAATAGATAATTGAAAAAAACTTGACATCTAGTGATAAGATACACCGTAAAAACTGAGTCATTCTCATATGCGGGTTTCACGGGCTTATGTGAAACGTGTGATCTTTACACATATTGTGGTTCAAATGGCTGCGATCTGGACCGTTTCCACCCATCCCTACCCAACCTTAGACGTTCTTAATCATAATTTCCCGATCGCTAAACAAATTCAAAAATACTTGATTTGGCTACACATTAAGACGTAGTAATGAAAAAATGAAAAGTGGCTTCGAGTTCTAGACAATCGTACTTGTTTGGATAACCTCAACAAGAGGCTGTTACCATCCATCCGGATGTGAGAACACGGATAGGAATCTTATAACCTCCAACACCCGAAAACTGACCAACATCCCGAATTCGTTGTCTAGGGGTCAGTTCCCGATCGGTGGTAGTTGGAACGCTTCACACGTCTTCACCAGCAAGGCCTCCCTTCCGAGTATCCGCGTCAGCTCTGGAGCCTCAAGGAGACTCAACAATAGGGCCTGGTGTCTCAAAATGAATAAAATGCCGACGTTGCGGCCTTCATTTCATCGAAATCCTTCCTCGTTGATCCTTATCAGTTAAACACTTAAGTCCGGAGTGGTCGAAATCATCGCCAGTGAGTCATAGTTCAGTGACATTGTACAGCGTTGTAAATAGAGTATGAGCAAGAACATGGTAGAAGACAAGCTAGATGAAAATCTATCCCACCAGAGACAATATTTCATCTAGATTGTGCATAGTCCACTCTCTTATGACTATTTTCAATTTCATCCTGATAATGCTATCATTACCCTCACAATCTGAAATTATGCACCACTCGTTTGTTGCCAAAGGAACCCAAATTTTTAATGAGAATTTTGCACTGTTAGTGATAAATTTGATGGCAAATTAGTTAGTGATAATGTAAAGTAAGGCAAAGTTAGCGATAATATGGTGAGAATTTAGTGTGATCTAGTTAATCAATAATTCGTAAATAGAAAATTAAAATTTTAATAGGTGTTGGGTAGAAAAAGACTTTAATGAATGATGTGCCTTATCATAAGTGTTCTTTTAATTTCATTAAATACTTGGAAAGTTAATTAATTAAGAATATGGGATTTTCATTTCATCATTATCATTCCTCTCATCCTACCTGAATTACATTATTTTGTCTTCTATGAATACACAAGGTGGAAAAAATTGAGGCCTCCAAAATCATACTTCCACTAAAATATTGCGTTTTAGTGTTTTTTATTTTATATAAAAAAAATTTTTAAAGTTGATTTCTCGGCCTTTCCGTAAATTTAATCAATATCTCAATCCTGAACCTCAGGGGTGTGCACATATGTTGCCATATGAGCAAAATCGAATAAAGGATTACAGTATTCCTTAAATACAGATTAATTGCCCAATTTAGATTTCTCTATGGTGAGGCCCTCTATAATTCCCAACGAGTTTACTCCATTCAGATGTAAGATTCTCTGCGCATGCGGTCAACGCTAAATCGTTGGAACAAGTATAGCGTCTGCAATTTCCACCCAATTTGATGAAGATGTCCTCGAATCGTGCGGATTGAGGTTTTCGAAATCCTTCATGAATCCCATTACCATGAATTGAAACTGATGGGATTTATTTAAGTTCGGAAGTAGATGGTTCTCAGAGAATGTTGTCGGTGTTGGATTGATGATAGTTCTATTCACTGAACTACAACAGAACAGCTTATTTCTTTCATTTGTCTTCTGATTTTGATTAAATTTCAACAATAGTTGGTACAAGGTACAGCTTTTGACAGCCCCTAATAAACTGCTTTACGATTAGTAAAATAATACCCAACACAAGCGCCATTGTTAAATACCATTAACGTGCAAAACTCTAAAAATGTTCTTTCCTAATGTGGGAGTTAATGGGCAATTTTCATTATTATTTTTATTAGTTCAATACGAAACTCTGAGCGAGAGATTTCCAAAAAGGTGCTATATGATGGTTATGTGGCTAGTAATAAAGCTCTTGAAATTCATTTGCACTATGACGTCACGGCTTCCATCTTCCTGGGGAAAACCTCAGCTCCCTTGACTTACTTTGTCGCGCGTGATCTTCCTACCCATTTATTGGCCAAACTAAATAGTCTTTTGAGCTGAAAATTAGTTCATGGGGGTTTTCAAGAGCGGTGAATCTGAATCAAAAGTATGGAATTCAAATATATGAAAGTTCCCAATTGAATAATACCATGTAGGTTGTATTTCAAAAAATGCATTGCTTCCGAATCAATGGTTGTGACAGCATTCGCATAAATGTACATTACTCGTAATTACTGCATAGTTTATCATTATACCTACATGGTAACAACCTAACGTTCTATTGTACTATGCAAAACATCATAAGAATTTAATGTGTCTCATGCAATTGACTGACGTTGCATTCCAATTCGCAGATGGTGAGTGACTAACTTCACTATGATGTCGGGAGAAGAAAACTGTCATACCCGAGTCTTCAGAAAGTATAATTTTTCTCTTCCAATTACTGAAGTTTTCACCCAGATGGTAAGAGGTGTCATTTGTGGACGCGACAGAGACTAAGAGAAACTGGAGCGATAGGTACAGTCTAATAATAAGTTGGAAACCTGAAAAGCCCCAGAGAGCTCGAGACCGTAAAAGGATTCTGCCGTTCACTTGTTCAACCTAGAAGTGTGACCAAGAGATGCTACATGACACTCAGGATCGAGACAATCTCCCTTCTAACGTTCGGTTGGGGCTTTTGAAACGTTCTCAATCTAAAGGACTAAATTCCTAACTTTCCACAATGGAAACCGTTTTTGTTGTAGCCTATCTAACTCTCGTTGAAAACCGTTTAAAATAATTAATTCCGTTGATTTAACTAAAAAACAGCGTTGTATTTTCCACTGTAATACATGAATGTATCTTGCACAGATTACCTCACAAACACCACACCAACACCTCATAAAATGTCTCACATTTTACCCAATTCGGTGGTTTATCCATCATCGCATTTGTTGTGTTGAAGTTTATTTCAACAACATGATATCTACAACACAAAAATGTGCATATTGAACTGTTTCTCTTCACGTTGTTCAATATAGAAGACCAACCTTGAAAGCGAAATACTCGTATTAATTTCTATCTGTGTAAAAGAACCTTCTTCATGTGATTTACTTATAGGATATTAAAAACGAAAAATGGACACACATAACTTGGTCCAGGATGTACAGAGTTCGCTATGATGTTTTGACTGAAATCAAGATGTAACAGATGATATCCTAAGAAATAACACATTGATAACTACTGGAAACCCTTAATGAATACTAAGGCTTCTTATTTTGAATTGTTGGTATTTTTTGAAATTGCTTAAAAATAATCATGTACAATGACCAGAATAGCAGAGTACAATACAACACAGTTCTTGTACTCTTTCTGGAAATTCCTACCTACTAATCAATAAATAATCGTCCGTGGTTTAAATCCAACATGAATTTTACTTTATCGGCTTGTGAAGGAACAAAAGACATGTTTCGTTTATTATCCCTAATAAAGATCAGAGATAATGACATTTCTCGAAAACCAGCATTCGAGCACCTCATCCTGCTGCACTTTGATCACGAATGCTTTCAAGCATATCTCAAAAAACTGGCAGGCTGAGTATCCAAGCTGAGGCTACAGTCAATAACTGGTGATGGTTTCATGATCATCTGGCCGAGATTGTTGGAAAGAACAGAACAGTTGCACCAAGTACTAGGTGTCAACACTTCAATAACCTAATCAATGTGATGACAGAATGATATAGAAGATCTGGAGGGAAGTATTAGTATTTTTACAGTGTTCATATATTGGAGAGAAGGGAATTGAGATCACCGGAGAGAAATCAATAGTTTAAAGTTCCACAACCCTATAAGAAAACTGATTGAGGAGGATTGCTGAAATTGACACTCCAAATAATTCGAGTATTGCTAGGAAGAATTACGAACAGTATGAACTTGCAAGAATGAACCAGAATTAATGGGTTAGTGGTAGATGATTCCAGAATAACTTGCAGAGTCCATCACTTCCTTGACGTTACTTGTGTCTTATTTGCAAGGTCTTATTCAACATGATTTCATCATATTCCTACCACCAACAATACCAGTTGAACATTTATTTCGGGTTCATATTTGTCACCTAATGGTTTGAGATTGCGAAAATTCTTCAGAGCTGCTTTTGTTTTCCAAAATTACATAACCAATAATGAATAAATAAATAGTAAAAATTGAACGCTTCCACTCACCCAGGGAAGAGATTAGATTTCCCCAAAGCTCGGCCGTCTGCCAGGCAAGGAAGAAGAAACCGAAGAACCGGACGACGATGCCGTCGACGGGCTGGTCCGTGATTTTAGCGTACACGGCAGCCGCTTGCGTGAGGTAAGTGGCCTTGGCGGCCCACATGGGAGCTGCTCCCAGACCGAGGAGCACACCAGCGGGAACAAGGGTATAGAATCTGCAAACAACAACAACGCATACAATTATTGGATACCAACGCAAATTTTGGGTTATTGATGGTCAAAGGTATTGCTGGTCTTGTTTTCCATGCTGAAGAACTACACCTAAAGGGGCGTTTACTGAAAGGAATCAACTGCTAGTTTCACGTAACGAATTTCCTAGGAAATTCCAGTATTTCAAAGCTAAAATATCTTAAAAGAAATAAATTATTGTTTGGAAAATGTTTTCCGCAGAAATCCATATTAGGGCATTTCTAGTGTATTCCTAGATTTTATTTTGTCTTCCAAAAAGGAACTCGCAGACTTTTCACGTAATATTTAAGGATTTAGAGGTGGGCTTGGTATATGTTGCTGGCCAAGAATTATTGCTGTTTAAGCAACCAAAAAATGTACGAATGAAAATTGAGATTCCTCAATAAATAGGCGATCTCCCCATCGGAAAGAGGCATTTTAAATTGAAATTTGGATGATAGTTGGAAGAAGATGATAGGTAAACGAGGAAGCTATGTGCCACACCCAACTTGGCAGACGTTTTTATTTTTAAACGAGTTTTAGCCGGTTTTGCTCCTTTCAGTGCTTTTAATAGAAATTTTTTTGAAACATTCTTTCTTATGGAATGCTTAATTTTTAGGCGGAAGAGCGGCTTGTTTATATCAATCCTAAAGAAAGTTATCGCCTGGAATGACTTGTATACACATACATGTTAAATGCATACGATTAAATCCAAGATTTCCATGGAGAAATTTTTGAAAAAACTCTATTAAATTTTTTGGAGTCATTGCAATAGCTTTTAACTAAGATAATTAGGTGGAGGCTACTTGTTTTTTGGTATCCTGTACATAGGCCGGAATACATTCCTCTGGGTAATTAGAGCTGTTTTCAAAATATGGAAACTTGAGAACATTTCACATCTTGTTTGCTACGGGCATATCGCGTAGGTACCACCTCAAAGCTTACGACTACTTATATAAGCTCTACGCCCATTGTAGTGAATCAATTGTCTCCTTTGTGACTATTATTTAGGAACTGACATCGTTAATAAAGATATTCAGTGACGAAACGTTTCGTAGGTTCACAGAGGACGGCGCTCAAGGATTTCCCCTCCTTCAATACCAGCCAATGTTGCGGGTTTTGCCTACTCACTCATAATGAGGCTTGTTTGATATTCAACGTTTAATGTCAATTTTTGAAGATAAATACTTTACTAACACTTTAGGTTACCTCATTTAATTTTCTTTCTATTTTTTCTCGTACTATCAGATGTTTAAAGCTAAAAATTAACTTTCTGGGATTTTGAGGGGCGCTAAATCCGAGTCTAAGATCAAAACTGAAAAATTCTGAAAACAGGAAGTTGTCCATTAAACAAAATTGGCAGTAATTGTAATTGCGTCACTTTGTACGAATGTTTTCGAAAATCTAATCGTTTTATGCACCACGACAAGTAGACCTTATTTCTTATGAAAATCCACTTAAATGGTCATACCTGTGAATTTTATTTTCTTTTGAAATGTATTTTACCTTCCTGAATTGAATAACACTATTACCAAGTCAATATGACAATCCGTTTTCAAGATATGGAGTTTTTTCAGCACAGTCAGTTGATCCTCAAGTATCTACTGACGGGTATCATAAGTTCATATGGTGTGACAGGAAATTAATGTAGCTGTTAACTAGTACGAATATTTTGGACAGTATCTATTAGAAAGTACTGGAGTGATTGAAAGGAGCAGTAGAGTGATTCCATGTAAAGTACGGATGATTATAGTAGGGCAAAGCTGAATATGGCAATCTCATGCTTGTCTTTCTAATTATGATGAGCTTCGGCTTACGAAATTTTCCTTCGACAATACTTCAATGACAGATGTAGTATTTATTGAGCCAATGATAACATAGAATGGAAACCAACATCCTTCAAGGATTATGGAGGAAGGTGCTAAGATTCATAAATATGCCAAACTAGAGAAAAGGACGCTGTAGAACATTGAATACTGGTTCCTCAGGAGTGAATTAATGACTTCATTTATATAAATTTTTCACATGTAAGTGATAATACCCCATAGGACCCTCACAATGCCAACCGTTTACCGCGTCTGTCCCTATAAAGATGCATTTTTTCGACTGGCAGAAGTATAAGGATGATAAACGACCGACGGCGAAGAAGAGGTTGATGAACCTCGGCCTTGTACAGGAGATAGGAGCTTGATTGCACACTAGGCCGTCGTCAAGCTAACCATAATTCTTCTCGGCCTCCACAGGAGAGTCCTACTATCAAGAGTTAAATTGCCCTCATTATCCCAAAAGGGTTTACGTTGATCGAAAGATCGCAGAAAGCACCAAGTCAGTCATTAGGTACTTTTTACTCCAATCAATCCAATTTCAGTAACTTCAACGCTTTAATATGTTTCTTGTGATTTTAAGTTTAATAGTATGTTGCTAAGCAGCTCAGTTAGTCAAATATGGTTGTTAGCCATTCAAATACAGAAAAACGATAATTCTACAAATCAAAATGATCACTCGCATTCTTTGTTGACATGGGTACGTCTATTAGCTGGGTTAAGTGGGTGTGAAAATTTCTACTGTAAAATGCAACGGTTTTCAGCATAGAACATGCTTTTGCTTAAGAAATTTTTTCTTATGATTTTCACGTACAACCAAGCCGTTGCTGGGAAATGAAAGTTCTTTAGTTTTCATCGGACAAAAAATCTCTAGCAGTATTTGAGAAAAGCTTATGGCGGACGGAGTGATTTTTTAAATTCAATTTTCGGATTCTACGCATCTATGAGCGTAAACCAACAAATTTTGAGGGGGTTAAAAAACGAAAAAGGGTTTCTTGGCCGATTACAAAAGTTCATTATTAAAAATACTCGTAATAAACCTAAAAAGTCACAAACACGATTAAAAAAAAAAAAAAAAACTAAGAAAATATACTAATATTTATTTTGACAGGAATCAGCTGTAGAACTGATTCCTAGAAGGAACTCGAATCAAGTGTTAACACCCCATTTACATTCAGTAGAGAGCAACCCAAAATGAAACTACTATACGCGACATAATGTCTGAAGACACGTTCTGTATCCACTCCCCCCAACATGCAGTGTAGTTCGTTAAAGAAGGGAATGACGGCGCCAGCCTCTCGCTTTTATTGTGCACATCCGAAGTCAGCCGTTTTCAAGCAGGAAACGCTTCCTTAGATGGATCGGCCATTTCCAATGCCTTCGAGTCTTGGAAATATGATGCAGCAGCGCTCCCCTTATGGATCCTGCTGTCTCACGCACTCCAATACCGATAGCTATTATAGAAACGTCCAAAATGGACGACAATCGTCAGCATCTTCTTCGTTCCTTCACCTTTAACTTCCGCAACGACTCTGCGCATATTTCCTGCGGGTTGTAAAGTTGTAAGGGGCAGAAGAGACTTCTTGCCAGGGATGCAATTTGACTCAAGGACAACGCGGGTCAAGTACTCTGGCACATCACCAAGTTACCTACACGCTTACGACAGCATCAACATTCGTTAACTCGTTTCCCTTGAGTCCAATCCAGATGTGAATCATTGCAATTTTGAGTAGTATTGTAAATTAATACAATTTTAAATTCTACATTGCGTAATGAAACAATTTTTGTAGAATGACGAGTGCGTGATATAATTATTGTTAATGTATTGTGATAATTTAATTACATGCTATTTTAATGATAATTATAGTTTATGGTTGTATTGGTGCTAAAAATTATTGATATTTCTATTTAATCCAAAGTAGCGACTTTCCTGAAAAGATAATTATTGCCGAGGCATTTTATCTGTGGCAATCACTTTTTGAACAACCTCAGCTTCTGGCCCTGTAAACAGCTACTACTTAATATCAAACGATCAATCTTTGAGAGGATCATGTATTTCCACAGAAATCGTCTTAAAACAGTCTTATTGTCCGTACGTTCCCATCGCGTTACCTCGTCTTTCCTCGTCCCCCGTTAGTTGTTGTCTGAAGATAAGTCGTCCTTTATCTGCCAGTTGACCTTTCCGAGGTTGAATAGTGCGAGAAGAAGGAGGAAAAGAGAAAAAAACACAATCAGAAGAGACAGTAAGTATATAAAGAGAACAAACGCGTGGAACGAGACAGTTAGGATGAGGGAAAGCACGAGATCGGCGCCAACTCATCGCCTGCTCGCATTCATTGCATTCTCTGCCTCACTTCCTAACCTGCGCAACGCGTCCGATTATGTAAACGCCCGAGAATGCCGCTCACTGCAAAGCCACCGGTCACCATTAAACTGCTTCACCTGTGGGGGAGGGGGGGGGGATTTCAAATTGGATTTAACTTTAATTGTCAACTGTAATCTGGTTTGATTCAGAGAGAATTAACAATCAGCTTTTACTCAAGCTCCACAGATCTCGTTAGTAATGATCAAAAAACTAGTTCATAGATTAGCCTACACGAGCCATCTCTATCTGAAGTCTTGAACCAGACTTAAGCTTGCTTGAGCAAGACTTTTGAACTATCAAGCTACAGTCCAATCCGTAATTCTGATAAATTATTATCATTTAACCTGTTGTTCACCTCGCACATTTCCGTAATTTCAGAGGGCTACATTGCAATATGCTGAAGAATGTACTTAAATTTTATTAAAATGTGCTAAAAAATCGATAAAACTGCAAAAATAGTTAAAAATCCAGAATCTCTTTTTGAATCCCAGAATATTATTTAGAACGTGTTTTTTTGCCATAAAATTGGTAGTTACCTATTTCTTTTTCCCCAAATTCCTTAATTTCCAAAACAATGTAACATAATATGTCATGATAATTTACGAAAATTCGCTCTTACGATCATGCTGCATGACTGGAACCTTTTAATAAGTTGCACAGACAATTCTACGGTTCATTGGTTGGTCAACATCACCGAAGTCAAATTAAGCCAAAACCAGTCTTAAGCTTAACTGAGCAAGTCGTCTTCAGTTTAACCGTTAATTCATCATTCAGATGAATTGAATTTAACCAGATATTTTGCAGAATACGTGTATTTTACAGTTATCACAGATTGAATTATGGTTGAATCAGGAACAATCAACAGGTCACATTTAGTCTAAATCTTCAGATCTTCATCATTGTTCAAAACTAGTACTTTGGTCTAGAACAGTATCAATCTGTTTGACCAATGAGGAATGCTCAGGGTATTTAATTTCTTAAGTAAGAAGTAAATCAGTGTTGGTATGGAAATAATGTAGTTTACTTTCATAAACCTAGAAGCAGCTTTGATAAAGTGTCCTGACACCGTAAGAACGTCAATTCCTTTTAATTTATTTCTGCTAGACTGTGGTGCATCGGAATTAAATGTTGCGCTCATTCGTAAGTGAATTTAATCAAAATTGTTGGAATAGTTCTGTAGAAAGTCACATAAGCATTAAAAGTACGTGTTAATGTGCAGCATGTAATTGCTATGGCCTACTAGTAGATAAACTGCCAGTCTATCCGTTCAAATACGGACCAAAGATTTCCGAC
Source organism: Adelphocoris suturalis (assembly GCA_030762985.1). Classification (NCBI taxonomy): domain Eukaryota; kingdom Metazoa; phylum Arthropoda; class Insecta; order Hemiptera; family Miridae; genus Adelphocoris; species Adelphocoris suturalis. The sequence goes on from CM061043.1 coordinate 28,911,484, forward strand.
CAATGGATCAACCGATTACGAAGACGAAAGATTTATTTTTAGGATGAGGCTGAGGCTCCGAATGTGTGTTTTGATTTTTGAACAAGAAGCCCAAGAATTTAGGGTGTTACGTAGAAACTGTTGCAGCTTGATTGCATAACTCACATTTTACCATTAGTTTGATTGAAAAATAAAAAGTCTGGAAAAAGCCTAAACATTCTCTCATTATCCTAAATCAACCAATTATCCTACAGGCTCTGCACCACGACTAAACACATGCAAAAACGTACATTTATGTCGTTCGTACCTAATTGTTTATTTTTTACTCAAATTCTGATTCGGTACACCCTACCACTCTAAGCCTATATTCAGCTCGTAATCCTAATAAGTGTGTTAGTGAGTTGATGGAGTCGTAAAGTTAGACGAAGAATCCTCAACATCTAAATCCTGTTCGAACAATTTCCGCTCATTGAGTACCCCAATAATGAACATTTTTAGGAAAATTTAGCAGAAAATATACAAATTAAAAAATTAAATTAAATTTTGCCTCTTTGAGTTAACTGACTGTTCATTTTCCCTAAACGAAATCTCGATATTAATGCGCATGGACCCCCAGAGAATTTTGTTACCACCCTAGAATTGAACTTGGGATCCCCTGTCAACCGAACAGGTTCATACAGCGCCACACAGGAAGCCTTTTAGCTGGTATTATCCCACGGAAATAAATATATATACTCATGATAATAGCCAAATACAAAATTAAATATTTTCATTACTCACTTTGGGTAAATCTGCAAGCCGATATACGGGGCGTAGCAGAGCATAGAGAAGCATAGCGTCCATTTAACGGTTAACCGCTTGATGAGAAAAGTAGGAACGAAAATACAGGATACGACTAGAGCGGCGTAGACGGCCGAAAGCGATACGGTCCCGAGACCATCCTGAGCGTTGATCGAACTCTGGAGGTTGGCGATGCCCTGAAAAACAAAAAATTACACCTGTTTGAATATATACCACTGCCTCTATGTTCAGGTATACAGAAAAAACATTCACAAAGGTAGACATTTTAGATTACGTAACAAATCTTCGATATGATGCAAATTGATAAACAAAGTTTATAATTTCCGTACTGGATACGCCTCCACGGTTACTTCTATAGATGTAATCAAGCAACTTGATAATGAACTAGTCTGATTATCTAAACGATTCATCTATTCTGTCCTCGTTTTTTTCCTGCTGAAATTACTACAGCACCCACCTTCGGAAAATCAATAAGATAAAATAAATTACTGCCTACCATTCACTAGTCCATTTTTTCTTGGTCGATTGCAAAGATTCATTACTGGAAATAATAAAACCAACAATGCAATCCCTGAATGGCCGGAGTTAGTGGTATTCAGAGTACATTTTGTACCATGCAGGCAAATGTGCAGAGTCAACAGTTGATCCTAATGCAATGGAGATCGTCAAGGATCTGACCGGTTCAATTTTTCGTCTGACTTCCTCTGGTGCATTTCCTTTTACCCCTAAGGATGGTATACAGATACACCGAGATGTTGAACTAGACATACTGTCGTATAATTTATAAAGTTTGAATCTCAAGACTCCAATAAACCTATTTACCATTATGTTAGAGATACACGTAAGTTAAAGTGATCCCAAAGCTTCCGCAACCATGTTTGAGTCTGAAGCAATAGAACCCCATGAAATTATTAACTTGTTGGGAAAGTAGTGTGATTTTTTATTTCTCAATCACCAAACGCCGGTAGGTGTTTACCGGAAATTGAGACAGATGATTTCGAATAAAATTCGTGAGTAGCAATTAATTTTAAGTCAATTTCCATCGTGATGAATGTGGATAGTTGAGTTACTGAGCCAATATATTATTCACAGCAGATTCAGAGAGTGAGAGAGAAGTTTTAAATTCTTTCGCAGAGTTTCGCGAGTGAAATTCTTCCAGGCCTCCTCCGAGAGGTGCGTCCAAATCAAGTCATGCAAATGAGCTTTCTGACTAAGAATCAACAACGAAATCTCAGCCTTCGATTACGTTTCTACTGTCCACCATTTGCAACTTCGCAATGTTTTTAAGCGCAGTCGCCTACGTTCTTTACTCCATGACTTTATGAAACGCATCCAGAATCAAAATGGAAACATATGATTATACTAAATACTAAAACTTTCTTCAGAGCGTTCAAAATATAGAAACAGCCTTCGTGTGATTGGTTTTGGTTAGCGAGAAAATGTGATAGAGTTTCCATATCTAAATCGCCTTGCCCCACATCTCAAAATCGAGGCTAAATTACATTTTCTTTCTGAAAAAAAAAAGAACTCCAACGTCGACGAAAAAGATAAAAAAAAATCCAACGATAAGAAACCATGAGAACAGTTTTCGCTAATATGATCGATCAACTCACGGCCTGGCAACTCAAGGATAGCAAGTGGGATCACGAGGTTGTGGTGTAACGAGCGGGCAGAAGTAATTGGTCGTTATTATGAACGAAAACGGTGAATCGCTAATTAAAATATATCGAAGGCAGCGGGGGACCCGGTGAGGAGGCTAATGCAGTTGGGTGATCCTGAACTCGGTTGCGGAGGGTCGCGGAGCGCCTGTGGGCGAATGCTCATCCCACGCGAGCCTGAGGAATTTTATGGGAAGAAAGGACGTCCGCACGGGCCTCATTTCCTTTGGAAACCTATTCGCGATTATTCAAATCACTAAACGCCTGAAGCTGTTGAATTTAACATATTTGTTCGAGGAGATGCCAAGAATTTGGCGGGTGATTGTATAAATGTGGTTCCGGGTCGATTTTGCAACAGAGGCGATTTAGTGAATGGCTGTTTCAATTGGCAAATGGAAACTGATCCTTCAAGGGGTTGCCGTCCAGAGCCGTTAGGCCAACTTCAACGTAACCTTTTACTACTGTTACCGTGTCGTGTTCCAGGTTCTTTCGCAAGCTGAAAGACGGCAACCTAAATTCCATTAAACACTGCTGACAGATGCACAAAACTGTAGGAACTTTAGGAACGGAAAGAATGGGTTCCCTATTCTGGTAATTTCCAATTCTCTTGAAAGTTACTTACAATTCTTTTGCAAGTTTTTAACTGTTAACTGTTACAGACAACTGCATGAACGAAACGAATAGGTTCCTTTTTCTGAAAATTTTCAACTCTTGACAATTACTTTCTATACGTTTGTAAGTTGTGCTGTGAATTCCCATCCCATACCTACTAATATAAGGAACGTTATGGTAAGAATGAACGTTCGCAAGAGCCGCATTTTCCATGGCGATCTGTTTTTGATTATTCAAATCACAATAAGCATGAAGCTATTGTATTTAACATATTCGTCCAGGAGTGCCAATAATTTGGCATGTGACTGTATAATCGGGGTTCCGGGTCGATTTTCGCTCCATGAGTAAATTTTGTGGATGGCTGTTCGTCATCTGACAGATGGAAACCAATCCCCGAAGAGTTCCCGTCCAAAGCCGTTGAGCCTATTTCATCGTAACCTTTTAGTACTGTTACCCTGACACGTTCCTGGTTCTTTATCAAGCTGACAGACGGCAACCTAACTGCCATTAACTACTGTTAACTGTTGCAGACAACTATAGAAAAATTGGAAACAGAACGAACAGGTTTCCTCTTTTGGAAAATTTCAAATCTCTTAAGAGGTGCTTACAAGGTTTGTAAGTTCTGAGGCAACTGCTCATCCATGCAAACTTGAGATATATTATGGGAAGAAAGGACATCATAATAGGCCTGAAGCTGTAATATTTCACATATTCGTTTCGTGAAATGCCATGAATTTGGCGAATAATTATATAAACGTGGTACCGGGTCGATTTTTGCTCCAAGAGGCAATTCGGTGGATAGCTGTTTTGGCAATAGTTGGATGAAAACCGATCCCCCCCAAGGGTTGCCGTCCTGAACCGTTAAGCCTACTTCAACGTAACCTTTTACTACTGTTACCGTGTCGTGTTCCAAGTTATTTCGCAAAGCTAACTGTCGTTAACTACTGGTAAATTTGCAGACAACCGTAGGAACTTAGAACCAGAACGAACAGGTTTCCTCCTCTTAAAATATTCGAATCTCTTGAGAGTTGTTTACAAGTTGTGTAAGCTATGACAAATGCTCATTCCATGCGAACTTGAGGAATGTTTGGGGAGAAAAGATATCCGCACGGCTCACGGGCCTCATTTCCAAAGGTAACCTACTCTCGATAATTCTTATCACAATAAGCCTGAAGGAAATACCAAGAATCTAGCGCATTCTTGCGCAAGAATGTAGCGCATATATAAACGTGGTAGGTACCGGGTCGATTTTTGCTCCGAGAGGAAATTTGGTGGATGGCTGTTTGGCAATAATTTATTTTCGGATTGAAACTGATCCCCCGAAGGGTTGCCGTCCAGAGTCATTAAGTCTACTTCAACGTTTACTACTATTAACGTGTTTCGCTCCAGGTTCTTTTGCAAGCTGTCAGACGGCAACCTAACAGTCGCTAACCACTGGTAACTGTAGCAGATAACTTTAGAAACCTTTGGAACGGAACGAATAGGTTCCATCTTCTGACAATTTGCAAATATCTTGAAAGTTGATAAATTACGATTCATTTATAATTAGTGAGGCGAATGTTCACCCCACGCGAACCTGAGGAATGTTATGAAACGAAAGGACGTCCGGGCAGGCCTCATTCCCCTCGGCAACCTATTCTCGATTATTCAAACCTCAATAATCCTGAAATCGTTATATCTAACATATTCGTTCCAGTACCTAGATACCAAGAATTTGGCGCATGATTGTAAAAATGTGGTTCAGGATCGTAGCTCCCGGAGAAATCGCATTTTTTATCAACATGTCCATATTGCTCTTCCTCATCTTGGATAGATATAGTAGAAAATATTCAAACGGAAGCAATTTTTGTATCTTTTAACAACTTTCATACAGATTGTTGAACACTTTATTTATTTTCTTCTACGAATTCGAGCACAGCATTAGAAATGTCAACTTATTCATCGCAATCAAATTTGTTCTAAATTAAGGTGCTCGGATTATTATCTTTGTAATCATCTTCGTTATTTACTTAATGAATTGAAACAGGAATGACCATGTAAGTAATAACGGACTTGAGTGAGTGGCCAAGCTCAGATTAAGCCTCAATTATTGTGCGTTAATCGTAAGGCAATCAGGAATTCCCATTATTGGTGATCAGAGGTCGGGTGCATCCAACCAGCTCATCTAAACTAATCAAGATCTACGCTTCCACGATTGAGCACCATTTCATTATATTTTAATGAGGATACCTATCCAAAGGCCTCAGTGTACATCCCAGTTGAACTAACAACTTGGTTTCCACTGCTGATAACATTCATTCTACAAACAAAACTTGGAAATATGTTAAATTTAGGACCGGAAAATATCAAAATAACCTTTTACATCATCTTCTTGCTACATGAATTTTTGAGAGAAAATGGAATTTCCTTGCCTGATAGAAACACTTTCCTTACTCAAGAAACATTTTTTTGGTGTACGACAGTATAGGTTAAAGATATTTATAGGTAACTTGGAATAAGTACGTATTCTTTCTGTTTTCGTAGAAGAGCCACCACAAAAAACCGTTAGAGACCGTATGAGAAAAATCAACTCTTCATCAATCACCGTTCGGAAGCTACTGAAGCTACTTATAGTTAAAACCGTATAAATTACACTGGGAACCAAACAGAGGACAGCGAGCAAACAACTTTTGAATTGGTAGGCCATAACTCGCTTAGCAGGTAATCGGTTCCTAGACCAATCGATCACCCTGAACTTGGCCTTCCTCCCAGAAATCCCGTTACGGTCTGGGATGTTGCGTGTTTTTATATTCCCTATCATCTCTGCAGAAACTTTTTCGTTCTAAATTTCGATATAATATAAACATCAATGTTGTGTGAGCTGCATACAACACTTTCATAAAATGCATTCAACTTGCATTCTATTAGTCCGATTTTCGCCGTTGTGTTGCGATCTTGCTTTTGGTGGCACCAAAACTGTTTTCTAACTTGCCGAATCGAGTGAATCGTCTTTCAATTTTCACTGGACTCCTTCTTTCAGTTCAAAAAGATGCGGTAAGCATATTGTTATGTAATTCATGCATTACAGGGACGTCCCTAAGAATAGATTGCATAAAATTTTGGTGAGAATTAAATAAGAGAGAGAAAAAAAGTATCATGATTTCTCGGAACTATCCCCTACCCCTCCCCCATTTAACCCCTTCACCGACAGTAAATTTGAAACTTACAAGGTTGAAACACTTCATAGGGACGTCCAAAAAATACATTTGAGTGGATTCAGTGAAATATGGAATAGTTTTGACGAGATTTCCTTTTGGTCATTAACCGACAAAATTGGGCTTCCTGCAAAACGCCCAAAAAACCGTTGGCGGTTTTGAAAATTGAAAATTATCAAGCAATGTTTTTAGAAATACGGTTTGATCATCATCTACTTTAACAGTTTGTTCATCAAATGATCAACTATATCAACTATGGCAAATTAGATTCACGTTTCATTGCAAACAACACAGTGTGCATTTATATTATTCTTCTACTTATTCTTTTTTATGGCTAGGGTGACCAAAAAAAAAAAAAAAAAAAAAAAAAAAAAAAACTTAATAATAATAAATAAAAGAAATAAAAAAGGGTTAAAATGTTTGCATAACATGAAGAAAGTGTTTCGGATGATAGGAAATCAGAATTTGGGGAACTCGAGGCTACGATGTCCGGAGAGAGGCCCATAGGTACCCAACAATCTCGCGTTCTCCGGCCAGGATGCTCTTATGTGCGTCTTGATAGTATGTCTAATACTAACCCACTATCGAAGGATATGAGGAAGTGTTATGTATTTTTTCATACTAGCATATGGAATAACCCGTCTGTGACAGATGATTCAAATCCATTACGTTCGCATCCAAACTCTAAGAAAACTGTACTGACACTAATTGATTTTTCGATATCTCATTTTCCGTAGGTACCCAAACCCACCATTTTTTCACGTAAATTTATCTAGGTAATGCTGCTTTCCGCCCAATCTCCCGTGTCCTCACCTTTAGGCTTTGAGTGTCGGATCTCTGATTCCTTGCCAGACTCTCATTATTCCGAGTACCCGCACGTCTAGAGTAGGAATGGAAGGGAGGTGGAGTTGCTTGGGTACCTTTTATTCCAGAGGTCAAGGGCCTCCCAGGATCTGCAAACGTGACTCGTCTTAGTGAATTTCAATTGAAGGGTTCTCGCTTGAGTTTTACACGATTCCGCTATGACCATCCGAGACTTTAACCCTGCACTTTGCTCGGCACCCTATCATTGTCTGGGTTCGCGAGCTTCAAATTCAGAACACTTGCTTATAGGTAAAACTTGCAAGAGTTGCGAGAAGTATTTTTTGCTTTCCTAACCCCTCGAGTGATTAATAGGCTATGATGTAATCAACCTTAAACAGATTCTACAGAGATTTAGAAGAGCCTGGACTCAAACTTAAACTTATCAATGTGAATCAGCGAATCGGTGGCATGCCTATAAATATTTTTTATGGAATGCCTGGTAGAATATACAGAGTGTATCATTTGAGAGGGCAAATACTTGTTAGCAGTTTCTGTGGTCCCCTGCCTACCTCACTTAGTGCACCGTATATACTTACTTGCTATGCAACATATTTTTGGCGCAGGAATTACTTTAGCAGCAGAAACCAGGGTTAGGGAAGAAGATACCTGTTTCTAAGAGAAGTGTTTGTGGAGATTAAACAACTGTTCATTTCTGAGCTGGTTCTGTAACTGCATTTGAACAAACTTATATACCCAGTATATTAGATCGTATACTCTCTCGGAAGGCTATACGCCCTGATTCGGGACTGCGAAAAGTACAGAAAAAGCTAGTGGGGGGACGAAACAGTTTATTTAGAGGAGTAGATAGCTGATTCTGTGCTAACTTTTTGTGGAGATTAAACAACTGTTCAATTCTGAACTGGTTCTGGAACTGCATCCAAACAAACCAACATACGAGAATGTTAGATCCAATAGTAACTGAGAAGGCTGAACACTTGATCCGGGCAACTGTTGGTTTGTAGTTGCTCAAGGATTCGACTTTAAAAAGAGCGGAAAGAAGCAAGTCGGGTATGGAACCAATTTAGTCAGGGGAGTAGATAGCTGTTTCTGTGCTAACATTTTGTAGAGATTAAACAACTGTTCAATTCTGAACAGGTTCTGGGAATGCATCCGAACAAACCAACATACAAGTATGTTAGATCCAATAGTAACTGGGAAGGCTGAACACTCTGATCCGGGCAAGTGCGGGGTTGTAGTTGCTCTCGGATTCGAGTCCAAAAAGGGCAAAAAAAGTTAGTTGTGTATGGAACAAATTTAGTTAGGGGAATAGATAGCTGTTGAATATTTGTAGGTATTAAATGACTGTCCTATTCCGAACTGGTTGTGTAATTGCATCCGAACAAACCAACATACGAGTATGTTAGATCCAATAGTAACTGGGAAGGCTGAACACTCTGATCCGGGTAACTCCTGGGTTGTAGTTGCTATTGGATTCGACTTCAATAAGGATGGAAAGAAGCAAGTTCGGTATGGCACCAATTTAGTAGTAGATAGCTGTTCCTGAGCTAACTTTTTGTGGAAATTAAACAACTGGAAATTAAACTTCTGGACTGGTTCTGGATCTGCATCCGACAACCAATATACGAGTAGGTATGTTAGATTTAATACTCACTTGGAAGGCTGTGAACTGGACCATGAAGGAGAAAGAGACGGCGGCGATGTTCTTGAGGATCCTCCATTTCTCCCCGGGGGTTAATTTGATTTTGGATTTGGGCTCGTCGAGAGCTCCCTTTTTGGCGCTTTTGGGAGAGGAGGGCTTGAGCTCGCCGTCGTAGCCCTGGTTGTCGTAGCCGCCTCCCCCGCCCCCGACGACCGATACCGTGTAGACATCGTCATCTCCCCCGCTCTTCTCAAGGCTCGCCACCATCCTACCAGCCTCGTCTGAAACACAAGAAAACATTCCAAATAAATAATTAGTTCCAAAAAACAGAAATTAAATTTAAAAATTCTTTTAAATTTTAAAAACAATAAAAAATAGTTCTACTCATACAACATGACCACATAAGCAAGCGGTATTGGTTACAAAACTACGACATAAATAGAAGAAAAAGTACGAAAGAAATGCGTGATAAATCGAGAGCTTTCCAACGAATGGAGAACGATCTTTGTCAGATGAAAACTAAAGAAGTTTCATTTCCCCAGCAACGGCTTGGTTGTACATAAAAATCACAAGAAAATTTCGTGACACTTCCACGTAACGTTTTCGGGTTGTTAGGTCAAGGCTTAAGCATGTTCCATGCTAAAACGTTGTCTATTTCCATGAAAAATAAAGAGTTACAGTGTTTCGATTTCGAGGGTTAGGCCATCATCAGGAACTAAAAATAACAGTTATTGTTTGTTACTGATGAAGGCCTAATCGTCGAAATGGATTTAACGTTGTAGCTCTTTATTTTTCGTGGAAATAGACGTCGTTTTTTCACTAACTTCCGTTTTTATTGAAATGAAATAATACATGCCATAATTTATAAAGGGATTTTTACTAAATTCACGCCTTATACGATTATACAGTTTTGGTTGAATCAATGGTTTCTTTTGATTCAGCTCTTACCCTCTCTATTCTCTTTCTTTTTCCAGCACTTTGACCTCAACGTATTTTTTGTCAATTAACTAACTCGGGACTAACAATGAAATGAAAACAAACTACTGTTTTCATTTCACCGTCATTCCGTTTCGCACGTCGCGAACACGCGTGACTGCGTACACAGGAGCAGCCAAGATCGCGGTTCTCGTAAACACATCAGCCATTTATTGAGCCTCGACCTCGTTAATTTTGGATGCTCTCAACGAGTGATTTCCCGCGTAGACTTTTTTATTGCAGTACCTCATCTTTACTACCCAACACCTTAACAATGAACCGTTGAGTAAAATTTGTTCTATTGTTAATGAGAAACTTCTTTAGCCTTTCATTTGTATTTTACATTTTTACAGATATGGCCAAGAGGGCACATTAATGCACATCAAACATGATGTAAGGGTGAGAGAGGCCAGGAATTCTAAGTAGCTCTATATCCGGGAGTTTTTACCAAATTTTCGTAAAAATGCAGCTATTGCAATGAGTCAAAAAACTTTAAAATTAAATTTGACCAAAATTTTCTTCATGGAAATCCGATTTGAACACCCTGAAACGATTCCTGAATTTGCGCTTATATATAGGTATATATATATATTATATATATATATATATTATATATATATATATATATATATATATATATATATATATATAATTATAATAAAGAAACATACCAATAATCAACAAAACAACAAAAACATGTGTTCATCACGACTCCCCTTATAGACAACAAAAGAATAGCAAAGCGGTAAGGTCACTGTTTACGAGTTGCGTTCTATCGCGAGCTTCTCATGTTTGGAGCCCCCATGATAAAAATCACTTAAGAATTTATTATGGTAAGTTATTTTGCCCTAATAATTCAAATTTCAATATTCTTTTCGTGACTGTGAACTGTTCACGTTTTATGGATGTATGACTGGGAGTCGTGATTGGATGTGAAGACAGTGAAATGAAGTTGGTACCACCAAGTTGTGTCACGTGTTTATTGGTCTTACCAAACTCGCCGACGTGACTAACGACAAGTTCTCGACTGTTACTGAGAGATAACTGGGTATAAACTAAAACTGCTTTGCTGATACTTTCCAAAAAAATGTTTCTGTCATTCAGCATCGATGTATAAGCGAATTTCAGCAAATTATTGTATTACATATATTTGTGTAATTGTTCAGAAATGTGAGCACTCAGTGCGCTAACAATCAATTTCAAGGCAAATTAACAACATGTTCTAAATAATATTCTGTAAATCAAAATACGATTGTATTTTTAGATTATTTCAGTTCTCGATTTTCAGAACATATAAATGAAATTCAGACCATTTTTCAATCCGTTCTTCATTTAAATTCTTTCAATTACCACCCAACTCTGAGTATGAATCAAAACAGGTATCTGCGCCTGCGCAAGCTAAAAAAGCGTCGTGGCACCCTGTATCCCCAATTCTTGACATCACGAATAATTCCTTCAATCATCACCGAAATCTGAATATATTTAAAGTGCTTCGGTGGGTGATCAGTAGATGAATTCGCACGATTTGAATCAAAACAAGTCTCTGCGTATGTGCAAACTGATAATCCTTGCAATACGGTATACGTCATCAAGTTCCCATCTTATTTCAATGATGTCTTCTTGAATTGAGACGGTCAGGCTGTAAGCTGAATTTGAAGAAGTTAGATTTGATTCAATTTAACTCCTTGCAGAAAAACTCAGTGTAGTTGGGATGGTGTGATTATCAACAATTCAACTCTATTATAATGGCTCCATCTTTTAACTTACCTTCTATTCATTTTATTTATTTTATATTCAGGAAGAGTAATGTTGGATTTTTAAAAGTATCGAACATTTTCTGTTTCTCATATAATTGAGTGCTTACTTTGGTGAATATAGGGTGTGAAACAATTGTCATTTTACTTACTCCGGGTGATTAATCGATACACTATCTTAAAATATATGAACGCTTCAAATTCAGCAATATACACGGAAATTTAAGACACGTAACGATAGTGTCATGGCAACTATTCACTATTGGCCCTACGATAAGGAGAAATGGTCCTGGCGGAAACAACAAACTCGTGAAGGAACGAAGATTAAGGGATCATGAGTTATCTTTGTTGTCCAGCGATAGTGGATAAACAGATAAAATATTGTATCGCTGTTTGATTTCTATGGTTGGAGTACGGAGCGGATTCGACCTGATTGCTGCATTACTGATATGGGAAAATCTACCTAAACTGTTTACAAGGAAAAATCCGTAATACAAGTTAAAATTAGAGGAAGAAACAGTATGCAGTTTTTCGATGAATATTTCAGTGGAACTTTTTTCAATTTTCAGATGAAAATCATGTTTCGATTTCTTCTAGGCTACACTCATCGTTGGACATGATGAGACAGCCCAGTCTACTGCTGATTCAGTAAGCGGATTACTGAACGATTTTCAACACAAGGCTATAAGACTCAACTACTTCATTTCGGTTTAGTGTTTCAATAACAGCAGTAAACCCCATTGCAACCATTCAGTTATTTTAAGTTGAAAATATCTTTACACTAATAATAGTAACTAGTTGATTAAATTGTCATTAGTACTGTAAAACCCACTGTAAGTTGATTAATATCAACATTTCGTTTGATTGCAACATATAAGTTAATTTAATTTTAAAACATCTTCACACTAATAATTCAATTTTCTTCACACTAGTACATAGTTAATTAAATTTTCATTAGTACAGTAAAACACACTGTAAGTTGATCAATATCAACATTTCGTTTGATTCAACTTTTAATTAATCTTTTGTCGTAGATTAGGTGCTAATAAAATCGCTCAATTTCCACGTAAAATTTGATAATCGTTAATCCAAGTTATTTTCATTTCTGCAAATGATCATAGATCAGTCTGGAAAAAATAAAAAAATACCCAAGAAGGTAATACGTCATGAATACCGAAAACAACAATTACTTTTTTCAGAGATTTAAATAAGGTGATCTCATTGTAACATCTCAAGTTTACGTCTGTTGTTTAATTTTGGGTCACAAAACAGACACCAAGGGATAAGGGCAAAATAAAATGTCACATGTTTTCAAAGTTTAGGTATGTTAAACCCAATCCATGAGTTGAAATTAACCCATTGGCCTTTATGATAAAATCATGTGATTGTTATGCATAGGACCATAACAGATATGGCCTTTTTAAATTCACGCGTTGAAGAGTAATGCTTGGAGAGATACGGAATCAAAGAATGAAGTTCCAGTGTGCTGCTTGATCTTATGAGCGGATTTTTGTTTAAATGAATTATTATATTACGATACTTTGATTTGAAATTTGAACAATTCAGTGGAAAATTTTTTTTAAATATCGTTCTTATGGAAAAAAAAGTCTAACTGCTGATTTGTCGTTCAACAAAGATCATGGGTTTGTAGCTTTGTTTGAAATTTATGTTGACTTTTCACATAGTATTGACGAAATTCAAGTACATTTTTCAGCATCATTTCGTGCATAAATTTTTAATGGTCTAGTTTAACGTTGATAAATTTATTTTTAAGAGCTTTTTTGAGCAATTTAATGTACTCAAAAGTGCTGACCAACGATCTAATCCTTACATTTTTTGACTTACTTGTTTGCGCAAGAACGATTTTTTAAAATCACAATCCTAAAGGAGAGTTATCGTTTGGAATGAGACACACAAACACACACATACAAAATATATATATAAATATGAGAAGTGTTAAAATCCAGGAATAGTTTCAAAATCTCACAAAACGGATTTCGATCAAGACGTTTTTCGAAAATTTTGATTTTCGAAAGACATTTACAAAGCCATTGCAATAGCTTCATTTTTGACAATAATTGGCAAACAAAGAAAGGAGGGAGAAGAATTTTTTTGGAAATGTTGGTGAGTAGCAACAGTATCATAGTCTTTTTGTCCTTTTTCGTTTCAGAAATCTATATTATAGTGGGGACAATTATTTCCTACGTTTGTTAGAATTTGAAAAACATACAAGACAAGGCTGTGTCAGTCTTTTACGCTTCCCACACGATTGCATTCCAGAAACGATGGTCCTGATAATAGACTTTAGCTTGTCAGATGAATTTAAGGGAATTTAGGTAAATATGTACCTACTTGAATGTAATTTGAAATATATATCATTTTCTTTGGATGATCAGGATGATTTTATGTATTCGTTATGTTTACCTTCTAAAACCAACATGATAGAATAATGTGCACAACAGTGGGAATGTCTAGTTTTCGTGAAGAATGAGTGGTGGAAAAATAATATTCCTGGAGTAGTATAGATTTAAGAGATGGGGTGAATACAACATATCGGATGAATAAGTTGTGATTACCTATGTCAGCTCGTGAAACGTGGATCCGGATGGACATGGCTGCAGGTCAGCTCACCAGATACTGATAGCAGAGTTCTGCGATTGGTCATACTCCCCACCTGACATCTAAGCCACGGCTTGCCACCGTTAGCAACTTTTAACTGCCTCACTTTGAGTCAAGGACTGAAATGGAAGATGGTGAACTCTTTGCTTATCTCAAACCGAACACGACGGAGCGATAAACGTCAAGGCGTAAAAATACTATAAGACAGGCGAGAGAGCTTCAAATCATATTGCCAGAGCGGTATTTACGGATGACGAGTGCACTGAGAAGATTTTCCACCGACTTCACGGATTCGTTTTGGACTCGTTACTCTTGTGATGAGTCAAAAAGTTATTTAGCGTGACATGGGAACGTGAGTATGAACCTCTTTATTTCTTCTGCACGGCAATCTACTTGCAATCACTTCATATCTCCAATAGTTTCCATGCTGAGAAGCTAATTCACTGCCGTAAGTTTACTACTTGCCCGTAAGTGAGTATTCTTCTCTCAGATGGCCCTAAACACACACCAATACGCGAGAAATCGTTAATCCATTGATCGGTAATGTCGTTTTATGCATTAAAACGTTACAACGATCGAAAAGTACCTACCTATATCAAGTTAGCTGGGCAGTATAAAATTGTCTGCCCAGTAGCAGCATCTACATAAAGATAAACTGACGACTTTAAATTTTATTTTCATAAAAACAAAATTTAAATTTGATTTCCATCAACTACCAAAAGAAAACATTGTTCGAGACTTTACAATTTAGCATATGTTATTTTGAACATGATTTTTTAATACATTCCCGAAGATGCCCCAGTTCCTGGGGAGAAATAGTGGAGAAGAAAAAAAAAATTAAGGATAAACAGTCATAGAAATATGGATGGAAGGAATATCATAGGAATGATGTGTGTAATGACTGGATAATGGGAGCAGGCCGGATTCGAATCGCGATCGCAGCGAACCTGGCGGTATGTCCAACTAATCTGAATTTTTACTAAGGGATTGACTACTTGATGTTATGCAATTTTGAGATGTGAGCATCCAGATCACCAAACTATAAACATAAACTAATCTATATTGGACCAAACCTACCTCCATTCCGCCAGGTTCGCTACGATCGCGATTCGAATCCGGCCAGCCCCCATCGTCTTGTGTGAGTTAATATCTTCTAATAACACGAAATAAAGATTGAATTTCTCCCTGACGACACTAAAACAACTATAGACATTGGTTAGAGGCCATACTCATCATATTCATTATGTATTAGCCAATGAAATGCTCTTGCGACCTCTTACCCACGGAAGAACAATCTCATAACAATGTATTCCCCGTATTTCCACCATATTTATTCACGGTCATATTTTATTCATCGTATTAATACACATGAAGCCATTTTTTCGGGTACATTGCCGCGTTATCACGTGAGTCCATCGACCATAAAAGCGTGACGAGTCGCGAATAATTTCGACCCTCAAAACGAAACGTACGATCGCTGTTCCGCCCCAAGGCTCGTGAGCGATATCCATTGTTACCTGATTTAGGAGGATGCTATTACCACTGATGGCAAACAATGACCCAAAGGTTGTTTCCACTTTCAGATGAAAATGTGGGTCATTGTCGCGTAACCTTCGTTACCCCTTTGAACTTGCCTAATATAGGAAGATGAGGGTATTTCCCTGAATATAATGGTCCGCTACCGCCGTATTATCATAATCCGCCAACGGATAAGCGGCTGTGTTTTAAAGTAAAATGCTACTTCGTGCCCCACCCTGTCGTTTGAAGTAACCAAATAGGGTTTGGTTTCGCATGATTTGATTCGCATACAATGGTCATTAAATATGCAATCGACGACCTTATCATTTGAACTTACAAAAACTATAAAACTAGTTTTAAAATGTCGATAAAGGGATTATAACTTTGTAGCAATGAAGCGAGTTACGAAAAACATAAAGGCCATGCCATACTAGAACGAGAGGCCAACGACACGACACCGGCACGGCAAAGACTAGTTCAGTGTACTTTTAACCGGTGTCGTTGGGAAGTTTCTGTGCCTGCTGTTGTTATTTCACATTATTCCGTCAATAAAGATTTTATTCGTGTTTCATTATGAGCTAGTAAGAAAATACAGTTCGTAGGTTTCATAATCAGGATATCATATGTGTAGTAGCTAATTAAAAAAAGTCAGTCAAGTGGGTGTGTCACATAGCTTCCTCGTTTCCCTAACATGAATGAATAGAACCATAGAAAAGTTTTAAATGATCTAGAAAAAGAGTAAATCGAGATGGAGCGTGAAACGTAAAATTCAGTCAATTAAAAAATAAATAATTATGCTTGAAATCATTTACTTTGCGCATGCGCAGAATGGAGTAATGATTTGAGAAAAATGAAATTCGTACAGGACTATCTACAGCCTAATCCGCAAATTCCCTGTCAATTTCATCAAAATCGGATGACAACAGTAGAAATTAAGGCGTTAAAGAGATTACACATTGGCGCATGCGCAGCTGCTATTAATGATACAATCATGTTGAATTTGATATGGGATGATCAATCGTCTTTCCCCAACTAAATATCATCCAAATTCGAGCGAGATCCATCGGCTAGGGTGTGAGAAAAAACGCTTGAAGGAATTTAAGTTTGCTCATGCGTAGGGTAAAGTACATATTTAGGAACAATTAAACTAATAGGAGATTGTTTACAGCATGACCCGCACATTCCCTGGAAATTTTCGTATTCACGGAAACAACTATACATTTCAAGAGAGAAAGAACGTAAAAAATAATAATAATAATAATAATAATAATAATAATAATAATAAATAACTAAAAACAATAAAATAATATACAATAGTAATATTTTGCTATACAAACAAGTTTTTGATTTTTCAAAAATATTTTGCAATGTTTATCTTGGTTTCAGCTACTAATATTGATACATAATATTCCACTAATAAAAGTCAACCCAACGGTTTTCAGCAGTTTTTTTACATGATTCGTTTTTTACGTTTTTGCAAATTTGAGCAATTTATTGTGCTTGAAAATTGTTGACAATTTTTATTTTTATAAAATTTAGAAGTTATTGCTACAATTTTATTTTCTTCGAAAACTTTCTAGATTATAACGCAGCCCTTGAAATGATTTTTAAAAATGCATTATTATGATTATTATTATCAAGTAATACAAATATCTTTTGAACTTGTGAAAAAAATTACATTGTAGCCGGAATGTCGTTAAGGTGTAGTTGTGGTGTCGTTTAGTGTGAACGCTCTTCACGAAACGATAACGACCGACACGAATTGCCGTGTCGCTGTCGTGTCGTTGGCTTGTCGGTATGTTGTGGCCCGGCCTTTAGACTTTGAACCCTCTCGGGAAACTCCGATCTAATTTCAAAAACTCATTTAAGATTATTGAACAAAGTTTATATATTATATCGTTCTCATTTCCTCATACTTTTCATGACAACGAACATAATACTTGAATGAGGTGGCTAATCAGATTAAGGAGTAAATATCGGCAGTATGCAGGTAGATAAGTAAATAAACCATATGTAATTATTGTGCATTATTGAATCAACTAAGAAAATTAATCGCACTCGGAATTAGTGCAATACAACGCGGCTTGTCGGCCCTGCGATAGCAAAGTTACGCAAGTAAGTTACCGTTCATGACCTTGTTAGAACATCCAGTAGTACTTTATATTATAATATCTCATGCCGATAGTCATCTAGCATTCAGTCTCATTCATTCTCATGTAAATTGCTCATAGGAGGTTTTCCGTATATCCATGTTAGGTTTTATAATACAATTCAAATGTCGACGAGATTGTTTTCAGTACTCGCAATTCAACCGTCCGTTACGGTAATTTCTTTTCGCCTCGCCACCGCCACCAGTGAAAACTGTTAATTAACAAGAAAACATAAGAACAGGAAGGAAGAGACGTGGAGTTGATAGCCCAAAACGAGCTTGGCGCATATCGTATTATCAGGTTGGAAATGGTTGCTTCCTCCTCGTAAATAGCCAACAAGTTAACCGTATTTAATTTAAAACTGCCTATCACGTGACTATGCTACCTTTTAAATCGCGAAGCTGATAATTTCTTTCTTATATGGCAGGCATCATATTATGCTGTAATAGAGATGAGCACGTTGGGATTGTTGGGCTGCATCAAAGCCATACAATTGGCTCCATCTTCTTTACGCTAAGTTTTAATTTCAAAACTGTGGCGAATCATTTCGAATAATACTGTACCCCCTCTCCGTTGTTATATTTGGGGAAAAATGGCACGTTGTAACCACAATAAATAGGTACACTCGTGAGGGTTGTATCAGCATGATTAATTGCAAATTGCATGAAAACATCATTGCTCATGCATATTCATTCATGCATTGTGTCACCACAACAAATAATAAATCATTGCAATTTGTAAAAATGCATCATTGCTCATGTATATTCTTTCAGATGTTATGTAGGTAAGGGCCTGTTAAAAACATATCTGGACTGGAACCAGCCCATAACTAGATTTGTCATAAATAGTCGAAAATAGTGTAAAATTAAAAATTGTTTTAATGTAAGACCTCTCGGCTGCTACTGTCGCACAAACTGTACTCTTCAACGAACAATGCTTAACAGCTGTTTGACCTAAAAACAGAGGACCTTTATATCCCAGAGTGGTGCCAGCTGACGTTGCGAAAGATAATACTTATACTTACTTACCTTCTGTCCCACGGATCTCACGATTGTTAAGGAATTAAAGGCCACTCATGAAGACACTAATCGTAACAAGGTCAATCCGGCTGGATAATTGAACTTCCGCAATTTCATTTTAGGCAATCTACTCAGGGAAGAAGAAGCGCTATGAAGAAAGTTCCGGTATCAAAAAAATTTAAATGCAAAATACAAATGTAAATACTTTTACTTTGTAAGTCTCACTCGGTAAATAATCCGAACTTTCACTATGTGATATAATGCAGGATCCGTTAGAGAATTCTGTGATGTACATGTTTTAGTATTCAATATCGATAACTGGGGCGGTGATAAAAATAAAATCATCCATCAAATGAAGACGGCGCGCGTATTGACGAAATATTTGCGTCCGTAGTACCTAATGAACGTACGTCATCAGCACACATAGCAAAAATCAACGACGTGTTGACGCCAGGGATCTGTTATAACTATAGCAGTTATAACAGATCCCTAGTTGACGCCAGTCACCATTCGAGAAAACGAATTTCTCGTACAAGGACAATAACTCGCCCAGTGTAAGGTTATATTTTTACGACGTCTGCGGAAACATTCAATCGTCGATCAGTTAAATCGTTGGAAGACAGGCAAGAACCAATCCTGGAGAAGGGGATTGAAGGTTCTTGATTTGCAGAGAAAATTGATTTGTTTGTAGTTGTGTGCATAAATTATTCAAACAGTTCGAAAATGATATACACGGACGATCAGGTTGACATAGACAGGAATCAAACACATTATTCAATGTTAGCAATCTGCAAATGAATGGTTATTTGTTAGAATATGAAAACGCTTACAATCCTATGCTTGGGTACATGTTTGCTATATTAGTATAACCGTTTTTCTTTGCTAAGAATATTGCTCCTAATTTTGCATCATAGATGTGAAATTATTTATTTATTTACACCTGTTTCAAATGTGAATAAGAGGTAGATCAGTGAAGTTAAATGCCTGAGAATGATTCCTTCGTCCTGCTTTTGTTCCAGATAATTTCTAAAAATTATGATATCCTGGAGAGACAATGAATGGGTTTTCTGGTTACTAAGCTGAGTCACATTGACGTTAACCTCGGAATTTTCATTGACCTAAAGTAAGATGAAAAACTCTTACAGTGAGTCCAGAAGTCGTCAGGCTGACCGTTATCACAGCTGCCACGTCCAGTGTGGCCGCTTGCCTTGGCGTAGCTTCCACGTCTAACCAGCACCATACGGAAATCAAATATTGGCTGTTTCGATAAAATATCACAGCCTATTAAATACAGCCTATAACCACGATCTGGTACCGCCCGATTCAGTTTTCGAACTGACGGAATGAACGCTGTGTTCAGGTGTCGGATTGTTTGTTGAAGACGCGTGTTATTTCAGCTGGAACAATCTGTGAAATATGGTTCCCATAATATTGACTTTTACGTTCGTCAAATGAATCAGAAGAACATGCAGCCATTTCTTCTGCCTCGGACTTTTAACTTTCTCAACCGCTCAAAAGAATAGGTAAAAACAAATAATGCGACCAAACTATTAATTTTGATATCATTCTTTCTCTGGAACTTTCCCGATTCATGTGTCATTGCCATCATGAGCAACTAACTATACAAACTAGAAACAACTGACAACAGCAACTATGAACAGGAACAGCATATTACAAACATGTATTTGTATATCTGTATATGGTGAAAGTGGGGGCAATCCAGGGTCAATGTGGAATAATTCCATTCTCGGGATTCAGGATTCAATTCTGAGAATAAGGAATTGCAGAATCTCTGAAAAGCTATCAATTCTCTAAAGTCGTATCTAAATTTTGAAAATGTTTTTGATGATGCGCTTGCGCATGTAGGTATCAGAGCCCTATTAACCGGAGATATTTATGGACTAGTGTATGCCTGTACATCAGCCCGTCTGCAAATACTTGCAGCAATAATTCCTTTAATTTTCTTCATATTTTGAGGAAATTGTTGCACATTTTGTCGGTCATACTCGTGATGGTGCGCTATGAGCTAAATTCCACTCGGATTGAACGAATGATTCTGTGCAGATGCTCAACACATGTGAATCCTAGCAATACATTTCATACCAACTTATTCTTCCTGAAACACGATTTCTCTCATTTTTCACCCGAGGTTCATGCCATTTTCAGGATTTTGTAACAATTCAACAATGGTGGGCACTGCTCTTGATCAAAACATGAACGTAATTTGAATGCATTTTGAAAAGTTAGGGTGAAATTTCGCTGCTACGGCAAGATAGAATGACCTATAAATATCCAGAGTCTTCAGTATAACAATTTTAAGGATCTCACTCGACTGGACGAAATTTCTTAAAATCTATAGATAATTTTCAATGGCACATTCATTGATTGGTATCTTGATTGCTAGTTCTCGGTTAAATCTTCAATAACGAAAAAACTAACGCTGAAATCCATCGTTTCAAGCATTAATGACACGAAATCTGATAGGTTGCCTACCCACACACAACTGTTCACAAGGGCTAAGAGCACTAAGTGCACTAAGAGCTGCAAAAGTAACCATCGAATCTTGTTGTTTCTATGTTACTCAAGGGTCTCGGGAAACTTTCCCTTTCACAAGACCGAAGCAGTGGACCGGGCCGTGTGATTTATACAAGTTGCAATACCTTTTCGCACAGCTTTCAATACAGGTGAAAACTTCAAGGTAAGCGAAGAATCGAAGTTAGTCCATCGCAATGAGAGAAAATACCATTAGGTTCGATTTTCTACATGTTCATCTTGTTTTGAAGGAGATGGTACAAACTGTATAGGTTTTCACCGAACTCTATGGGAAAAGCATTTGTCATTTATTATCCTCAGTCAGTGAAGGTGAATAAAAGTTCAATAAGAGGGTGTGAATGAATCTTTTATGATGATTGTATAGATATCACTGTTTACAGTGTGTACAATAACTGTTTATAAGTGGCTCCAATAACGTTGTTACATGCATAGCATAACAAGATTAACGAACCATTGCATGATTAGAATAAAACTGTATTTCTCGATCATACAAATTCATTTTTGTGTATATGTGTTGCTTTGTTTAAAAAACAAAGCAATGAGTTCAGAAATCAAAACAAGGCGTTCGATGTAAAAAGTATAGCACTGGTGGACGGTCGAACTTTCGGAATCTACCTACGTATTTGAAACGGAAAGCGACTAATTTTGAGAAGGGTTCACTTTTTTCGGCCGATTAAATCTGATAAACGGCTCAAACCATCAACAAGGTGTACAACAACACATTCCATAGCTATGAATAGAGCGCGTAGAATGTTAAAAATAGGAAAAACACGGAATGGGCTAAAGTAGAACAATTATGAAGATAAACGTGCGCTGTTTGTTGTGGGCCTCGGATACATCCACTCATTATTGTCTTAAACAAAATCAGTTTTGGGGAACCTTCCGGATCACCGAAGGAGCTTTCGCTGCTTTTTTATTTATTTATTTAATGTATATAGATAGTCTTATATTTATTTAATCAAGTAATTTATTGTTTGGTTGAATCCTTGTTAAAATAATCACAATTTCCCAATTGATATACGGTAATGTAATATATTTTTATGTTCAAAAGAATGGGCATTGTGTAGCTTTAATCGAATTTTCGAAGAAAATTGCGCTATTTTCAGTAGCTCTAAAAACTTTACAAATAAGATTATTCTTTTAGGAATCTTTATTCGCGCATTCTGAAATAATCCTTGAATTTAAACACTTTTAGCGAATTTTTTAAAAGAATTAAGCTATTCAAATGCCATTGAAAATTTTCAAATAAAAATTTCTCCACGTTTTCTTGCCTGTGAAAACTGTTGTGAGAACCGGAAATCGGTTGTGATACATACTGAAACGATTTCTGGATTTTAACTCGTTGTCATACATACACCCAGTAGACTCTACCCGCCCTCCTTTAACCAGCCTTCGGGTTAACCGGACACTCTTTTGCACTGTTTTGCGCGTGCGTGCGCGCGCGTGTGTGTTTGTGTGTAGGTGTGTGTGTGTGTGTGTGTGTGTAGGTGTGTGTGTGTGTGTGTGTGTGTGTGTGTGTGTGTGTGTGTGTGTGTGTGTGTGTGTGTGTGTGTGTGTGTGTGTGTGTGTGTGTGTGTGTGTGTGTGTGTGTGTGTGTGTGTGTGTGTGTGTGTGTGTGTGTGTGTGTGTGTGTGTGTGTGTGTGTGTGTGTGTGTGTGTGTGTGTGTGTGTGTGTGTGTGTGTGTGTGTGTGTGTGTGTGTGTGTGTGTGTGTGTGTGTGTGTGTGTGTGTGTGTGTGTGTGTGTGTGTGTGTGTGTGTGTGTGTGTGTGTGTGTGTGTGTGTGTGTGTGTGTGTGTGTGTGTGTGTGTGTGTGTGTGTGTGTGTGTGTGTGTGTGTGTGTGTGTGTGTGTGTGTGTGTGTGTGTGTGTGTGTGTGTGTGTGTGTGTGTGTGTGTGTGTGTGTGTGTGTGTGTGTGTGTGTGTGTGTGTGTGTGTGTGTGTGTGTGTGTGTGTGTGTGTGTGTGTGTGTGTGTGTGTGTGTGTGTGTGTGTGTGTGTGTGTGTGTGTGTGTGTGTGTGTGTGTGTGTGTGTGTGTGTGTGTGTGTGTGTGTGTGTGTGTGTGTGTGTGTGTGTGTGTGTGTGTGTGTGTGTGTGTGTGTGTGTGTGTGTGTGTGTGTGTGTGTGTGTGTGTGTGTGTGTGTGTGTGTGTGTGTGTGTGTGTGTGTGTGTGTGTGTGTGTGTGTGTGTGTGTGTGTGTGTGTGTGTGTGTGTGTGTGTGTGTGTGTGTGTGTGTGTGTGTGTGTGTGTGTGTGTGTGTGTGTGTGTGTGTGTGTGTGTGTGTGTGTGTGTGTGTGTGTGTGTGTGTGTGTGTGTGTGTGTGTGTGTGTGTGTGTGTGTGTGTGTGTGTGTGTGTGTGTGTGTGTGTGTGTGTGTGTGTGTGTGTGTGTGTGTGTGTGTGTGTGTGTGTGTGTGTGTGTGTGTGTGTGTGTGTGTGTGTGTGTGTGTGTGTGTGTGTGTGTGTGTGTGTGTGTGTGTGTGTGTGTGTGTGTGTGTGTGTGTGTGTGTGTGTGTGTGTGTGTGTGTGTGTGTGTGTGTGTGTGTGTGTGTGTGTGTGTGTGTGTGTGTGTGTGTGTGTGTGTGTGTGTGTGTGTGTGTGTGTGTGTGTGTGTGTGGGGTAGGGTGTGTGTGGGTTGCTGGGGTAGGGTAACTGTTGGTGTTTTTATCTCTTCGGAGCTCCTTCAAATCCCTACCCAAGTCATGGTCATACGTCCCCGTCGTGCAACCCGGGCGCCCTCTGGGTGAACAGAGGGTGGCGAAATGACCCACTGGCGATTAGGGGGGAGGCTCGTGTCAACGGGTCTCCCGACCCTTCTTACTGTGTCTCCCCCGTTATGGACAGCGAAAATAATGAGCCTCATAACCCCCGCATGCCCATTGGCACACGGGGTCTTAGGGGAGGCGCTCGGGGGCGCTCCAGGCAGGGGCGTCGGCCATCCTCTCCCTCATCATCTTCATCTTCATCCTATCCCTCCTCCTCTTCCACAGCCCCAATTAATGCCCACCAATGTGCCCATTGTGAAAGAGCCTTTAGCACCAAGCGTGGCCTTGGGGCCCACGTCTGGCAGAAGCATCCTGTAGAAGCCAACGCAGCAATTAGTATAGAGCGAGACCGGCCCAGGTATGCTTCTGAGGATTTGCGGCGAATGGCAGCAGAAGAGGCAGAGGCTGTGCGCAATGGGGTACGTCGAATTAATGTTTATTTGCAGCAACGTTTTCCCATGCGCACGCTTTCTGCAGTTCAATCTCTTCGCCTGAGGCCCCACTACAAGCAGCTTGTCCAGGATGCAATCCTGGCAAATAGCAGTGGGGTCTCTCCCGCATCTCCGGCAGACGTGGGACAACAGCCCGCCATTCAGCAATCCTCCCCCGTGACCTCCGGTCTTCTTTCAGACTTGAAGACTGAAGTATTGAGGCTCGGGGAGCAGGTAGGCAATATTGTTGGTTATGAGAGTGCCTACCTGCAGGATCTGGCGAGGCGGGCTGTTGAGGGGCCAAATGGCTTGGAGGACGAGGTCGCGGCCTATGTGCAGAGGATCTTCCCGCAGGTTGAGGAAGCGACCGTGGCGAGGCACCAGGGAGAAGTTCCCCCTAATGTGGTGCCTCGTGGAGGTCGCAGAGCAGCTAAGCAAGCGAGGAGGCGGGAATACCAGCGTGTCCAGAGATTGTGGAGGAAGTATCCGGCTCGTGCAGCTGCGGAGGTACTGGAGGGAGCTGGGGAAGAACAAGTTATGCCCCCCTCCAGGAGTTTGTGGATTACTGGGAGCCACTTATGAGTGCTCCCAGCCACAACTCTGGTGAGCCAGTGGTACCCCCAGCTTCCACCAGGGATTCCTTACGCAGCATCATGTGCACACCGGTGCTTCATGACGAGGCACATAAGTGCCGTGTCAAAAACTCCACTTCTGCTGGACCCGATGGTATTTCCGCCCGACGCTGGAATAAAGCTCCAAAGAATGTTAGGCTGCTCATCCTCAACCTGTTGCTACTATCTGGAAGACCCCCGAAAGCGTTGACCCGTGCCCGGACAGTTTTCATCCCAAAGAAAGGGGGAAGTGGGCCTGGAGGCTACCGTCCAATTTCTATTTCGTCGGTGGTCTTCCGCCACTTCCAAAAAGTTCTGGCATCTCGCCTCCAAGTGGCTGGTGTCATAGGTGACGTCCAGAGAGCATTTCGGCCAGCGGATGGCACAGCGGAGAATCTAACAGTTCTCCAAACTGTCATTTCGCTGGCCCGTATCAAGAAACGGCAGCTCCATCTTGCCGCTCTGGACGTCGCTAAGGCCTTTGACACAGTTAGTCACTTTGCCCTGACCGATTGTCTTCGTGGTGTCGGGGCACCTGCTCGTTTAATTGAGTATGTTGCCTGTCTGTACCACGAAGGCGTGACGGTCCTCGAGGCACGAGGTGAGATGTCAGGGGATGTTGTTATTGGGCGCGGGGTACGCCAGGGGGATCCTCTGTCGCCACTCCTCTTCAACCTGGTCGTGGATACGGCCTTGGGTAAGCTGCCAGCTGAAATAGGGTTCGATCTCGCCCCTGGGGTGCGAGTAGGTGCATTAGCTTTTGCTGATGATGTCATCCTACTCGCAGAAACCCGTGAGGGCTTGCAGATCTCCCTCAATGCATTTGCTGAGCAGCTAGCCAGGTGTGGTTTGGTGGTCAACCCAGCTAAGTGTGGGTCGGTCTCCTTGGTCCCGTCGGGTCGCCAGCATAAGGTGAAGGTAGTGGATGAGGAGTGTTTTGTCTTAGGACAAACTTCCATCCCTGCCCGATCCGTGTTGGAGGTCTGGCGGTACCTTGGGGTCGACTTCATGGGTGTGGCCACTATAGCCGCAAGCCGTGTGGACCTTGGTGGAGCATTAGCTCGTGTCACCAAGGCTCCATTGAAGCCACAGCAGAAGCTGCGCCTCCTTCGCACGTACTTACTGCCAAAGCTAACCTATGGGTTAGTCTTTGGCAGGCTTACTGCGGGGAGGCTGCTTGAGTTAGATCGTGAAGTTCGCTCTGCTGTGCGCTCTTGGCTAGGCTTTCCACCTGGTGTCCCAAGTGCTTACATCCACGCACCGGTCAAGGCCGGTGGGCTCGGTATTGTCTCTCTTTCTGCCAGCATCCCATCTTTACGCCGCCAGCGCCTGCTTGCCCTTAGGGGCTCGAGCTGGGAGGTCGCCCGCACTGCTGCTGACCTGGACTTTGTCCGGCAGCAGTTGTTGTGGTGCGATCGAGCAACACCAACTGCTCCAAAACCCAGCTCATCTGCTGAGTTCGCTGCTGCACTGCATGAGTCAGTAGATGGTAAAGAACTCCGACAGTGCTCTGAATCCCCCATTTCTACCCAGTGGGTGGAATGGGCTTCAGAGGGCATTGGGGCCCGCGACTATCGTCATTTTCACGCCGTCCGGGTGGCTACGTTAGCCACCTCGGTGAGGTGTTCGAGGAGTAGTCGCGGGACAGTAGACACCCTTTGCCGTGCCTGTCGGGGTAAAAATGAGAATCTTTATCATGTAGTGCAGCAGTGTCCTCGTACTCACGGTGGCCGCATTTTACGTCACGATGCGGTTGCCAAGCAGATAGCAGGTGCTTTGTCATCTAGCGGTTGGGATGTCGAAAGGGAGAGACTATACCACATGCCGAGTGACCGGGGCAAGAAGCCAGATATCGTTGCGATCAAGCCCGATGGGTCTGCCATAATCCTGGATGTCCAAGTTGTCAGTGGCAGCGTGGACATGGAGCAGACCTGGCGGGCTAAGAAAAGTGAATATGATAGAAGTGATCTGCGACAAGCGATATCTGAGCTAAAAGGAGTGGCGCCGAATAACATCAACGTCATGGCCGCGACCGTCTCATGGCGCGGGGTGTGGTGCGGGAAAAGTGCCACGGAGCTTCTCGAGTTGGGCATCTCGGCAGGAGTGCTCCGTGGTATCACCACCCGCGTCCTTCGGGGCTCTTACCTTAATTGGTGGTCATTCTATAGGGGCACTTCCTTTCATCCCATTCTTCCTCCTCGTCCTGCAACTTCCCTTATCCCTAGAGCCGGCGTCGGGTAAACCTGGGCGTCCTCCCCACTTTTTTATTTTATTTGTTTATTTTTAAATTTAATGGCGTGCCCCCTCCGTCTTTGAGGGGAGGTTTCTAAAAAAAAAAAAAAAAAAAAAAAAAAAAAAAAAAAAAAAAAAAGTGTGTGTGTGTGTGTGTGTGTTACCCAAACGATAACTCTCCTTGGGATTGAGATAAAAGGACCGTTCCTTCGCCAAAAAATCGAGCATCCCAAAAGAAAGATGAGCTCGTTTTTCGGTACAAATATGACAGTGTTCTGGGATTTGACTGATGATAATAATATATAATAAACTGTGGAAACTAAAATTAAATTTTAAAACAATTTAACATACGAAAATTTGCCGTTATGGTCATGCTGCAAGACTGGAACTTTTAGTATTGTTTGTAGTTTAATGTTTGAAGTTTCTTTCCGTTAACTATCCTCAACACCAGATACACTTCCTTCACGAATCTTGAACCACCGATTCGGCCGATTACTTTTTGAAATTCGAACTCCAGACCACCGGAACGACTACATAATAGAAAGGGAATATGACATCGTGGGATTGAATGAAGAGCAACAAACGAACTCGACTGAATAAAAAGGGAGAAAAAAAAAACACTGGAGAGGTCAAGTTGGAGGCCGATCGTCGACCTTGATGCAAGGAAACCACATCAAGAATCGCCGAGCGAGAGAAGCGGTGTTAGCTTTGCGTCGATCAATAAGAAACGCGTGAAATATTAAAATTTTCTGATGACCCCAAACTCACTCCCCATGCTGCAATGGTGGAAACGTTCTTGTTGGTTTACACATATTGTTTTATTCAGGCATTTATGGCCCTTCCATTTATGTGTATTGGGTAGAACAATTACGGTCACGTTCGCGGAATTACTCGTATTTATCTAACTTTTCAGGATACGTACTTTTGACAGAAGATTGAGAGTGTTTTCGGGGACTACTAAGAGCCCTTAACGTCACTTAAGCGGGCCCCCGATTCCGTGACCTAGAAGGGACGTTATATCAGCATCACCCGTTTGGGGACCTAAGGGCGCTCTCTACATTTCCTGTTGATGTGTAACCCTACTGGCCACCTCAAAATGAAACGAATATTAGCTGAAATAAATAATAATAATTAATTGAAATACTTCACTAATTATGTTGGTACAGTGGGTTGTCTCACAGGCTCTAGTCGGTCAATTAGAGCCTTAATTTTATTATTTATTTCACATATTTTAAATCAAAAACTTGAGTTTTTAGACTAATTTTACGTGATATTGTTCTTATGTTGCCTGTTCTCTCAAAAGTGAAGTTCTATGTACCTCCCAAAATGATTTTCAGGTAAATTCCTGTTTCATAGTCATAGAGATAAATCCTTTCCTGTACGTGTTGATGATTCACTCAATAGAAACCCCCAAAAACATGAAGTTCGTAACGATCATAATTGCCTACTAGAAGTGTTTGACGTAGAATCCAACAATATTTTAAAATATGATGTTCTACAGGTTACAGTTTCTGAACAGCTTTGATCCAAGAATGGGTATTTTGACATTGTGTGCTTTTCAGTCAGCGAAATCTTTAACCACTTGTTTGCTCGATTGATTTCCTATTTTTCGATTCATAAAAACCAGCGTATAAAATAAATAATGGCGATTAATAAAGAACAGTTAATTACGTTACATTACCTTTTCAACAGTACCGATCACTCATCTTTAATAATTCTTTAACTACCGCCATCTTCCAGTACTAGTGACCCTCTTGTGGCGTTGGACGTGCAGTCACGAACGAGTACGTAGGAACTGAAGGGATTCTCAGAAACTGAGATGCCCATATCCTGGTTCTTCAATTATATTTTTCTCTATATTATCTTTCTATCAACACGAATAAGTCAACCGAAATCTAGTTCATTCTTCTTTAATGAGATAGTGAAGAGACTGTGAGCGTATGGATACACAATGCTGCATTGGCTATGACGAAGAATATCAACTGTCCAATTATCAACAGCATATTACAATTAGGAAAGATGAAGAGGAGAAAAGTCACGCCTTATAATTGGTGGCATGAAGACCGGAGCAAACTAAATAAGACTTGTGAACATTGGGACTCCATAAAACTATCAACACTATCCATTTCGCAGAAAGATGTTTTGCTATGCAAATATTACTGACTTCAAAGTGATGTCAACAAATCCTCATTGGCTGAAAAGCGATTACGAGCGATTATACGGACGTTAAAAAACACAAGCCGTGACCGGAGATCTTCAAGCAATTTGGGTTTTTTGTTTTCTGCGGCTGGGCCGCGGGCGTCCGCGACCTCCCGCGACCTGGGGTTGGTGAGTCACGGACCGTGGGTGAGGTCATATTATCAATGAATTGATGGACACAACTGGAAAAACCGAACAAGTCCGGATGTAGTACCGGCTTCATCTTGAATTTTAAATGGGCTATAAGTAACTGAGATATAGGCAGTACAGAGTGACGGCAGTCCAAGATAAAGACGTAAGAAGCGTTGGGAAATTTGTCATGGACCGTTCCACTTGAGGCATGTTTATACCCCTTCATAAGAGGCACTTCGAGAAATTCAAATACATACATGGTCTACGGTAATTTTTACAATATGGATGAGTTTCTGAGCCTTAAAATGCATGTATGTATCAACCAGAATATGTGCGTTTGTGAAATAATAGAAAGAGTAACTCAGTTCAAGTATTTAGGAATCGTAGTGGATGAGAAACTAGATTGGAGCCATCACATTGATTATCTACTTTACAAGATGAAAAAGTACACCAATGTATATTTTTTGTGTGAGGAATTCATTGGGTTCGTCCCATAGTCTGTCCCATAGTCTGATCCAATCTATCCTGCAGTACGGAATGATAGTTTGGAGAAGCTCTTTTACAACCCATCTAGAACAACTTTCGTTACAAAAATCTATAATTAAAATAATGCTAAAAAAGCCACTCCAATACCGAAACCAACTACTTTTTAATGAAGCCAAACTATTCAGTCTCAAACTTCTATTTTTTTAATTTTGGCCCTTTTTTACAATCAGCATCCTAACCTAATACAAAAAAACAGACTCCCACAGATGCGCCACTCGCTTTTGCCTTATGGGCAATATAACTCCCCTTTACAAGTTTCACTTCGACCATCCTTAGTCCATTGTTCACCATTCATTGTTTACACAATCATTTAATTGAAATAGAAGCCTCCATAGATATTGAACTGCCTAGGTCCAAATTTAAATCAGCCATAACTTCATAGCTGGTTTCCTTAAATAAGGACCTTTCAATCGGTTGATAAAAAGTGTCTAAGTTATTTAATTTTTATTAGAAGGCCTATATTGTTTTATAGTTTGTTTTTATAAAAGTGATTTATGAGATTGTTCATTTCCTTATTTAAAATAAACAATTTTTGGAATTAAGCTGGACGGAAGTTCTTGTTCACTACATGGCCTCGCCTTTTGTGAACAATATTATTCAAGATCTTTATACTCTTGAATTTGCTTCGTTGTATTAGTTTTCCAAATACATTTCATTCTAACTTTCCAACCAGAAGATCCGAAACTGTCATCCAAGTCAGGTGGGAAGTATCTATATCTCACATATTATAAGTATCTACATCTCTCATATAAGTATATATACATCTCACTTATCGTATTACCTACAGGTTAAAATGAAATGAAAACCCTGGAAATGTTATAATTTCCAGGAAATAAAGTACAATTTATTTTTAGAAAAGAGTGGGACTACTTTATTATATTTTCCCCAGAACAAGAAGTTGTCATAGACACGAAACCAAAATGTGTCAGAAAGCTGTGAAAAGCATACAAAAAGTGACGATTTTGATTTTGGAACGCATAATAAATTTTCAAAAAGTCAAAGCGCCTCTGCTCTTTGTACAAGCAATAGATTACTCAACTTATTCTTGCACGAACTTAATCATTCGCGGCGAAGTTGTGCAAACTCATTTCAAAAGTTATTGTATGTTACTAACCGTCGTAATCGTTTTAACTTTGTAACTCTTTATTTTTCGTGGAAATACACAACGTTTTTTCACTAACTTCTGGTTTTTTAGTCTTGCACTACAACGCTAAAACTGTAATTTCCGAAATTTAGTTTACTTTTTCCTCATCTACACATTCGATGTACGATTAAATTTAAGAACAATAATTGAAAAGTTTGGTAATTTTCATGAAAATGTTGAATCAAAGAGCGTTATGCATTGCAGACAGCGGAATAATGCTGCAGAGAGCTTTGCAAGAAATATTCACATGATAATACAATTTTTCAATGTGGATCCTCATCCTCGTTTCGTCCTTATGAATTCGGCCTCTGATTTACCGTCTCGCCAAAGCGTGACCAGTTTTTGAGCGGCTGCTAATTAGGATTTTTTTCTCACAGTTTCGGCATAAACAAGGCGAAACATCAACGATGTTTTCTCATTTTTTTGTAGGAGTTGAACGACATGTTATATTTATAAAGGAGGCGGCAATAAACTAGGGAGACCTTTCCAGCGTAGAAGAGACCCCTGTTTCACACGCCCTTGGGATTTCGATCTAATTCTGTAAATTGTGGGCTTTTATGACGTGCTGATGGCAGTTACGTGAGTGACGTCAAATTCACCGTCGTGGAAGATCAGGGAGCTAGATTGGGGTCCTCTCATAATGAATTAATTCGGAGGGTGTCATAATGAATTAATTCCGAGGGTGTTTAAAATGCTGATTTATTTCGGAAGTCAATGACTTTGTTAAAGGAAGGATTTTTCCTTGTGAAGTTAGAATCTTTGACTCCTATTTATCGTAAAACAGATTGACATGTATGACGATAAACTTATTGATACCGAATATTAAATTCCGTGACAAATCAGCTGAGATGGAGAATACTGTGATCAGATCAAATCATCTACCAGAACATAGAAAACACGAAATTTCTTTTGTTGCCTCTGTGACAGTTCCCGTCAGAATCCAAGAGAATGCGCAACGTCGCTATCTTTGTGACGTCACAAGTTAAGTCATCCAATAACAGGTGCCGTGTGGCTTATCCACCCATCCAACCAGGGACGGAATCTATTCCTCGTGATAGATTTTCACCATATACAAATAACAACTTTGTATAGGGCCAGTAAAGTACTCATATAATGATTGATAAGGTATAGTGATGCGATCATGTTACTTTGGAGCAGGAAAATAAATACACAACAGTTTAAATTACAAATCCTGATTCGTTATTTGACACAACGTATAAAGTGTACCTAGAACCGCATGTGATACTACGTTATTGACGGTAATCTTTATGTAGGATTTAGGTTTTCTTGTGATCGAAATCGATCTAAAAACACAAAAAATTAAATAAATATCTTTAAAAGCACCTATGCAACGAGAAGAAGTAAGGATGGATCCAGGATGTCCGATAACCCTAACTGTTTCCGAATGATGGATGTCTTTCTATGATTCTCACAGGAAGGGCACACGGTTCATAAATCATCTTCAGGTAAAATGAAGGTGTGAAGAGAAAACGGAAAAATAGTTTCACCTTCGGAAGGCCCGAGCAGGAGATTATTAATGGCGGGCATTGGAGAAACTAATAGCAAGAAACTTCCGTGTGTATAACAAGAAGAAGTATGTTGAGGAGCAAATCGCGTGGCTCCGTGATTGCTCTAATTGACATTCTCATAACAAACCGATCATTTTATAATGGGTGGTTGTAGTTGGTAGTTATGAGTATATATTTTGTGAAATCGATTTCATCGTTAAAGGTATTAAAACAACAATCGACTAGCTCATTTATTCGGCTGCGATCCTCGATCAAAACATCGAAAAAATAGAGCGTTTAATGACGCTGGACTAGACTCATAATAGGCATCAACAGTCTACCTACGGACCCATCTCCGCTGACAATTATTGAGCATTAATTCGATTCTAACGATCGCCTTCTAATGTCAATAGTGAAAATTAAAACAGAGGTTGGAGAAGGAAGCTTCTTAGTGAAAACAGTAAAAGTCTTGGAAGCGTGGTGAAAAAACTGACGTGCAATATCTCACCGATCCAAATGTAGAAGTTATTGAATAACAACGGTGCGTTACGTGGAATAATGAATAGTTCGACACCCATGCAGTTGTTGGTTATGTAACTCTTCCGACAAACATATTTTCTTCTTAGAGGCAACGAATTCTGTTCTGTTTACCTCAATATCCGAGGTAGTTAATTTCTGGTCTAATTGGGAGGGCACGTCTTTTTTCGGAGACCATCGGAAATGTTGAATAAGCTCGAGCAATCTTAACCATATCCAATTACTGGCAATCTCAGTATTGACGGGAAATGCCGTGGAACAAATTATGAAACTTGCAGTTCTAGAGCTCATACAGCGAAGTTTTACACCGATCTTTTTTAAAAACGGAAGCTGTTATAATGTATTGAACAATTTTAGTTGGCTACTTTTCGAAAATATCTTCTTTGAAGTACATGAGTTATGAAATCCGTATGTACATATGTGACTGCTTTCTGCCAACATCTTACGCAAAAAAAAGACCGATGTCAAAAAAGCTAAGAATAGGAGCGTCATATCCAAAGAAAAAATTAATTTTAATTACAGCAATGCCGGTGCTTGTGTACAAAAATTTGCTCACGTTTTGAAAAAGTTGCTCGTAAAGACATTTAAACGTCAAAACCGACTGAAGAAATTAAGAAATAATAATTTTATAAAAACCTAGTAGTGGGTGCATCAAAACTTTGAGTGCCTTCAATTATCACAAAACTGGGCTATAGTTCCCAGGCAATCGCCTAGATATCGGTATTGTGCAAAAATGCATTGTATTTGGTTCTTTTGGCTAAGATGTCTTTCGAGAAAAAGTGTTATTTGCATGAATGCAATACTCTTATGGATGTGAAAATCGTTGTTCACGACCACGTTTAGAAAAACATTGATCGAAAATCGTTCAAACAGAAAAAGTAGGCAATTATCTATTACTTCTAAAATATAAATATTTTGTTTATTTTAAGATTCAAGCCGCACCTCAACTAGAAGGATCATTAGCGGCATTGAACAAGGTGTCAAAAGGGACATTGGAAGTGGCACGATTCTAATGGGAGCCATGCTACCATCCTGGACTAAAAAGGAGCGCCATCATGGACTCCACAGGTAACTCGTAACTTCTATGATATTGTTGATTAATAGATGATGTAGGATTTTCCTGAAGTAACCAATTGGTTTCTGCCACTAATTCTCACAGCTGTACAAAGACACATTTGAAAATACCACATTTTGCTGATACCAAGCACATTTGCTAAACTGATATGCGAAGGATCCTGGAGCAAACCAGAAATACGCACAAGTCTCGTCCAGCTATCAAAGTTCTGATGTATATGCTTGTGGGAAAGATGTGGTTATTAGCTCCTTTTGTCATTCGCACATCCAACGCCGTAATTGTCTTTTCCGGAGTTGACGTGTTTATATAATTTTCAGGCCTTGAGGCTCGCTCGAGTACGTTGAGTTTCAAGGGCAGGAGAGCGGGAAATGCCGACGTTCACACTGATACAGGAGCAAACACCGTTCCACGCCATCTCCCGTGTGAAAACTGAGAATCACGCCTGATATATCACTGAAGTTCAATTAATTAATCTTGATATTTCACATAAGCTGGAATACAACCATGATACTACTATAACGCCACAGCATTTAATGCGATACAATCAACTTCTACATAAGGGTACGTGTATCTATATTAATGAAATCGTAAGTATGTCTGTATGTATATTGATTAGAATCATGAAATTTCACGTTTCTTTTCCGATTTATGCCATTTGTAAACAGTTGGTAGCATTTTCTCAATTTTTCTCTGTCTGTATGTATGTTTGTCCGCTTTTTGAAATTTGAGCCAGAGGAGTGTTTTAGGGGAGAGAGAGGGGGTGAAATGGGGTATCTGGGACAATATTGAACGAACTGGGGATCTGATTGGGCGAATATGTTTGGATTATTCTAACTTAAATCACAGGCTACTTGAAATTCTTCAAATCTGCCTCATAAAGGGGTGTTTTAGGGGAGGGAGGAGTGGGGTATCTTTGTCATCACTGAACAAAGCGTATGTTTGAATTACCCTAACTTGAACCACAAGCTACTTAAAATTTTCCGAATCTGACCCATAAGGGGTGTTTAGGAAGAGGATGGGGGGGGGGGGATGGGGTATCATGGACATCAATAAATAAACCGGAGACGTGATTGTTGAAATGTGGTCGGGTTAATCCAACTTGAACTGGGGGGGGGGGGGGTTCAAATGGGGTATATTGGACATCACTGAATAAACTGGGGACCTGATTGCTAGTATAAGTTAGAATTACACTAACTCAAATCAAAGGCTACTTGAAATTTCTCAAATATGACACAAAGGGGGTGTTTCCTTAGAGGAGGGGGGGGGGAGAGGAGGGGGGGGGGTGAAATGAGGTATCTTGGAAATCGCTGAATAAACTGAGGACCTGATTTGTTTAAATGCGTTTGGAATACTTTAACTTGAATCACAAGCTACTTGAAACTTCAAAATCTTAACCGTAACGGGTATTTTGAGGGAGCGGGGGTGGGGGTGATATGGGGGTATTATGAACATCAATGTATAAACTGAGGACCTGATTTATAAAATATGTTTGGATAACACTAGTCTACTTGGAAATTTTCAATTCTGACCCAAAGGGGTGTTTTTGTGGAAGGGGGTTTGGAAAGGGGTATCTTTGACATCACTGAACAAACTAGGGATCTGATTGGGCGAATATGTTTAGTTTATGTCAACCTCAATTACAGTGCTATTAAAAAATTTTCTAGCCTCATCCTTAGGGAGGTGTTTGTAGTAAGGAAAAAAAGGGGGTGGGGAGGGGGTGGTTAAATGGAACAATTTGGTTATCACCGAACGAACTTGTGATGTGATGTTCGGACGAATCTAACTGGATTAGTCTGAACGTTCTTTTGGGTTACCTATCGAGAATATTTTTAATCTGAAATATGGGGGTGTTTGTGGAGAGGGAGTGGAAGTTAATATCAGTAGTTTGGTCCTAATAGGTAATTTATAATTAAGTACTTTAAGTAAGTAATTTCAAGTAAGGACTTTTTTGAATCAGATCCATATGGGTGTCCCAAAATGTGATGGGTGAGCGGGGGCTTGCGTATATTCAAGTCAACCTGTGCAACGCACGGGTGAACCAGCTAGTGTTTGAATAAAATGGACACTGTTCTGTTTGTTAAGAAATGGAAAATGAACAGTGAATTAGTTTGAGCAGAAAGGACTGAGGAAAACCAGAAAGAGCGCATTTTGCATCATACATATCTCAGCACTTAATGGATACGAGAGTTGCAAGCTTGTTTAGAGAAATCATTGTATTAAACCAATAATGGAAGAAACTGATATCATAATTTCGAAACTCGTAGGAATGTTCGCGTGATTGATCCATAAGCCATATTATGTAGTTTAGGTATTCGTTTTACAATAACTACATGTAATCTCAGTAAAACGCATTACACAACTCGATTACTTTACATTATAACAGTTAGGAGTGCGATAATTTATCTCTCAAGGCTTTGCGATCATGCAACTTAGTTTACGAGCGTTGACACTAATTTCACGGATTGAAATGAGGTAATAAATCTATGGGCGTTCGTGTGCCTACGTGAATGATGACGATCAAATAGTTCGACAGTGTAATCCGTAACTAGATAAGTTGATCATGTGGCTCGGAAATCCGATGGCACGTTTCTCTCAATCGCTGTGACCGGAAACCACAAAAGAGCCTGACTCCGTGAATGAGAGGCCAAACAAAGGTCAGGTTGAATCAGGAAAATCTTGATCAGTAGAAGCCGAGAAATAGAACTTATAGCACTGCCATTATGAATGAAACACATGCCCAAACCAGTATATTCATACAAGTGTTTTGCAGCTTCATTTTAAAGCATAAAAATGTGGATAGATATTCACGAAATGGAACTGATGGCTATATGCTGATTTCCTATAATTTCTATTCATGTTATTGAGTACAAAAATTGCATGGTAGAAAAGCGACGCGACTGTACTAACTACATAATCATGTCACAACTAAGTGATGTTTCAGCTTATCATTGTGATTAATTTCATGGTTTCTGTGCTCTCCTACTGTTGAGAATTATTAAAAACAAACAGTATAGCTGCAAAGATGGTTCCTGATCTATTGGGACAGGACTTGAATACCTTAGTGAGTGCTTATTGGAAGATACCCCAACAAGTGTATATCCAAATTGAATGGTTGCTAATGGTGTTTTTCTGTGTAAAACCATGAAACTGTCAGTTTTTAATGGTAGTTCTAAAAATCCATAGAATTTGAGTTATTTGAGAATAAGGGTAGTAGATACCAATTTTATTAAAGCAAATACCTAGAAGTTCGTAAAGCTTAATCGGAATGTATGAGTGGTTTGGAAGTAAGGAAACCGAAACGAACAAGAACACTAACCGGAACATTCTGATTTTAGTAACTAGGAGCCACCAGCGCCTCTTTTGTAGGATCTTGAGACAGAGATATCTAACAATGAAATAGGATAGTTTAAATACTAATAAAGAGATCAGAATTCTCTTGTCAACAACAGATAGCCATAGTAATAGTCAGCAATTTATAGGATCAACAAATAATTCATGATATTTTCATATCCATACTTGAAGGGCTCGTGTCTTGAAGTAATTCCAGAAATGGCTTTTCACCTAGGGTAAGGTTTCCCATCCAAGTAGTTTTTACGCTTCAGTACGGCGAACCCCTCTCCACTCAACAGGGGTGAGGCAATGAGTAGCTTTAAGCAAAATCATTTGAACGTATTCTGATCCTCCATTTGGAGGACAGCTGATGACGTTCTCGACCCCGAGGTAGTCGGACGAAAAGCCCCAACCTGCAATGGTGGTTTACTTTACTTGCTTGTTACTCACTCCGATTTCAAAATTGCCAATTAGTATGTCGGTGCGTTGGGAAATTAAAAGTTTTCTTGCATAATTACCCTGTGATTGACAACCTTCTGCAATTTGTTCGTCTTGTGTTCCCTCCACCAGGTATCCCCCATAAAAAGTTTCTAGATGAAACTTTCTGATACCAAGAGCGTTGCCCTCAACCATCAAGATCGCTAAAACGAGCAACTGACCGACAAGAGCCTTCTCATCCTCAACAACCAACTTTTTCTGCGTTCGCCGTTTACTCAGATCGCGATCAACGCCATTACTGTCACCACAATTCGGATCCGCCACTATCCAACGGGATGATCTTTCTATGCCTTATTGTTCATGAAGGGTGACGCAGGGAAAAAGGGACGGCGGTGAAACTTTTTTACTCGCCGAAGATGAGTTTCCTAGGTGATCGCAAGATGCTTTTGTGTTTTGATCAACGTTCATTAGCGTCATTAATAGTTTCATTGTTCAGTAAGGAAAGATGGTATCCTTAAACGGAACTTAGAGGAAGGAAAGGTGGCGTGGTTGGTATATAAGTATATTTGCGTCACTAAACGGTAAAATTTTACAAACTGAAATGCACATAAGATTTTGGTACACATACCGAATCATAAACCCAAGTAATCAATACGAAAACTAAAATAATAATAAAAAAATATTAAACCAAGTTGAAATTTGTCGTTATGGTATCGGAATTTCGAAGAATTGAAGTTTTAATTACATTCGTCATGCTGAATGTATGAAAGTTCCAAAATCCTATATGATAGAAAAAGAATGGGAATATTATGCAAGCGGTCAAAGATTTGTTTTATCGGCTTTTTTTAATCATATAAATTGATGAGAGTGAATCTTGTAATATAGCGTTGGTGTAATTTTTTCGAATCAACCTCTCCAAAAAAATCTGTAAAGTATG
Source organism: Adelphocoris suturalis (assembly GCA_030762985.1). NCBI lineage: Eukaryota > Metazoa > Arthropoda > Insecta > Hemiptera > Miridae > Adelphocoris > Adelphocoris suturalis. Next base: position 28,950,660 of record CM061043.1, read on the forward strand.
GTTAAGCTTGAAAGGTATGTTCAGAAAGTCGAATTTCAAACACTTTCACGAGAAGGGTCGTGTTTTTCTTTCAAATTTCAGTTTCTTAGTTTTATGAATAAGATGCTTCAACCGCTTTTGAAGTAACGTAAACATGATTTCAAATGGCAGAAAATTATTAATTAGAGATTGTATCCTTTCATAAAATCAAAACAGCTGTTAATTAACTATACATACGATAACATCAAAATCTCTCATTGCAACATCGAGTTTCGAATAATAATGTCTGATTTTCTGTTCTGTAACGGAAATTTCACGACCACTGTCACGTAGAATGCACAGAAACAGCAATCTGCTCTCACGACTAGACTGTCTGGTTCCCCGAGCTGATACAAGAGTGGGTTAGTATCGTCATTTTTACGTTCCCCTGCCAGAAATATGATGTAATAGTATGTGATACTGATAAATTTCAAACGGTGGACCTTGGGCATTGTTAATGTAATGCTAAACTCTGAAAGCATGTTATTAATGTTTGGCATCATGTTTTCATCGGTCACACCGCGAAATTCCTTTTGGTTCTATGTGTTAAAATAAACATGCCGGGATTCGTTTCCCATATTTTTCTGCAAGACGAATCGAATGTAGCAACATTCAAAACTAAATCAATCGTCTTTTCAGCAATTGATAGTGATTTATCTTCAAAAGTTGTTGAATATGATCTTAAATACCAAGGATAAACCCCAGATGAATCTGAATTTCAGCTGTTTCCCATCCATTAAAAAAATGGAAACGGCATCAATAGATATGTGTGTGGTGTAGAAATTTAAATACTAAAATAATGTCAGCAGACAGGTTCAAGAGCAGAAAGGTTCTAGAAACACCTGCACCTTTTGAAAACTCGAAAACTACGAATGTAACTTTCATAATAACAAGTAATTGATGAGATTTCATAGAACAAAAAACAAAGCCTGAAAGAAAGAACCGATCCGACTGGTTGCAAGCGTCAGAAGAACATCACGAGACAAAGAAATAATAATATTGTTTAATGAAGACAACATTCTCTCAAGCCCTCTTTCTGCACACCCATGAGCGACCAGAGCACCTAGTATAGCGAACAAGAGCTTAGTCATGGATTGGTTACTGACCAGCATCAAGTCCATTAACAACAGTTGGCACAGATGGAGTCGACTGGCAGAAGGCAGCTGTCGCCAAGGACTCTTCGTCTCTTGCAAAAGTGGGAAATGACGTCAAAATATTTGCCCAATGGGTGAACGCGGGTCGTGGACAAATATTGCAAAGCGGCTCTAAAGCTGCAGGGTCATCCATCATCTTCGCGGATCTCCTAGAACTGAATGATTTTCGAGTAGGTGCGCAAATATGGTGATGCAAGGACGTTTCTGTCGTATTCAGTTTTATTTTTAAGTTTGAGAATAAAAAATAAAAATAAAATAAACACAACGGAGCGCAAAAGTTCTTCCTCATAATTAAGTGAGCTTTAAAAAATCTCCATATACGCACTTCAATCACTAACGCAGTTTACTGATTGATTCCACTTATTATTACTCACAGCCTCTTCAAGCTGATAATATTTCTACTGCAAAGTTGCTGCGTTTACCAGATAGCAAACTAGCTGTGCACAATTTTCTTTGTTAACAGGACATCAAAACCACCTGCAGATAACCTGACATTACCGATCCCTCTATTCCAACTACCGACAGAAAAATTCACTCATCTCGCTATCTCGCGATGTTTCATCAAATATTGTTTCAGTGGTATCCGTTAGCGATATTGATAGTCTGATTATTGTTTGACGTATTCAATATCAATACAGTTATGACAAAAGCAAAATTACACTATTCATAATTAGCCCAATTAATTTGTTCGTTACGTTACTTCCTTGCGTACGATATTTTTGTATGCAAATTGTAAGCCAATTATTGCTACTGTAGAGAGGCATATCTATGTTTAAGTTTAGCTTGCCAAATTGTCTACTTCTGAACTCGTACTTTTGCAAGGATTTCAAAATTGGCTTCTGAATGACGAAAGGAGGTCCCACAACCATGAAACTTCATCAATTTTTGTTCTGGCTACCGAGGCCGATTTTCGTTCGGTGGAAACAGAACTTGAAGGAGTGTTGTTTGTATTGCCTACAAGAGTTGATGGCCGATTTATGCTTTTTCCTCCTTTTTAGCGCAGTTTCTTTTTCTTTTTTTAAAAAAGAAGGAAAAATGGGCTATTTTGTTTACTTTGTCCGTAGATGTATGTATGTTTGTCTTTTTACAATCGTTTTAAATGCCACTTCCTGACGTCCGATTTTGATGAAACTTGGTATGGATGTAATCTGTAACACGGCGAGGATAAAGATGTATGAGGAGCCGCTGACGCATGAGAGGTCAGCATCAGCGGAGTGAACTCCAAAGCCATTTTGTCTCCTAATCCACGCAGGAAGCTGAAATTTGAGAGGGAGGGTAGAGGGAGAATGCCGAAGACGACTGAGGGGTCATTGATCAGCTGACTGAGCTTCAAAGCCATTTTGTCTACTATTCAATGCAAAAAGCTGAAATTTTAAAGGGAGGCTCAAGGGAGAATGCTGAAGACGACAGAAAGGTCATCGATCAGCTGAGTGAGATCAAAGCCATTTTGTCTCCTAATCAACGCCGGATACATCTATTTCACGCAGATCTCCATACAAGATCTCCATGCGCTATCATGTGACTCACTTCGTGAGCACTGACCTACTTGTTTCTGTTTGTTGTTGTACGCTTTCTTCTTTGTCGCATTTTCTAAATTCACCATTTAGAGGAGATTTTAGCAAGGGATTACAAAAAGCATTTTTTATGTAGACCAAGCCTATATATTATGAGTGGTTTGGTCCTTTTCAGCCTACCTACGGCACTGGAAATCTTGTTTGTAACTCCGTTAACGGATAACCGTTTTTTCACTAAAATTATGTCCCTAAATAGCATGCATTACTGAACAGCATATTTGATTTAAGCTATATGCATTTTGTTAGTTTTATAAGTACAATTTTGTTCTTAGACAAAACTACATACATATTTGTCTTTTGTATATTTGCGTCGAGAATCACAATGGACCAGTCGAGGTTGACTGACTATTTCCGGCTTCAGATCTCTGGCAGTGACCCTCTGCTTCCTAGGTCAAGAGAACCGAACGGAAAATCGTGCTAATTTTGTATTGTAGCCATTAGCTTACATGGCAGAAATATAAAGACAGTTTCTTTCTGATTCTCAAAATAAGATTTCCAAAACACATTCAAGCAAATGAATTGGATTAAACTTCACGCAGAAAGCAGCTCTTAAAAACAACCCAAAAATTCTCCAAAAGGTTTTCAATTTTACCTATCCTAAGAGATCAGTCTAACAATGTTGCAATGAACGTTAGGAGTTAATTCCAATGCAAAAACCTTTATGCAAAGTCTTTACTGCATTTACTGGTACTATATCAAATCAGGGTAATTAAACTAAAATAGAAGAAGCGTGGATTGTAATGCACAATCACGTGTGCGGAATAAACTGTCAGATATTTCTTGATATCAAATGTTTTATTCTAACGTATCTAAAATTCAAGAAGACCTTTGTGACGGTTTTGAGTAACATCATATTAGTTTTGAAAAAATGTGTATTTGTTTAAAATATCTATTCACAGTTGAAAAATGTGATACACAAAATTTTTTCTAAAGGTATTTTACTATGATAAAGTAGTTATTCTATTACAATTAAATATTCGGTACTTCTTTTCTTCTCAGCACACCCTTTTTGGTTTATTTTATGACAAATCTAACGTTTTTCGTTGATTCCAAGTTCATTATTCCTAAGATATTGAAGCGAAATTGTGGAAATGTTTTGAGTATCATACGTCCAGCCCAAAAAAATAAATAAATATTGTTGACATTGTTGGGGTTATTGGAAGGCAAAAATAAGAGATCCTTTAGACTTTAGTCTGGACATTTTAAAGTTTGTAACGCAGAAATGATGACAAAGTGAAAATTATCTTAACTCGTTAATTATACTTTACTTATATATCATAAGTTACTTTTCGAGATATAAAGTTAGTTTTTACATTATTCGTAGTACCCATGAAAACCCGATTTTTCGAATTTAAATTGGAGTTATTTGAAAAATTTGTGATACTAGATACAATTTTTTCTTCACCATTCAATCAGCGTTTACAATAAGGTGCCTACCTACTTGAACAATATCATCTAACTTTTGAAGTTTATCTTGAAAATTTTCTGGTTTAAAAGTTGGTAGTTGGTCTCAGAATAGCACTCGTAATTTATCTCTTTGCTTCCTACGGAACCCTCAAGCTTCCTTCTCATCAGCAGTTGACAAATTTTGGAATCCTTCAGATCTTGGACGTATTGTCCTTGAGCGTTCTGTAGGTAATGGAACCTCTTTCAACACTGGGACCGATCTCAGAACTGCATGGAATATCGTCCCCGCGTTCGAGTTCCATCAATTCCAGAAAAAAAGAAACAACAACAGGATCAAAGAAGTTTAGAACAGCGAACGGCAATGCAGGCAATTGCTCATGCGCAGAGCTGTTTGGAAAAAGCAGAAGTGCCACTAACGAAGCCTAAAAAACCTGGTGGTTACTTTTGTAACTCCCTGTTCATGTACGTATAAATACAAATACAAAATCGTTTCACTTAGTTAAGCCGAATTTTCATGTAAAAAACATTTAGCTATTAGAATTTCTGGACATATTTTATGCAAAACATTCCTTAAATACTGTTTTGCAGTGATTCGAAAGAAAACAGTTAACAACATTGAGAGGTTGTAAGTATTAATAACTCAACCTTGACGTGAGGGATGATTCACAAATGATCCAAGGACGTTATCAAAATCCTGCCAACCGCAAGACGCAGTGGAGAGTCAACTTAATCGTGAACCGCTCCTTGGACGCGAGCCAGAGTTAATTTGATGATTCTGATTCAAATCTCGGTCTCGCGCGGGTTGACATCTTTGCGGCGGGTGTCTAAGGAGAAAGACGAACGGGTTCGCGGTTTCGGCAACGCACATTGCAAACATCTGGTGCGAGGCTTCACACTTCTCTCCGAACACGAATGAAACCATGTCTTCAACAATATTATTATCCATTCCTGAGAGCTACGATATCGTCAAATCGGGCCCAAAAAAAAGTTATCCCGTATACTTTTGTGTTTCATCAACTTCATTAGAGTTTTTAAAGTAAGATCCTTCTTTTGAAATTTTCGTGTCTTTACTTTGGCACATAACCGTAAAAAGCGTTAATTTTAAGAGCTACACTTTTTAGGGGTGTCGAAGATTCTCGCATACAACCAAATCGTTGCTCCGAAACTGTGTTACTTCGTTTTTCATCGTACGGAAATCGTTAGAAAGATTTAAATTCATGCTAAAATCAGACTCTGCCTAAGCCGCAGGCAAACAAAAGCAGCTCAGTTACTGCAAAAATTAATAATAAACTCAAACTCCGAAGTATAATAACGTGATTTGGTAGTAACCAGGCTGGCTTACTACAAAGGCGAATGTATGTGTGTGTGTGTTGTTCCGACGCCAGAAAATGTTTCACGTGGTTGGGACTCGTGCGCAAGCTGTCATTAGTTGATTATTAAATGAAATTTCGATTAGGTTGGTTAAAAAGTTGGAAAACAAAACTATGTACTAAACAACATTTTGCTCTCTTACCACCAATGGTTTTTGCTTCCTCACTACCGAAGGTAGGAAAGCTTTGTGTTGGAGCAAGATGTCAAAAAAATTGTTGTCCTCTAAAATCAAAATTTCCTCTTACATTTTGTGCTTCAGAGCTTGCTGATCAATTTTGGTTCCGTGTCTGTCTGTCTTTTTGTCTGATGTAGTGATTCCTTGTCACGCCCAATACTATTCCAAGTTTCAGTCCAATTTTTATGAAATTATCAGGAATTGTGCGGGTTAGCTCCTAGAAGGTCCCCTATAACCCTAAATGCCGTTGGATCAACAGTAGCTTGTTCGCATGAGCAAACGTGAATTTCTCATAACGTCGATTTTTCATCATATATGTTGGTTAATTTCGTTCAAACTTGGGAGATCGTTGGGTGTATGTTTAATATATGTATGTGTAATATGTATGTATGATTAATGTGTATGAGTAATAACCATTGTGTATGCGCAAAACTAATATGATTAACAGAAGCTAAACTCCGTGTCCTATGGACCGATTTTTATGAAATTTTCAGGGATTGTGAGGGTTACTTTCAAGACGACCTCCTATAACTTTCATTGCCGTCGGATCAATAGTAGTCTATGCACATGGGCAAACGTGCATTTCTTATAACGCCGATTCTTCATCGTCTATTGGACCGATTATGTTCCATCACGGGGAGTAGTTGGGTATATGCCCCAGGAAAATTCTCTGTGAATTATATCGCAATTGTTATAGCAATAACAATTCCGCATGCGCAAAACTAAAATTGATTGAAAAATCTTCGAGACTAATGGATCGGTTGTTATTAAATGTTCAGGATTGTGCGGATTATATTCCTAGATGCTATATACTGTATAAATTGCATTGCCGTTGGGTTAATAGCAGTATGTGCGCATGCAAGTACGTACATTTCTTATATTGTTGATTTCTGATAATCTATCAGTCTGATTTTGTTCAAGCTCGGGGTACAGGGGGAAGGGGGGTGGGGAGTCCAGGACTATGCCCTCTGTATTTCATCGCATTTGGATGAATAATAACTAGGCATTACGCGTGCAAAAAACTAATATTGGTTGGCACACCAAGAATAATTGACCGATTTTGATGAAAATTGGAATTGTTGTGCGGGTTAACCTCTAGACAACATAAGCATACGCAATCATGAATTATAACCCTATTTTGCAATTATAACCCAAATGTTCTATCATGCACCCAATCAGTTCTTCTATTGATTCTATACGTCCATGTTACATATGTGCGAAAGCAATACTGCCCACCCAACTCGGTAGATATTTTGTATTATCCGGAATCCAAATTTCCTCTAGGTTATTGTGTTTTACTGCTTTCTGATCAATTTTAGAGCCATCACAATATAAAACATTGGTAAATTTCAACCGGATAAAATCATTACAGATACACGAGTTTAAGGGGGGAAATGGAAATTTAAGTATTTATTGACATGGATATGTCTTTGCTCTGGGGGGTCAACCAAAAATTTCCGTGACGCAAAATTTGTGTCACAATTTCAGTGTTTTTCACGTACAACCCAGCCGTTGCTAGGGGAATGGAACTTCCGCAGTTTTCATCGCACAGAAATCGTTCGCCACTCGTTGGAAAGCGCTTGACTTATGTGATAAATGTTCACATCTCAAGCTACCAATTTCCCCCTCCTTACGTACCTGGCTACATTCCTAAACTAAGTTGATTGGACTATAAACAATTTTAATAAGCTGGTTACAATATTCTTAACGTAAAGCAATAGCATCATTTACTCCACTCCATAGGAAACATTATCATCCTCTTGACAACAGTCGACTGTAAACAACAACTCATTGTAGTGGCTTCTCTCCACAGTTGCACAGTTATTTTCAACATTTCTATGAGTAAACCGTTGTTTTGTTGGAATTAGTCGGGATGCGGCCCAGGGAAAATAAATGAAATTATTTCATATATTGTTTTATTTGATAACGTTTCGTCCTCTTACTGAGGACATCTTCAGATCTTGGTGTATCCAGGAAAAAATTTATAAACATCCGAATATAACGGATTTGTCAAATAAAACAACTCTCGAGGACAACCGTTATGAAATCCCCAATCAAAGACATATCCATGTAACATGGTATCTGCTTGTAAAGCAGATAGTGGAACTCGTTTACGAGTTTATAAGTAGTTTTCGATTTTTCGTGCTAACGTAGAATGAGCTTGGATTTTCAATGGTAGTACTAAAATTCCTGCTGTGAGTACGCATTAACCTTTAACAGCTTGAGTGCTTCTGCGAGTACTTGAAGTCCTGTGCGAGGCCCAAGTACACTCTATCACTAAAGAACTCGAATGCTTAGCAAGTTGCTCTTTGCTAAGCAAGGGAGAGTTTGAAACTCGATCTATTGGTTGGTTTCTCCACTTTTCTCAGCAGTATCGACGATTGAATTATTTTAAGTACACATGACTACTTTCAAGATTTAAGCGATTTTAAATCCCTATCCAAAGGTTCAGCTCTATCTCCTACTACTCGTGATGGTTTACGGTCGGGTGGGTTTATGAGACTGAGATAATCTGGGAAGTTTCCTGCCTACGCTCCTAAAGTCACCCAACACCTCCGATCCTTGAAGAAAAAAAATTTTTATCAAGCAGCTCAGGGGTTTTATCGATATTTATTACTATGTCATGATGCATAATCTACCCACGTACCACCTTCATCAATCACTAAATGAAAATCAACCATCTCGATCGGACAAAAATTTAAGAAAATTATCCTTATACCAATTTGTTCAACTATTTCTAACCCAAACTTGAACTTTTAAAATATATGTTGACCTGTGCTAAAGAATTGTTTTACTGCACTTCAAAGCCAAAATATCAGTTAGAAAGAAGAAAAAGAAGAAGAAAAAAAAAGCCGACTACCAAATTTGGGGTGGTACATAGATTCCTCGTTTAGGTATCATGAATGCATAGAGCGTTGAAAATTTTTAATTGATCTAGAAAAACTCCATAGGAAAAGGGTAAAACAAGAAGTAGAGAGGTTAGGGTGAAGATGGGCCCCTATGAGTTTCGTTGTTTCCAAATCAATGCTTCACCCGGCGCATGCGCCAACTAAATTCCATCAACAATCATTTTCTCACGCCACCGTTGTCCGATTTCGCTAAAATTTGGAGGATAGGTGGAAGAGGTTAATATGAGCATCCCCTTACAATTTCAACAAAATCCCATGATTATTTACTATTGCGCATGCGCAAATATGTATTCTTTTTAAACGATTCTAATTTCAATAGTTTTCATCTGATTTTGATGAAAGTTTCGGGGAATGTGCGGGTTAGGCTGTAAATGGTCCATACTTCTCAAATCATTACTCCGTTTTGCGCATGCGCAAACGTAAATTCTTTCAAGTATCTTTTTTTCCGCCCTAGTCATCCAATCCCGCTCAAATATGGTGCATAGTTGGGGGACAACGGTTTAATTATTCCACGTTAATTTCAACCTGATTGCATCATTATTAGCTCCTGCGCATGCGCGAAAATGTACTTCGAGAACAAGGTCTAGTTTTCATCAGATTTTGATTACATTTTCTGGGAATTGGTTTAGACTATACCCTACCGATTTCATTTTTCTCAAATCATTGCTCCATTCCACGCATGCGCTAACGTAAATGACTTCAAGCATAATTTTCCCGTTTTTTTTTTTTTAAACATCTTTACTGTGAAGCGTAAAATTACGGGGTCTTGGAACTGTAGAAGTGTGAAATCTTCTCGCACGACGCCATGTTCTGATCATATATGACATACGGGGTTTAATAATTATCGCCCAATGTTCTGCGTTTTTTCTCCAGACAGTGAAAACAATGCTTCCGCTGCTATAGGAAGACTCGGAAGCAAAATCGTTGATACGGAGCCTTTTAGTAATAGAATTGACAATTCCACTTATCAACGACTCAGGGGATAACATTGAGTTGAAATTAGTACCTACTTGTACCACGTTAGTGTACACTGCAGTGAACATCCCATTTATTGTTCCGATCATAAAAATGTCAGCCAAATGTAGAATTCAGTCTCTTTTTTACTATTGAATGAGTAGAATTAGCGTTGATAAAACTTCGTTGAGATGGTCCTCGCCACTATGAAGTGCACATACGAATGAATCCACAGGGGAGAAACTTACTGCGGACCAATTAGGAGCTAACCCACACGATCCCAAAAAATCACTTCAAAATCTGGATGTAATTCAATAAAATTTGTGTTCTAATCCCTTTTTATTACAAGGACAAATCCTTTCCATTTCTTTCATTACAGACAGGCAAACGAACGAGGCTCGAAATCAAAATTGTTAAAGAAGCTATGAAACACAAAACTCTAGATGAAATTTAGATATTGCGAGATAGAAATCTTTTCGTCGTAATAGAACTATGGATAAACAAAAGCGAAAATCAAAAGTTTTCTTACTTTTGAAAGTTACGAAAGGAAATCAGGAACCTTAAGTGCTTCCATCTCTGAAGCGGGAAGACTCTAATAGCGAGTCCTTCATTAATTCGGTCAAGATTATTATAGAAATGAAACCATATACACAGGAGGGGGGGTTGGGGCTTTACAGTCTCATCCACTACCTTTCCTGTGGACATTGACATTGACGTTCTTATACAACACCCTAGATTGTGGCAAGGAAGAGTGATATTAAAAAACTTAAAAGAATGTGCTTCGCAGCAAGCATTTCTGCAAGAACAGCTTTGCAGCCACAGTTCCCAACCTCATTTGCCGGAAGGCGGTGGTACCATGAAGGACCCTGGAAGACGAGGAAGAATGAGGATTTCGGACTTGTTTATCATCAAAAGAAGTTTGTGACTCACTTCTAGTTCATCGGAAGAAGGTCGTCGTATTGCGAGAAAACTGTCGTTTTTTAATTATTGAAGGTGCGTGAGAACCAACAATTATTTTTTTTATCATTTTATTATTATCATTTTATGCAAAGAAAAACTTTTTCTAGGTAATTTTCAGCTTTACTTGCAAATGTATGGATTTTTACCATCATCAACAGTTTTATCAACTTTTTACCTTAGGTATATTTTAATGAAATTTAAGAACTTTGTCAGCATCATTTTGTGCGTGATTTTTCATGTTTTAGTTAACAGTTGACATACTTTTTACGATTAATATTCTACCAAAAAATATAAATTCAACGATTTTTAGCAGTCTTTTGGTATATATATATATATATATATATATATATATATACATTTTGTTATGGACGGAAATGAACAAATACCAGGAAAAATCGTACGATACCTCTTCATGGCATCTATCTAAAATGAATACGAGTAAGGAGTGCAGTGTAAAACTTCAGCCTTCATGCTTAATTCAATGATAGATGGATCATCTTAAAATAATGTAATGAGTCCTAACAGGTAAGATTACATATAGGTACTATAGTAAAAACGATAGCAGGTAACCATGAACTAAAATTTAATTAAATATAAACTACCTATTTACTTCTCATAGTGTATATTCTTTCCTTAAATCGTTTCCATTCCGAACCCAGCTAATAAATATTCGATCCAATAAATTACGTATTAATAGTCCACGTTAACCAAACTAACAATAAGTATACCCCTAAACGCCCAGTTATGTATTTATTTATTTTTTTTTATACTTATTTAATTACTATCTCATTTGTAATATAACCCACCTGTATTTAACCTACCATCATTTACAAATTATCTGCTTCCATTATAATTTTTCGAATCCGGATACAAAAGAGCAAGATGTAGTGACTTCACCCAATACCGGCAATTATAGTTTCTTTTATTACGGAAAAACACCTAAAAAAGGGGAAAAGATTCCACTTTTCAGGAGCGATCCCTTGTCTATTTAGCTCAATTCATCGTTCCGTGATATAGGTATATATATATATATATATATATATATATATATATATATATATATATATATATATACATTTTTTTAAATTCATTCTCGAATACGCTCCAAACTATTTTTACATTCAAACACTGAAGTTCAACAACGTTGTGCGGCTTATTATTTCATTAAATTAACAAACTGTTGATTTATGTTTGTGTAATTATGTCTTGAAAGAATTTTGGTTACAAATGTATGTTTATTTACAAATAGGTAGCTTTATTATCTGCTACTATATATCAAAAGAAACAGGAACCATACATTGAATAGTGGGATTTCCTCGGTTAAATATTTGAGACATTTCAAATGTCGAGCTATTTAGAGGTACCTAGTTATTTAATCCTATTCCCCACCTTAACGCTTACGGATTTTATTTAATATTCCTTCGTGTTTGTTATTTTTTTTCCACTTCATCTATGTACACACCATGAGGAGAGTTATCATGAAACCAAGCAACTTGTAAAATTAAAAATAATCAATGAACTGTGGTTTTATATAGTCGGGATTTGGCCAATAACCGTTGCTAGGTTACCATAATGACATTTAACTGTAAATTTTTCAGGATACCACAAGACCGACCATCAGGATAAGCCCGTGGGCGGAAAATCCTCACGAAGTCAAATCCCTTCTGATACATGTTGGTAATAAAGGGTTAAGTTATAATACAATTAAATAAATGGTTCCTATTCTTCATCACTTATCCATATTATTCATCGAAAGGTTTTCCAGTAGAACTTTGAAATTAATTCCATGTTATTTTGAAACCATAGCAACGCTACTTTAGGAAAATCTTATCTATTAAAACCAAACATAAGCAGTATGCTAGTGATGACTATAAGCAATTAGAGAAATTAGACATTTCCGACTAAGGTTTAGACTTTGTCCACTTAGATTTAAAGTTTGTCCACTAAGATTTACTTTTTCCACATAGAATTTAGCCTCTTCCACCTAGATTTAGACTTTTTTCACCTGGATTTAAATCTTTTCTAGTTAGTTTGTTCTTGGAAAAGATATAAATCTATGGGGAAAGGTCGATTCGGGAATGGTATATTTAGAATGGTAGGTAGCTGAATATTTTTTCGTTGATCAAACAATACAGGCGTTGATTCCAGAAGTCAACAGTTACGTGAGAATTGTGAGAATTTATTGTTGCAAGTTCCTATGGTGATGAAGCTCACTATGGAGGACCAAATAGAACTAACTTAACCTCGGAAAGAGTGAGGTTATCTTGCTGTATTTAACCAAATAAATAAAATATAAGTTGTTTACCTGAATGTACTGGAATCTAGAAGCCCATTCACGGAAAACCACGCAGATGAATAGATTTCACGTTTTCGGGAAATGAATCACCAACACGCGACACAAGTTTTTTGGTTGGGTTGCCGAAGACGAGGATTTAGGGCCGCTGGAAACCGCGAGGAAACTGGGGGTCGAAAATTAAAAAATGAAAAAAACTGCGGGTCGAAAATGAAAAATAAAAACCTTAATGAAACCGAAAACGTGGGAGAGCGATTGGATAATGAGGTGGTCAAAGACTAAATGAAGGTGATTCTAAGTAAACAGCAAAGAGCTCGGAGGCGCGAGGGAAGGGGAGGGAGTAGAAAGTCGGCGAGGGAGCCGAGTGGGGGAGCGTGTTGCAGTGCAGGATGACCCGTTAGCTCGGGCCCGACCCGGACCGCACGCAGTCGGCGGCCGGCGGACGGAAGAACGAGCAGCATATTGGAGAGGATGTGATTACAAGATGATCTCCCATGCGGGGTGTGTCGTTCCTCAAGAAAATTCAGAACTGTTCCGGAACTGTTATCCTTTACAACTGGAGTGGTTCCACCGAGCCGTTCCACAACGACCAGGGGCCCATATAAAAAAAAATACACTGCCAAGGAAATGGCACATGAGCTTCCTCGTGACCTTCACAGTACGTCACCATTAAATTCCAGAAAACTAGAAACGACCGGTTCTGGCATCAGGTAATTAATAAGGTGGGAAATTGGAAGCTAAATGGTACATATAATAAATGAAATTAATAAGGAAAATTTTGATTTTAATATGGGACCATCAAGGATGTAGTCCGCACGTTCCCTGAAAATTTCGTCTGAATCGGATCAATACTGAAGGAGTTTTTAATTGATTTACATGATTTCATTAATATTTTGATCTAAATTCACTGGTAGTACCGTACGATTCGTTTGGCACCTCAAGAGACTCTACCGGGATCATCTCTGAAAATTTGAACAAAATCCGATAAAATTAACTAAACTGTGACCGTATTAAAAACATCACTTTCGCGCATGCGCCTAGCGTACCGCTGCTGATGATCGCGAAGAATGTGATACGGGACCTCAAGAAACCTTGCCCGCATCATCCCTGAAAATCTGACCGAAATCCGTTCACAATTGCCTGAGTTATGACTAAAACCAGAAAATTTTTGTTTGCGCCTGCGCAGAGGCTACCGTTGATTCGATCATGACGGAACTGGTAGGCGACTATGTAGAGCTATACCCGCACGATCCCTAAAAATTTGAAGAAAATCGCATCAAAATTGTGGAAATTACGGCTGTTGCAAGGACCGTAACAAGAATATTTCGTTCACGCATGCGCAGAGCGTACCGCTAATGCAATTATGATGATTGTCTTATGAGACCTCAAGGGACCTTACTCACATCATACCTGAAAATCTGACCGAAATCCGTTCTACATTGACCGAGTTATGACCGTCACAAGGAATTCACGTTAGTGCCTGCGCAGAAGCTACCGTTGATTCGATCATGATGAAGTTGATAGGGGACCATCTAGAGACATCCCTGAAAACTTGGTTAAAATCTGATCAAAATTGTGGAATTTATGGCTGTTACAAGGAAATGTGGACGGACAGACAGATAGACACGGAACCAAATTTGTTCAGGAGGCTCTGAAACGCAAAATGCGAGTGGAAATTTTGATTTTGGAGCAAACAAATTTTTTTCATTTCGAAAGTGAAAACAAAGCTTCCGCTGCCTTGCAGTCTCGGAAGCAAAACGGACGGTAGACCTACGGTTCTACAGTCAGATCATTTAATTTTGATTAATTTTACACATTATTATTTCATTATGGTTACTTAGCAATATTAGTTTATAACTGAGCGTAATAAATCAGCTTTCCTTGACACTACACAGAGGCTTAAGGATTATGAGATGCTGTGATGAGAGCATTCCAAAAAGTGGCTATCGATTTTCCTGCTATGAAAACTAAGGGAATTACACTTCCCTAGTAACGCATTGGTTGTACGTGAAAATCAATAGAAAACCCCACCGTGACGTGACGCTCGTAACGTGACGAAAACAAATGGAAACGTCCTGTTAATCATTATTAAATGATAACAACAAGTTAACAAGTACAGGCACTTGTAATGCACGGTAAACTAGAACAAGTGTTTCACCAAAACAAAGAGTACAAGTGTAGAAAAGTTATAACACTTGTAGAAGCTAAGTTTACAAGTGTAGCAGAAAAGAAAAATGGCGTGTGGGAACTAACGAAATGAACAACGTCAAGCGGGATGCTGAAATTGAAGTTTTTGTCAGGGAATCATAACGTAAAAACGGTTCTAAATACACGATAGGATGCTTATCGTGCATGACTTATTGTAATGATTGGAAGACAGACCAATTATAAACTGAAAAGTGGGAAAAGTGTGTATTTGATTTCAACTTATTCTGATGGCAGGCATAATCGGATTTATCCTCTTCATTCATCGGAAATAATTACTCAATTCATCAAGTCTTAACGCTGCTGGGTTAGGAATTTCATGTGTAACTTCGAAATTATCTTCACTTTGTTCTTCGTTTTCGTGTTTACGAGAAATACGAATACGAGAAGTACAAAAAATCTCCAATACTGTTCTTTCTCCAATCCGAAAATTTGTAGTATATTTGCGTTCAAGTTACTAACAAAATTAAAATGTAACGTCACTATTAACCGTCCTGTTTCATTGGATATTAAAGTGTACCCAACTTTTCCTGTTGATTACGCTAAGCGACTGTGCAACAAGCTATATAATTCTGTCAGCTGACTATCTTGAAGTGCACTTCACTAAAACTCGAAATTACTAATGAGGATCTTGATTTGGATTTGCACACTACGCATTCTTGATGGTATAATACGGTGAAAGTTTGTCTGACTGGGATTAATTTGGCGTCTAGTCTGAATCTTTATCTGCAGTAACTATTAGTAGACTTAGGTCAGAATAAAGATATCCGATAAGTCCCAGACAAGCAGATTAGATGATACAGGAGACTCCTCGAGTTGTGACACTGGCGTGGCCCAACAGAAGCATCGGATAGAAATAAGCCGGTTGGCTCACCGCTTATCGACTGCCTAGTAACGTAACCGTCTCTATATGAGGCTCCGAACAATGAACACGGGGGCAACTGACAGAGAAAGTCCAATGGGATTTTTACCCTCCTCCCCTTATTCGCCGTAAATATCAATTAAAGAGGCGGTGTGATTACACCCTTAATGGCGGGGGGTTTGACCATACGCGGAAAAGTAGACGCTTGAGCAACCAAGTGACGAGTGCCAAGAACCCTACGGCAAACTTGTTAGGTCCAGCCGCGTTTTAATAACCCATAAAAACAGGCTGCTGGGATTAAGCTCATTAGCCAGTCCATGATTCTGTAGAACAATTTGAAGGATTGGTTGGAGCAAGTACTCATAGCCTTCAATTAGATCTTATATGTCATCACAACCTAATTAATATAGTAGGGGTTAATAACATTTCATGGCTGGTGAGTGCCTTGACTCGAGGATAAGTGCTGTTTGGTTCAAATCACCTCCCATTGACTAAGTACGAGTATTCATTGATCCAATCTGCATTGATGATAGGGTTGACGAGCTACACTAAGGAAAATCAAGGATTAGGATATTAGGGTGGTATTTGTTCCGAGTTTATTTCAATTCAATAAAGAGACCCTGTAAGATGGAATTATTGTCGTGCAGTAGGTACCTAGAAGGAGTAATCGACGTACCATCCTCACAATTTCATAGCTGCTGAGGGATTTCCACATTTTCCATTAATATAAATACAAGAATGGTTAAGAGATATGTTTAATTAATGCAATTACCAAGGTATCTGTTAAAAATAGGAACGATTGATAACATTGGAATTAAATCATTAGACTTGTCGAGGATTTATTTCTTAATTTAGATGTTTATATTCTTTTCTTTCTCGTTGAACATTATAATGAGAATTAAATATATAAGTGAAATATTAATGGTAGTAGTCATACAATTAGGATTATCACATCAACGTTTTAGTAGTATTAGACAGAAAGTACCGTCACGCGGGGTGACAAAGTGACAAGTGGGGTTACTAGGTGCCACACACGTTTTGTGACTACAAGTGCTACCTGACGGATTGCTATGGTACTTATGAAGTTTGTCTTATGTCCAGTAGATAGCGGATAGGTCGACAAGAGCTGTGGCAAGTTTCAGTTTGTCAAGGCAACCAGTTCGGGTAAACTTCCCAGTTTTCGTGTTTTGTGTTTGTGTTGTTGTAGTTACAAGATCGTGTGATGTGTTCCGTGAAACTGGGATCCTGAACAACTTGACGAAAGGTACATTTTTTTCTCGTTTCTATATCTATCTGAGATGTTAAATAATGACGGACGTTTCTCTATGTCTGTTTATTTAAAACCAACTGTGCAATTACGAAAAAATGGACATTTGAGGGGTGACTAGTTGCAAATAAATGTTTGAGGGGTGACTAGGTGCCAAATAATTTTTTCCAAGTTCAGCTCAATTCTGACCGTGTTTCGATGTTTACTTTTGTTTTAGATGCCTCGACGTTATCGGAAGAAGGTAGGGGGTTTGAAAGGAGGTTTCAAGGGCACAGGAATTGTGCCACTTAACCGAGACGTGGTTTTGGCCAAACTGTGTGATGAGGTCTTTGAGGGAGCAGATAAAGGAAGACATGTGCAAAACATTTCTGATGCTTTCATTGTTGAGATTAAGAGAAAAAGGCAGGAGGTCACTGAAAAAAAGCAACGCCAGGGGCGAAAAAAAAGTAAATGTCCCACCTGGGAGGGGTATTACGGTTGAAGATCTGGAACCCACGATTTCATCGGAGCCTGGCCAAGGAGAACAATCGTCTGAAGATGCTTTAGCCTCTCATTTATCTCAGCCGAATACAGATGCACCACTACAAGTACCAGCAGCAGTAGCATCAACAAGCAGGGGGGCAACAGTTGTGATGCGGCAAGGGAGGAAAAAAGTTGCAACGAAAAACAAGAAACCAACGAAGGAAAAGCGCTCAAAAAATCGACAGAAAGTTTCAATAGATTCAAGTGATTCGTGCGAAGATGGTACAGACGAAAGTAATATCCCATATGCAGAAAGTGAGGATAGTGTCAGCTCCCTTCAAAACTTGATGGATGGAAATGTTTCTCAAACGTCGGATTCTGAAGATGAACCGTTTCCCAGTCGCAGTGTGGCACAAAATCCATCGGTTAGTGAAGATTTGAGAGAGGAAGTACAAAGTGGACCAAAGAAAGATGACTTCGTGATAGTTGAATATCAAGGAAAGTTGTACCCAGGTAAAATGATGACAGACTTCGATACAAGTAATGAAGCACGTGTTTCGTGCATGAAAAGGAAAGGCCAGTGCTGGGAGTGGCCTCAAACCCCTGACGAAGTGTGGTACAAACGAGACCAAATACAGCTGAAGTTACCAGCTCCTCCGAAAGAAGTAGGGAGGAACAAATTTAAATTAGAAGACTTGTGAGTTACCTACCTACAAATCAAATGTGATATTCGTTTAATATCTCACATTTAAATATTTTGATATGGAAAAGTGTGATAGTTATTTGCGTTTTAAATTATAACAAGTTAATATCTGAAGGGTTTTTCTCTAATTTAAAGTTTAAAAATGTTGTTTTTTTGGGAAATATTATTACAAGGGCAGTTTTACATTTTCTAGACTTCTTTTAGTCATTAACCAAGCCCTTTTGATCTCTAAGACAGAAAACAAGCCTGTGTAATTTGTTTTTAATTCGTTTAAAATAAAAAGTTTGAAAAAAGTGTAGATAATTTGTATTTCCTTGAGTTTTTTCTTTAAAAACAAAAAATTCCAGCTATTTCACAGATAAAAAATGTGTAGAATTCAATGCAATGGGTCGAGAAAGTGCCAGGACGCGTTTCTAATGCATTTCAAAGGGAAAAAAGTGGGTGGCAACTAGTCACCCCGCTTAGCGGGGTGACTGTGACAACGGAAAAAAATTCCCCCTCCCCCCCATGACATGATATACTCTTTTTGGGCCAGTCAATCGAAAGCCAAGAAGTATATCTATCCTGCATTAAATCAGCATTGCAATCTGTGCATCATTAGATGAGATTGACAAAAAAACCCTCAAAAAGTGTCACTTAGTCACCCCGCGTGACGGTAATGAGCGAACCAGTAAGTGTGTGAAAAATTTAACCTGTTGAAAATTTACCCAATCTCACGAGAGACCAGTTGTCCATAACGAACCATAAAGAAACCCAAGTTGTAGCATCAAGAGCTTTACGCAGTATATTCACAACCCAATATCCGAGGGATGAACAACCCACCGGAACAAGCAGTTCGAGGACAATGGTGCTGGTCACGCAAGTGCCTTGCTGACATAATACATTACCAAGGAGATGGAACATTTCATTACCTGTCGATCACAGGACTTCGCTGTCACATGAGGAATTAACGTTGAAAGAAAACCCACGGAAACTGAAAGAACACAAACTAGTCACCAATACCCTAAAAGAGACTACACGTGTTCATAAGGAAAACCTTATTTTCTGTTCTTTTTGACGTCAGCTTTTAAAACTGAATTATTTAAATATTTTATAAAGTCCATAGAATGCCAGCGGATTCTATTCTTCCAGGAACAGTTTTTGGTGTAAAGAGTAATAGCAACACACAGTTTTTAGCTTCCTTGTATTTTATTATGATATGACATGAAATAACTTCGGATGGGATTTTATCTTGTTTGACATGATCACTAGAAAGATGACCTTCAGCATTTATGCATGATAATTTTGGGATTCATGGTGTTATTCATTGAAGCCTACAGCCTTATACACAAAGTTGAAGCCTACAGCCTCATACAAGAAGGTCCTTTCAGAAACAACAACAGGATGCGTGTGTCATCAGATTTTAATGAAAAACACCGTGAATTCAAAAAAATTATACAGAAATTCTGTATTTCAACATTTTAGTGAATATTTCAAACATGATCAAAGTCCTACAAAGAAACATCTTTAAATTTTTTGATATTATAATGGAATGGTGTTGCTTTGCATGGAATTATGCTCTACCATTCTATTGGTTATATAAACTATTTAAATAAATCAGTCTAGGCCGCCGATATTTAAATAGGGAGATAATAAGATTTCCTTATGATTATGTTTAGTCTGGTCCAGGCTATTGGCGACTATAGTTTGTTTTTCTCAATCATTCTGTGGACTTATTTGCTTTTGTTTAAGCAGTTACTTCTAGGTTATGTCAATGTAGGTAACTCATCTAACAAAAAGTTGATAAGCAGGTTACCAATATTAGGGAAATTTTTTTGACATGGAAATACCTTAGTTACTGAAAACGAAAAAGATTTTTTAGAGCTTCAAATACATCATCTCTAAGAGGCTCGATCAAATGTCAACATATTAGGGTGAAAAGGAGATAATTGAGATCACCCAGCAGATCAGGATGGGACCCGTGATATTATTCTTCTCTTTATGTATTCAAGAGGCTCCCTATAAATTGTAAACTTCCCAGTGCGAACTAGAGAGAATATAGCACACTTAGCTCAGAGCTAGTCATTTTATTCGTTTCTTTTTGTCCCAGAGAGGCTCATCAAATTTCAACTCACGGTGTAACGATTTTGCAAATATAGGCTCTTTTGCGTGACGCGAATTTTCTACTGACCCCCACACATATACATGAAAAAATTTATAATTCTGTATGACTCCTCAATTTCTTCTGGAGGAGCTGCATGAGAAAAAGGCACCTAGTTGTTTCGATTCCGGAGGCTGGAAGCTATGAAAGTAGGGACGTTTGCGGAACTCGGCATTGACCCGGGAGTTAGTGGAGCTTGAAGTGGACATTCACTTTTCTAATTCCACTGCACCTCATGACACCGCAATCACCTGCTTTGGGCTGCCACGGGGTCGTTAGTTTTCACGCTTGTTAACTTAACGAAACGGTTCAGTTGGCAGTTGCAGCAACCCGATGAGGAATGCATTTCACGATATGAATGCAGGTGTAAGTGGAAATCGATCGCATGCTGTACGAAAGAAAAGAGCAATGAAGTCCTCTAATCAATAAGTTCTTGATTTACTTGAAAGTTGTTGGGCTACGAAATCTCTTTTTATTTCAAAAATAAGATATTTTAATCTGTGTTTCTATCTTCTTAGGACGTCTCTCTGAAACTAGGTCATATAGTCAAAAGCTTCATCACTAGAAGAACGGCCTTGAGAAATTTATCCAAGTGCGTGTGGGACAGTCCAAGAATGAGAGAAAAAATGAACGATTACAAATCCATTTCATACCATTCTAAGTAAGACCAAATCAAAGAAGAAAATGTATGTGAGCGTGTGAGATAGACAGATAGAAAGAAAGAGAGAGAGACAGAGAGAGAGATGGTGGTGGTGGGGGATTGCATGTAGCATAATCATGTTAGGTTATAATAGAGTGGGTTCATTCAGTAAAATCATGACTTTTTCGCCATTTTCACAATCGTAAATAAACCATTCAAAACCTGTTACACTACCAACCACCACCACTACCCTATAGTACTACCATATTATTGGTATTACTTACCGATTTGTTTTTCGATTTATAAAAAAAAATGTGTCTGTTACTTAAGTAAACAGAGAACGATGTACTAATTCTCAAACTCATAATATATTGGAACTTTTGTAGCAATGAAATCTTCATAGATACAATAACACATGGTTTTTAGGACATAATATTTATAGTGGTGTAGTTATAATTAGTAACAGTGTCTTTTAACTAATCTTTAAAAAGTACTAAGATGATCAGAAATATAAATAATGCACTTGCTAGAATGATACATAAATATTGGAGTAATTTATCATTTAGAAGTGAGTATAATTTATTGGAAGTAGTTGGATTTTCGATATCATACGACGCAATCATTAATTTCTAGGTTTGGTGGAATTGTTAATATGTTTCTCTTACCAAAATAACCATTATATTTCATTTTAATCCAAGTTTAATCGTCACCATAAAATAATAATAATTATAATCCAACTGATATCCTCTACAAAATTACAATCATACCCAAAATCTGGATAGCCCAGTTCAGACAAAATACAATTATGGCTATCAGCGTAAGACAAAACAAAACAATTACTGTAATTTAACTGTTAATACTGGAAGTCCTTAAATTTTCTGAATACATGATGTTGTCAGATCTGTAGCTACGAGTATTTTAGCCGTATTCAGTGTCAAGGTTTTTTGGGCACATTAATTGATCTTGTGCATTTTTTGTTGTTCACTTTTGGCACTCAAAAAGTGGTGTCCCACTCATTCTGTTTATTGTATTATTATTATTATTTTATTGAGAACGGATTTTTATTTCGATTTAAAAGCAGATATCAATATCTGTTGTAAAACTGGTTTCGGTTATGCAATTTTTTTTTTTTTTAATTTGAAATTATTGTAAAGAAAATAAAAAATACAAAAAGATTCTCAAATATCTGTTAGTAAACCCATTGGTTCGAAAATCAAATGTCAAACCAATGCGAATGTTCAAAACCGGATTTTTGGCATGTTCTTGGATCGCCTGATGCAACAGCGCTTTTCTTTAAAGTGTCTTCTATATGTAAATCGTGAACGAGTGAAAGAGTACGGAATGCCGGGTGATTCATCCTTACGAGACACTGATAGAAAGGGTGAATGTCTCGTATACGTTTTTAGTAGGTCAATGTTTATGTCAGTCTGAACCGAATTGAATCACCTTGTTCTTAAATGAACCTCTAGTACAGTTCAAACGACGCGAGGTCTTAAGAGCTACGCTGTGAAGCAGGTTTTTGTTTGGGCAAGGCCGTTTTCTCCACGCGAAGGGCGCAAGTATTGATACATAGCGAAGGGAATTTCTTTAATGAGCAACCAATCAAACGTTTATTTGCAAGATATTGCACAGCCAAGTAAATATTTATGTAGCGAACAATGGAACAAAAAAACTCGGTGGACTCCAGGGTCCCTCTGTTTCCTCCTAGAGCCTTACGGCTAAGTACTAAAAAACCCTCCCTCCCAAAACTCAATATCCTATGGTGAAAAGAAGAGAATTGAGCTCACTCAGCTGATCAGGCTGGAATCCATAATTTCATTCGACTCTTGTGCCAGAGAGGCTCTCTGTGAATTTAAATTTCCTATGGTGAACAAGAAAGAATTTAGCTAATCAGAAAATTAGCTAATCAGACAAGAGCTCCTAATTTTATTCGTCTTTTGATTCTCAGAGGCTCCCAATCAAATTTAAATTTCCGAGGGTGAACAGCACAGAATTTAGCTCACTCAGCCAATCGGAATGGAGCTCGTCATTTCATTTGTCGCTTAATGTGAGCTTAATGAGCGCTAAATATCGCTCGGGGTGGACCTCTACTTTCTGCTACATGTTGGTCTCTCAAAAAAGTCCGTTTTTGGTTTATTACTTTCAATATGGATAAATCATTTTCATATAGATTCATTAGCATAAAATAGTCGTACATTAGTTGTGGAAATGGATCGTTTCTACCGGGCCAGAATGAACCTACTGAAATAATATGGAACTAGTTTTGGTTTATTATTACCAATAATAAGCCTATGTGATCGTGTAGCAAAAAATTTTAATAACCCCCCCCCCCCCCCTCAAACTTTGTCACTTTACGTTTCAAGGTGCGTAGAATCCAAATTTGAAATGTCCGTCCGCCGTCCGCCGTTCGCCGTCCGGGCCATAAAAGGCCTAAGAATTTACTTTAAAAACCCGTTCTTTCGCACATAGACTCCATTTGGGGTCTAGTTGGTCCTAACGTTTAACCATCCCGATCGCTTTACTCGCATAGATGCTATGGGCCGAAAATGGGCGAAAAAGTGTCTTTTTCAGGGCTTTGAGTGTTAGACGTGTTAGATGCACGCCTGGCACGCTTGGCAGGGGGTCACAGTGGGTGGTGAGGGAGGTGATCGGGGGGGGGGGGGGGGGGGGGATGGCGTGAGAGGAGGCGCCGCGGCACCTTGTGGTGGGTACAGCGTTCCTCCGAGGCATGAATATATGTTTTTTTCTAGGTCATATTTGTCATATTGTGTGTGTGCTTTTCCTATGCATATTTAATAACATATCCTCTCGACTTTTCGTACGTTCTTAGATAATGATATTATTAAGGCAATAGCTATTTGAATAGATAGGAGCTCAAATCGAGAAGTATAAACATGCGTATATAATTATAGAAGTATAGGTTGTGGCAACTCGAAATAGGACACGCCGAGGAGTCTGGACGGACCTTATGACGTACGCAAGCCAACTAAAACTACGATCAAACTCAATTGAAAAAATAATAAACCTTTGTGAAATAATTTGCAGCGTTTTTGATTTGATAATTAGCATTTTTGAAGAAGAAATATAAATTCACAGGGGTGTTCGGTTAGATCAATTCGTATATAAATATAGGGGGTGTGTTTTATGACTTTTCCCTAATTTAAATATTTTTTACAACCATTTGAATAGCAGTTCATTCCACAATGTAATGAGAATGCTGAAAAAGTGGAGAAGTTCCGTGTTTCCATAAGTACGAACTTACGTAAGAAGTTTTGTGTAACAGGTACGAACTATATAAGAACTTTTTGCCAACTTAGTTCGAACTTTTTGACATGGATATGTCTTTTGGCTGGGGGTCAAGGAATTTTTCGCGACACTTTTTTTTCCCGACCGACACTCTTTTTCCCGACCGGCACATTTTCTATTGATTTTCACGTACAACCAAGGCGTTACTAGGGAAGAGTAACTCCCATAGTTTTCATAGTAGGAAAATCGTTCGCCACTTTTTGGAATGCTCTCATTTTACCACGACATTTCATGACCTCTAAGCCATTGTAGTGTCAAGTAATGCTGATTTATTACTCTAAGGTAAAAACTAATATTGTTTTGTAACCATAATGGAATAATCTTGTGAAAAGAAGGCACTACATGGTTGGTATATAATTGAGTAGTAGGTACCAACTGGTAAGCAGTAGGTACTAGACATATCCATGATCTTTTGTTTTTCCCATCAAGGGAGAAATTAAAATGCTTGATTTACACTTTACGAATAGAATAAAAATTCTCTGTTGAAAATTGCTTACAAACAAATTAAATCTTATAAAACTATGTGGAACCAAGAAAAGCTTATCAGGTTTTTTCTCACCAATGCTTCTGCTACCTTTAGGAAAACTCGGAAGCAATTCATGTTTGCGTATGCCTACAGGCTACTATTAATCAAACCGCAATGAAAGTTACAGGGGACTGTCGAGAAGCTAATCCACATAATACTTCAAAATTTTGATCAAAATCGGACCAAAATAGTATAGTTTTGGACATGATTAGGATTTACCACAGTCAGACATGAGACAGACAGACAGACAAACATCAGTCTACAATTACGGAACCAAAGTGGATCATCAAGCTATGAAACGCAAAAATCCAGTGGAAATTTTCTTTTCGGAAGACAATTATTTTCTACTTCTCTTGACAGAAATATTTCGTAATTTCTCTATACTAGAACTTGTTTAAATCTTAGGTTTTTTTTTTTTTTTTTTTTTTTTTTTTTTTTTTGAAGAGTAGTGGAAGAACGTTTGAAGAGGACTGATGTAGTGATTTTCCCGACCGACACTTTTTTAATTTCTGGATCTGGCAACACTGTCACTGACTAATTGATCCATCCGGCATATCACCGTTGTCTGTTGGAAAATATTTTGGAACATAGAGCAATACTGGCCTAGAGGGCCGACCGAATGCTTTCACGATCAATTGCCCGAAGGCAACTTGTCCCACACCACAATGGGTAACTCGTTACGTCGCCTCTCAATCGTTGAGGTCACAAAATTTTCACTCATCAAAGAGCGAATATTCTTTTTTTTTTTTTTTTCAGGTCACGGCTCTTCTAGGGGGTCTTGGCGCGGGTGGAATGCTGCAACTCCGGGACCGCGCGAGGAGAAGGGGATCACTTGCAGTAGTGATCCGACGATGCAGTCCGAACTGGCTTCTGTTGATGTAATTACGTGAGCCCTATTCGATAATAATGACCCTATTCGAATAGCATATGCCACTGATCGTCATCGGTTTGCCTCGTTCATTTTATAAAACAAGTTGACTGCCAGAGGCAAAATGGCAAATCCTTCTACCAGGCCAAAAATTTTTTTAACATGGAACTTGTTTTGGCCATCATAACCCGACCAAAAAAGAGACAAAATCACCGTTACGTGACATTTAGTGTGTTACGCTCCTGTTTTCTGTTGATTATCGCTTACAACCAAATCGTTGCTATACGGAACTGTATCTTAGGCATTTATCACCGAACAAAAATCGTTCGCCATTCGTTGGAAAGCTCTTGATTTACCTAACCGTATTATGTTAACCACTGCGCTGTGAGTGGCCAACAATCTGAAGTATGAGCGTCGTTGTCTAAATAATTGTTCACATACAGGTGATCATTCTCAGTTAATTTTGAAAACATGATCGCAACCACTATCAGACTGGAAAGAAACTTGGAAGTTGACATTTTACAGGGAGACACTCTGGGACATTAAGAGCCGATTGAAATTATGGGATCTTCCCTGACCTAAATTCTCTCTTGCTCTCCCAAGGAACATGTTTTATGTTCTGCCAAGATTTTGTGCTTAGTAAGATTTAGTTTCAAGTAAGCTATTGTAAGACAGAATCAGGCGATTATTTTTGTATTTGTTAATAGTTTGGCCAATAAGTGAGTTTTTAGGTTAGATCCATTTTGGGATCTAATAAGGAAAAGAGGAGAGAGATAACAAAACTTATTCAGAACCAACGGTTTTCTTCAATCTTCTTCAAATTTATGTTTTATTCAAGATGTTACAACTCTAGCAAATAATTTTCGATCTGCTGGTCATTCATTTTAGATAAAACTACACGTTTTTCATTTTGGGTCAAAGTGGCCTGGGGGAAGGAATCTCTTGCTCAGCGTCATAAGACTCAGAATGGGCCTAATAAGGACAATTGGAGAGAAATAACAAAACTTATTAAAAAACAGTGGTACATGCCTGTATAATCCAAACGCATTTTAACCAAAATCATTCTATATTGCCCAATGTTCAGTTTGACTTTCCTAGGCCTTTCGCAATTGGGCCTATTGCCTCTCTGACATGACTCGGCGAACAGGCACCCTTATGGTTGTCAAGGCCGCTAGTAACGACAGTAATTCTGGCTCGACTGAACATTGCAGCATTACAAATTTAGATCTTAGCCGTAACATTGCATTCCTGCGGTTTCTTGTGCCATCTTGTCACGGATACTGTTTCAAATACTGCAGCTGTGGTCAATAAATGTGATGTCACTTCAAACCCGCCAGTCACATGCATTCTTTCGCATTGTTGGCTTTGTGACGCAACTCGCGATTGGGTTGAATGCTATTTGTATCGAGTCTTGAGACAACTGACTGCACTCAAAAACGCTAATGACTTCCCAAAGATCTTAAAATTTTGTTTTAAGAATTCCTCGGACTCGAAATTACCAACATCAAAAACCTCCAAAAACCACCAGTAAAATGCATATTTTTCCTAATGAATGCTAATAACAACACCAGTACTGGCAATTCAATAAGCGAATAAAAAAAATTGCGGATTAGGTGTCTTGGAAAATGAATATGTATATGTTTGATACATTTGAATGGAGCTCATACAGTACCAAAATATTGACATTTTTCGAAGAAAACTGGAAAGATCTGTCAGAAGTATGGAAATTGTATCGTGAGGCACATTCAGCCAATACTACAGAGAACCACCGGAATGGGGTGAAATCTGTTGGGTGAAGACGATTTGTGAATAAACCCTTATAAATTTCATTGTATCATGATTGTATCATTAGTAGCTGCTGCGCATGCGCGAAAGTGTATTCCTTTCAACAGCTTTCATCCGATTTTGATGACGTTTTCAGGGAATGTGCGAATTAGGATGTAGGTGTTGCCCTATCTATCATCCTTCTTGAATGATTACTCCATTCTGCGCATGGGCAAACGCAAATTACTTCAAGCTTCATTTTTTGTGACGCCCTAGTCGTCCGATCCCGCTCATATTTAGTAAATAGTTGGGGGACGAACGTTTAATCATTCCATATCAATTTCAACATGATTGCATCATTAAAAGCTCCTGCGCACGCGCGAATGTGTAATCCCAGCGACAAGAAAGATATCGCAATTCTGTTTCACCATCGTGTTCAGAGTAAAAAATCTTTAAAATGAGGTATCACTCGGAAAAAAATGGGAAATCTTGAAGTACCCAATACTCCCCCCTTTGAGGAGTCCAAAAACTTATGGATTTTTTTCCTGATTATTATTTATCTTAAAAGTTAGTATCAGATACCCAAAAACGCTCTCCAAGATTCTTTTCGATGTCTCAAAAATAGTAGAGAAAATGTAGGGGTAGAAGGGGGGGGGTGTTACTTTTTTGTCACCTGTATACAAAGTATAGATATAGTTCAGTGTATTCAACTTTATATCTCATCCTATCATTTTTTATGAAAATAAATAGTTTATCTTCCTTGCCATCTTTGAAAAAGCATTAGTCACCCTTCGTATGGCTCAGGAATCGGCGATTTGTTTGAAAGTTTCCTAAAGGTAATGGAAAGTTTCGGAAACTCAAGCACTCTGACTAACGCATGTGGCTCTATATATATATATACCGGATTTCACCTCCCGTAATGTCCTAACTAAGATATTGGATCAACTACTCGGTAAATAGTCCGCTCACCTTGAATGGTTGGGTTTTGCCGCATTGTTGGCCCCATATAATTTCGCGATAATATATTTCATTTCTACGATCAAACAACAAATTCTGTACCCGAAGGCTGGTGGTTCTTGGGAATCGTCGTCAGCTTTCGCCGTGAACTGAAGATGTTGCGAAATAGCGAAACTCCCCTCCTGCCCTCCTCACGAAAGACTTCTTGGAGATTTTGCAGGATCGCCGGAAGATTTTTGTCCTCACGAAGTTCAGCAAATTAGCCACCGGCCTTGTCCCACATCATCCGCACACACTCCGAGTTATGTTCGTTAGTCTAACTCGCGTACCATTAAAACATATCGTTTCCAAAAGGGCCTTGAGCGATACCATTTTTTACAGACTTCCGAAGGCCTTAAATCATCCCGACATAAACACGTCTCATGAAGATGATCCAGAGAATAATAGAAGTCAAAGCCGTTCCACTGTGTGAAATCGCCAAAAAAAAACCGGTCTACATAATAAAACTGTTCCTTTTTTTGCGCAACGTCTTCATCGGTCTTCAAGGACCTTTTCGCTAGGTGTATTGACATTTGGTTCAGAAGCCCCGAAACCAGAATGTGAACTTTTTTCAATTCCGTCCGGTCGGAAGGCCGATTTAAATTCACTGTCAGTTTTAACGTATTGATTATATTGTCAGGGATCGACGGGCTTGAAAACGGGTATTTAGGGCGGGCCTTCGGAATCGTCCGTTCCGCATTGTCCAATCGGGGAAATGTATTATGGTAACTTCCTAAAGGTCGCTCCTTTCTGTTATGCGAACCTTATAGTCGAACAAGACAACCTCAAACATACCACCGAACCGCTGCTATTTTACCTATAATTGCAGATGTATCAAAGACATCCTAAGGAAAGCAAGATCAATGTTTTCGATAGAATATCCGAGATAATAACTTACCCTAAAGGGTCCAAATTTCACACTTCCGCCCTCAAATTTTAATGAGATCTTTTTAAAACCCTCAGATATACATTTTTAGCCTAAAATCCTGGCTACTCGCTGCATCGGGCTATTTCATTTCCAGAAACAGTGAAACCCATAGGTCACTTGATCTCAACCTGCAAGTTCCTAGAGAAATTCATCAAAATGAAATGACAACTGTAAAAGTTGTGCTTGTTACAATAATTTCATGTTTGCGCAATCGCAAAGACATTTTAATCTCAAAACGTAACAATTCATAGGAAACTCTACCCCAAGCCACACTTCTCCTTAAAACTGCAGTGAAATTCGATTCTAAGAAAGACCCAAAATCAAATGTTTTAGCACAGTTAAAAACGAAAAATTCGTGTGGTAATTCTGATTCGGGGGATTTTCCCTCTTCCTCATGCTGCTTTTTTGATAATAAATCCTCCCGCTAACTCGTTATACTCGGAAGCAAAATGAAAAGGAATACGTTCTCCATTACCGAACAGAGAAGACGGAGATGGTAAAACTACATTCTGCATCAGGGTGCATTGCCTGATTGTCCCAAATCCGCTCGCAGCCTATCGTTATGGCACGTTGAATCATAATGTCATCTTAGATTGTCAAGCGCGTAATCGAGGACGATTACTGTTCTGTGAGGCAACTCCCGTACGAGACGTAACATTCCTTTTTCCGATCATCCCCGTCGGATACGAACATTGACAGCACGCATGTCTTGATGGTTGAGAATAACGGCGCCGCAGCTATTACGCACATCAATACAAGACTTCCTATAGAAGTTTGTTCTTCGGTCTTCGCCAATAGAAATTTAACAACTGCGGGAGTTATGCGTGTAACAAGAAGTTTTGAATCGACATACAGACAGCCACAAAACATTTTTTAAAAGAAAGCTCTGAGCAGTCAAATTCGAACTGTCTGTTGTAGTAAGGTAATTTGACTTCAACGGCCTGGGAAAAGATTAAATGTATCAAGAATGTAGTCCACAGAAATCCAGAGGATATCATGAACAAACAAGGATATTATGATACATTTCATGATAATACTTTTATTTAATATTTAGTCGTTCAGTCCGTGGTCTTTGAAAAACTTAAGAATGGAGTGGCATGGTCCAACAAATACTTCGTTTTCAAAGCTTCGTAATTTAAAAAAACTCTGACCTCCAATCTAAATTTAGGAAAATTTTAGCCGGGTTGAAAATGTTTTTGCTATTCGCAGGGATTGACAAATTTTTGTTTTTCATGTATTAATTTTGTAAACAAAGCTATACAAAGTCGGCTATATTTAAATGGTTAGGGACGCCATTAAATAAAGGAAATGAAGTACTGAAAATGCCAAGGAGGCATTCGTAGCTCACCGAACCACTTTGAACGTTGAAATTTTTACATCAGTACCTACAGTGTATTTTACAATTATATTATGGTGAAACTTTTCTAGAGAGTGTTAAAACGTTAAATTTTGGCATGGGCCTCACGCTTCGGCGGCCGAGCCTAAGGACGTGATTCTGAGTCCAATCAGCTATAATGAATACATTTCGCATTTATAACAATCTGTATTGAAGGGGCAAGGCCCACATTACCATTTTCTCAACAATAAATCATTATGTATGAGTGTGACAGCTGGAATATAGTCCGTTCATCCCAGTTAGTACCGAGAATGGGTCTTTTTCGTTAAATCACCACACCACTTGAAAACAATGCATGAGTGATTTGCTATCGCACTGTCATTACCACATCTACGATAGCCCCTTACCATTCATTACTGTAGAGATTGAAGTTGTACTCTGTGCACTCATTTAACGCGTAAGAATGATGTGTATAGTTAGGTGGTCATGATGCTCGCAAGCTCGCATCTCAAAAATAAAACAATATCCTGAGTCAATCCTTTTAGTAAACTACAGATTGGTTGATCAACTAGATCGAATGCTTGTGAGTCGGTGCTTGGCGGGTGTAAAACATAATGATAAGAGGTTGTCATAGACATGCTAATGATATTGAGATAAGAAATCACTCATTGCAATGTTTTCAAGTCGTGTAGTCGTTTCTCCCTCGAGAATAACATTCGTGAATACGGTGTATCAAATTTAGGTAATCATATAACAGCGGTGCTCATATGAAATAGTAGTTATTTGGGCACAAATTCATTATAAGAAAACGTCACAAAACCACGCAGCGAGTTTGGCAGAAAAGCAATTTCTTCTCGTGAAGTTCATTTCTTCCCCAATCGACCTGCGGTAGTGATCTTTGTAGGCACCTAGAAAACAATTACGAGGTAGAAAAGCGCGCTGAGCAGCTGTGGTACCCTTGAGGTTACTTTTATTTATTTTTCTAAAATTATTACTTGTTGTTTTAAGGTGCCTACCTATTATTAGCGTGTTGTAAATGCAATTTCCTATCCTGAGGTAGAGAAGATCGACATCACGATAACAACGCCGATTCATCCTGGCGCCTTCGTGATTCATAGATTAACGCCAATCCGCGCTCGGTTCGTGCACGTGTTGGTCTTCGAACAATCGCAAACGCCGAAGGAAATCACGCTGTCACGCGCAGGCCGGAGGAAGATGACTCCCTGATCGTACCATAAAATTTGCCGTCTTAGGCGATAACTGGTTTTTTCGGATCGGATCCGTATAAATTTACGAGAAAAAATGCCTGCGTTTCATAGATTGCGTGAAGCGTTAAGTTATGCTGATTTATGCTAATGAGAATAGAAAATTATGGGATTGATATGAAATTAATTTGCGAATGGACTCTTTAAAAGGTATCTTGTCATCATCTTACCGTTATTTGTGTACGGAGTTTTTTTTTTCTCAATCTAAATACCACTTTGTATCAACGTTGATTGTAAGTGGCGAACCGGGGAATATTAATAATATATCAAGTTTATTCCATCATGAAAACTTGGAATTCTTGCTCTGATCACTTGGAAAGTAGTGAAGTACCTTCCAAGACATGCCGACAGCTGAAAGTGCATACATAAAATGATCATTTACGTAACTTTCAGAAGAGTTAGTCGTCGCTAACCAATCGAGTACCGGGGGCGAGCGCTTTCGATGTAAAGACATCATCATCAGACCATCGAAGCAGTATTTCCTGGGCCGAGTACTGTTTCGACGGCCTGATGATGGTGTCTTTACATGGAAACGCTCGCCCTCGGTAATCGATTCGCTAGTGTTGACGGACTACTCCGAAGGTACGTAAATTATCATTTTACTATCATTTCTATTGGAAATAACTCTTTAGATTTAATATTAGTATTTACATACATAGATTTCTCATATCATCAAAAATCATATTTTGAAGTACTTAGTTCCTGGAGTATTTTGTCAGGCAATAACGTACCTTCCCCCTAAACTTTCATTATTTTGGGAATACTACAGCATACGACGTATAGGAAGAATTCACAAATAAAGCACATTACGTGTGAACATCAAATGGGTATCTAATTTATATGTAATTGTAAAATAATTATCAATATCACGAATAAAGTTAATCATCACAATTAAAGAGTTCTGTACTTACTGAAAACTTGTACATAACTCTGAGATGCCCTCATTGTTTTCCAGTCAATTTCCCATGATCTTTATGAAAAAAGAAAACTTTTATTTACTTATTTGTAGCGAGTGTGTCTATTTGAAGATGTCATCATATTATGATACTTTAATCTACTTATAATAGATGAGACCTACCTATGAGAGTTGCGATTTTTATAGATTCTGGTGCTACTATAGTTTATTAAGTGAGTATTGTTTTTATGTCCACGTTATATTTACAGGGTACATACGCAGAGTTTCAATAATCAACCGGAATTAACAGTATGAGTAATAGTCGGCCAAAGGGTAGTTACTGTTGAGTCATTAAATGGATTGCAAGAAGGAGGGCACGATTACTGCTAGTACTCACGCAATGGAATGTTTGACACGCTACACGTGGAAATGACATGTGCAACTGGCATAAACTAGATAAATGAATAATTTCAGTGACTAAAAATGGAAAAAGCACTGAAAAAGAGTGTTAACTCACGTCAGTACTTGGCTCACACCTATAGTAATGAGCTCGGTACTAATATAATAATTTATATACAACAGGCGTCAATATTTTATATTGTATTAAAAATGTAGAACATGTGGATTGAAGTCACGTTTGAAATTTACCCCAATTGAAATGTACGTTTGAGTACTTCCTCATGACTAAATACTCAATGTACACCACATTATGTTGAAAATTTGTCCAACATTTACTCCTATCCAGTCCATTATCTTTCTTGACATGCATGGCTTTAAGTTGTACCAGATCTAGCAGTCCATTGATTTTCGTAGCATTTATGGCGTTAACACGTTGTACCAGATCTGGCACGTAGATGTTTCACATGTACCAATCCGGGAAACTCCATAGCTTTGAGTCTAAAGTTTGGAGCCTCATACCCGTTTGAAGAGAATGATTCCTCGTGATTTTGTTCCTTGGTGTCGTCAGCTAATCAACATTCGCTTTTATTTTCTTCTTTTTCTCTTTGTTACTGTTAATCTCAAAAAGATGAATTTAAGGAAAAACACTGTGTGGTATCTGGGTAGGTTCTGCGAAGGAACTATATATACAAGCAGAGAGTCAAAATCCCCATCATAAAAACTACTACTAACTACTAGATGATTCATAAGATTATAATTACATATATAGTATAGATAAATACTATCTATACAGTTAAATGAAATAAACCTATGACTAGGTACTTATAAATATATTTTATACTTGGGATAGGAATCTATATTCTAGATCTAGAGTTAATCAAAGTTTGTGGTAGATCCCAGCTTCTCTCTGGAACTACAGCAGAGGCTGGACCTTGTCTGGTCCAGACAGATCATCAGATTTATAAATTGTTCCAAACTTTGTGAGAAGTTGCAAGCTAACACAAGTAGATGTGGCGGTTTTAAATTGAAATCGTACTCCTTGCATAGATTTATAACTACTAAAATTAATTTCTTGATCACCTGCCAGCTAAATTATCATTTTACGTTACGCGTTTCTACGACTGCGTCTTTTCGGGGAACCCATCCAACCCAAGAAACCTACAGTAGAGGGACAAACAGATAAATCCACCTAAAGGAAGAAAAAGAAATACGGAAGAGAACTGGAAGAAAGGTAAACCAGAAGAAGATGCAAGGACAGAGCGTGAAGGTACGCTAACATACGAGATGGACAAACAACTCACACGGTCATGAGACAGACGTGCTTCCACTGGCCAACGACACCCAAGTTCTTCACAATCCAATATCGTTACGTTTCATTAATGAATTCTATTTTATTGTTAATTAACACAAATTATTATTAACACGGGTTAATACGTAACTTATTAACGTGTAACACTGTCAGGTTCCTTGACAAGCTTGAACCAACTATAATTTAATTATAATATAAAACTAATATATTATTTTTGAAAAGCTAATCTATTTTAAAATTTCAACGATATACAGAATCATGATATAGATAAAATGAGGTTTGGGAGAAGAAACAAGAAAAAACATGTAACATGACTGTGGAATCCGAAAATGCTTAAGCATGCAGGAGTAGACTGCACTTTTGCTAATTTGTCTCGATTTTATTTGGTTTTCATGTCTGACTTTATACGCTTTTTCCAAGACCTAACAGTGAAAAATGTTACGATATATTGTCACAAAACATGGTCACAAAACATCACAAAAACATGTCACGAAAAAACGAAACTAAAGTAGCGGTAGATCTAATTTTTTTACTATTCAGCCTAAGAAGATGAAATTTGGAAAGGCCCTGGGGCGTCTAGAAACGAATCATAGTCTAGAGCCCACGAACTCGAATTTTTATAGACAGTCATTTTTCACGAAAACCCTAGATTTCATAGAAAACACTGTGTTTTTCATTATACAAACATACTTTTCTCCCCTAATTAGCAAAATAAAATAAAAATTGATTATATCGTTGGAAAGCTGAGAATTAGAAAATGTTTTTCCTATGGTTCGGAACGATTTTTCTTTCTACGATTTAGGTGAAAATCCTTAGTGAAATTCGCATTACGTAAGGGGAAAAAACCCTATTTCAAGTTTGGTCTCGGAAAAAACAAACCAACTTGCGTTTCGGAAAGATGAGTGGACCATCATCTAACAGTAAATGTAATGGTCTTTTCAATGCTATCCTTATTTTTAATTTTAAATCGAAATTTAAGGGAGTTATGGCCATATTACTGGAAAAAGGTCGAAAAAATAAAAAAATCTCAAAAGTGGAATAACTCAGAAATTGCTGCGAGAGATTTGTTGTCGGAAATCGATCGTAGAATCGAACCCTGAAGTTTGGACCATGTTAACTGGGACACCCTATATATGACCGGATATAAGGAATTTTTGCAATATTTATTTCTTGTGCTTGTTAGCTGCATTTGACGACCTTGGAAAACTCACGTTGGTGGTGAAGTATTCACGGAAATGGATCGATCCCTCACCCTTCTTCATCGATGAATATGTAATGAAGGTTGGTACCGTACCAATGACAGGCTCATCGGTTTAATAGCATCCTTTAGTAGTTGCCATGGGTACAAAATTAGTATACGTAGCTGTTGCTATATTTATGTCCCCTACGATACTCATATACCTACATCAAATATAAGGTTACCAGGTCCAAGGTTAAACTAAATTAACATTCGGTAATTAGAACCTTTCACTTCTTCGCCATCGCCGCTTGCTTTCATTTGTATTTTCGTCTTCCTGAATTTTCTACCGAGCACTATTAATATACAAGTGCACACAACACTCATCACATATAATGGAAATGGTATTTAATGGAAATTTCCTGTTATGCTCGTATGAGCGAATTTTCGTAAATTATCGTACTTTACAATATTAAATTGTTAAAAAAATTCATGACTTTGAGAGAAAATAAATTGTTAGCTGCCAACTTAATGGCTAATAACTCGTTCTACATATGTAATGTTCTGTGATTCGGAAATCGTTTTGGATTTTTGGCTAATTTAGAAATTTCTTGAAAATTAACTTGAAATGATAGAGGTAGTTATGAGAAGTGCAGATAAGTCAACACTTAAACCTTAGAAGCTGAAAACTACTGGAGCCCAAAGATTTTATTTTCACAAAGGATTTATTCTTTATTATTAATTGCCCAAAGAACTTTTATGTAAAGAAACATTGCCTTTGAAATGTTTATGTTGTTTATTTTAAAGTCTAGAAAGAGAGACGAATTAGTCGATAGGTGCTCCAGTTCCCAGCACAAGAACTTCTTAAAGGGAACTGTCGCATTTAGCAATGTTTATACAAATTTTTATAAAGTGTAAAATTGAAATAATAAATGCTTACTATTTAAAAAAAAAAACATAAATGTTAAAATGGCCGTATTGTATGACGTAATTTGATTCGTACGTTAACGCTGTTACGAAACGCGATCGGTTTGACGCAAAGCCCAAGTTCTAGAATACTGTAGAATACTATTGTCTGGCACAAAGACCTTGCACGTCCCGGAAAAGAACGAATGGCTGCCGGCCGTATCGCTTCTAAGCTGTCAACGCTCGGTAGCTGATGGTTTGAAAAGTTTATTTTGAACTCTATAACTCCGCCTTTATTGGGTGTTACAAGTCCGACGAGTGGCCGTTGTTTTCGGAGTTTTCGCTTTCTTTGTTATTCTATTTTCCCCACTGCCCGGAGCGACAAAGGAAAGAAATTATATTGGTGTGGAAAAAAACCCATCCCAATGCGTTCATTTAACAAATTACTTTTTTTTTTTAAATTTGATAGTTTAAGCCGCACCTCAACCAGAAGGATTGTTAGCGGCACTGAACAAGGTGGCCAAAGCGAAAGTGCAAGTGGCACGATTCTAAGGGGGGCCATGCTACCCTCCGTCACCAAACGGAGTGTCATCACGGACTCCACTGGCGAATCGGAGGGGAAAGAAATGAGGAGTACAGCGAAGGCCGCTGTTTAGCCCCTAAAGCTGATAAAAGCTCACAAATAAAATAATACAACTAAAACTAGATCAAGAATAGGCTAATAACTAAATATATGTCACTATATAAAATTAGTAAAGTTAAATAAAACTATGATTAGATAGTACAAAAATATATCACAGATCAGATATCACACTTCGTAGTAGAGCTCAGCGGCTCTCAGGTACGACAGCAGGGACTGGATCTTGTCTGGTCCAGATAAAACGCCAACCCACTGAGGGGGCCGATGCTGGACTCGGGAAGGTCCATAAGGTCTGGGCAGTCTTCCAGGAAGTGGCGGTTGGACAGATCACCCCTACACCTCCCACCCACAACATCACGAGCTTCCGCGATAAGCAGGTGTCTGTGAGTAAGACGGGTATGGCCAGTGGCTACCCGGCTGACCGCTATTCGGTCCCTCCTTGGAAGTTGGGTAACGAATGGGCTCACTTGGCACAAGTCCTTAAGGACACCACGCAGACCACAAATTACCTATTGCATTTATACAATGGATTTAACTATATTTTTGCACGCAATAATTATAAACTAATTGAAGTCTTAGGACCGATTTATGAGCTGGAAAATATCACAGGTTCCGTTCGAAATCGTTCATTACCAATATTTAAATAAGTTTTCGTAAATCCGGTACAAAATGTATGTTATACCTACCACATGACAACATTTTGGGCTAAAACAACCAATTAGGTAGGTACCTAATGTAAGTTTGGCTAATTATATTTGAGAAAACCACCGATAGCACTGTCCTCTTTTTTTGGACCCAATATTATTTACAAATTCTATGTAATCTTTATCGTCAAGATTGCCCATTTTCTTCAAATTTTAGCCATTTTTAAATGTAACTATATTTTTTGGGTATGTCATTTTAGTGATGTAAAAGATTTCTCTAATTTAAATGGTATTCGCACTACAATGAGTAATGCGTTTTTTGCTAGTAATTAATCTATAACTGTAATTGTGCGTTTCATTATGAAATTTAGTGGGTCTATTTCTAGATTTTACAAAATCTCCCTAGGTTTTCACTTAAGCCATCGAAACCATCACGTAAACCATTGTAATGACAATGTACCGTGACAACGTTGTACTATGACCATGTTCCGTGACACTCTTAGGCCCTTATAAGGGGCCGTTCCACCATGAAGGATCACGAACTAATTCGGAGTTAAACCAGTTTTATCACACAGTAACTGCCGTTTTTGTGGTATAACTCCCAAGTCGGGATTAACTCCGTATGGTGGGACGCGCCCTTATTAGCTGAAGGAGCTCTACGGTTGATTTCTCCCCTGTGCAACATACAACACTGATATTCAAAATGGGCTCTGACTAGATGTGACAGCAGTAGCTTGGTAAGTTTTACAATGAGGAACAAAGCAGGCAGCAGGTGGCTATCAAGAAAGGTTATTCAGGTATAGGATTTCTTGTTTATTACAAACCACTCGGCGTTTCGTTGGAGGAACCCAAGAGATAAGTTTATATGGAAGACCCCACCTTGAATGGGAAGATTCC
This sequence comes from Adelphocoris suturalis, assembly GCA_030762985.1. NCBI lineage: Eukaryota > Metazoa > Arthropoda > Insecta > Hemiptera > Miridae > Adelphocoris > Adelphocoris suturalis. The sequence goes on from CM061043.1 coordinate 28,989,610, forward strand.
ATCCACCTTGGGATGACGTTGCATCCAAAAAACAAAGACACAACCAGTCGTATATTACGGAAATCGGTAAAAACATCACTCATTGGCCAAGGGGTGAAATTTGAGGGGTGACATTTTAACAATACACTGTCTCAAAACTTTTGAAATAAATGGATAGCTTTTTTGTACTATTTGAATAAAATTCACTTCCATTAATCGAATGATACCACTGAGTTTTATACTTTAACTCACGAATTTTAATTCATTTGTTATACTTAATTTTATGTGTTTTTAACGGTTAAACTACTTAGTTAAAATGCACAGTAAAAATAAAATAGTAAAAAGTGTATGTTTGTAGAATTGACCCCTTCATTTTTGCCCTAGTTTGGTGTAGACATCCTGTCTATTTCTGAAACTGGCCGACGCGACGTAGATAGAACAATTTGACCTGGTAATATGGCACTACGTATGTATATATGTAGTGTCTTTATATGTATATATGGGTTGTAAGTAACTACCACCTTGAGCCATTCCGGACAATCTACTGGAATCCGTTCCTCGCACTTCCTTCCTGAAGTCATTTGACAGACTCGATTCCGACTCGACCAGAAGCCGCAGTCAATGTGATGTAGGTGTCCCGGAGTCACGTTTCATTCGGCGAAATACCTTCGTGGAAGTAATTACCATGCAACGGTCGTGAGATGCACCGTGTTCCAACTAGGTGGGAGGGACTGATAAAAATGACACAGGGCCTTCACCCAATTCGAGCCTGGCTAGACCGTGATATTTCACTACACGATAGTTGCATCTATTCACTCTGCCAGTGTTGGGGCAAAATAATTACTACTAATAACTGGAAATTACAACTAAATTAGTTACTACATACAATGGCGAATAATAACTACAAGTAATTATCTTATTATTTTTAGAGAAACTAATCCAGTTATTCGATCAGTTACCTTGAGTAACTAAAATGTAATTTAGTTACACAATCTAGTTATTGCTAGTAACTAATACCTAATTTAATTACTACTAGTAACTAATACCTAATTTAGTTACTAATTGTAACTAATAACTAATTATACATCAGTTATTTAATAATTAAATAATTACTATTAGTTTTTAGTCGTTATTCGCGCAAATAATAGGTAACTAAGAACTAAATTTGATTCCGAATTTTCCTGTAAATGGCAGAAACATTGCTTTTACTCTCGGACAATGACATGGTTGTAACATGACTTTATGAGCGAATTCTTATTTATTTTTATTTATTTATTTTATTTTATTTTTTTCGTAAGTATTTGCACTAAAATAGTAAACATTGGGAAATTTCGGGTTAAAATAAGTAGAAGAAATATATGACAGTTCTGCCGCAATTTTCCCCTCGAGCCCTTCAAAAGGGCTGAAATTCGGGATCTGATTAGAGAGAGGGCCCTCTTCTTTATCTGTGAAATTTAAATTGAGTTTTTTGGGAACCTGTTTGGGGGGATATATACCGTGAAAAATAAGTTGCCTAAAAGCTGGCAAGAAACACGTTTTTCGGTAGGTGAAAAATCGCGAAAAATCAATTATCACACCTTTAGAGCTAGTGGTGGTCTCATTCGACGCAGGAATATTCCAAGTAATAGTTCAATTTTTTCAGGCCACCAAGTGGTGTAATTTGTACAAAAACTATCAAAAAGCTGTAGAAAAATCGTCAAAAATTGGTGAAAACCACGTTTTTTGGCAGTTTTTAGGGAAAATATACGTTAAGGAGGCATTTCAGACCCATCATATATGGTATAGCCATGTTCAACGTTAGATTTCCAACAAGAATATCACCTTTTAAATTAACATAAATTATTCTGGAATTTAAGAAACTTTTTCAAAAATGCGGGTGCCGTACCTCAAAAAATAGACGTCTACGTGAAAAACAGGCTTCGGATTCAGATTCAGCACACTCAAAAACCCCCAGGATCAGTTCGTGAGGGCACTTTTTTTTTCCTTTCTTTTTTTGCAGTGTATTTGTTGGATGATATTTTGAAAAATATATTTTTTCGATGTTGCGAGTGAACATTAAATCGATGCACGATCCTCTACGAGTAATCGATAGAGCTGAATTACTTGGAGTCCAAACGTTTCCTCCATGAACGTGACAAAATGTTGATTATCTTTTTTCCGTAGATCCAAGTTGATATCACCAGACAGAATAATTGGTTTTTGTCCATAACCTTTCTCTCGAACAAGTTCGAACATTTCCAATGCTTTTGGTGTGTATATAAACTAGTTGGTCAAGAAAAAACACTGAATATCTTTCATATATTATGATCCCTTTTCGCATTTTAATTAATGTTCGCTCAGTTTGAGGGAGTAAAGAGGCATTCGTGAATTCTTGGAAAAACACAAACCGTGGGTAGAGCTTTCGTACAAGTACGCAACCGCAAGGGACATTTTATGTCTTTGCGCCCCCTCCCACACCCACACCACGTACCACGTACCTCGTACTTTATTTTTTTATTATTATTTTTTTTTTTACATTTTTGTCTTTACTATGGCACATAACTCAAAAAGTGTGACGTTACGGTGTGACGAAGAAAGCGTTATGAAAAATTTCTAATGATTTTCACGTACAACCGATTCGTTGCTACGGAACTTTAACTTCGCCAGTTATCATCGTACAAAAATCGTTCACCACTCGTTGGACAGCTCTCGATTTACCTAACCATATTACGTTAACCACTGCGGAGTACGTGGCCGACAAGCTGCGGTATGAGGGTGATTGTTTAAATAATTGTTTACACACAGGTGATCATTCTCAATAATTTATATTGTGAACACGATTGCAAGCTTTATATAAGTAATGACATAATTTTAAAACCAAACAACCGATAAACGAATTATCTCTTGGATATGTATGAGTCTTGAAGATGAAGCTCACACTGTGTTTATGTTTAACAAAATTTTTATGAAGTGCACTCAAATCATTAGAATTCTTTAAACAAAAAAAATGATGAATTCTAATGATTTGAGTGCACTTCATAAACTTTTTGTTAAACATAGACACAATCCGAGCTTCATCTCCAAGATTCGTACATCTCCAAGAGATAATTCGTTTATCGGTTGTTTGGTTTTAAAATTATGTCATTACTTATATAAAGCTTGCAATCGTGTTCCCAATATAAATTATTGAGAATGATCACCTGTGTGTAAACAATTATTTAAACAATCACCCTCATACCGCAGCTTGCCGGCCACGTACTCCGCAGTGGTTAACGTAATATGGTTAGGTAAATCGAGAGCTATCCAACGAGTGGTGAACGATTTTTGTACGACGATAATTGGCGAAGTTAAAGTTCCGTAGCAACGAATCGGTTGTACGTGAAAATCATTAGAAATTTTTCATAACGCTTTCTTCGTCACACCGTAACGTCACACTTTTTGAGTTATGTACCATAGTAAAGACATAAAATGTCAAAATCTAGAGATACATTGATAGTATGGCATCAATAATTGTAAACTTAATTATCCCAGCTCTATCCTCGCGATTTCGGTCAGATTGTTCTTGAATGACAATATTTCGAAAAATTGGAGACCTGCGTAGCTGCCGCAATACGTGTGAACGTGTCATTTTCAAAAGCTCGCTCAATTTTCCCACTCGTTACGGTCCCGCTAAAATGTGTAATCCGTGTGATTGGTGGGAAAGAAATTTATGGATCTCTTTGTAGAATCCCGGGCGCGTGCAGAATGATACTTCTATGAGGTATTATTTGGAGCTTCGATTTGTAGAGGTAGCTTTATTTATTCTGCGCCCTTGGACAGGCAAGTAGGTGAGCGGATCTACTTTCCGCGAAAAATCTAATTGTAAGGGCTAGATAATCAGGATATGAAATAAGAAACACATTTACGGGAAAATGTTGAATCACCTAGATGTTAATTGGTTCAAGTTCTTTACAGTATACCTTGCATTTCGCTATTTCTGATTCCGTTATTCTAGAAACAAGGAAACTGCCATAAATAGTGACTGAAAACTTGGTTATCGATGCCGGTATCTGTTGAACCACTTAAAAATGTTTATTTAAGGACTCACAGTCGATGAACGAAGATTGGAAATAAGTCATTGTTAAACCGATCCCTACTATCAGTTTGAAAAGAAAGAACAAAAGAGTGAGCTGGGGAATTCAAAACAAATCGGTGTCTACGGCCGTTCCACGAGCGCCCGATCGTGAGAAGATACCCAACCCGCAAGACGCCAAGCCATTCGAGAGTTCTGCCCTGTTAAAGAAGAGCTCGCCAACTCTGGATTCCGTCTAAAATCCAAGCAACTTCTGGGTTACCACGATATCAGCATTATTAATGGTCGGTCAGGATGTAAACGTTTTGGAATCACAGTAGTTGAACTACCACTTCAGGGTACGTACCAAGTTACTAATGGCATGAATTTTGCCACTCTTATAAATAAGACCATTTAGAAAAATTAACCCGCCCCTCTAACTTTTTTGGATCACTGTTCAAGAAGCGTAGAATCCAAAAATCAATTTCTCCGCCGTCCAGAGCTTTCCTCCAAAACTACTTGGATCAAAAACTACATATGGCGTCTAGTTATTCCTAGAAGCTCGGCTTCAATTTCTGCCAACCCTAAAAGGTAGAAGGGCTAGAATATTATTTAAAAATCGAGGTCACGAAAACTTTCAAGGTAAGAATAATTAGTTTTTCTTCTTTCATTTATAGATAACTTCCCAAAGAATCGTAAGAAACCACCCGAATCGCTGTGCTTTCATCCGTTAGCTCTCCATAAGGGCTATATACAGGGAAAAAAACATCAACATGGGAGCAAATTAAAATTGATGGAACATAGTAAAAATCGCCTTATAAACTAGGGTGATCGTTTCAGCTGACATAATTCCAATGGAATTCTTACTTACCGAAATCGAGTTTATTACAACTTTTGTCACCTATAGATGGAGAGAGATTAAGTGAAGCATAGATTGTTGATTTATGTCTCAGACATGACTCGCTAAAGTTGAGGGATCAATTTCACAACTAATTCGCAACAAAAAGTGCCTCATAGACTTTTTTAAAGGCTTCGTTTCCTAGTACTTCCACTTTTAAGATTTTTTTTCGTGTTTTTGACCTTATTTCACTAAAATGGTCATAACTCTCTCAATTTGATAAGTAAATTAAAATTTGATTACACCGTTGAAAATAACGTTAATTTCCCTATCTCCCTGATGCCAAAAAAATAATTTTTGAGTAGTTCCAAGAGCTAAAAAATGAGGTCAACGTCATAATTTTGAGAGGTTGCCAAAAGCACTGTTATGCAACCGCTCACTGACTTTTTTACTGTAGTGCTTTTGAATCCTCATTTTCAAAGAAACTACATTAGAATTTCAGCTTTCCAACAGTATAATCAATTTTTATTTTACTTCGTTAATAAGAGGAGACAAGCATGTTTGTAAGTTCAAAAAAGTGGTATTTTCTATGAAATCGACGTTATTTGTGAAAAATGACCTCAAAAACAATTCGAGTTTGGGGCCAGTTTCTACGTATTCTTTCACCCTAAATGGAATAGTAACACTTACAGAACTCCCTAACTCTGTTATAACTGAGTTTTACACTTCAACTCACGAATTTTTAGTTCATTTGTTATGCTCAATTTTATGTGTTTTTAAGGGTAAAACTAGTTAGTTAAAATGTAAGACTCTGGTATAACGGAGTTGGGGAGGTCTGCAAGTGTCTCCATTCGATTCAGCTTGAAAAAATACGTAGAAACTTGCCCCAAACTCGAATTTTTTTAGAGGGTGATTTTTCAAAAAAAAAAAACTGTCGATTTCATAAAAAATCCCATGTTTTTCAACACACAAACATACTTTGCTCCTCTAATTAGCGAAGTAAAATAAAAATTTATTATACCGGTGGAAAGCTGAAATTCTAAGTAGTTTTCCAGAAGATGGAAATTCAAAAGCACTACAGTAAAAAAGTCAATAAACGGACTCAAAATAATAAAATTTTGGCAACTTCTCAAAATTATGACTTTAACTTCACTTTATTTTCAAAAGTGTAATCAAATTTTAATTTACTCATCACATTAAGGGAGTTATGAAAGTTTTAGTGAGAGCATGAGGCACTTCTTGTTGAAATTAGTGAAACTACCCTGAACTTCCGAGTCGTGTTTGAGACACCCAGTATACAGAGTATGAAGAGTAAATATTTTATTTGACTTAATTCATTTCTCCTCGGTCGGCGTCTAACTTTTGTGTTGTTTTCCAGTATTTTTTGACATGGCATAAATCTTAAGGACGTCTCTAGGTTACATATAATAGCTGTTTGCAATTCGTTCATGGAGTGAAGAAAGGGAGCCACATTTCTCCATTTTCGAAACAATTCACTCAAGTAATTTTGTTCATTTATGAAAGTGTCCGATGTTGTAAAACTCCTGAATATTTCTAGGATCTAAAACGTAATGTGTACATTTCAAGTCTTATGTAGTCTTTGTAAGTCTTTGTTGTCTTCTTTGTTATTAACCAATCGTGCGTTTTTAGTTTATCCCTATTTTATAACTCTTCTCATATTGGTGCTGCGCTTTAATTTGCCCCAATAATATTTGATGATATTGAGGTCCGATAACTAGGAAAATTCACCCAAAGCCGAATTTGAAGTTATAACAGCTTCCTACACAGTTATATTCTGGGGAAATCCAATTTTAAAAAACTGTTAAGTGTACAAAGACTAGGTTTTACTAAGTGTAGCTACCACATACAGCCTACCCGTAAATTGATTGTATAGATCATTGGAATATGATTGGAGGGGAGGTATATTTAGACCGAATCTATTTATGCAAAGTGATTGCTAAATGATTCGCCGTAGAAACCGGTAAATTAGGAGGTTTTATGATCATTTTTGGGCTCTTTATTATTCATTTGAAAGGGCCCCACGACCCTTCCACAATGACCACCTGTTGAGAATATTAGAATTATTTCCATAACCGTCTGGCACATAAAACCTGTCGTATATCGTTGTTCTGTTGGTGTTTCTTTATATTGTTTCCTGCAACATTCGTCAACGGCACGTCCGCTTCGCTCGCTCAGCCTCCGGAGCCGAGAGCCTTCTAAGGTATTTCCTGCTACCTCCTGGTGAGCTCAGGAGATCGCGTTTCGTTTTCAAACAGGCGATTCGATGACTTTGGAAGATCGGACTTTTTTTTAATTGTAGGAATGAGGAATTGAGTGCTTCCTCAAGATCACTGTACCGTAATGTACGAGGATCAGTGATGTATGACAATGTAAAAATATTTTATTACAGCCTAATTAATATCGTAGAGGCTGCGTGACTTGGTTCATTTTATTGAAAAATCGAGAGAATATCAAACATATTGGTAAGTAATGCATTCATGACACTGACGTCACTATGTCACTATGCCTGTACTCTAGTAGTAAATTTAAAATGTCAACCCAGCTATGCAAATCCACTGGCCTTTAATTAGCGTCGAGATCAATTAGGTGTTTTATCAAACAAAAACCAAAAACCATTACGACAATCAAATGAGAATAATGAAAACATCCCCTACCATGATGAAATTGAAACTCCTGAAAGTAGTTCCAAAACTATACCGAAAAAAAAGATAAATCACAGAAATCGGTTGAGAATTGTGGCTTGGGACTTAAAAGGGTAGATAATTATCTCTTCCATTCTCCCGACGGCAAGTTTGAGATTTTAAAGATTTATTGCTTATCTGTTCCAATAATTGGACCGTACAAAAAATAGTTACAAAAAACGGAAAAGAACTAAGGCGTGGGCATTGTAGACAATATTTTGGTAATTAAAACACAATTTTTCATCGTTACACCCTTCATATTTTCCCTCCTATCATAGAATTCAATATTCCAGGTTTTTTTGCACAACTAGACTGAAATTGGGGTCGAACAAAAAAATAATCACGATAATCGCTAGAGAATTGCTAAATTCGTCACACAGATAAACACACATATAATATTTCTTTCACGGATTCGGTCGTGCAATAGTCAAAAACGAATTTCTATTTGGTTATTTTTTCTCTCGTGGTTGGATTTCTCACACTTCCTGATCAATATAAATTCTAACAGGGCATCACTCTTTTTGACGAAGCTTTGCATGTACAACCCAGCTTCAGGGAGACATCCTAATAAACATCGCCAACCGGGGGAAGCATTAGTTAGCAACAATATCAAAGGACTTTTTGATGCAATCAATATTTTCCTACCAAATAATTGTATTGATTATAGAGTATCCCCTACCGAGTATCCCTCCGTACCCCGAATGCACCCATTCGAGTTTGGCCTACCGTACTTCTAAAGGCCCATTGTGGAGAACTATCTAAAAGCTAGCCAGCACAACTCCAAATTGAAAATTTATTTGACCAAAATTAGCCAAAACGTTTCAGAGTTTTGACACAGACAAAAATCACGACTATTATCTGTATATTCATGTCTACTCATCTTTAAATCGGAGAAAATTACGCGAAGTTATAGTCCGAATTCGATTAAAATTCGGAGATTATGCGGGTTAAGCCCCAGTATGGGCACCATAAATTTCATCGCTGCCAGATTACACGCACCACCGGTTTTAAGATTAGTTTGGTATTATTATAGGTTGTTAGGAATTAAATTGGTTTTCAATTAACATGTCTTATATCATAAATTTTCCGAACGTATAGGTACATGGTGGACAATACTTCTGGACAGATCTCAACTTTCAGTCAGCATGAGCTTGGTGAGGCATTGGAAAGAAATACACAAAAGACTCCATGCTGGAAAGAGTAACATGTCCCTTTTCCTACTCCCCAAGCAATCAACATGGTTTGATCATATTCACAGAAGTCAAACCAAGGCAATTCTACAAAACATTAAACTAACTTAGGAACGGTCACCGTTACACTAATATGTTCCGGTAGTCTATTGGAAATACCGATTCACCTCTATGCAGGAACTGCCACCAATTTGACGACACAACTGAGCACTAGATCCGAAAGTGGACGTTTATAATAATGATCGCGAGAAGTTTCTGCAAGCAGTTGACAATAAGACAGCCTCTTCAATTTGGACATCCTTATAGCCGAAACTGACATGAACATCAATGTGCAGATATATGGTTTCATTGCCAAAGTGAACATTTCAATATGAATGAAGTGACTAAAAAATGCAATTCCATCATTTCCGTGGCAGTTCTTCTTCCACACTGAAGCTAATAAAAAAGAAAAGAAAGACATTAACCCCCCTAAAAATTTGTTGGTTTACGTTTCAAGATGCATAGAATCTGAAATCGAAGAAGAAAAAATCGCTGTCCGCCGTACTCCGCGGAAAATTTTGGTGGGCGGGGGGGTTAAATTTGTTTTTCTTGGTCGATTACAAAGATGTATTATTGAAAATAAATAATCCCAAACGAAGAAATTAAGCAGATTTACAGCCTCGGACCTTAGAATTGTGAAATTCAAGCGGGAAACTATATTTTTATAGAAGTCTAGACCTGGGTCAGCCGTTTGTTTTGCTTGGTTTTAACGACACCCAACACAACATGTCGAGCCGTCGGGGAGATGATATGCCATTCTCAGCTCCCTCGCGTGGCAATAAAAATTGGGTGATATTGACTAAAACCAGTTACTAGCGGTTCGAATAATTGTAGGCAGGTATCCATGATATTTTTGGACCACTGTGCGCCGTATACTAAATAATTAATTTCTCTTCAGTAGATGTCCACACCTAAGCAGACACACTAAATACCTACCTAATGATTCGTTTAATAATACAGACAGGTGTTCTGCGTAGAACAGCTATACAATACAGAAATAATGAACCTCTGTGTAATTATTTGCCGCGTGTTTGTTAGTTGTTAGGTCGAGAATTTCAGGGCTATAAGGGAATAGGGATAGGGAAATTGATTTCATTCGTCATTCTGTCAAATTAAGCAGTTGTACAAATGAGTAGGTATTTTTATGCACCAATAACTCAAATGTTCTTTACCATGATGCTGTATGTATACCAATTGTACAAATGAGTATATTTATACACCAATAATTGAATTTTAAATGCAATTGATGGTAAGTGTAAGACTGTAATTATTACCCATATGAAGATACTTAAGGATGAATCAGTGCTAAAAAACACATTGGTTGAAAATGTTCCCCTCGGATGATACCGTATCGGTTCCCGTGAGGCCTTTATGAGTCTGTTTAGGTTCCTAACTTATTAATCTTCTGTCTGAGCCTTGTCCGTATCGGTTACCCGTCTACTATGTGCTCTTTGCCCAAGTTCATCTAATGTTTACGCCAGGAATTGAGCGATCATTCCTCAGTCTGGCGCGTGTCAATCTCTGTACGTTCGTTATGAAACGATGGAGTTCATGTTTAGCAAGGCTGGAAACCAAATACTAGATATTGAACAACTACAAATTCGTATTTAAAAAAAAATAGTGAGAGATATCGCGGTGGACTTGTGCTTGACGGGGATGTACAAATAATTGTTGGATCAACAAATAATTACTAGTGCACAATTCTCATCACAACCACCAAGAATACACCACACTACCACATCAACAAATCAGCAATTCTTTAACATGGAAAGCCACTGGAACTCTGTGGAACGATTCCATCTCTCAAAAGCGAAAACAATGCTTCTTGGGAGACTTGGGAGCAATTTAAGAGATGCAATTAAGCATCTAGGTACCAATGATTCACTAGTAGGTACTTCCGCACGGTCAATAGTTGATTAACTCGATTTTGCAAAGTTAGAATAAATCCATTGGAACAATATCACGTGATATTTCCATCATTGGCATTATATCAGCTGATATTTATAAGGCAATTTGTATGTATCTCAGTATCACTATCTAGCGATTATTGATGGAATTTAGAACTTGATCGTCTAGTCAATAGATTCGCTAGCAGCGCGTGATTTCTATATGTTCTGCCTTAGAAATTCGAAGGTTTTTTCGATGTTCAAGCCCTTAGGGGAAGCGAACCGTTCAACGTACAGCGTTGCAGGTGGTTTAAATCGATTCTTTGGGATTAAAATTATCATTAACAACCCTTAAAACCCTTTGGGGTTGATAAAAATTGATGCCGAGCTTTTAGGACCATCTAGACCTCAAATGTGATTTTTAACACAAGTTTCATATTGTTTGGTCAAGTATTTTTGGAAAAAAGCCGCGGACGGACGGATTTTTGTTTTTTTGTTTTTTGAGTTTTGAACTACGAATCTTGAAACGTAAACCAAAAAATTTTCAGGGGATGTTAAATTTTTTTCCCTTGGTCCATTAGAAAGGTTCATTATTAAAAATAAGAAACCAAAATCATTCAAAACAATTTTTTTTTTTATAAATAGAAAATTCACGAATAACGCCTCTCCTCTATTTGATCTTTCATAAAATCAAAACTGTTCAACTTAATTCACAAGATTAGAAATTGATATTATTGTACAAATCATGACCGTTTTGTCCAAATTTTTAAATAGGTAAAACTTTGTCCAATATTCTGAATTAGTTGATAATCGTGTTCAATATTAAGTCAATACAGGGCGGGGTTCAAGGAACTATGTTTACTGCACACAAAAACGGTTTATTAAGAATTTAGTTTTACCGAAAATTGATTAAAATTGCGAATATTGAGGGTTTTGATGGTTGTGTACGAGGAAATTCTTATATTTGCACAAAGTATTGTTTCTAAAGTCTACTGTTTTAGCTTTTGGAGGCTAATAGAACCTAAACTGGTAAATTAGCCATACAAATTTTGACCGTTTTGTGCAAATTTTTAAATAGGTGAAACTTTGTCCAATTTGTCCAATATTCTGAATTAGTTGATAATCGTGTTCAATATTAAGTCAATTCAGGGTGGGGCTCAAGGAACGGTGTTTACTGCTCACAAAAACGGTTTATTAAAATTTAGTTTTACCGAAAATTGATTAAAATTGCGAATATTGAGGGTTTTGATGGTTGTGTACGAGGAAATTCTTATATTTGCACAAAGTATTGTTTCTAGAGTCTACTGTTTTAGGTTTTGGAGGCTAAGAGGACCTAAACTGGTAAATTAGCCATACAAATTTTAACCGTTTTGTGCAAATTTTTAAATAGGTGAAACTTTGTCCAATTTGTCCAATATTCTGAATTAGTTGATAATCGTGTTCAATATTAAGTCAATTCAGGGTGGGGCTCAAGGAACGGTGTTTACTGCTCACAAAAACGGTTTATTAAAATTTAGTTTTACCGAAAATTGATTAAAATTGCGAATATTGAGGGTTTTGATGGTTGTGTACGAGGAAATTCTTATATTTGCACAAAGTATTGTTTCTAGAGTCTACTGTTTTAGGTTTTGGAGGCTAAGAGGACCTAAATTGGTAAATAGCCATACAATTTTTGAAAATTTGTGAAAAATCTGGAACTAAGAGAAAATAGGTCTATTTTTGAAATGATAAAAAGGCCACTCACTGGTGTTCTGGTCGATGAGAGTTGTCACGCCGGTTAAGTCCGCTTCAACAAATTGGAACCGCTTTGAGGTTTTTCCGCGCGTGGGCACAAGCGACAGTCGACACTGACTGAACTGGAACTGCGTTGATCAGGTGAGTAGCGGGCCGAGGTAGCGCCGGCGAACCCCTCCCCAGCGCCTGGAGGCCGGGGCGGCGGCGGGCGCCCCCTCCCACCCGCGGCGCCGTTTTCTACCCCAAAACGTCTGACGTTGCGGCAGCTCCTACCCTCGCGGTGGGTGCCCGCGGATTCGCCCGTGTCCTCCTCTCCCGCCCCGGCCTGCCTCAATGTCAACTGAATTGGATCATCCCTCGCGATAGAAGCCTTATGGAGTCTTTTATTGGTACCCTATCCGACATCAGATGGGTACATTTATCTCAGTCTTCGTTCTCAGTGTGCGTTCTGCGAGTTCGGAACGGTTCTGGGCAAGCGCAGTCGAGTTTTGTCGTTTGCAGTGCCAGAACGCTCAGTTCCGGAACGCCTAGAACGCTGATTTCGTCGTTCGCAGTGTTTTGCGAACCCAGTTCCGAACGGTTCTGACAATCCCTGTTTTTATTATTATTATATTATTTTATTTATTTTTTTTACATTTTATGTCTTTGCTCTGGCACATAACTCGAAAACCGTTATCAAATTTGTTACCAAATTGATGATTTCCGCTTACAACCGAGTCGTTGCTATAGAAATGGTACTTCGTCGTTTTTCATCCCACAAAATTCGTTGACCATTCGTTCGAAAGCTCTCGATTTATCCAACCATAATACGTTAACTAATGCGAAGTGGGTGGCCAACAAGCTGAGTTATGAGCATGGTTATATAAATAATTATTGTTTACACACAGGTGATCATTCTCAATAATTGATATTGTGAACATGATTGCAACCGCTTGTTAATTTCTGATGATTTCATTGGGCTGGAGTTTCGATGATTTGATTCATAGCAGGTGATCCGAATATTGCGAGAACGGTTTGATTTGTGAAGCGGTGGTTAAATCATTTTAATAGGTAATTTCTATACTTTACACTCTAGGAAGCTGTAATTTCGTATGTAGCCTCTTTAGGACATTTACTTGACGATGCCCAGGGTCCGGATCAGATGAGTGGCTCTTAAAGCTAATTTCTATGCTTTACACTCCAGAAGATGTAATTTTGTATGTAGTCTCTTTAGGACATTTACTTGACGATGCCCAAGGTCCGGATCAGATGAGTGGCTCTTAAAGCTAATTTCTATGCTTTACACTCCAGGAAGATGCAATTTTGTATGTAGTCTCTTTAGGACATTTACTTGACGATGCCCAGGGTCCTGATCAGATGAGTGGCTCTTAAAACTAATTTCTATGCTTTAAACTCTAGGAAGCTGTAATTTCGTATGTAGCCTCTTTAGGACATTTACTTGACGATGCCCAGGGTCCGGATCAGATGAGTGGCTCTTAAAGCTAATTTCTATGCTTTACACTCCAGGAAGATGCAATTTTGTATGTAGTCTCTTTAGCACATTTACTTGACGAGGGTCCTGATCAGATGAGTGGCTGTTAAAACTAATTTCTATGCTTTAAACTCTAGGAAGCTGTAATTTCGTATGTAGCCTCTTTAGGACATTTACTTGACGATGCCCAGGGTCCTGATCAGATGAGTGGCTCTTAAAGCTAATTTCTATGCTTTACACTCTAGGAAGCTGTAATTTCGTATCTAGCCTCTTTAGGACATTTACTTAACGATGCCCAGGGTCTGTATCAGCTGAGTGGCTCTTAAAGCTTGCATACGAGTCTGCAACACATACTTGTACGAGTCTTCAACTAAAGACATAAAATGTCCCAATGTGTTGCAGACTCGTATGCAAGCGTTTTGTATAATAGTCTTTTCTTTCTCTTTTGTTTATGTGCCAAAGCAAAGACATAAAATGTCAAAATTGTTTTAATTTGTAAATTTTCTTTCTGAATGTTTTTTTCTCTCGGAACTGTCAGAACTCGAACGCAAGGATGTAGTTAACGCATGCGCATTTCACAATTTTTCTCATCTCGTGGAGTAAACAACTTTCTTCTTCTTCATCGAAATCACAATCATACTTAAGTCTCTACACGTTAGTATAAGTACCTATTCTATGATCGAAATGTCAACTAGCTCGTCAAGTTCGGAAAGCAATAGTTACGACGATGGTGTTCGGTTTGTAAATGATGAGGATGAGATTGAAGTTATACTTGGATCTTATCTACATCAAACTCAAATTTTTTTTTAGCATACTCCTCAGTCATCGTGGAATTGTTTTTTTTTTTTTTTTTTTTTTTTTTTTTTTTTTTTTTTTTTTTTTTTTTTTTTTTTTTTTTTTTTTTTTATTGCCGTGGGGTAATAGTTGAGTAATATTCACGGGCATGATAAGTAATGTATTCACGGGAACTAAAAATATTCTGAAAAGGAGCGCCAGAAGGTAACACGAGTAGAGTGAGATTACAAACAACAACATTGGTTATTCAGTGCAGAACGCGGTTCCACAAGTTCCAGAAATTTGTTCGAGAACTGTCGGAACGCGCACTGAGAACGACTGACCAGTTGCCTCACTAAGTTTGAGATGATGTACACATTTTCGCTACCAAACTCGATTATTTATGTTCTGCAGCTCCTACCTCTTGTAGAGGGTGCAACAGATTCACCCGTCTTCTGTTCGACACCCCTACCATACAACTTCAACTGAAAAGGATCATCACTCAAGATTTGACTTATGTATTTACTTCCTGAATGGTATATATACCTATGATGTTTGTGAAAGAGGATAGAGAACCCCTGGAACGCTAAGCCCCGTAGAGCGTGAAGGGACAGAGCTCAAAGCACCCCAAAGCACGAAGTCTGGTGAAGTGACAGTGTGCACATTCCGGAACGCTCATCAGTAATAATGGTAATTAAGATTAGTAGAATTTAAGTAGAAAAAACAGGCCTTTGAAGCTGATTGTAAAAGTAAAAGTTCCTTTTGCACGTGGTAGACGAAAAGTAGCCAAAACAGAAGAATGCGAAATGGTACAGATCTGACCTTATTAAATTGACGATTGTGAGGTAGTCCAGTTGTAAGCTTGCCCGAAAATTCACAGAAACAGTGAACGGGGATCGCACGGCAATCAAATCCTACCAGCTGGTGGCCACCAATAACGAATAATATGAAGAACGTCTTCAAAATTCAGTCAGCTCGGAACCAGGGTAATCGAGCGACAAGGGCTGATTCGCGACTGCCTTATCAAGGCCAGAGTTTCGGTGATCTATGCTCGGTGAAGAGGGGTCACGAGGACTTGAGGAGCGTTGTAGATCAGCTGAAGAGTCAGTTTCGGCGAAGTCCACTCTCACGTCAAAGATAAACAAATAAAGAACTCATGATCCCCGATAGCTTCGACAGCTTTGTCTCTACCATAGGTTTCCGAACACTAAGAGATATCGGTCCCGTGAACTATCAAGGAAAATCCCTCGAAAAGTGAAGCCCTGTAGAGGGTAGGGAAGAGGATGGTTTTGGTTTGGAAGTTGTGAAAGTTGTTTGGCTGAAATTTGCTATGAAAATTGTACTCAGCCCCAATCAGGTTATACATTTCACCAGCACCCCTAATGTAGCTCCAGTTCTCATGTATAACTCCTATTTCAGGCTGAAACAATGATCGTGATGACTATTCCCCGCAAATACATAAATATAACATGAACCTCAAATTGTAACTAAGAATATAAGTACTTATTAAGTACTTATATTTAACAATCCTATTGCAGTTCCATTACTTATACAATACTCATATCACAGGCTAAATCAATAATTATGACGAGCAGCCTAGATAGCTACATAAATTTAACTGAACATGAACCTATACTTGTACCCCCCACCCCCTGAAGTACCTACCCACCTATATAGCCCTAAAATTTATATATTATTCCTCGATCAGGCTGAGCAAATGCTAATGTAATGACTAGTCTATGTATAAATATAAACATAAATATAACCAAACAAGAATATAATAATTGTAAGTAAGAACATTCCTATGCTACCTAATTATTTTCAACTACTCAAATAAATCAACTTAAATTAACATTCATATCTATAGATAAGCATATACCATTATTTTACCTGCACTTCTATTGAGTAGATCTCTGATGAGGCGTTCAGATTTATAAATCTGACACAGGAGGAATTGCCAATGATTTCCTCCCCTCAACCTACCCTACCAGTAATTCATTTTATTATATTCATATCGGACAAATCCAGTAATTATAGCAGTTTTGCAGAATTCTCCTAGGTTTAGAACAGCGTATCTCCCTGGTGTCGTGCGAGCATTCAAAGAACGATAATCCCCGCAGGCCTGAATAGATCCATCATCAGGGATCGGCACGATGCACAGCGTTTCAACTAATGTGTTTCAGGTGGAAAAAAGTCAAATTAAAGTTTTTGATAAAAACGTCTCCAGCATCCAGGGTGGTAGGTAAAGATCTCAAATCGATTATATTTACTTGGATTAACCCTTTCTGGGTAACTCTATGCCCACAGTTAAACGCACCAAATAGAAAAGTGCTGTGCGGAACCTCCTAGGACTTTATCACATAGTCTAATATTTAAGATTTCCCCTTCTTCTGATCATCTTGGTTTGGACTAAAATGGTTTCCCCCGAAGGTTTTTACGAATAATATTCTCAACTTTTGAATATTAATTTTCAAGTTCTATCTCTTCTTATTAGAAAATGGATATTGAATACCAGTGGTATAAAGTTGTTAATGTAAAAAAATATGAGTACTACTGGTTTGTCAAGTCTCGAAACGAGAAGCATTCTTTACAAAATTTAATGCAGAGTTAGAATTTTCAACCCGTTTATTCCGCAAACCTCTGCAAATATTGATTTTCTTCAATTTTGCCAGGGATTTTCATAATTTGAAACAGTGAGTTTTTATTTATGTAAAAATGGCCGTGAAACATAAAAGCCGAGCCAAATAAGGTAATTTATACACATTCCTCGTTTCTAAATATAACATGATATTGAATATTCCAAGGGTTTTAATAAAATTAATGCAAAATTACCATCTTTAGGATCTTGAGAGTCGGTCAGGATAATAAAATTCAGGTCTTCAAAGCCAACATTTCGATGTATTTATACATCATCATCAGGTCTACAACAAGATGGGATTCCAAAAGTCTATTAATTGAACAGCTGTTGTTACGCTGAAACACAGCTGTTGTGAAGGTGAAACTACGCAATACATTAAAAATAGGATATCTGGGCACAAATCTTATATTTACCGATTTAACATCTATTGCATGCTTGCAAACCATTCCATAAAACTACAGGTCACAGATTTGAATTTGAGAATGCCAAAATTTTGGATGCATTCCCCATGAGCCAAAAGAAAATTAAAAGGAATGATTTATATTGCCAAGGATCCCAACGCCTGCAATAAGAACACTGACATAGACAAACTCAGTAAAATTTATTCTAATATAATATTCATGTATGTATCAATTATTTAATTTGTTGTTTTCATATTGTTTAAAGTTTTTCTCATAGTACTTACCTAATATCCCAAATTAATATTTCATGTTTCAAATTAATATTTCATGTTTCAAATTAATATTTCATGTTTCAAATTAATATTTCATGTTTCAAATTAATATTTCATGTTTCAAATCAATATTTCATGTTTCATATTAATATTCCATGTTTCATAGTATTCACACCTTTCAATACCGCAGTAAATTGATTTAAGTTAGTTACAATTCTCACCACTAGGAATTTTCTGTATGTCTCCTATCCTCCTCCTATTCTGATCTATCCATCTTAGAATTCCTCCCAAGGACAATAACTGCTAGTCCATAACTAACGTGTACATTACTTTAAGAAGTTGGGGTTTTCAACCAATTTTTAATTTGTCACGTTTTTCACTAGTCAATGTATGTACATGACATGAATTTACATGTTACATGTGGTATAAAGTACGAAATGACTGTAGAAATCTGCCTAAACTCTCCAAGGTATGTAATACTATGTATATGTATATTTATTATTAATTTTTCTATTTATCATAATATAACATGTAAAACAACAGCTGTTCAATTAATAGACTTTTGGAATCTCATCTTGTTGTAGCCCTGATGAAGATGTATAAATACATCGAAACGTTGGCTTTGAAGACCTGAATTTTATTATCCTGACCGACTCTCAAGATCCTAAAACTGTGCTAATTATCACATAGTGGTCAAGAAACTAAACCATATTCAAAATTACCATCCATTAGAACAAAATCACCTTATTACTATTTTTAGCTAACTTCATCAATGAAAGGATTAAGCCTCAAAATTATTTTAACACAGAATGTGTTTTAGCCATGGACTAACTAGCCGAAAATGGAACGCGGGATGGTAACGAAATGTGTGACGGATGATTTTCACGTACAACCGAGTCGTTGCTAGGGATATGGTACTTCGTCGTTTTTCATCCCACAAAATTCGTTGACCATTCGTTCGAAAGCTCTCGATTTATCCAACAATATTATGTTAACTACTGCGAAGTGCGTGTCCAACAAACTGAGTTATGAGCATGGTTATATAAATAATTGTTTACACACAGGTGATCATTCTCAATAATTGATATTGTGAACATGATTGCAACCGCTTGTTAATTTTTGATGATTTCATTGAGCTTGTGTTTCGATGATTTGATTCATAGCAGGTGATCTGAGTATTACGAAAACGGTTTGATTTGTGAAGCGGAGGTTAAATAATTTGAATAGGTAATTTCTATACTTTACACTCTAGGAAGCTGTAATTTCGTTTGTAGCCTCTTTAGGACATTTACTTGACGATGCTCAGGGTCCGGATCAGATGTGTGGCTCTTAAAGCTAATTTCTATGCTTTACACTCTAGGAAGCTGTAATTTCGTATGTAGCCTCTTTAGGACATTTACTTGACGATGCTCAGGGTCCGGATCAGATGTGTGGCTCTTAAAGCTAATTTCTATGCTTTACACTCTAGGAAGCTGTAATTTCGTATGTAGCCTCTTTAGGACATTTACTTGACGATGCTCAGGGTCCGGATCAGATGTGTGGCTCTTAAAGCTAATTTCTATGCTTTACACTCTAGGAAGCTGTAATTTCGTATGTAGCCTCTTTAGGACATTTACTTGACGATGTCCAGGGTCCGGATCAGATGAGTGGCTTTTGAAGCTAATTTCTATGCTTTACACTCTAGGAAGCTGTAATTTCGTATGTAGCCTCTTTAGGACATTTACTTGATAAATCGCTCTTGATTTATCACGAATTTATTTCGTATTTTTTTTCGTAGTTTCATACTATAACTATATAAATTGATGTTATAAATGAATAGTAAACAATGACGCTTGTTTGGTTGTCACTTGGTTGCGCGACAACGCAAACACATTCTGTGTTTCAATAATTTCGTCCGAAGTATGTAAATAGAGGTAACCGGGGGTCCAGGGGGCTTGCCCCCTGGCGAGGCGCGGAGCGCCGAGTTTTTTTTCTTATTTATTTATTAAGAAATTTATTATTATTTGTAAAGAAAACTTGTTTCAAGTAGTTTCCGCTGTTACTAAGGGTAATAGAACCGCAATATTCATTACTATCGATTTACGTGGTTTAAGAATATTTTCCACCAAAACCCCAAGGATCGAAACTGTGCGATGTGGGGGACGAGGACCGTGGTGATTTGGACGGATGGAGAATACCCTCCTTGAGGAGTGTATCAAAATGTTGTCTTGCTAAACACATTAGTTTGAGAGATGTTATGTTACGAGAGGGTTTAGGGTAGAAGGGGGGGGGGGTTGAGTTACCACACAGCTGCTGTGTCATTAACAACTGTTGACAGTAACAAAGGTTCATTATTATTGTCAATGATGGTAATATCAATATTTTTATTATTGTTAATCAAACAATATTATTGAAACTAATCAACCAAAAAGACTCTAATATCTCGTTTCTTCGTATTATCATTCTTCTTCAATGATCCTCCTAGTCAGAGCTGTTGTGTAACAATTCTTCGGTGCGTCTTCGCATTTCCACTATTCTTCCCTCCATGGGACGTCACGCAGTAAAAATGACGTCAAAATCGCATCAACGATACGGGATTCCCTGGAATATTTACTGTCTTAACTAGCACAACACCGTATTGGAAGAGGGATTACTCTTGCGGATTAGTTTTAAGTAGACGTTTCCTTTAGACAGACAAACATCAAACACCAACTAGCATACTGTACGTACCTAAACAAAATAATAACTACCTTTGCTCTCTCTTAGTTTGGTGGAAAATCTCATTACAAACTATTTATTCTGCCATCTGTAGCTCCGCTGTAGTCGTTTGGAACCGACGATAAAAATGTTTGTGCGATCCGTCTGACGTAGGTCGCTCGGTTTCTGAGGAATTTGAAGAAAAAAAACATTATTTACAGAGTAAATAAATACCAGATTTCTCCACAATGTACCAAGCAGGTAGATAGAGCGCGGATATATTGTTAATAACGCGAGTTATTTGGAATAACAATTTTACTCCCTACTGTGATTTCAATTATCCAATATCTGCTATTTGACTACCTGCGATCTGTTATCCAAGAAAGTGGCTCATGTTGTGACTAGGAATCTAGAGCTCAACAAACACATTTTGTAGTCATTATTTAGTTAAAATGAATCACCAAGTTGTATAATGACATGCATGACTCGTTGAAATTAGATGTACCTGTAATATCATACCTACTCTTTAATTTCGTCACCAAAAGCAATCGGATGAAAATTTGTCAGCTTTCTGATACCCAATAAAGATGGAGATTAATAATCAATAGAGTTATTAACTTTTATCGGTACTTACCTATGTATTATACCGACCACACCCAATAAGGAACACTGAAATAGATATTTTATAGAAACGATAATAGAATGCTGTGTATAGGTTGGTGGTCTGGATGCTCGCAAGCTCGCATCTCAAAATTCCATAACATCAAGTTGCCAATCCCTTAGTAAAAATACAGATTAGTTGATCGTAAATACAGATACCTGATCGGTATAATACATAAGTACCGATCATTCTGACCTACAGGTTCAACTAATTTGTATTTTTACTAAGGGATTGACTACTTGATGTTATGTAATTTTGAGATGCGAGCTTGCGAGCATCCAGACCACCAACCTATACACAGCATTCTACTATCGTTTCTATAAAATATCTATTTCAGTGTTCTTTATTGGGTGTGGTCGGTATAATACATAAGTACCCTTTTATCAATAAAATGAAAAAAGTTGCCAAGTTGGTAGTGGCCGTAACTTGAGTGTTTATATATCATCAAAATGTTTAAAATAGCCTTCCAAGAGTCCATGACGATTCATTTGGAGTTCCTGCTCTATTTTTCTGTTCGTATAACCTTTCCTTAGATAATAGTTTTACTTCCTTCAATTAGTTTTATTGCTTAGAATTTGATTTCGTCAGTTCATTATTTTGCATTCCGAAATTGATTTATTAAACAACTCCTGATCTCCGGACAATTTTTTTTTTTTTTTTTTTTTTTAAATTATGGAGATCAGAAACTGCCATTATTTTTTATAATATTATTTTTGTATCAATAGTATACAATACTATGTCTTAATAGTGTATTGTTCAATTTATATTGCTTTAAATGGCAAATAAAGGCTTTAAATTTAAAAAAAAGTCCAGTCATGCAGCATGACCCCATGAGCGAATTTTTGAAGAAATCTTCGACATTTCAGTCGCTATTGATCGTGTAGAGAAATTTTAGTTTATGATTTTGATAGACAAACATGGAATCAAATTATTAAACAAGCACCTACTACCTACGTTTTAAACAGCATGGTTCTAGGATTGGTTATACAGGGATACTTCCATAAGAGTAGTTCAATCTGAATTTGGACAATGTTTCATGCAAATATTACCGATTTTTACAACTAGCGAACGGCACTATTTCAATTTTTTACTGATTTTTCCACTTTGAAATTTTTGAAAACTTGATACATATTCTTATAGGAAATTTTACGCTGATTCCGAATATACCACATGTTATTATGCTGAAAAAATTATTTTGCACAACAAATCGCAAAAAACAGGCTACTTTGAAATGTTTGACTACATTTTTGAAAATTTCAACCCGAAGATGTAATCCGATCATGCTGGCCAACGAACTTGAACTTTCGTTTTGTGTCCTTAACATTTTAAAATTTGTTTGAAGTTTCTAGCACAATTCTACGGACAGTTATCGTCTGGAATGACACGTACATACATACATATATACATACATACATACATACATTAAAAAATGCGTTAAACTTCAGAATATGATTCAGAATAGCCTGAAACGGATTTCTGCATAAAATTTTTTCAAAAATTCACATTCTACAAATTTTGAGGCGAGAGCAATAGCTTAATTTTCTTCAAAAATTCGCTAAAAAAAAGAAGCATTTTATATCGAATTGAAAAATTTATATATAAAAAATTTTCTAGGTAGGTACCAGCTTGGAGGTTCCCAAAGCTTTGGTGGTCTTAAGGTTGAGTGTTGGAGATGCGGGAAGAATAAAGAATTACTCCTTTTTTCTCCTGTCTTACAATGCATTTAGAGTCTAATTTTGCTTAACTCTTCATCAGGCATTTCAAAAGTAGGGTGACATTGCACCTAACAAAAAAGAAACAAAGTTTGTTAGGTTTTACAGGGTATAGAGCTAGAGTAGGTATCCCTACTTGTCGTCATTTGAGGAACATCTTAAGGTAAAAGTAAGAAGAGAGAGTAGGAAGCAGAAAAAAGAAATTGAGAGAAAAAAATTAAAAACATAAAATAAAATAAATAAATTTTATATAAATTCAAGTACATTCGTTTCAGTTGAGGTCTGTTTAGGCATATGTAGGTGAAACAGTAGGTTTTCCTTGCATAGGAAGGGTTTCCCTTGCACAAATCCCATCTCAGGGGCCACACTTGGGGACCTGTAGGGCAAGAGGGGAAGAAAAAAAGAAGAATTGAAAAATGTTTGAAAGAGGAACACATTGTTCCTAGTAGCCTCAATCAGGAAATTAAACGCCATATCGAAATGATCTTGACCGCGGCGGATCGGCCTGGGCAGGCGTTTTCCGAGAAGGCGGCGGCACGAGCTCGTAAATCGAGTCAAACGCGCCTTCGAGCTTTGAAAGCAACGCAGAAATTCCGAGTGATCGGTGGATACAATTTCATACCGGCAGGACTTCCCATCGGCAAACACATTTTGTGGAAACGCTTTACTGAGCAGCGTTCCGAGGAACGCCGAGACACGGCCAATTGCCGATGATAAAGTGAGAACTTGAAAATACGTCTAGCAAGGGGATTATCGTCGATTTGAAAGCGATATCACACGTCCTATACAATTCATTGTAAGTCGTTGATAATACTCGGTTCTGAGAACCTATTTAATTACAAGCAACGTCAAGCTGTTGATGTTATTCAGGGTCAACAAGCTATTCGGAGAAACACACTAGAAGGTCAAGTGATATTCCAGCATATTGCAGACTAGCTGGAATTAGCGCAAACCTACTGAGTTTTTTATGTCCAACCATTAATTCATTTTTTAAAGAAATTATGTATTGTATTTTAATTAAACCTTCGTTATATATTATTGTTCCATCACTTTTTAACTATCTACCAACCTAGAAAAGATACCCCGCTTCTCCTCACACTTTAGTATTTTACTTTCCATACTCTATATTCCTTATAAATAAATCCTCTATAAATCCTTATTCTGTATTTCAAAAACATCCAAAAGAGGTAGTTTTTCGAATTGTTTTGGTAAGTTTAGTCCTGTTCTATTTGTTTAAACTGACTTTTCCTGTACTACCTATGAATCTTTGGAAATTACTATGAATCTCTCTTTGGGAGCGTCTTGGTAAAACTGAAAGTTGCGAAGCAACTGGATGAGCTATGGAGCTTATTCCTGTTGTATCCAAAGATCTTATTTTGTATGCAATCTCGTGAGGTGCTGCACTGCAATGCAAAACGTAGCTGTGCATCTCTAATCAGCCACATTAATGTGTTGATTAAGGGTCATTCTATGCGTATTAAGGGTCATCAAATGATAGGTTGGTGGTAATCAGCGGAAATAGCGTGTATTTCTTTATGGACCAATCGATGATTAGTGCATATCTAATATATGTATAAATAATAACCCTTTTCGTCACAATTCTTAATACTTCACTCCAACCAATGCCAGTTTTTAGCTTTGCAACATTGTGACTTCTTGCAACCAGCCGTTTGTAGTGGAGATTTGATCGCTCCTTCCACCCCCATAAAAGAAATGTAAAGTAACCAAAATAGAGGTACAAACGTTTTCCAACCCCCAAGAAAACGGTTGCAATCCTCTAGAGAACTAACCTTCAACGAACCTACGATACGTGATTTGGTTTTAGCGCTAATTCCGACGCAGAATGCGTAGTAGTGAATTGGTTTCTCCCCTCATTTAAATGTGAATGGCTGCTGAGTGCTGAACCTCTTCCCAAAATAACGCAAACTGTCTGAAGAATCGTAATAAGACGATACTACCGCTCTCCAACTCTAAACCATGTTTGCAAAAATCGGTATGAGAAGGTAGTTCTATTCTGTAGAGGAAACCTGAAATTGGAATAATGAAGAGTAGTTCATAAAATCGGTGTCTACGTCGTAACAACAGCCGAATTGGGTTAAAATGGGTTTCTACAAATTTGTCGCGAATAATTTTGATTGTGCTGAAGTCAGAAGAAGTGAAATCTACCTTCACAAGACGGAATTTATGATGAAGTGAGAAGGGTGAGAGGGGGGTGAAAATATTTGTCCGATGGAGAAAATTTCATTCTTAAGGGCTTCAGGGAATATTTCCCAGCTAAGTAAGGCGATAAAATATGAATAACAGTCAAATTTAAATATTTGAACTTGAGTTCGTATTTCTACTCCCGACTTGTGAATCAGCATGTATTTTGAATGAATAAGAATTTAGTTTACCTAACATTCGAGTAAAGCATGATTCATTCATACGGCCAAACAATAGTAAGGAGAACGAGGTAGTTAAGTGTGCGTGTAAAGACACTAGCCTTAAGATAGCGTAGTACTAATTTTGGGGTTTAATAACAATGGAATAAAATGGGTTCACGCCAGTATTACAGGAATTCGATTGAGAACTGTCTTAAAACTCCTATTCTAAGAACATTTTCAAAAAATAGAGTTTATTATGATCTTGGACTTTCTGGTAAATTCTCGTCTGCAACATGAAGAACAGAATAGTAATACTTGCGTGGAAAGTCTATACTGGTACGATTAATTTGAACTTTCTCCAAAATATAATGAAATAGATTCGCGGCAGTATTGATGTTCTATGATCTTATCCATATGGCAAGAGTCTTTCGAATGGAGATTTTCAAGATTATGGACTCCCCAGTAATTTCTAGTTTGCGTCTACCTCGTAAAGAGTACACAGTAAGAGTGGGTACGAGTTCTTCTGTGTAATACTTAACTTGCAGGAGTAATCTGAAACTTAAAATAATGGGATAACAATAGATTCCTGCCAGTATTGCTTGGAATGAGTACAAACCCGTACTGACTTAAAATCCGTATCGTTGGAACGATGAGGGAAATTCCTTGCAAGGCCGAACGTCACTGGAACACGAAATTTTGAGAAATCATAGGAAAAATGTTGCAAATTATTACAGAAAGGTTTGTTATTTCTTATTACATTGCCATACAGCCAGATCACCGGTCTATAATTAATAAATTCAACTGCAATTGAAACCTAGTCCTGCTTGTAGGATTTCGGTGACAACACTTAGCTTAAAGCGTCCAAAATATCAATGAGCGAACTCAAGTAGAGGTTAAGACCAAAATTCATTATTAACCTCTACTTGAGTTCGCTTATGATATTTTTGGACGCTTCAAGCTAAATGTTGTCACCCGAATTCTGCAAGCAGGATTGGGTTTCAATTGCACTATAATTAATAAACCCCGTTCATAGCATATTTATTATCGGAACTCAAGGCTTCGCGCCTCCAAATGGGTTCACTGTATTACAGCACTAGGACCCCACAATTTTAGTAAAGTTGAAGAACAAAACGATCTATGATTACGTCATCTTCCCACCAAGTAAAAGGGTTGCATAAACTGTATATTGATTTCAAATTATGTTTGTTTATTGCACATAAAATATTTAACTACAATTAATGTATTTCTCAAGGTTGATTGGAAACGAAATAGGTAGCTGCCTAATGTTTGCATAATTGTAGACGCCTACTGCAAAGAAATTAATAAAATTAGGTAACATACCTAAACCTAACTTACATGAGCTGATGAGGCGGTGCCGTGAATTGGCCCGCTTGCTGCAAGCCTAACACTATCCAGCGGTCATTGATGAAACTTTGTTAGTTCCTCTCATAAAATCATAGGGTCACTGCTCCATTGTAGCTTGTAGAGAGAGAACGGGAAATCGTTTGGTTTTCTGGATGATTACATTCGATTTCCTGGGAAAATATAATATGTAAATAACAACCAAAAAAAAAAAAGGAAAAAAAGATTACTGTTACCTTGAAAGTTATTGAGATCTCGATTTTTAAATATTTTAGCCCTTGATTACTACCCTTAGGGTTGATTGAAATTTATGTTGATGTTACTGGCACATCCCCGGCCAATGTAGGATTTTCAACCAAATTTCATAAACTTTGGTCCAGTTGTTTTGGAGAAAAGCTCTAAACGGTGTATTACAGACGGACTTTTTTTTTTTTTTGTGAACTATCAAATTTTTAGGGAGGGGGGGGGGATTTTGTTTTTTTCTTGGACGATTACTACTATTGTAGTAGTTATCTAATTATTATCTAACTAACTACCTATAGTTTCTTAGGATGGTGTTGAGGTCGAGAATCTTCTAGGATTCCCATATCTTCAAAAATTCTTTCCTTTAAAAATAGTATAAGCACTTTTTTTACATCCATAAGTAACGCTTATTGTGTAGAATGGAGTTTGGAAAGATACTTGACTTGAGTTATTTATTTACAGCGGCATACCTAGTAAAGTGCACACAAGTGATACTTGTTCTTCCGCGTAAAGGCATAACTCGTAGGCAAGCGATAGGCGAGCTAAAAGGAGTGGTAGCACGTAACTTCAAGGTCATGGCGCGTAGTGAGGGACTGGAAAGTGCTACGGAGCTACTAGAGTTGCGCATCTCAGCAAGAGTTCATTGTGGTATCACCACCCGCGTCCTTAAGGGCACATACCTGAGCTGGTGGTCTTGTTATAAGGGCACTTCCTTTCATCTCTCCGCCCTTCCTCCATTTTCTCAACGTCCTCAATCCCTAGGGCCGACGTCTGGGTAATCCTGGGCGTCCTTCCCACTCTTTAATTTAGTGTTTTATTTCGTATTTAATGGTGTGCCCTCTTTGAGGGGAGTTTTCTAAGATAAATAACAAGTTAAAAAAATGATTGGTAGTATTATACAACTACCAGAGTATTGATCAGGTTTTCTGCTGGTACTTTGAAATCCATACGAATTCTCCAGAAATAGGACCTTCATAAACTTAAGGACCCTTATGTCTTCGTATTCTCGATTATTATTACTTGTGGAACGTTCCACTCTTCAATTCACACTACGAACTTAATCTCGTGAGAAGATCATCGCAAAAAGGAATGACCACCCGGAGCGGGCTGAGTGACATTGCGCTATTTCTATAGAAAAGGCGAGTAATTAACGAGGAAGTGCACGCTCGTGTTCTTCCGGAAAGGCGGTTATTTCCACAATAGGCCGACCTCAATCCGAGCTACAAACGTACTCGTTCGGAAATCAAAAAGTTTGCCACTCTATTATTATTTAATCGGTGCCTAGTATTTGTTTATAAGCGTGTAGGAGGGTTAGTTGGATCACGAGAATTTAGCTAAATATGCAATTAATTGAGCGATTCAAATTGTCACCATAATTCATGAATATTATCCTCTTATTACAGCAATTAGCATACATTTCTAGAGAGGAGATGTAAAAGCCCAAGCTTGTTGGTCGTAGGTTATAAGAGGATTTTTGGTAAATAATAGCACTTGATTGTATTCAAAATTAGAAAATTTTAATAAAAAAGCCTGTCTGCCCTTAATACAGTTTCTTCATTTTTCTCCAACGTTTCTTGTTCAGGGAAATGCTAACAATTTTATTTAAGATAAAAAAATTTAAAATTATGAAATCTCTAACAATGTTTTCTTCATTAACAACTTAAAGAAAATATTGTTGGAGATTTAATCATTTTAAATTTGTTATTTTAAATCTAATTTTTAGCATCTCCCTGAAAAAGTCCCAGTTCCTGGAACATTTTTTAAAAACTTAAAATGACAGACAGTCCTTTTTATTAAAATTTTCTAATAACTGAACTGTCCAAATAAAGACACGTTGTATTCCTAATAGCTCGTTCGCCCATAACACCTCATAACAATATTTATACCTAATAACTCATACGTTTTACCTAGTCCTAGCTGTTTTTTCTTTTGTCTTAGCTCTAGGGGTCATTCCAAATTTTCGTCCTACAGAATAAATGTGGCGTTTTTCGTAATAGTTTACGTACAACCAATCGTTGCTGGGGAGAATATAACTTCCTAATTTTCCATCCCACAGAATTCGTTCACCACTCGTTGGAAGGCTGTGAAGTTATAGCACATGAATCAGCATCTGAATGGGCCAATTTTCCCTTCCTTATCCCTCCTGAGAAGTCCTATATACACACTTCGTAACGTATACGAACTAAGTTGTTCTGACTGGATCAATTTACCACTCCACTGGGTTCGCTCCCGAGTTCAATACTCTGTTGGCTTTTTTCACGTATGGTTTACTACTAGGTGGTGCGTTAACTAGTGGGAGCTGTAAGACATCTAGCCATCTCGCGTCTTTGCATCTACCCACCGCGATGACGAGACGCACCGAGATAAGTATAAAAGTATAATTTCGGTCCACCATTGGCCCCCTCCTAACCTTACCCTGTCTGCCCAAACTTAACTGTCTTCGCAGATCCTGGGAGAGGCGTACGCCCCTTTGAGTAGCTTAGTGTCAAATACGTAACCGTGGATTTATTTATTTACGGCATACGCCAATTACATATATGTTGTTCAACAGAATCAGGTAAAAATGGAAATAAAAAGCAATTTCACAATAATAAGAGAAACAATTAAGACATGAATCAGTCGAGTATAGAATCAAAAGAATTAAAATGAAATGAACACTTTTGTTTCCACTGGTTCCATCATGGATAATGAGAAGTACCTATAATGAAATACTAATGAGGTCAGGGAAGATAGGTGACAGTATTTCGCTATGCGAAAACTGCAGTGAGCATGAATAGGGCATATTAGAAAACAATGACAACCAAGGAGTTTTAGTAGATGATGGTGTCCCACTACCTGATTTTGATTCTCATGAGGGTAATAAACTTTTATTCTTGGTAAAGATGAAGAAACCGTCTGGACAGGTACTCCTCCATTGACCAATAGATGCGGAGTTCCAGAAAGAACTGGAAAGTTCCAGAAAGTGAGCTGTACTTTTTCATGTTGTTCCTGACTGATGAGTAGATCTTGAAACCAGTGCTTCACACAAACGAGAAGACTGGAGAACTGGCAAGAAAATATCCAACTCTGCAGTCATTCACTATGACCACGAACGACACAGAAATGAAAACATTATTCATGTTTGCCTTAAATGTAATGTAAGATTTGAAGACTAGCCATGTTTGTTTCTAGGTACTCTCAATTTTATATTTTTAGACAAAAAATGTGCATCCACGATAAATTGACTCGAATTAATTATACTTGATTTTTTTTATTTTTTATTTTTTTCGAAGCTCTAATAATTAAATTTTCTGTGTGGGGGTGCCAATTCATCACCTGGTTCTTGTTTATTATACAGAAAGATTATGTTTATGTTTAGAAAAGTGAAGTATTAGTAAAAACGAGACTGATTATTATACATAATTTTCTAAGTGTACAATGTTTTTTCTGTTATTAAGTTTCAGAAAGATATAATGTTGACTGAAATATATAAATGTTCTTGAGCACAATAGTAGTGTATTTTTTTACACCAGGGATGTAAAAAAATAATAAAAACTAGGTGGGGTTCAAAATAATCCACCGTAGGGAACTTGCGCCGTCGCCCCACCGTAGGGATGGAGGGTGAACTATTGATTGATAATTATGTAATGCATAATTGCAGATTTTGTTTAGTGGAAAATGACGTGTATTGTCCATTTACGTGGTTCCCTACCTACATTACAGTAATTTGAACATTTTGGAAGATCTGCCGTCCTTGCTCGCGTAACGTGACGTTAACTGGAGTGATAATTCCGCTCAAACCAGCTAATTTTCTGGATGTGCCATGTGCTCATTTCTTCTATTTTTTCGCCGAATATAATGAAGGCTAAATAAATTCTCATATTCCTGCGGCGCTCCCCCATCGTCTGAAGGACTAATCACGTAACTCTGCGCGTCGTTTTGAAAATTCATTATTTATATGTGGGTAAAACAACGAAGGTGAAATTTGACAAACAAACCCAGTGGAAGACTCCCACAGTGGGGTAACATTTTAGACACTACGAATTTGAAACAATTGAGCACCCATTATATTTGTGTATTTATCAATAATAATTACTTCCAATGATTAAGTTAGTCATCTTTGAACCCATTTTATAGTTATGCTACTAAAATCACGTTCGCGAGTTCGGCAAAATGATTCCGAATCCGTAACATGAATGTAAAGTCATTGAAAATAATAAGGACAATTTAGAATAATATTTATTTTAATTTATAAGTTGTTAAGCAAGAGCGTAAATTAGAGGAACGGTGACAAGATTATTAGTTAGGAATTATCACGAAAATAGAAGAAACTTGTTTAGAGAATCTCGAGTTTGCGCGCACGTAAGTGATATATGGTTTCCTGGAAAAATAATATATAGCCCACACAATCCTGAAAAACTTCATGGAAGATATGATTGTAACAATAGTTTAAGTTTCCGCACGCGAAGAGGATTTTTCCGTGAAGAACTGACTGTCGCAATGGAATTCTTCAGGCCGTTTATAGGGTCCTATCTCGATTAATTCCAATAGATTTAATAGGAATCGGTTGACTGCACTAGAAGTTATTCTTGTTACAAGAATTTCAAGTTTGCGACTTCGCAGATACTATCGTTGACTCAGCAGTGATAAGATG
The DNA here is from genome assembly GCA_030762985.1 of Adelphocoris suturalis. Classification (NCBI taxonomy): domain Eukaryota; kingdom Metazoa; phylum Arthropoda; class Insecta; order Hemiptera; family Miridae; genus Adelphocoris; species Adelphocoris suturalis. Next base: position 29,021,214 of record CM061043.1, read on the forward strand.
CAAAGGGGGCCAACCAGAAACTAACCCGTACAATCCTTGAGAATTGAATCAAAATCAGATGGAATAGTTTTGCCTTTTTCCGGGATGACCTTTTTAGGCAGATGCAACTCTTACTTGATCTGAAGTCTTAGGTACTTATTTTTTACTCGCTGGGGACTTGAAATTATAAAGGAAATTTTTAATTTGAATGACTTTTGTTCATCTTCCAAATGATTATGATTCTTCTTAAATGACTCGGAATTGGAGAAGATTTCACGCTCATCCTTTAGAAAAAAATCATCATCTTTTTATCTTGAAATCTTAGCATATAATCTGTGAAAATCTGTTTTATAGGTCACAATGTATGACAACGTTTTACCAAACAACATTGTGCTATAAAAATATATAACCCCTAAAGTTTTTTCCTTACTTTTTGAGAGATCGAAGTGAAACGTGGTGTAAAACGCGTTTTCGGGGTGCCTGATATCAAGTTTTAATCAAATAAAAATCCAGAAATTTTTGTACCACCCAAAGGGTTGTATTTCGAAGAAAAAATCAATTTTTTGCAGAGTAATATCTCATTTTAAATCATTTTTAATGCTGAACATGATGGTGAAAATAGAATTACGATATCTTATTCCGTTCTTGGATTAGAGCTGATAAAACTAGAAGAAGCGCAATTTTTTCTAAAAGTACTTACCTACCTATTTTTAGAATAAATAGCATTTATTCTTGGTTCATTAGCTCCGATCTGAGAACGGAATAAAGAATCGCAAATCTCACCATCGTGGTTTCACCATCGTTTTCAGATCTAAAAAATTTTTATAATAAGGTGTCAGGCGTTTCTTTGGGTAGCTCAAAAACGTTGGGATTTTTTCCCTGATTTTTATTTGTTTGAAACTTGATATCAGGCACCACCAAAATTCTCTCTAAGTTCTACGTTCCACTTCGATATCTCAAAAATTAGCGAAGGGGGGAGGGGGGAATTACTTTTGGGGCACCCAATTTCGAGAAACGCTCTAAGTGCCTTTCTTGTAATTAGGTAAGCCTTTCAAACAAATTTATTGTCCTTGGCACAAACACTCTGACTCCAATTGTTTGCAGAAGAGTGTTACTATTCTGTCCGAGATTCGTCAAATTTCAAAGGAGGATAATTGATGTCAAGAGTAAATATCACGATTGGGTTGACTATGTAGGCAGGTACTTGTTACAAATGGTGGGGCTGCCTCTTTCGCGACAGTTTTATCGCATAACCATTGCCAACCTCAATATTGACACCGCGTCCTCATTTATTGTAACCTATTGATCTAAATACCGAAAAACCACCGCCAAGTTCATAATATGAAATCCAAACCTAAAACTGCCATTTTAAGTCGTTCACACTAATCTAGGCGTCTGGTCATCTTGTCCGATATTTATACACAAACCCCATATAGAGTATATCAGCTAGTCCACAAAGATAATCTTTACGGTAAACCAAAAATGACAATCTATACGTGGTATGATATTCGACTCGTAATCAGTTCTATGGGGTGAACTCGAAAATTTTTGAGTTCACGAATTTTTTTATATTTTACCCCTGCTATTTTACCCATGCTATTCTTTGGGGGTTGATCGAAACTGATCCCAGGATTACTTATTGCACACTTCCCGCCGATGTATGATTTTTTAGCTAAATTTCATAATGTTTGGTTCAGTGATTTCAAAGAAAAACCTCGGACGGCTGTCATGGCGTGGACAAAGGATTTTTTTTTTTTTTTTTTTTTTTTCAAATTTAATTTTTGGAATCAACGTACTTATATTGTTGAAACTAAAACCAACAAATTTCGCGATGGTTTCTTTCTTCTTTGATTACAAAGGTTCATTACAGAAAATGATAAGCCAAAAAATTCATGTACAAATGATCCATCAACCGAATTTGTGAGTGCGAAAAAACCGCTCATTCGCTCGAAATGCAAAATTTTGGGTATTTGGTGGTATTTAATTGATACCTGTGATGCATGAATTTAGGGTATTTTCTCACACTGAATCACGTATAGGGAAAACACCACAATACTATCGGAACAACACACTTTCCCATTAATTCCTTCATTAGCACAAAGCGCACTAACGTAGGTTTTTCAAGTTAGTATTGCTAATTTCAATGTGAACATCATTACATGATTCAGCATTAATTGTAATAGGGGACTATCAAATACCTCTAAAAGCTCAATATTTTGCATGTTTCAAACATTTTGAGTGTTATAGCGCACTTTCTTGAGTACTCTAAAATTCAGGTGATTAGTGATTTTTCATGAAAAATTTTGCAGATTTCGAATCAGCAGTGAAAAATATTAGGATTATTGTAGTCGTAGGACTTGTATATCGTATAGGTTTTACCAGTAAACAGTCGCACGACAGACCAGCCACTCCAAGCAGTCAAAAAATACGTTACAGACATAGGGCGCTACCTCAACAACGCACCATATTAGGGAGAGGGTAATCCCGTACCGGAGTACACGCTAGGGTAATCACCTCGCAAAACACAAAATTTGCAAGAACTCTCAAACTTCTGCCATACGAAGCTGCGATTCAGACGGCTGATACATCATCGTCACACTTATCACAGAGTCAGTTTCCATCTCCATCTCGACCATTGGTAAGTTCTGATGATATCGTCTGGCCTAACGAGCTTTCAACTTTTATCAAGAGACTGGCGCACAAGTTGTGCGAAAATTTGCGGAAGTCCAAAGTCGACCCAAGTACTCGGCTGGACACAAATCAAAATCCAACTTTCCTCAATAAGGGCCGTCTACCATGAGCCATCATAAGAAGCTTGGGCTTGGAGGAGACGGAGCTGTCCTGTACCATGTCAGGTATCTTCTCCCGTCCTCACGCACTCATTGTGATTGAGCTGTGGAACTCCTCAGGTGAGGACAAAGCGGTAGGCGCAGAGCCACCTTCTCTGTGTCGAGCTAACGACCACTCCGGCCTTAATGGTAAGGTGCTGCATGGCGCCATCTCCAGTAAATGGTACCACGGGCAGAGAGAAGCCCCAGGCTACAGATGCATAGACCTTGTCGAAACACTACCTGCCTTCCCCCCAGCTGAGGTTGGATTCGCCAGGGCAGTGGTTTCATGCAGTCCATTCTGCAGATGTGGGGTAGAGGTCCGTGGGAATTGACTCGCGGGGGTGGGTCTCCTTCCTTGGACCTCGGTATTCGGGGTTATGTGGATATCCATAAACTCGGGCACCAACCTTAGTAGGTTAAAACGGGCACTTGGCATTTGTCAAGGACATTGAAATTGAGCACAGCATCCTCTCAGGAGGATCTTCCCAGCTTTGTCTGGGGGGAGACTACAAGGAATGGTTGCCTAAGGACTATTGCCTATAGTAGGGTGATTATTATTATTGTAAATATTTCTATTGTATAATAGATTGAAAATTGTCCGGAATCATGGTGTAGGAAAACAAAAGTCGCAATCGGAGGTTTTGCCAGTATCTGTTGATGAGCTGAACAGCCATTTTTGTCGAGATGATATCACACAATGTGATCCTAGCTTAATTTACGACTATGAACTTTTAGCAGCAAGAAGGTAAACGTTTTTCAATACGACTCCTATAAGTGTTGAGCTTTTGTCAAAAAAAGTTTATGTCAGTTACATCAACTTCAATTGGGAGTGATGTCATTTCGGTCGAGGTACTCCATATGTTAGCCGATGTTGTCTCTTCAGTGCTGTGCCACATTTATAATAGCTCGCTAGACGTTGGGATATACCCGTCATGTTGGAAACAGAGTATAGTGTTGCCATTGAAGAAGGTTGATAAGCCATCTGCAGTAGAAGATTTTCGTGCAATCAACATCTTATGTGCGACTGGCAAGATTTTTAACAAGATAGTGTATAGTGGCTTGAGCGAATTCTTATTGATAAACAAAGTAATAGACGTGAGGCAGGCAGCCTATCGGGTGGGTCACAGCACAGAGACTGCACTTGTCAGGGTGTGCGATGACATAAGAAAGGCAATGGATGGTCGGCAAGTGACGATTTTAGTCATGGTGGACCTTTCAAGGGCTTTTGATAGAGTACAACACCACTTGCTCCTTGCAATCCTGCGTTCAGTCGGAATCTCTACCAGATTGGCAAACTGGTTCGCATCGTATTTGTCGGATCGTTCGCAATATGTGAAAGGGCCAGGTGGTCAAAAGTCAGCAGTGTTGCCGTTTAACATAGGAGTCCCACAAGGATCGATTCTATCGGCAATGTGTTTCTCTATTTTTATGAATACTTTGCCAAGAGTCTTACAGAACTGCCAACATATGCTGTATGCGGATGATTTGCAAATATATAGGGCGACTACACTGAATCACTTGGGGGAGTCCGTGGCGAAAGTTAACGAAGATCTGTCACGTCAGGCTGAATGGTGCGCGCAACATGGAATGGCCATCAATATTCGCAAATGCGAGGCAATAATCGTTGGATACCCACGTTTAATGGTAAATGTTGATTTGTCAAGTGTGCCAACGATTAGGATTGATAGCCAAAGCATTGACTACAGTAATCAAATAAAGAATTTGGGAATTTGGATGACATCAACATTATCATGGACTGTGCAAACAACTAAGACGTGTAACAAGGTTTTTAGCGTTAGATTAAGGTCAAGGTCAAGTTAGGCGTTTTGCTATTGATTTCCCTAGGCATGTTAGATTACAGTTAGTACAGGCGCTGGTAACACATAATTTTGATTACTCTCTAACTGCCGTGTGTGATGTAGAAGAGAGGCTGCAAAAGGCGCAGAAAGCGGTAGTGAGATTCGTATATAGATTGCGAATAGATTATCACATATCACCTTATTATAAAAAGCTAGAATGGCTGAAAATAAAAGAAAAATTTAAACTGGCTACAGCTACAATGCTGTTCAAAAACCTAAAATTTAAAACACCTGTTTACTTGGCTGAGGATTTTAATTTCATGCAAGATGTCCATTCCAAACATACTAGACATGTTGCTACAAGTTCCTACGCACAGATTAATTATTTATAGTAAGTCTTATTGTGTAGATCAGTACGTACAATGAATTATTTGATACAAGCTTGTGACTGAAGGCATTTAAGAATAGTTTCATGAGAAAATTGAGTGAAAGTTATATTTGAAGAAGTCAGTTTTATTTATTTTCTAGTCGTGAATAATTTTTAAGTGGTAATTAATTTAGATTAAGTAAAATGTTGGTATAAAGTGAATAGAGAAAGTTCAAGTGATTCAAGTGAGAAAGTTTCAAGAAATACAATTATTATTTTTCTATTTTGATATATTTAGTTTTAACATTAGTATACTAATTATTATTATAACGATTGAACGAGAATATGTACCTAACCCTTTCAGGGTTACTGTAAGAGAGTACCTCATGGTCCTATGTAACCCTGATCAATAAACAAACAATTCAATCAATCAATCAATTTGATCTCTCTCTCTCTCTCTCTCTCTCTCTCTCTCTCTCTCTCTCTCTCTCTCTCTCTCTCTCTCTCTCTCTCTCTCTCTCTGCCTCTTTTTCTCGGAAGGAGATATCGGATTCTTCTGTCCTGTACCATGAATATCACCCAACACCGTCATAAGGCCATCATGGGCAGATCGTGAAAAGAATTCAATGCTAGGTTATACGTTTATTGATTTCTGTCCGAACTATAGGTGTTATTACTTCATTATTTTAAAAAATATTGTCTTCTTCAAACAAAATTAACGAAATAAGTGAAAAAAAAATCAACAAAAAATGGGTAATAATTCATTTGAACTGCCAAGATATGAACTTAATTGAAGGCACTCAGCTCGAAAGATGGTTTCTTAAGATTAATCACACGCCATTTTATCAGGTTTTTAATAGCATGAATCCACAACTTGACGAACTAAAGGGTTGATACAATAAATTCAATATGACGGGGTCTGAATGGAAGCATGAATATTATTCTGTACTGTTACTAATGTTCGTGTGTCATATTTATCATTCGCGTTCCCCTTTCGTCAGTTACAAATGGATAAACCGTTAAGCTGTTGGATATGAGTTGGACAAAAGTGGGTACTCATTATATTGTATTTTAATGAAATAATCATCTCTTGAGGGCATTTTAACTTACTTGTCGGTTACACATGAAACTGTGTGGTTGCTTACTCACTACCGAAAATAGAGAAGCTTTGTGTCCATGATTGGAGTAAAAAAATTTGTCTTCCTCCAAAATCAAAATTTCCACATGCTTTCTGCGCTTCTGAGCATGCTGATCAATTTTGGTTCCGTGTCTTTCTGTCTGTAAATACTTGTCACACCCAAAACTATACCAAGTTACAGTCCGATTCTGAAGAATTTTTCAAGAATTGGGCAAGTTAGCTCCTAGATGGTCCTCGTCTAATTTTCAATGCCTTCGAATCAACATTATCCTGTGCGTATGCGCAAACGTGAATTTCTAATAACGTCGTTTTCTCAATTATCTGTTGGTTTCATTTCGTTCAAACTCCGTAGGTAATTGAGTATATGTTCTAGAAAGATGCCCTATAACTTATATCATGATTGGCAGACTAATAACCATTGCGTGAAACTAATATCGATTGACAGAGGGAAAACTTCTAGTCTAATTAAACAATTTTGATGACATTTTCAGGGATTCTGCGGGATAGCTTCTAGACGATTCCCTATAAGTTTCATTGCAGTCACATAAATAGTAGTATGCTACTCTCAAATTTTATATTTTTACGGTTGTTGATTGAAAGTGTTGCAATCATTTCAGGGTCTTCCACAACGTGGGATTTTGGAACCGAATTTCGTAAACTTTGGTGGTCCAGTAGTTACGAAACAGCTCCGGACAAATTACAACCGATGGACGGATTTTTTTCCCTACTTCTTCTTCTTTTTATTTTTTCCTCCACTCGATTTTTCAAACGTAAGTATCTTGAAACGTTAACCTACAAAATGTGAATGGGGGGGGGGGGGGGGGGGGGGGTAGAATCGTATTTTCTCTTGCCAATTATAAACGTTCATTATTGAAATTAATCGTCTATGGTTTCCTTTAAAGTGTACATTTCATTTGATGAGACACCATCTGAGGATCTTGAGAGAGAAACAACCTCTGAAGAACGTGCCCAAACTGGTTGGGACATTCGCAGCCATTCAATAAGGATACCGTTGCTCACTTCAGAGTCAATTAATTCCCACATGGAGTGGCGCCAAGATGCGGCCTTCCAATATTAAAATTCACGACGATCGCTCTACGAATATATTTACAGCCAACTTTCTGTTTGACAAGGGTTCAGTACCACAGGATATGTGCAACATCTCTTTTGCTCAGGGTTGAAATGCTTATTGATTGTAGCCATTAGGTAAGCAATTTTGTTTTCTCTCTTTTTAGATTGAAACATTTTTTTAAGCGTGGGAGTTGCACGAGAGGGGAACGAAATTAGCGCGATACCGATAAACATCCATTGCTAGTAAAATTAATAGCTAGCTTTGTTTCTAACCTGGTTGAGGTGATAATCTTGATTATAATTGTACGTATTTGGTAGATCTAGGATATGAAGGTAGAATGATTAAGATTGTAGAAAATAAGGCACTACATGGTAGGGTACTAGTAAATAATGGTTTCCATTTGCTAAATGCTCTCTTGTTCGCCCAGAGGGAGACTATTTAAGAGACGATTGAAATGATGATGAGCACTTTAATGATCAGCTGAGTGAACTAAATTCTCTCTTGTTCATTCTAGGAAGTTGATATTTGATATGGAGGCTGTGATGGATACGGCCTCCCCTTCCATTCTCTCAGTCTAATAGAAATATCATGATAAAATCAGAATATAAAGTTATGATGCCTATGAATTCGTAATGGTAAATGTTATTATGACAAGCCTTTTTTACGCAGGCGTATTTTTATTTCTGTATGGTTTGGATCTAGGTTTTTGCCTGTTACAGTTTTCGAAAGATCTGATGAAGTTCGTATTTATAGCTTCGAGACGTTTCGTCATAAAAACTATCAGAAATTTGATAGTCTTTGCGTCTCCGAGTCGTAAGATTCGTTTTCACTTAATTTCGATTGATAGATATGATTTATTCAATGAAGACACATGATGCTCGGATATATTATATCATGTCCCTTATCGAAAAGCTTTCATTTCTTTTGATTAAAACTATTTTCTTCTTTAAATGAGGTGGAACACCCCATTACATCCGACCGTAATCATCAAGAGCGAGAGTGATGAGAATATCACGTGACGAATTCTAGATACGGGATACATCACGGGGAACTAGGGAATTGCAAAATGGAAATAACTCATTAAGCGTACCGAATTATCAGTCTTGTCCTTGGGCTCGAACTTTAGACCTGATATCGGGGCAGGCAGCCTCGGAGAGTGCTGATCCTCGCATCCTGATGCTCTATTAGATTAATCACTAATAACTTGGATTTGCTTTAAGATCAAAGAAGATTTAGAATCGATCTCTTGGGACTAGGGTTCATGTTTAGGGACTTGGGTCAATTCGGTTGTTTCTTCCGGCGATATGAAAGAGTTCCGGGTGAGCCACCACAACATCCGTTCCAAGACGCCAAGGACGGCAGAGGCTTCGCTTGTATCTCCAGATCTGAGATTCCCACATCCCCCTGGCCCAGGTGCCTTCCGCAATTATCCTCCCACTGTCGTCTTTGATACGATCTTCGCGAATTTTCTACGCGGCTTGTGTTAGTTAGGTTTCCTATTTGCGGATCTCAACAAGCCCAAAGGTGCCCATTTGTCTTTCGAATCGCGACGGACTGGCTAAAGTATCATCCCGTAATCTTACTCCAATATTACTCAAAAATTTATTAGATATGCAGTAAATCACACATAATCATTCGTGTGTTTCTTGTCAGGAAATAGCATGAAGAAGCAGTGCGTCAAATGTTTTAACAAAGGCTTTTAAAAAATTGGTTAAAGACCTGGATTCAAAAATGATTTGCCAATACGATGTCAAGAATAGAATTACATGGTGCTCTCAGTAACGTGTCGTGCATTGAAAAATTGAAACTTCTAGAATTTTGACATCCACAGTACACAACAGCTTACGTCCTCGTAAAATTACGAGGACGTAAGTAAGTTGACCAAAATTAATCAACTTATTACTGAGCTAAAACAGTTAGGGTACGCGGGGGTAAGTTTACGCAGTATGGGGTTTTAGCCATATTTAGGGCCTCAGTGCAGAAATATTGACAAAGTAAATATTGGCAGACTGGGATCTTAGTTGTAGATGCCAAAAAAGTGTTGATTAACAAATTTAAAATTTTGAAAACCCTGATTTCAAGAGTTTTTTCTCCTAATATTCAATCCAAAACTAGACCGAGCTCATAGTTGAAGAAAAAAAGAATGACAAAAATCGGACGAGAATAGTCAAAATACGATGATTTATCAGTATCATCCCCTCCATTCACCCCTTCCCACGATGAAATTTGGAACTCCTGACATACTTTCCGAGCCTACATCGAATTCGTAATGGAACAAAATAAGAACCACGAAAATCGGTCGAGATTTGTAGCTTAGGCAGCGCTTCAAAGAATTGATAATTATTCCCCCCTCTCTCACCATGACAGCAAATCCGAAATTCCCAAGGTTTATTGCACAACTAGACTGAAATAGGAATCGAACCAAATGAGAATAACGAAAACTGGTTGAGAATTATAGCCTGTGTGGCGTCGAGAAAATTTGTCGAAAAAAACCACTTTTTTCTTTACCCCTTGCATTCTCCCTTTTTCATCATGGAGTTTAAAATTTCCGAGATCTTTTGCACAACTAGACCAAAATTGTGATCGAGCAATGAAAAAATCTCGAAAATCGGTTGAGTTTTGTGGCCTGGGCAGCGTTGACAAAATTTGTCAACCAAACACACACACACACTGACAACAACTATGGTTTTTTTTTCATGGATTTGATCTTAGAACCGTCTGAAACGGATTTTTATGCGGTTATTTTTTTCTCATGCTTGGGTTGTCCCCCACCCCCCTGGATCAATTCCAATAGGCGCCCCTCTGAATAATGAAGCCTTGCCTATAAGAAGTTGCTTCAGAGGGTCGTCCTAAAAAGGGACCGCCTATGGGCTTATCCCACAATCCCTGAGAATTTCATCAGAAGTGGACTAAAATAAGATACGGTTTCTCCTGGGACAAGGATTCACCTCAGACTTTCAGCGACAGAGACCGTATAACAGACAAACAGACACTGAAGTAACCTTGCTCAAAGCTGTGCCTTATGAAAGCAAATGGAAATTTTCGGACGATAAATACATTTTCAACCTTCTACAAGTAAAAAGATATCAGTCTTACAGAAACGTATGTCATTATTCATTGTCATTAACTTGACGGTGCTGTGGTCACTCATTAGCATTAGGTTGTGCTTTCTGAGGTTGATGTTTATCTAATGAATTCGTCTCAGCCAAAAGCACACATTTATACTATAAATATATGTATACCTAACTATAAATTATGAATAACTTGGGATGAATCTTGCTACCTGCCTTTTTCACCAAGCGTTCAAGTTAATTTATTGCGATAGGTACACTACTGCTTGCGCGGTGAACTAAATAAAAGCCATTATAATTTACTATTAGATATGTATGAATTGTTGGTTGTAATTATTTTTTATATCTACAGCTTGTGAAGAGATTACTTAACACGAAAATTGTAAACTGGTTTAAGCAACGAACGATGTAAATCCACACGACGTAATACGTAAGATTTCGGTCCACTATTTAATAAATGTTTAATAGCCAAAAGGGGAAATGTTCATACTTCACCAACCTATATCATTAAGTGATGAACATTTCAACATATGTATAACCCAAAAATTGAACAAAATTATTTAATAAACTACATAACAACCTGCTTTGTTTTACAGGGATATGTAAGATAGAAATTTAAAACATGAATTAGCTTCAGAGCTCACTTAGCAGATTTGCGCATATTCTGCACTAAGTTCCAATGAAATTGAAGAGTATCAAATTTCAGGACCATGAGTTGATAAGGGAAAACGTTTCTTCAAAGCCAAATCAGCGGATTCGAGCACACATTTTTGAGAAGTACGGGCATCATTATTTCTACGTTAGTGATAATTTTGCACACTCAAAAATCGACTGAAACTTATCCATCAGAATATCCACAGAATTTGAGTTTACTGCCATTCACATGGCTATAGAGCCACTTTTCAAATTTCCTCTCCAAAATACTCGCTCTCTCCAATTTGTATTCGCTCTTTGTTCTTTCTTCTTTGGCACTTGATGGATTTACGCATTTCACTACGACTTTTCCCTTATTCCTTTGAGTGTCTCCTAATAGTTGGCCCTTGTAACATTGGGGTTAAAATCTTTATTCAATTTGGGATTGTGAAATCCCATCCGAAAATCAATGAAGATGAGACTCTTCCAGAGATCTTGTTCTTGTCAGATAATTTCACCATCAGTCATGTCTACAATTACGTTCGATTCTCTTGCAACGATCGTTTCTTCTGTATACCTATTATGATACATCTTCTTTGATACTGTTTTCTTCTTAGTTTTGATTAAATGGTTTATCCTTGTTCCCTTCGTGCGTGGTAGAGTTCATCTTCTTTAGGATTCATCTGACCATTTTCTATTAGGTACTTATTTTGAAGATATATCAGGTGCCACCTCTCAATTGCTTAAGTCATTTGGTATATAGGTATCGAACTATCTTTTCGAGTTAACCATTTCTTTATACTAATCAAATTCTGAATCTACTTCATCCACTAATATTTCATACTACTTGCATAATACCTTCTTCATCAGTTGGGTAAACAAATAACCCATTAGAGTGAATATTTTAAGAAAATCTAGCATTGATAAACTAAACACAAATAATATTCCATGCTGAATGTAACTTTGTTGCGTCCTATATTGGAGTTCGCAAGTATGATTTGGTATCCATTTTACCTTGACGTTAAAATGGTGGAGAGCATTTAGCGAAAGTTCCTCCGGATGGTACATTTCAAGTTTGACCTGAGTTCAGTTTTGTCAGCCGAAGAGTTTGTCATATCTCAAGAAGATTTACTAAAGCTTTACGACTAGAAACCCTCAAGGAAAGAAGGCAGTTGAATGAATTGATCCTACTGTACAAAGTTTATGGAGGTATTGTGGTATCTGATTTTCTCGCCAGACTGGGATTTCGGGATCCTTTCAGAATCCCATTTCCGTAATACAAATTATTTGTTACATTCACCTCTCCAGCATTATGAGGGCTGCAAACTTCGCGAAGGTTGAATTTATCCGCGGAGATTTTAGGGCTTTTACGAGAAAGGCTCGTGATGTGACTCATCAGTATTAATGCTTTTTCATTGTTATTTTCGGAAGTATTTCATGTTCGTTTTGTTCGGTTAGTACATTATTTCATTGTGATTGTTGGTAATTATGGGAAACATTCGTTCATTACCGTGGTACGTAAACAACTGTAATGGTGGGATTTTCCCGTCAATTAAAATAAATAAATTACCATCCAGAGGATCCAGCAAAGTTATTAAATGATGAGTCCGCCCTTAATGTGATGTAGTAAGGAGTAAGTAAGTCACTGTTAGTGCTGTCTGTTCAGAAATGAACATGTAGCCCTGGGGGTCACCATGGTGGGTGGGTCCGGGACGGTCGGAGTCCTTCTGTCCTCTGCCGGCTACACTGGGAGTTTCCCCCCTGACACCCTCCTCCCTTATCCCACTGCCTCGTTTCCATGGACCTGAAATATTTTTATATTGAGCCAATGATTTTGAAATACTGCTTGTTAATCATTGCATTAATTTTTATATCTTTGTATCTATATTATACATTTTGACGATTGTTATATAAGTTGTATGGCAGCAATAAAAAACATTATCTTTCTATCTAATGCAAGGCTCTTAGACCATAAAGTAGCAACACAGACGGTACAACAGCACAGACGGTTTTATCCTGAATATATAAAGTCATGTTACCGAATACCTAATCATCTTTACCAAACACCAAGCATGTTAATGCAATTATCCGAACATTGAATTCGACTTCTTCGATATTCTGCTTTGTTTGAAGCGTCAATTGAACATCTAGTTAACATTACGGTATCCATGTGTGAAACCAGTGTTGCTTTGAATTATTGCATTTATAGGTCTATACTCTTAGCAGCGTAAGCTACGAAGTTTCTGTTTCTTCACCATTTTCTTAACATTATATTTGCTGCTTTATTCTTATATTTCTGTTTGTTTGATTGAACAAAGCTTGTAACTTACTTCAGTAGACTCTAGTTCTGCCTTGCAGCACAATTTAGCACCCAGGGTCATGCCCAGATGCTTGGCCTCATGGGCGTGCGCTATAAGCTTGCCAGTGAGTCTTATCGGAATTTAGTTGATGTCTTGCGAAATATACTGGAGGTTAGCAAATTATTATTGAAGTCACCCACTGCTACTGAACCTATTTCAACTTGATGAAATCCACACCCACGCAATGAAATTAAACTCATATATTCGTTATATCTATTCCACGGAAAACGCCTATGATAACCTTGATTCGTTCAAGGCACGTTCCGAAGGACGGCGAGGAGGAAGACTCGGTAAAGCACGCGGTTCGGGCAGCTCCAGGGGTCATTTCCGGCGGTCACTACGTTTTTCTACTCAGTGCGAGTCACTTCGAATTCTTGTCATGAGCATCCCTTCACATGCCAAATGGCTGTTCCACAACACCTAACTGACATACCAAATCAACTCAAAATGTTCTGTAGAAAATTAAAGCTTACCAAAATGGAGCGAATTATGGCAAAACGCTGTTTTTTGGCAAACATTGACCGCTGACATTTAGCAAATGCTCTAACTTGCTTTTGGTAATGACTTTTCTTTTTTATCGGCAAATTTTAAAATCAAAATTTTTGAAAATGTCTTCATTGAAATCCGTTTTAGGCATTATGAGGCGAATCCTAGAGTTTTCCATATATATCAAGGTCATACGTCCCCGTCGTCCAACCCAGGCAACCTTTGGGTGAACAGATGGTGCGGGAGGGGGTGGGGGATTCAAATTTTTCTCTCGGTAGATCTAAAGGTTCATTATTGAAAATGATAAATTTAAAAACCTACTCTTATTTTAGACGTTTTCGAGATCCTGTTTTTTAGTATTTCGATCCTTCGATTTCACACTTCATAGCTGGAACTGATCCACCACAAAGGTTCATTATTGAAAATTATGAGCCAAAACGTCATTTTACTTCTCTAATCCAAGTGTCGTTCGCCCCCCATAATCTAAAAGAGAGAGCTAAAGAGAACTAAGAGAGCCTAAAGAGAGCTTTATATGCTCCATTCTCTTAAATTTTAAATCTTAAATCATTCTCAATTTTTTATTAAACCAGCCAGTTGTCCCACGATGTAAGGACCCCCGTGTACGGGTTAGTCGGTGCTCGGACTGCTGAAATAACCATATCCAGACACTAGCATATTATCACATTGTCCTAGGAGTAACAGGGGAGAAATTAGCTTTAACGCCGACTAAGCTGATCTTACATCCTTTCTGTTACTTCCAGTTGTCCCTAAGAGGTTATGTACCAAATTTCAGCGCTGTACTATTCAATGAACTGGAGAGCCCAGACAGTAAAATTTAAAAGGGAAAGAAGACAGGCAGTTCAGGTGATACTGTAGATACGAAACAAAACCGCGCCTAATCCTTATAACCTAAGCTTGACAGTAGGTAAGTGAAGTAGGCAATACGAATTACATTATTTGTGTTCGTAACTACGGAGACTACATGCCAAATTACAATAGCAAAATTGATAGCATAGAAAGAATCTTTAGGAGCCACTCAGCTCATCCTGGCCCTTGGCATCGTAAAGTAGAAGTCCTACGCAGGCCGCAAGCCAAATTACGGCTTCATAGGATGAAAAGCTTGAAAATTAGCTATAGGAGCTCACTCAGCTGATCACAATATAGGATTTTAATACAACCTAAGTTCTATTCCGGAACTCGCTCGTCAATTTGCGCCCACCTTCATGAAAACCGGTGCAACAATACGGACCTGATACTCGGACAAATAAACAGACATTGGATAGGATAAGATAGGATATCCTGATCCTGTTGTGAGTGCAAAACTTAATCCCACCTACCAAGATACAATCCCAGTCCCATGATAATAGATCACTGTTAGGCTGTTATTATTTCATTCTACCTATGAGAATTTTCAAGAAACACGCCAACAATTAGCCTTCGGCCAAGCTTCAATGGGCGACTATTATAGTTAGTTGAACACTATTATAGTTAGCACTGGAACTACTGTTGTATAAACCTTCGGGGATGTCATTCACTAAAATCAACGTTGCCCCAGGTTTATTTGAGTCGCAGTTTTTGTTTTTTGTTTTAGGTGAAACTGTATTGTTGACCCCAGTAAAAGAAAGGATGTGACGGAGTCGGTTTCCGGCGCGTCCACTATATTCACGGTACCCGTGTCCTTCGCCGGTTCACGTTCCCGCTATATGCCCGATGAAGGTAGTGTTAATTGTAAGTTTCTTAATTTTATTATATACCAAAAATCGCAGAATCTGTGAACCTAAATCTGTGAATTCGTACGATTAATCTTACTTTCCCAGCTATCCAAACGGTCAATAGAAACTATTTACTGCCTCCGGTAAATGGATCGATACTGCAAACATACCATTAAACCAGAAAACGTTTCAGTCATATGTTATCCATGCATATGATCCAATTTTCGTAACCCCCCTCCCTCCCTCCCTCTTAGCATTACGTTTATGCCATGTTATATTGGAATTTGAGCACTTAATATGCACAGAAACTGTCATTTACTAAATTACTAGCAGATTTAGAGCAAAATCAGTCAACTTGGGAATGAGAAAATTAAGTTTGATAGATGTAACGTTTGCGTATGCGCGAAAGATATCACTAGTAGCTATGGAATTCATGGGGGACCATCAACAGTTTAAGCCGTTTTGAATTTCATCGAAATCAATGTAAACTGCAGATGTTATGATTGTCACTATGTTATGGATGTGTGGTTCGCGCATGCCCAGCAGTTACTAATGATATGATTGTGATGAAACACATTTATGGTGTAATCCAATCGTCATTTCCCAACTACCCTCCGAATTTAAGCGTGGTCGGACCAATCAATAAGACCTAGAGATAATTATGGTGATAGATTATTTTGCGCATGCGGAGTCGAAACCATCAATCAATGAGTGGTGAAATTGGTAGGAGACCATTCTCAGCTCATTCCCAGAAAATTTCAACGAAATGCGATGAAAACTGTAGTCGCTATGCTTGTGGCAAGTGTTTCACTTCCACGCATGCGCAGAAATTACTAATGATACAATCGAGATAAAATTGGATATGGGATGATTTAACTTTTTTCCCGCTCTCTAAAATTGAGCTTGATCAGACGACTAGAACGTGGGAAAATGTGAACAGTGAAGTATAAATTTTTGAGCAATGAAACGGATATGGGATATTCCCTGAAAATGTCATGAAAATCGGATGAAAACAGTAGACACTGCAGGGATTTGGCGATACACAGAGAGAGAGAGAGAGAGAGAGAGAGAGAGAGAGAGAGAGAGAGAGAGAGAGAGAGAGAGAGAGAGAGAGAGAGAGAGAGAGAGAGAGAGAGAGAGAGAGAGAGAGAGAGAGAGAGAGAGAGAGAGAGAGAGAGAGAGAGAGAGAGAGAGAGAGAGAGAGAGAGAGAGAGAGAGAGAGAGAGAGAGAGAGAGAGAGAGAGAGAGAGAGAGAGAGAGAGAGAGAGAGAGAGAGAGAGAGAGAGAGAGAGAGAGAGAGAGAGAGAGAGAGAGAGAGAGAGAGAGAGAGAGAGAGAGAGAGAGAGAGAGAGAGAGAGAGAGAGAGAGAGAGAGAGAGAGAGAGAGAGAGAGAGAGAGAGAGAGAGAGAGAGAGAGAGAGAGAGAGAGAGAGAGAGAGAGAGAGAGAGAGAGAGAGAGAGAGAGAGAGAGAGAGAGAGAGAGAGAGAGAGAGAGAGAGAGAGAGAGAGAGAGAGAGAGAGAGAGAGAGAGAGAGAGAGAGAGAGAGAGAGAGAGAGAGAGAGAGAGAGAGAGAGAGAGAGAGAGAGAGAGAGAGAGAGAGAGAGAGAGAGAGAGAGAGAGAGAGAGAGAGAGAGAGAGAGAGAGAGAGAGAGAGAGAGAGAGAGAGAGAGAGAGAGAGAGAGAGAGAGAGAGAGAGAGAGAGAGAGAGAGAGAGAGAGAGAGAGAGAGAGAGAGAGAGAGAGAGAGAGAGAGAGAGAGAGAGAGAGAGAGAGAGAGAGAGAGAGAGAGAGAGAGAGAGAGAGAGAGAGAGAGAGAGAGAGAGAGAGAGAGAGAGAGAGAGAGAGAGAGAGAGAGAGAGAGAGAGAGAGAGAGAGAGAGAGAGAGAGAGAGAGAGAGAGAGAGAGAGAGAGAGAGAGAGAGAGAGAGAGAGAGAGAGAGAGAGAGAGAGAGAGAGAGAGAGAGAGAGAGAGAGAGAGAGAGAGAGAGAGAGAGAGAGAGAGAGAGAGAGAGAGAGAGAGAGAGAGAGAGAGAGAGAGAGAGAGAGAGAGAGAGAGAGAGAGAGAGAGAGAGAGAGAGAGAGAGAGAGAGAGAGAGAGAGAGAGAGAGAGAGAGAGAGAGAGAGAGAGAGAGAGAGAGAGAGAGAGAGAGAGAGAGAGAGAGAGAGAGAGAGAGAGAGAGAGAGAGAGAGAGAGAGAGAGAGAGAGAGAGAGAGAGAGAGAGAGAGAGAGAGAGAGAGAGAGAGAGAGAGAGAGAGAGAGAGAGAGAGAGAGAGACTGTTTGACTGATTTATTTATAGATCTGCACTTACATACACCTCGGGGAACCTGGAAGCTTGCGAAGATCGTCGGTCTTATACCAAGTAAGGATGGTAAAACTCGAAATGCCCAGATTCAGTTATCCAATGGACAGAAAATCAGAAGGCCTGTCACTCAGTTGTATCCTCTGGAAGTCCAGGATTCGTCCAATATGGAGGAAGAAACATAAATTGCTTTGATTCCCTCGGGAGTGTCGCGAACGCGAAGTGACAATTAGGTATCTTTTGGAAATTAATTTACATTTGGCATCAGTTCAGTGAAATTTAATAACAACCCAAATTATTAGTATCCGAGTTTAACTCTACGATTAATTCACCTGATGATTTTAAGTTATAACAAAAATATAAATCATTGTTTTTCGTACCTAACCACTCTCTTCTACCAAACTTTGTTGTGGATTTACTTTTTCTTACCATAAGAAATAAGTATAACTACTTTGTCTCGTGGTACGAAAAAGAATGATTTATATTTTTGTTATAACTTAAAATGATCAGGTGAATTAATCATAGGGTTAAACTCGGATACTAATAATTTGGGTTGTTATTAAATTTCACTGAACTGATGCCAAATGTAAATTAATTTTCAAAAGATACCTAATTATCACTTCGCGTTCGCGACAAGGCCCTCTCTACCATGATGGCAGAAAACATAATAACAAATTTACAAGCGTTTTTTTTCCCCCTAGAGAGAGAGAGAGTGAGAGCAACAGAGAGAATGAGAGGGGGGAGAGACAGTGAGAGCGAAAGAGAGAGTGAGGGGTAGAGGGGAGACGAGACGAGATCAAAGTTCTTAAACGTAAAATGTGAATGTGAATCTCCCGAAATTAGGAACAATGCTTTCGCAACCTATGGGTAGACTTGGAAGCACAACATGGCACACGTGCTTTAGCCATCTGTTGGCTTTCTTTATTAGACCAGGATGAAGGCCATCATTTCGTTTGTCTCATGAAGTCCCAGTGAGGCTCGTGACAATCCACGTGTGGCGGAAAGTGCCGTAGGAACAGCTGATGCAAGCAAATTCAAAAATGGAGGTCGTCTACCCAAAAATTGCAAATTTCTCGGAATTGCGAAACTCGTGACAGGTCAGAACAATGATTATCATTTGTAACAAGCGTGAGCCCTCAGCGGACCCGAGGTGTCATTTTTCTCCGTCTAGCCGGTAAATAAGCGGCGAGTAAGGAACAAATAGCAGATTTCGCGATTCGCTCTGTCAAGTAAAACCTTCGTTGAGGTTTAAATTACCGTAACACAAGCGGACACGTGCCAAGTTCATTGAACTTTTAGATACCTACAAATTCGATCAATCCGATTCAAACGACATTGTGAAAATTTCATCAAAATCTGTTGGAAACTGTAGACGTTAATTATGTCAGTTACGTGGATTTGTGGACACAGAGTCGAAATAGAAATTGATTAGAATGGTCTGAAATGCGAGTAAAAATTTTGATTTTGGCATTTTTTATTTTTCTCTCCCGAAAGTAAAAACAATGCCGCTGCCTAGGTAGACTCAGAAACAATTCGTGCGTTTTGGGGGATTTATCATTTAATATTTTACCTGATTAGTTTTTCTTCGATTCTTATTTTTTTTAAATATTATTTTAGATGTAGGTATTTGATTCAATTACGTGCTTAAGCTGGAGGAACATAAAATATTTTCTATTGTGATTCTAGAGGTTTTTGGTTTCATTGTAGGAGCTTTGGCATTGTGAGGGTTAAATTTTGAACTGAATGTTGTCGGTATGATTGGTACTATTTCAAGTTATGTAGTCATTTAATTATATAGTAATATTTAATTATATAGTTTCAGGTTCTCGTGTTTTATGATTTAAAATTATATTTATTTATTTAAAAATTATATTGAAAGAATACAATCAACATCATTTATTATTAGTGGGGGTGCATTTATTTATATATATATACGTAATTAAATTTCGGGATATGTATCCCTTTGGTTATAAATATGAAAATGTAACCTTCAGGAACAACGGAAAAATGATTGATAGATTCAAAAGAAAAAAATAACTTTAAAAGATACTTCAAAAGGAAAAAAGACATAAATAATAATTGGGATGAAACTTTTTCCATCTATGTAAGTAATTCCTTGCACTACTGGGGCGATTATGGGCCATCGGAATCTTCCCAATCTCCTTATTGTCAAACTGGCAGCTCTTCGCAACGTGTAAATATAAGGGGAAAGCTAAAAACTTTACTACAAGGAATTTGTACGCGTTGGTATGGCGCACTACTTGATGCAATATTATATGGCAACTACATGATGTAATATTATATGGCAACTACTTGATGCAATATTATACGGCAACTACTTGATGCAATATTATATGGTAAGTACTTGATGCAATATTATATGGCAACTACTTGATGCAATATTATATGGCAACTACATGATGTAATATTATATGGCAACTAAATGGAGATGAAGTGAACCTGTAGGCATAGATCCTCCTCCTCATGATTCCGAGAGTTCTCAGCATGATATTTCAGCAAAGTGAATTAAATAATATAGCATTTTTCAGTCAAATGAAACCTTCTTTCTATCAAATGAAACTTCGTACCGACCAAATGAAACCTTGTTCCAATCAAATTAAACCTCGTACCTACCAAATGAAACCATGTACCAATCAAATGAAACCTCTTTTCAACCAAATGAAACTTTTTTCAAACAAATGAAACCTCATTTCATTCAAATGAAACTTTTCGGTCCACCATATTGCTGATCACCGCGACAGACTGCTCCAACTTCGTGATAACATGATGATGAAACTGCTGCCGCAGCTTCTGGACACCCGTGTGAGCGACGGAACGAATTTAATTTATTTTTGATTTCATGATTTGATTTATTTTCAAAGTTAATTTTTCGTTTCCAAGATCAAAATTACTAACTTCATGTTTTATTATTTTTAGGCCCACATGTTAATTACTTAGAGATTTTTTCATTAGAATAAATGCAGTCTTTTCAAAAACTCCAAACCGACCATTTCTTACAAATTAATTTTCCATAAATATTATCAATTAAGTACAGCACAAAAATAATACAGTTTATTATTTACACGTCCCACAAGTACATAACGAACCGCACAATACCAGCTAATTAACAACAGATACAAGACACGTGGGGACTACCCGCATCATTAAATTGATTTGTAATGCCTCTATATTAACTTGTTTAGCGAAAATCTGAAATAAAATGTAATTTTTCTCTGGATGATTCGAAGAAGTTCCATTTGATTGAAATAAGGTTCCATTTGTTTGAAAAAGTTTCATTTGGTTGAAAAGAGCTTACATTTGAATGGTACAAAGTTTCATTTTGACGTGGATATGTCTTTTGGCTGGGGGTCAAGGAATTTTTCGCGACACTTTTTTTTCTCCACAAAAAATGCAACGCTCCGGCACTTTAGGTTATTATTAATTTGAAAAGTGAAGGCTAGGTAGAAATCAATGAGGTACTACCGCAATGAAGTACCTAATTCTACCTTCGTCAACAACCGACTTAGACTTCTATTTTAGCATGGAACGAAAGTAGCGCGGGAGTTTTTACTCACCCAACATCCCAACAGAGTGGAAAGTAATGTCCATTTTTATTTTCCCAACATCCCAACAGAGTGTAAAGTAATGTCTACAACTTTGACATATCCATGACCTATTGTTTTTCCCCTCAAGGGAGAAATTTATACATGGGTTCTTCATCGTTCTGAGTTCTCATTAATATGTAGTTACGAAGTTTTTCATGAGATAGAAAAAAGGTTTCATTTGACTGAAAAATGCTATATAAATGAAAATCACCTATTATAATTATCTGTCATGGGAACTCCTGTTCGGCACCTGTATCGAATTGCCGTTTTGAAGGGATCAATTACAAAGGATTGGAAGAGGATGCTGTTAGCTTCCGAGTCTTAGCGGCCGCGTGACATACCGGAATCGACGATATGAAGAGATGATTATCTCTCCCAACGGCTCGCGACTCAGCCAATGCTCAGCTGATAAGGAGCGAAGCGTACTTGATCCTGACGGAAGGTCTCGGGAGCTTCACAATGGGGGAGAAGCTGTCACCAGGAGTCCGAGGATGTTCGTCTATTGTGACGACGTAGACCTCATCGGCTCCTACTACTTCCGTTCCGTTTCTGGAGCGTGACAATAGCTACAAGAGTCTTTCACTCGTGCCCTGGTCCTGTTTCATTAAACAAAAACGCTGCAAATTATTTCACAAAGGTCTATTATTTTTTCAATTGAGTATGATCGTAGTTTTAGTTGGTTTGCGTACTTCATAAGGCCCGTCCAGACTCCTCGGCGTGTCCTATTTCGAGTTGCCACAACCTATACTTCTATAATTACTAGCCGCTCCGGCTCGCTACGCTCGCCTCCACGTCCAGCCGGGGGGCAAGCCCCCCGGACCCCCCATTAAGTTGCTCGCTTCGCTCGCAACGTGTGGCATGTAGGGAATATTGCTCGCTTCGCTCGCAAAGTCTGGCATGTAGGATATGTTGCTCGCTTCGCTCGCAAAGTCTGGCATGTAGAAAATGTTGCTCGCTTTGCTCGCAAAGTATGGCATTTAGGGGATGTTGCTCGGTTCGCTCGCAAACGGTAGATCTCTAAGGGTAGGTTTAACTTCTGTAGGGGATGCTGCTCGATTCGCTCGCAAACGGTAGATCTCTAAGGGTAGGCTTAACTTCTGTAGGGGATGCTGCTCGCTTCGCTCGCTTGAGGAAGTTATACTGCCCACCCAACTTGGCAGACGTTTTTTTCAGTTGGGAATTATTACAAACAAACTAAATCTTATAAAACTACGTGGAACCACGAAAAGTTTATTCGGGGATGTTGCTCGCTTCGCTCGCAAGGTATACCTGTATATGTGTAGGACAAAGTCCGTATTTATTATTTGAAATGGCTCTCGCTTCGCTCGCAAGGTAGGTACCTATGTAGGCATACCTGCTCGCCTCGCAATGTTGTGACATCGAACCCTTCACGTCAATTCTTGAGCCTTCTCTCGTCCACGGCAGAATCATTTTAATCGCTTTGCTCGCTTCTGCTCGCAATTTGACCAAGTTCTCGTCACTTTTTTCGATATCCGATTTCGGATTCAGATTCGGCGGACCCAAAGCTGTATTTCGCCCGCGAAAACCGTTCCGAAAAACGTACCTTTATGGGGTATATTTTAATCGGAAAAAACCAAGTTTTTCGGCGGACTTTTCGAGAAAACGGGTCCGTACTCTCGCATTTTTTTAACGCATTTCCCGATACTTTTTTCGCGATCCGATCGCGCCGTCGTCTTCCTCGTTCAAAAACCTACGAAACCCGTATTTTTCCGGAATTGTCAACGGCCGTTTAGAGGGGTAGGGGAAGCGGGGAAGTCCAAAAAGCGCACATTAATTCTTACTTCGACCCCCCTCCCGCCCTACGGCCCATGGTTCGGGTGGGATTAGAAAATTTTAAATTCGCTTATACACCCTATCGGAAAATCCCAAGAAGATCCCCCCACTCGTAGATCCGGCCCACTCAGCCGTTTGGCCGTGCATAGACACGACAAACGGACGGAGTTTCATTCTTATTAATAGTATAGATAGATATACGCATGTTTATATTTCTCGATTTGAGCTCCTATCTATTCAAATAATTATTGCCTTAATAATATCATTATCTAAGTACGTACGAAAAGTCGAGAGGATATGTTATTAAATACGCGTAGGCAAAGCATTGGTATTAACACACAAATATGACCTGGAAAAAAACATATATTCATGCCTCGAAGGAACATGAAATTCGAAAGCAATACAAGTGTAGGAAGTTTTCCACGCCACCCTGGAGGTACTCCCCCTCCCCTTCATGACCCTCTGCCAATGTTTTCATCATTCCACTAAGCGTAACAGGCGTGCGCGCGTACGTCAGTATAACACTCAAAGCCTCGAAAAAGACACTTTTTCACCTATTTTTGGCTCATAACACCCATGGGTCTGGAGCGATCGAGCTGGCGAGGTTAGGACCAACTGGACCCCAAGTGGAGTCTATTTGCGAAAGAACGGATTTTTTTAAGTCAATTCTAAGGCCTTTTATGGCCCGGACGGCGGACGAACATTGCAAATTTGGATTCTACGCACTTTAAAACGTGAAATGACAAAGTTTGAGGGGGGGGGGGGGGTTATAAAAATTGTTTGCTATACGATCACATAGGCTTATTATTGAAAATAATAAACCAAAATCACAGCCGAGGCGTTCAGGATCAGACACGGATAAATCCTCAAAACCGAGTTTTACGGGAGGAGCCAAGATAATCAGCAACACGAGTAACTGTAAACAGAATACCTCACCTGCAACCGTTCAGGACGAAATTCGCATTTCTCCATTGTCACCCCAACTACACCTATTTTTAATCTTCATAATATCCGTTTTTTCATCATTTCACATTGATTCAATATATTCATCAACTTCATTAAATATCTGTTGATTCATTAGGAAAAATACAAAACAATGGAGAGTTCCTAAACGATAAGTCAATTGGGATAAGGTGCTTGGGGATTTTATCATCTGGGGCGAGCCACAGTGGATGGTAGCCTGATAAAATCAAGAGGTTCGAATTAGCATTTCATCTTAGAGTGACGCTATTTATCTTCAAGTAACGCTGAACCACCAAGGGGATTTTCCCGCCTATCCTGTGCGTTCAGTTTCCAGCATTTCTAAGTTTTCTAGTTCTTTTTTTATTCACGATAAGGATTTGCAATGGCAGATTTTGAAAATTAATGAATAAGAAAATGAACATAATTGTCATTAATCATGAATACCAACAAGAAATTAATATCACTGTTATCGGTGTGCAAGGTTAGGTTGTGATAGGGAGGAAGAGATGATATAGGTTGGTTCGGGATAAAGCGTCTTATGTTAAGGTGAAATAAGTTTGTCCTATTGGAGATGAGGCGCCTCGTCTGCCCGCACATGCGCATTAGTGTTTTCCGTTCACGATAAGGCGCCTTATCTCTATCTCCCTATCGCTTTAGGAACTCTCTAATGATCAGCCATTATCCTTCCAGTGCCTACAGGATTCATTTCTAGCAGTAACAGCTTCATAAGCTTATATCCTTCCTCCAGACATCTCTTTGTAGGGACAACTTGTATAAATTATTTACATTTATCTTGGTTTATTATAGTTAAATTCGTGTAGGAAATTTTGTACGCCCTTTTTTGTATTATGTTTATTGCTAAACGTTACTGCGAGTGAGTTGTAATTTTGTGTTCTGACCATCTACATCAGCTGCTTCACCATGCATCACTGACTGGAACCAGCCATGTTTTAGCGCCATTTTACTTTTTCAATTCAGCCTTTTTCTAAACCCAAACCTCTTACTCTTATCATTGAAATTTTATATCCTGTTACGTCCGCGCACTTAGCAATTATTCAGTTTGATTTTGGTACCAAATCGCTTCATATTTCATCAACCTTCCCGAAATATCACAGGGAGTTGCTGCCGGTATGGATACTGCCACATATCTGTTGTACTTGGTTGGTTCAACACTTCCAATCAGGTGCCACCTGCATGCTGACCGGTCTCCAGCTCAGGATTAAAGAGATAATTGAGGTGAGATATTTCTTTATTTTCATCTTTTCTCTTCATTTCATCTTAAGGTCTGTTCTGGCTGTACCAATTCATCTACATCTTCTACCTATGTTACCTACCTATGTTCTACCTACCTTACTTGGAGTTGGGCCTTCATTCTCTTCATCTATCTACCTCTTCAGCTATGAGAATGAACTTTGGGAAATATCTGTGATACTAATCATTATCTGTTACCTTCATCTTCATTTTCTTCAGTGGTCACTATATAGGCAAAAAACTTATTCATTTTCACAAGTCACCTCACTTAGGTACATACTGTGCAATAAATCACCTGAAGCTTACTTATATATACATATTTATTTACCTATCCTTGCCAGATTTATCACATCTAGTCATTGGTTATTACAGTGCAACAATATTTAAAATACCGTCCACTTTAGGCCCATAAGGTGGTATTAGGAAACTAGGGTATCAGCATTCTAGTTGCCAGGAGCCTCATAGTGCTACCATTTTACCACTTGTATCGTAGGGAGGGTTTTAGCTGCAAACATACAGCAGGCTCTTGCTTAGGTACAAAATAATTTATGTAGAACTTGCTGCAGTTTTACGGGTGGATGCCCTGTTTAACTACGTTATCATGCAAATTCAAAATAATCGGAGTTATCAAATGTTGAAAACTAAACCAACTTATAAGGAGGATTCCGTCTCAAATGAAGATATGCTTCAACTTCACGACCTATTTCGATGTTGGACGTTTCTTCTCGAGCCTTCGGTGAATAGCTGTCAGGGATTTGTTATCTATTCAAGATTGAGATACCCCAGAGTACTGTGCAAGAAGAGACGTTCAACTTCGCAACAGGTCGCGTAGTAGGCGCACTCTTGACAGAGACTGGGACCGTCAAGTATATCGAAAATGACATGAAAACTCTCTACGAAATATTAAAAGCGTGGATAATAGATGTGAATTACTGGCAGTTGACGGAATACAATATGATCAAGGTCACAACTGTGATAAATTACAAGTAGTCATAATTGAGTCAAGTCAACGGAATGCGACAATGACGTAACGACAAAACCGCTGAAGGCCAGAAAAAAATATGTAGAAGAAGTTGATTATAGCTGTGGATGATATAGGTGAAGTTTATTAAAAGCACACATCAGCATCATAGGGGTATTGAATGGGGGGTAGATCCTAGGAGGATGGGGAGGGGGGGGGGGCTTTAAACTGCAGCAGACATTTTAATGAACATTCCAATTGTACTAATAATTAGACCGAAAGCGCTTCGCTAAGAAACGGTCCAAAATCAAATTATAGTATAGCACGACACAGCAAGTTCGCAGTTACCTACTCTATTCATTTGATTCACTTCTTCTCTACCTGCAAAACTCATAAGATTAATCATAACATAAAAATGTTCTACCAAAATCAACTATTTTGAATATTGCTCAAAAAGCTTACAAACAGAAACTCAGAAATACAGTATTTTTAATGTTAAGTTTCGACACTTCAACCCGGAGCCCCCGCGTTCTGATGGTAGGAATGAAAGTTACCCACGTATTCATTTGATATTTTTAAATGAAAATAGATTCAATTCCGAGAGATTTAACACCGCTGCACTGGCGACCTCATACTTGCCAGGTGGGTTCTGCCCCTGGCGGGAGGTGTGCTTAAACATCACCAGTGTGCGAAATGTGGAAAAATCATTGAAAGAAAACTACTCATTGTAGGAGAGTGAGGTTGATGCCAACATTTTTGGGATAGAATTTTCTTCCATCTAAAAAATAGTTGAAGTACCTTTTCCAAACTCATGGGTTACGCTCATTCCACCGGGACCAAAATGTGTCATGGAAGTAGCGGAAAAACAGATACAGCCTAAACCTCTCCGAAAATGAAAGCATTTGGCAGGGAGCCTCTATGGAACTACAAAAGTCGAATGAAATGACGGACTCCATCCTGATCAACCGAGTAAGCTCAATAAATTCTCTTCTTTTTACTGTGGTATTGAAATTTGGTAAAGAGCCTCTGCGACCGACACCAAAGGTACCCATAAGCATGTTACTCGACATACGGTATCTTAAATAGGTATCGTACTTCCTTAATTATAAACCTTTGTGTAATAATTGAACTGCGTTTGAACTTAACCACGGGCCTAAGACATAGATCCAATGAATGTTTGTACTTTAGTTGTAAACTTTTCTATAAAACGAAAGTTATTGGGTTGATAAAGGCGGAAGCATTTAGGTTTTGGCACACATCGAACCTGTCGAGGTTCTAACCGCCTATTTTCGACACAAGACGATCGAACGTGAGGTTGGCGAGCACGTAACCATTATCCTTGTCAATCAAAGACATCGCCGATGGTTTCATGGTCCAATGCCACCTCCGCTGGTAAACAACTGCTGTGTGACCTACGGAGTGCGTGAGGCCCCATGAATGCCGATTGTACGGGCGGCGGAACGCTCGCCTCGACGCATGGACGGACGGTGGCCCAAATCGCAGAAAACACCTTTAAAACCTCAATAGTCCAGCTCAGTTATAATTGTGAATACCCGTTTTTATTATAAGGAGTTCCATATCTAAAATATAGAAAAAGGTCTTTCCAGAGAGGATCATTCTGTTAGCGGTGAAACAGGAAGGATGTTGTACACCTTTTTTGTATTCGTCTTAGTTAACACTGGAATTCAAGAAAATTGCCGATAAATCCACAACACCAGGAGACATTCCATGTTTTGCGCAACACCCATCATCATCTTCCCTGGTTTTGCTGCTTTATCTGCGAGATGAAGTAGGATTTGATATATATATATATATATATATATATATATATATATATATATATATATATATATATATATGATATATATATATATAATTTAAATTTTGAAATATTTATATAATAAACGTAATTTGATATAAATTTCACAGAAAAAAAAGAAAAATGAATGATTTGATATTTCGAATCAAATCTTTGTCAAAAATAGGAATGATTGGCTTTTTGGCGAAAAACGGATTATTATTTCATTCTTTAGGTGAGTTTTTGTCTGGAATGACACATACGTATAAATACGATGTATAAACAGCATCTGTTTTAGTTGATGTTGAGCAAAGCGAAGTGAGTCAAGCTTATACTTGAGTGAACTTTTTACAGAACCATATCTCACAAAACTTAGAGACTTTGAATTTGGATGGAAAAGAGAGATATTCCGGCCAAAGGACCATGGAGTAAAGAATGAGAAATTCATCCCAGTGCTTCCGAGCCGTCACAGAGACAGACACGGAACCAAAATTCATCAGCAGGCTCTGAAACACAAAAAGCAAGTGGAAATTTTGATGTTGGAAGACAAAAAAAATTTTCGACGTCTTTCACGTACCTACACAAAGCTTTCCTACTTTTTGTAGCATGTCTATCATTTATGATATATTTTGAGATTTTCCGTGCGGGCAAGAATCCCGAAACACCAATACAGATTGTATTATTTCAATAGGTTATCCGCATTAATTATGAAAGCCTTCATAAATTATTAATTCTTCTGTTTCCAAACGGTCACTGCAACCTCCGTGTACGTCAAAAAGTTTTACTTTCTACATTCCCTGGGAACTTGTCTCTGAAGGTCGAGAAATTAGTATAACAGAACATCAAATCCTTGACCTTTTCTCATTATTCAACAACATTTCGAGAACGAAAACAGAAAAAGCTATCGCAGTTGGGTTCGGCACGCAACTCATCTCACACCTCACGATTTTCTGTACCTAACAGAAACCGCAACGCACGTCCGTCGAGTGCGTAATAGATAGTAAAGCCAACAAATATCTTGGTTCGTGTAAAACCCCTTTTGGGCAAGAATCCTTATTAAGTACCAAGCATTCTTTTTTTTTTTTTTTTTTTTTTTTTTGAAGGTCAAGGATTTCGTGGCATCACAGCTAGTTTCTACGAAATACGAGCATGTGTCACTGCAGTGAACCTCATTGATAACGCGGTCAGAAGGTCCTGAGATTTAAGGCAGTTTTGCAATTTATAGTCATGTTAATTATCTATTTGTTTCTGTAAAAACTCAATTCTTTGTGTCGTGCAAACGATGGGATTAGCATCACTAAATTACTTGTTCATGAATCAGCGTGATGGAGTGTGATTGCGGTAGGGTGAGGTATAATTGTTAGTGTTAATACAATATATTATATTGTCTTTGTATTTCACGTACGATGTAGTTTAAATAATCTTGGTAAAGTGTTTTGTTGATTGGTTTGCTTCCAATGTAGGGAAAATATTTAAGTTTATTTATTCATATGAAAGAGTGAAGGTCTATACGATGCTCACTGCCCCAAGTGATTTAAAAGTGAATGGCTGACAATGAATAGGCTCAAATCTATTAGATTGTCCCTCTAAAATAATGACACCCAATATAAAATAATAAGGGTGCCATTGGCTGGCCAAGGTGGAACTAAACTTGAGCTCTTATCATCCCTCATCTTCCCATCTTCCGTGTTTTCCCTGGCAAGAAAATATACACTGCTGTACTGATCACTACGGGCAAGGTAGTAGATACTATATTGGAGTAGCTTTACCTCTCATTTGTACAACTACGACCACTCATACGACGTAATTACGACAAATGGATTCAGCCTATTTGGTATCCCTTCGACTCTATTTAATAAGTCAATAAATTTTGCTGAAGACTTAGCGATTCGACCGGAAAGGTTGCCAAGAAAGCCTACACAACTTGAAGTGTAATGGCGGCCCTCCAAGTAGGACACCCGCGAATGTGCTTGCAATATCAAGCAGAAGTTTATCTCGACTCTACGTCTTATTAATATCCATTTAACATGACGCCGATTTGAGCTGTAAGGGAAAAGGTCTCGTACGTGGCGGTACCACCGCGATTTTGAATCCGTAATGAGGTTAGCGCATGCGCGTCACGAACTTGAAGTGCGTTAATTTCAGTGAGACAACCCAGTGAGACAGTGTTCGGGGATGGTCAGGAAAACACGCGGGTAGGACGAGATAGATCGTAAAATATTGCTTTCGGAGGATTTCTTGTTTGCTTCTGTGATGAAGACACCACAACTCCGGCCGTACACATCATAATTCTTGGGAATTCGTCTACCAACGTCTCCTCCACAGTCCTGAAATGGAGATATGGTATTCAAATTAATGTAGTTTTGTCTAAACATTAGGCAGACCTAACGCGACTACAGAAACCATTTGATCCTTTCCGGTCGATCCAAAAAGACTTCAATGGATTATTGGTTACACTGCCCTTTCTGCAATAGCCCAAAAGCTCTTGATTAGTCTCAAGCATGTGGTTTAAATAAATATAACCACAGCTGAGCCGGGTAATTAACATAAAAAATACATCAACATCATAATTATCTACGACAACAACGTAGTACAAAATAAAGAAAAAATGCTGTTTAACAAAATAAAACATATGCTTTTTTTCGTATCTGCTTCTATATCAATTGGTATTTTTGCTGAAACTTCTACATCTATATTTGCAATAAGAAAATGTCCATAATTATACGATTGGGCATTAGTCCGTATCAATGAAACAATATCATAATTAAGAAGACACCAAATTTTACGTCACACTAGGGGGACATTTTAAAGAATCAATTTTGAAAAAAAGACCAACAACATCATTTAATAGGTGAATGCCGAAAATCATATTGGATTCGGAAAACGGCAGTTGTGTGGAAGATAAAAGACTATTGTTGAAAAAGGTAAGTACCAGTATTTGTACTAAGTAACGAAGAAAGTGTACCTAAGTTCATACACTCATTCTTGAGTGTGTATAAATTCGCATTGTGTATACAAGATGAATCCTAAACAACATAATCTTAGTAAACATCAAGTCAAATGGACAAAGTTACCAAATCCAAACTTCAAATATCGAGAATTAGTGAAGATATATTATAGATTTTTTAAAGTGTTTTTCGTATGACAAACCTTCGTTGCAGAATGTATAGCTATCAGAAGATCCATTGCTTGGCTATTCAAGGTTGAGATATATCCAATTACTGCATTAAGAAGGCACGAGAAGAAACGTTCCACTCATTTTTCAGATATGATTATTAAGGTAGGGACACAACTTATTGATTACTTGAATCTATTAAATCTGTTATCAAATTATCAGGATAAGGGTCAAAAACGAATAAAAGTCCTTATCGCCGAGCTTTCGGTTTATATAAAACCAATTCTCAAGGATCTTTCACGGTGTCGAAATATAGGACACGTTCATGGATTTAGAAGTCAATTGTCATAACAAAAACAAGAAATGGTTGCAGTTGAGGCTGACTAGGGTTGGCACATGAACAGGACTCAAAAAACTAGTAAAAAATTGAAAAAAACTTTGAAAAAACACACTGCTGGCAAGCATACAGAACTAAACTAAACTAAAATCCATTTTAGTTTAGTTTAGTTCTGTATGATTGCCAGCAGTTTGTTTTAAAATCCATTTTAGTTTAGTTTAGTTCTGTATGCTTGCCAGCAGTGTGTTTTTTCAAAATTTTTTTCAATTTTTTACAGTTTTAGCCTCTAGTTTTTTTAGTCCTGTTCATGTGCCAACCCTTGTCAGCCTCAGCTGCAACCATTTCTTGTTTTTGTTATATGACAATTGATTTCTAAATCCATGACCGTGTCCTATATTTCGACACCGTGAAAGATCCTTGAGCCCTGAAGATGGTTTTATATAAACCGAAAGCTCGGCGATAAGGACTTTTATTCGTTTTTGACCCTTATCCTGATAATTTGACAACAGACATATTGTGGGTCGATAATCTCTTTCTCTGAATCTACTATGTTCCTAGATTACCTAAGAGCACGTACATAGTGCATAGCTTCTCGCGTCCTGCTTGCCGGCTTAAGCCAGCGTCAGATCAGCCCGCTTCGCAAACCTGCGCGATGTTAGCGAGTAGTGTGGTCATTGTGCACCAGCGAGCGGAAAATTCTCGCGCCGTCTTTTCACCAGACAGGATCTTGTAAAAGCACCGTAAATCCTCCTATACGATATTTTTGGGTATAAAGTTAATGGTCTCAGGATCATAAATGATTATGAGAGAAATCATCGTTATAACAAAGACCGAAGTTTGAGTGACGGCAGAGGCCTGTTTTACCTAAAATACGGTGGATATTGGATATATATGAAATAAGATGGAACACGAGGATTTCTACTCAATGGATAACATTCTGCCTGAATGACATATAGGTAAATTGTTTACCACATTTGTGTAGCTGATATGAAAGTTTCATATAAAATACACAAGATGTAGTAAATTAATACTCAGTAAATCCTCCTTCAATGATTTTGGGTGAATGTTCATAGAATTATAAAATGGTCATGAATGAAGTTTTGGAAATAGTCGAGAGAAATCGTCGCTATATACAATTTAACTCAAACGAAAACTGCAAAGTGCCTAAACAAAGTAGGTAGGCTGTTGCTTTACCGACAAATACCACTAAGGATTAGCAAGTTTGTCAAATATCGAATCAGGAAATATACAACTTGAATTAAAAATCAGCTGTAAGGAAAATACCTTGGAATGAACTCTTCTGAAGGTAAGCTATCATAAAGACGGCATTGGCCCATGCTATTATTACGCCAGTTTTGCAGTTACGCAAATTTGAGGACAAAAAAGTTAATTAGGTACCTACTTTCGTTTTTGTCTATGAAGTACATGAACAAGGTATACCATCCCTCTAGGAAAGACTTACCTTTCTACATGCGATACTTACCATTCCTGTCTA
Source organism: Adelphocoris suturalis (assembly GCA_030762985.1). Taxonomy (NCBI): domain Eukaryota; kingdom Metazoa; phylum Arthropoda; class Insecta; order Hemiptera; family Miridae; genus Adelphocoris; species Adelphocoris suturalis. Next base: position 29,054,280 of record CM061043.1, read on the forward strand.
GCAGAGCTCTCATGTCACGTCGTTTCACATTACCACTTTCAAAATACTGTAAAGATTTTCTTAATTGATTAAAATAATAGTTCTTAAAACTAGACAGGTAATCCTTAACATGTTCGTGGCTGATGTCTGGACCATCTAACACTTATATGTCAACTCCCAACACACATTTCATATTGATCTCGACCGCACAGACTAATCTTGCTTTCGTAGCGTATGAGGTCATCACCTGATAATAACTTGATGTAATTTGCATATAATTTATTACCTTGCATATTACAATAATAATGAAAATATTTACTAAGAACTAGGTGAGACTATGATATGTAGTATGTCCAGCCGTGTCCACAAATGGCGAATTTTTGCATAGTTCACTCGTCACCATGACAACAATGTGAAGTAACTACGTACCGCCTTGCCTCGATGTAGGAGAAATCAGCGAGAATACGCGAGAAATGACGAAAAAAATTTGTTCGTTCCCCGCTATGTTTTTTCCACCTTAGACCCGGTAAATGTCCTTAAAATGTTCGGTGAAGTTCCGACTCGGTCCCATGCGAGTTTCGAGGCATGAAAATGTGTTTTCCGATTGTAGTGAACGAAAATGTAGACGACAACGTTGATTGAAGCTACCGCTCTTCCTTCCGTCGAAACGTAATTATTTGATCTTTGCCTTCGAACCTCTTAGGAAAAGGATAGCCCTTCTACGCAGATAAAATAATGGTCTACCTTTAGAAAAATAGACGGGGAAAACGTACTAACATTGAACATCCGATAGTTCTGATAGTACTGAAATGTTCTTAAAACTAAACTTTTCGTGGTTCCACACTAAGTGCCGCGTTTGATAGTCATTTCCAAAAGAAAAAAACGTCTGCCAAGTTAGGTGAGCAGTATAACTTCCCTACATAGAAAACGAAGCAAATTATTAGGTACACAGCAAATATTATTTTCGTTTTGCCTCTTATATAAGATTAATTAATTAATTTTTTTTAAGCCATTCCCGCAGCAAATTATTACGCAGCAATTCAATTTTTTCGTTTTATCCCTTTTATAAGATTTATTAATTTTTTTCCATTCCCTTGGGATTGTCTAGAGAATGGGATCGTAAGCAATTTTCAAATTTTCCCCAGACCGATCAAGTGAGAAAACCCACCCCTGGCGAGGGAAGCGAGCAACATCCCCTACATACGTCGGATTTCAACGGGGTTTTTCCTACGACTTCGGGAAGGACTATTTTTATATCCCATCGCATCTATACATTCCACAGAGAGTGAGCGAAGCGAGCTACATCCCCTATAAATTTCAAATCACCCTTAGTGATCCACCGTTTCCAACCATTCTACATGTCTCACTCAACAGTAACCATCGGATCAATACAGCCCTACCGGGCGAGCGAAGCGAGCGAGAAAACTAGGTTGGTAAAAGTGGATTGAGCAGGCTATAGCGGGAGAGCGGCCGCATTATGGCCAAGCGCGTGCGTTTTCACACGCATTTCCACCCCGCGAGTCTGGCGAGATAAAACGAGAAGCGGTTCACACTGGTCGCACCTTAAAACTTCAATATGAACGGAGAAGTGTGAACGGCCTTGGCCACGTCAACGGTTCTCTGCAGAACCACAAATATTGTTGTTTGGGCAATTTATTGTTACTCCTGGTGTTAGTCCAAGTAGCGATAAGAGGCGGGCCACTGCGGACCGTCGGATCTATCGGACTTTCGAATGACAACATGCGGACTCATCGGATCATCGTATGTGTCGCTGTGTCCTGAATTTCTCATGACTCTGACGCCAAAGGGTACTATTTGCCCCCCGGAACCAAAAGCTCCCTTCCAAACATTCTTTTTTATCTTCAGCCCTCTCATCATCACGCTTCTTGTTCGTCGTCGTGGGCAGTACATCATTTTACGCCCAAGGCGCTTCAGCAGTTTCTTCCACGTGGTGGCCACCATCTTCTCCAGACTTCTTTCTGCTGCCTGTATCTGCCCATTTCAATATTCCGAGCTCGGCAATCAGGTCAGTCCTTTCCAATATATATTATACCGATCTAATTGGTATCAGGGCCTGTTAATTTAACACACAAAAGCATTCTTCAAAGATAACCGACACCATCGCCTTCTCGTCGTTTTTTGTACCTTTTGATGAACATTTGCTCCAAGAGTTTCGTCGTTTTGTACCCCTTTGATTAACATTTGCTCCAAGAGCTCAACATGATATCCTAATCCACTTAGGTAGTTTGAACACGCTATTACAAGTAAATATTTAAATAAAATTGTTAATAATTCATATCTTTTCATTTTATATAATTATCCTTCGTTATACAGTCCACTGAAAGTTTTATTAAATACCAGCGAACACAGCTAATGAGTAGGAGATTTTAGGATTTCTAAGAAACTAAACTTCTCTCAACAATTGTACTGTTCTGTACAAATACATTGTTGTATTGTAGTGAAATAAATAATCAATTCGAACAAACAAACAAATGGAACATTAATGGAAACATTAATTCGAATGGGATGATAAAAACGTAGATATTGATTGGGAACAGGATCGATAGTTACGGGAATAACAGAAAACAGTACCTATGAATAACTTACAAATAATCAATCTTTTGATTGACACAATATATGGATTCCATTTATCATGTTTTTTTTTTTTTTTTTTTTTTTAATAATGTAAAACATCGTGATGATAGGATAAGAGAACCGTCATTTTCACCCACTAACCACCTTACAACATTGTTAATTCAGTCAACAAACTCTGCACTCGTCGGTGGATTGGATGAAATTATTTTAAATATTGTGACCGTGACATGGTTGGTTGCACCATTTTTTCAATATTGAAAAGTGAATGCGATATTGATGATTTATAATCATCATATATTGACAAAATGTATTGGTGAACGCAAAATGTTAATTAAAATAAGGAACATAATTGTAAAATCAGTTGAGCTCGAGTCTACAATGTTGAAAAAACCAAACTATTTACAGTTCAAGTATTTTTGAACAGCATTATTTCAGTATAGAGCAATGTCTTCATTACTACAATGGTACATATACAAGGGTCTATGGATTACGAGAGATTATGCAATTTTCAAAGTTCGGTATGGATTTCTGTGCATTGCCATACTTTTCAGCTTTTTGGATGTGATCATTCATGCGTGGAACTACTATGGTTATTATGCGGATGGCAATTTTCACTTGACCTTTTGTCTTGAAATACTAAGAATCTTGATACCAAAAATTACTTTGATGATTCATCATTGGGTAATAATTCAAAATGAGGATTTTTTCAACGACATTGAAGTTTATTTTTCGGAATCAGAAACGTTGGATAAAATAGTGACTCCTTTGTCGTACATCTGTGGGTCACTAATATATTTACTTAGACTGGTGATGACCATCTTTCTTGATCTCCGTATTGGCAGCACATGGCTCCAGGCGCTATCCTCTTGCACTTACCTGTACTATGAATTTTTACAATACACCATAGCATCGCAATATTTATACGTATTGATGAGAATTCACCATTCACTGAATCACATCAATGAGGGCACGATACATCTTCGGTTTGATTTGGACAACTTTGACTGGACCGTGGTACGTGCCGAGAAGTTGAACAAATTATATGGATTTCAGATCCTTTTATTTATCATACAGGTGTCCTTGTACTTCTTGAGTCAGTCATATAACACAGCACTATTCATCTTTTGCAAAAAACAAACATGTGGTGAACACAGATTTTTCACTCAAAATAAGGAATTGGCTTTCGTGTACATCACGGCTATCACTGCAGTCTTCATGATGTACGTTTTACTTAGCATCACTTTCTGGACTCAGAAGGTTTCTTCAGAAGTAAGTATGTGAGTTACTTTACCAAAATTTTGGACTTAAAGTAGCGGAACATTTGCTTGTGACACAAGATAATAATTGTCAACGTCCAATTGTACATAATTTGTTTTTTGTTGTTGGGGTGTTGTTGTGACCAGTCACCAGGTGTTTCGGGGATGCAACGTCTGGTGTGGAATTTTTTTCATCGATTTTTAATGTCCATTGGGATGATGAACTCAAATATTTCAGCAATTGTTTATTTTTTGCGAATAACTTCTAGCTAACTAACGGTGCGTTCTAGCTGAAATTACTTTATGAAGTAAATTGAAGAACATAAAAATCTGCTTCGAAAAAGCTCCTGAATGTTAAAATTCATCCAGCGTGCATTGCACCTTTACAATGAACCGTCAAAATGTCGATTTTTTCAAACTTTTCGAAAAATCAAGACAACTTCAAAGTTAGATGTTTGCAGATGTTGTAGAAAATCTAATTCTACATTCATAGAACAAGTGCTGGCCCACGAACTTATCCTTTCGTATTGAAAGCTTGATTCTGTGGCGCAGTTATTGAATTTGTAACTCAATGCTAATGAGAGTTATCCTGTCTGGAATGACACACACACACACACTTGCACGCATACACACACTTTTATTTACAAAACTCCCCTCAAAGGCGGAGGGGGCAACCATTGAATTGAAAAATAAACAAATAAAATAAAAAATTGGGGAGGACTCTCAGGTTTACCCGACGCCATCTCTAGGGAAAACGGAAGTTGCAGGATGAAGAGGAAGAATGGGATGGAAGGAAGTGCCCCTATAAAATGACCACCAGTTCAAGTAAGAACCCCTCAGGACGCGGATGGTGATGCCAAAGAGTACTCCCGCCGAGATGCATGCTTTTTCCGCGCCGTGACTGGGTCGCAGCCATGACCTTGATGTTATTGGTCGCCACTGCTTTTAGCTCTGAAATCGCTCCCTGCAGGTCTTTTCTGTCAAACTTTTTTATTTTAGCCCGCAAGGTCTGCTCCATGTCCACGCTACCACTGAAAACCTGGACATCCAGGATTATGGCAGACCGATTGGGCTTGATGGAAACGATATCCGGCTTCTTGCTCTGGTCACTCGGCATGTGATTGACCCTTTCGATACCCCAACTGCTGGATAAAGCGCCTGTTACCTGCTTGGCAACCGCACCATGACGTAGAATGCGGCCACCATGAGTACGAGGACACTGCTGCACCACATGATACAGATTCTCATTTTTACCCCGACAGGCACAGCAGAGAGTGTCTATTGTCCCGTGACTACTCCTTGAACACCTCACCAAGGTGGCTAATGTGGACACCCGGACGGCATGAAAATGGTGATTGTCGCTGGCCATAATGCCCTCTGCAGCCCATTCCACCCACTGTTAAGAAATGGGGGATTCAGAGCACTGTTGGAGTTCTTTACCATCTACTGACTCATGCAGCGTAGCAGCAAACTCAGCAGATGAGCTGGGTTTAGGAGCAGTTGGCGTTGCTCGGTCACACCACAACAACTGCTGCCTGACAAAGTCCAGGCCAGCAGCAGTGTGGGCGACTTCCCAGTTTGAGTCCGAAATGGGCGATAAAGGGAGAAGTTATCAGAACTAAGTCACTTCATCGGTTCTCTGCAGAACCACAGGTTTATTGTATTGTATTGTACTGAAATAAATAATGAATACCCTCAATTCTCTACTACAATTATACATTTGTTTTTATCATATTTTTTTCCCTTGAGAGAAAATTAATGCTAAAGGGATGACAAAAACGTAAATATTGATTAGGAACTGGATCAGTAGTTACGGGAATGACAGAAAACAGTACCTACCTACGAATAAATTCCAAGCAATTAATCTTCTGATTGACACGAGATTATGGGTTTCTGAAGGTACGTAAAACATCGTGATGATAAGATAATGAAACCGTTATTTTCTCCCACTAACCAACTTACAGAATAGTTAATTCAGTCAAAAAACTCGGCAATCGTCGGTGGATTGGAAGAAATCATTTTTCAATATTGTGAGCATGCATGGTTTCCTGCAGTATTTCCTCAATATCAACTTCAATATTGAAAAGTAAATGAGATATTGATGATTTATAATCATCGTATATTGACAAAATGTATTGGTGAACGCAAAATGTTAACTAAATGGAAAATGAATGTAAAATCATCCAAGTTTGAGGCTACAACGTCGAAAAAACCAAATTATTTATAGTTCATGTCTCTTCAAAAAGCATAATTTCAGTATAGAGCAATGTCTTCATTACTGCAATGGTACATATATAAGGGTCTGTGGATTACGGGAGACTATGCAAGTTTCAAAGTTCGGTATGGATTTCTAGGCATTGCCATACTTTTCTGCTTTTTGGATGTGATCATTCATGCGTGGACCTACTACGGTTATTATACGGATGACAATTTTCACTTGACCGAGTGTCTTGAAATACTAAGAATCTTGATACCAAAAATTACTTTGATGTTTCACCATTGGGTGACAATTCGGAATGAGGATTTTTTCAACGACATTGAAGTTTATTTTTCAGAATCAAAAACGGATAAAATAGTGACTCCTTTGTCATACATCTTTGGGTCACTAACATATTTACTTAGAGTGGTGGTAATCATCTTTCTTCATCTCCGTATTGACAGCACATGGCTCCGGACGCTATCCTCTTCTACTTACCTGTACTATGAATTTTTACAATACACCATAGCATCGCAATATTTATACGTATTGATGAGAATTCACCATTCACTGGATCACATCAATGAGGGCACGATACATCTTCGGTTTGATTTGGACAACTTTGACTTGACCGTGGTACGTGCCGAGAAGTTGAACAAATTATATGGATTTCAGATCCTTTTATTTATCGTACAGGTGTCCTTGTACCTCTTGAATCATTCATACAACATCGCACGAAATATATTTTGCCAAAAACAAACATGTGGTGAACGAGGCTTTTTCATTGAAAATAAGGAATTGGCTTTGATGTACAGCGCATTCACTGAGGTGTTCATGATGTACTTTTTAGTTAGTATGACTTTCTGGACTCAAAAGGTTTCTTCGGAAGTAAGTATGTGAGCTTCTTTACCAAAAGTTTGGATTAACTAAAATAAGTGAGACCTACACTTGAGATAGATGATATGTCAATGTCCGATTGTGCGAGTGTTTTGTGCTGTTGTGTTTGTCGCTGTGAGATGATGTGTGCATGTTGTTGCTGGATCGAATTGTTGTACTCCTCATATTGCATTCTTACTGCACGAGATCTTAAATCTCTCAACTAATGTTATCTACCGTTCACAACAGTTAAATACAGTTTGGTTCCAAGGAGTGGCAGCTATTGGCGATTTCAATTAAGGATCTAAAATCTAGCTGCAGAAAAATGAACCCTCGTAAGTGAACCCATCACCCGGAATAGCAGCTTGACAGGTTTCCTGCGTATGTTTGTCAACTTTCCTTTGGTCACTACTAAACAGTCATACAAATCGTACCTCAGCGTATTCAAATGCTAATCTAGTGGTGACTCCTTCTTTTCCCCTTTTCCCTTATTTTTCCAAAAGAGGAAAACGAAATGATTGCATAACCGATCAGTTTGGATCGAAAGAACGAGTAGACCAGCGATTAGCCTGGGAAAGGGCGTTGAAAATGAGCTAAAAAGTGTGAAGCATAACTAAAGTAAGAGCATTGTATTGCCAGGAGGTACCTACTCACCTATCATTAGTAATAAATCATCTGCTTAGTCGTAGTTGTTTACATCCCTTCCCCTTGTAGGTACCTATCCTCAGGCTCGTATGTTCCAAATTTTGCCCTGCTCGGTTGTTCACTAAACTAAACTTGACAATGCTACTGAAAGGTAAATACCAATAATTTTAAGTGATCATTGTTAATATATCGCAGCCATAAAGACCCAAAGGGAGCCGTTATTGAAATAAAATTAAGCTTGCTGTGTTTACGTGTTTAGCTACTGACACCAGCTTGACAATAGGGTGGTAGGAGGGGTAGATAGTTATTACGTACTTTCCTCTTTGATACCTAGTGATTAGCACTACACCGCCGATTTTTTAAATTCCAATTAGTTAATTTCCATTAGTTGGAATCTCGAACATATAAGATTGGACCGTAGAACAAGGAAGGTGCCTATCTACTGTAAGTTAATCTTTCCTCCGAAACTTGTTAGTTCATTGAATGGACATGTAAGTTGTACCTACGTATTGAAACTCGTCTTCTCTTGTCACTTCTTTCATCATTAGTAGATTCGTCCCCGATCTGTTGTTGACTGATTCCCACACGTGATTTCGTCCCCTTTGAGTGTGTACATCAATGGTCCGGATAATCATATCGCTTCATCCGAATAATAAAAACTGCCCACGGGCCTTCACCTCACCACATACTATAATTATGTTGGGCATTTGCTACTTCACTGTTTCTTAACTTTCACGGAAATTTCGGGATTTTGTAGTTACTACAAGCGTATGTATTTAAAATCAAATCGAATGTCAACATTTTATAGAAATTTACAAGAAGTAGGTACATAGGTAGCTAGCTACCTACCTACTAAACAATTTATTAGAGAAGCAAGAAAGCATCACTCTTCTCTTATCAACAACCTTCTTCCACTTGGTTTTGTATTTTTCTGTCTTGAACACAGGCGTAACAGACACAAATGACTTTACTTTGGATTAATATATTACATTGATGTGATGTAAATGATCAGTTTTCCCTTCAAAAGCCCTCAAATGTTTCAAATCTACAGCTTGTTGCTGCCAATTTGGGAGCGATCGCAGCGCGCCAACGGTAATTAAGATCGCCAATCAACAGAAGTGACAAAACTGTTCACCACCGGTATCAGAAGTTTTACCAAGAATTTCTGGTTGACGGCCATTCAACAATTTTTGAGCAGAAACGTCATAGCGGAGTCATCCAGAACCAGCCAACCTATCTCGATGTGATATTTTGGTAGTGTTTCTGTTTTCGTTTTTGTTTCTGCTGTCTGAAGTCGGACAAACAGCGATTCGTCTGTGGAGGTGCGCGTTTCGATTGTACTTTTCACTATACCAGTTCAACTGAAACATAACCTGGGTTAACCACTGTTATCATTGCGACAGCGACTTTGAAATCGAAACGATAACTAAGTATGTGAGAAGGTTACGTTGAATCTGGTTAATCGGTATTATGCAACTGAAAATCAAACTTTCCCCTCGAACAGTGTTCGATGGCGGCTGTTGAACATCCGACTCTGCTGAATAGCAGTAAGGTTAACTGTGCACTCTTCCGGTTCCTGGAAGTGTCAAATTTCATTCTTGAAAACAAAAGCCAAAAGGTCTGGTCGTTTTAGGGTTCATTGTTGAACAAAACAGAATTTGAATCGCCCAAACGATTAGGCTAGAGCTCGAAATTTCATTTCCCTTTTGTTTTTGCTAGGTCTGAAGATACCTCAACAGTTCTGAATTGGGAAGACAATCCTGTATGTGGAGCATCATAAAAATCAGGAATCGTCTTAGAGCTGTAAACATTTCTGAAACAGGTTTAGCTCTGCTGTGGTATTTAACTCAGTTATGGTTCGCCAAGATATCTCACACGAGACATCTATCGTGGTGATTCAAATGAGAGGCAGAGTGTGATCAACAAGTGGCGGCTTGCATTTTGCCACGTTTAGCCTACTCCCTCTAATTGGCCGTCAATGGACTAAAATACCATGCATAATTCATTGTTTTCTTCAGTTTCCGTTGTCTAATATGAAAATCCGGTGGAAAAAGACTCAAGCCGTTTCAACTTCAAACAAAGCGTTAAACAGGTAGCTTTCCAAAGGTTCTTTACTACATGCAAAACAGGTAGGTACCTGCCTAAGACAACGCTCATAACCGTGTCGAGGCCTAAGTGTAAACTAATGTGCTAAGAGGTTGTGAATACATTAGTTCACATCACAGGTGTTCTTGTTTGCGAACCATCGACTTTTCCTTTTTCAAGCCTCTAGGGTGTATGTATCTATATGAGGAAACACCATACATGCATAACTGTAATGTGATGCACCCAATTATGAGATCTATGCGCACATTAGGACATAGATTGAAATTAATTTCAAAGCATGAACTTAGGATTCTGTGAATAGGAGAACTTCATCAGATTACAGACTGATTTCGATGGAGTTATTAGGGTTTTTGCTGGTTGGCCACTAAAAATAGGCCTCTATGAATTTCGAAGTAGCCTGACCAGCGCTACTTCCATTCCATCGCCAATTGCCTATGTATGCGCAATTATGCGCAAACGTTTAATCCTTGAACTAACCAATCTACAATCTTCATAAACTGTTTTAATTGCCATTCGATTTTAAAGGTACCTACTCTCTGGCACTGTGCGGGTAAGAGCCTAGATACTCATTCATGAACTTTATTGTTCCGAAATTGAGGAAAACATCTGATTAATCACGGGAAATAAAGAATTTGGGTAGGGCCAAACAACATCTGTTCGTAAAATCCTCTAAACATCTTCTTTACATTCAATACAACTACCTAATAATAAATCTTCTTTTCTAAATTTCTTCGTGTTTTATTCTTGCCAAGTAATTTTTTTAATTAATAAATCATCCAGCGAGACGCTGGTCTTGCATCGCCAAGCTTTCAATAGACAATTGCAATCGCATTGAAAAGCTTTCATTGAATCACTGCAACGAGACGCGCCAAGATACGTAACAAAGTAAACTTCGGCCCATCATTGGTATTTTCTTTGCATGTCCTGAGAGGAGCATGCTCCCTGGGTCGCCTGATGTCACATTCTATATAAGCTAAAACAAGGCGTCAGATATGCTTCTTTTTTTTACCACTCACATAGTTCTGCTTAGCGACTGCTGATGAGCTACCTTTTGGGGTTTTAAAGCAGCTACAACCAAGTCCTGATCAGCTGAGTGAATTGAATTCTCTCCCGTTCACCATAGGAAGTCGAATTTTGATGGTGAGACTCTCTGAGACATCAAGATACGAATAAACTCAAGGGCTCTATTCTGATCAGCTGAGTTAGCTAAATTATCTAATATTTACCCTAGGAATGTGAAATATGATAGGGAATTTCTCTAATGCATTGTGGGATGAATGCAACAACTACGGGTTCTGCCCTGATCAGGAACGTGAGCTAAATTCTCTCCTGTTCACTCTAGGAAATTTAAATTTGGCAGGGATTTTCGCTTTGTTAACTACAGTCAAATGAAATGACTGACTCCATCCTGAGCAGCAAGTGCATCCCAATCTTTCCCTCCAAGACCCCCAAAATGTGTGAAATCCTCCAAAAATGACGCTCCGCGTTCAAAAGGTGAAAAGGCACAAAATGCATGATATCATCCAATTTGGGCCAATTTGGATTCTCTCACTCATTTTTACTGCGTTTGGGAGTGAGACGCTTTTTTAGCGGCTTAGCCAGTTTTCATCAATTTCACAATAAACACCATTGCTGTTCTCAGAATCAGGTGCGGGAGTATCCCCTTCATACGAACTTCCCTGATTTTCATTTCATTTCATTACATGGACCGGAACCCATGGTCTCTACGTTGCCAACTATTGCAGAGCTCCATAACTTCTAACACGAGATCAATACAAAGTATGTAACACTGTTTCATACCTCATCTCTTCCACTGCCAACATCGTTCTCTTGAAATTCTATCATACAATGAAATTTGCTTTACATATTCTTCTTAAAAATTCAGAGCTAAAGTAGGCCTAATAGGCCATGTAGGGCTAATAGCTCTGTACTCATCCAAAGTAACATTCAAGTGTTCACATCCCCATACAATTTATGAATTAAATATATTATTATTTAGCATTAGGAATGTATTTTCAGTCTCGGTGAGATGTGTGAATCCACCTCTTCACTTGCCACTACGGTTGTGAGATAGGCGAAAATCGGGCTAGCCGTTGAAGAAGCGTCAAAAAGAGTAAGAGAATCCGACTATTGGTTTGGCCCAAATTGGATGATATCATGCTTTTTGTGGCTTACCCTCTTTTTAACTTGGAACATACTTTATTACTAATAACCATCAGTTTTTTGTAATAAAGTATTCCTATTAACACATTTCATTCTTCCCTCCAAGCGATAGACGGTTTTATGATATATGCTGCACTCAATTTGCTAGATTTTTTCATCTGTTTCGAAACTCACTCTTCCTTCCATTATCTAAGACTTCCTTCGTTATCACAAGGCGGTATCATATAGGTAAGCCCACAAGGCAAGTACCAAGGCAAGCTGATATTGTCGTTCTAAGGTTCCTTTTATTCATTTAACGCCTAAATGATTTCCTCGAACCATCAATGTGATCGAAATTTTAGCCAAATTCAAATTCATAGTAATAATAGTTCTGAATTTTATAATACTGATCAATTATGAAGACAATTAGTTTAAATTTTATTGGATTACAGTTCTCAGAGAAAAAATTAGACATGGTTGTTATTTCAGAAGTCTGGCCTGTTTTTACATAATACATCGTCCCAATTGCTGTTCAGACCAAGGTCGTTGATGAAGTTTTATGGGCCCCTGTGTGCGATTACTAACTGGCGAGCGGCTTCTTTGTGTGCCACTGTAAATCAATGGGGTAAATATTTTATTAGGCTATCTTGATAAACAATACAAGCTACTAAGATTATTTTCGAAAACAACTGGGGTAAAATAATGTTCTTACGGGGAGCCAAAGGGATCAGATGCTGCTTTTGGTTTATTATTTTCAATGATTAGCCTATGTGTTCGTATGGCAAAAAAATTTTATAACCCCCCCCTCAAACTTTGTCATTTTACGTTTCAAAGTGCGTAGAATCCAAATTTGCAATGTCCGTCCGCCGTTCGCCGTCCGGACCATAAAAGGCCTTAGAATTGACTTAAAAAATCCGTTCTTTCGCACATAGACTCCACTTGGGGTCTAGTTGGTCCTAACTTCTCGCCAGCTCGATCGCTCCACACCCGTGGGTGCTATGAGCCAAAAATAGGTGAAAAACTGTATTTTTCGAGGCTTTGAGTGTTAGTCTGACGTACGCGCGCACGCCTGACACACTTAGTGGAATGATGAAAACATTGGCAGACGGTCATGAGGGGGGAGGGGGAGGAGGCGTGGCGCCTTGTAGGGGCATAGTGGCACGTCACCAGGGGCGTAGGATAACGGATATATATTAATTTTACAAGTAACACCCATATAATACAATGTGTAATGCGATCTTTTCCTTGTTGGTTTTGCACCGCCGACTACACCTGATCCCTAATCTTCAGATTGTAGAATTAAAGATAAATTTGTTGAAGATTTTCTGTCGAAAAATCAAGCTTCCTTCTTATATTTAAACCGAAAAGGACTATCTTATTCGCTTTCACAATCCTACCACCATGCATGATTTTCATCACCATTTCATTTTTTAGTTTCTATCTATTCTCCCACTTCTATGCACAGTATAATTCATGCAGTTAAAACTCCAACCTGTTCAACCACAACTGCGCAAGCTAATATTCCACGGTTAGGATAACAATGGGCAGTAGGACTTCGCAACAGAACACTTTAGGACCAGATCATGCACGACCACAACTGCACGACCTAATAATTATTATTCTCATGTTAGGACAAAATTCACTCATCTCAAAATGCACAGCTTTCAAATGAATGTTGATGGAAAAATATGAGTGATATGATAGTGTAAGCGTAATAGGGTGGTGAACCTCCGGTTGTGAGGTACCTAACGAGACCTAGCGAGTACCTCCAGGGTGGCGTGGAAAACTTCCTACACTTGTATTGCTTTCGAATTTCATGTTCCTTCGAGGCATGAATATATGTTTTTTTCTAGGTCATATTTGTGTGTTAATACCAATGCTTTGCCTACGCATATTTAATAACATATCCTCTCGACTTTTCGTACGTACTTAGATAATGATATTATTAAGGCAATAATTATTTGAATAGATAGGAGCTCAAATCGAGAAATATAAACATGCGTATATAATTATAGAAGTATAGGTTGTGGCAACTCGAAATAGAACACGCCGAGGAGTCTGGACGGGCCTTATGACGTACGCAAGCCAACTAAAACTACGATCAAACTCAATTGAAAAAATAATAAACCTTTGTGAAATAATTTGCAGCGTTTTTCTTTCTGACGTGAGAAACACGTTCTGCTGTACTAACACGAGTAGCATATCACGTCTAACAAGTGTACTATCGCGATCTACATCCGTGTGTACACGTGTTTTAATCAAAATATTGAGGACATTGAGTGAAGGTGCAATTAAAAAGTAGGGGATTTACTGCAGTGTTAATATTATGAATCGAGCTCAACGACTGATATTGCGTAAAATGAACAAGGAAGTTGGTTCTGTTTCACCCCAGGCGTCTTCGGGCGGGATTGTCGAGTTCAAACCTACATGAAGATACAGTGTTCAGAAGAGATTCACTTCTTTCTCCGGAAAACTGGCTGCCGAAGGCTTTGGGAAAATTAATAACGGAATTTGAAGCGGACAAAACTCTTTTAGTCCACTGGGTATCCACAGATAGAAGCGATCTTGGAAATGGGTGGGCAGAGTTTGTTTGGTTCGGTGTTAAGTGACCATCTCCGACTATTTCCAACATAGGTCCTCATCACCCAAATTAAAATTTTGCTATCGCAAGAAGAAATGTTTGATTCAACAAAAGTAGAGGCAAGTTATTTTATATACCAGTAACAAGAGGAATGATAGGTTAAATGTTGAGACCAGACGGGACTTCTTAGGAAAAATTTGAATGGATCATTACCTACATTCTTTGGATGGCCAGACGCAAAAGGTTTAACGGATCGTTCAACGAAATTGCATTGAATACAAACTACATCCATCAATGGAATTATCCAAGATACCTAAAGCACGTCACTAAACTAGTATGGAACAGATAGTATCTGACTACATCAGACAGATGGTACAAGTAGAGTATTTCAAAGTTGAGGCGAGATACCAAAGGTAATATTTCCCATTTCAAGGAAACTGGCAAATCTTCTAGTGAACACAGAAGACAGAGAATTTTACTTCATCCGATCCATCTAGCATAAGATGAGTTAACGGTCGTTTTGAGGAATCCAAAACTGGAGAACACATTCTTTATTGTGATGACAGCACCTAAATTACGAGGCTTTCAGGGCACTCCAAGGCTGTTGACCAAAGAACATTTAGTGAATTTTATCAAAAATCTCGCTGATTTTTTGACCGTGAAACTTTGTTTTATTTATATTTTCTAAACTTAGAGGGTATTGTTTGTATTATTCGAATTGAAGGCAAGTGTATGGGGAGAACTCCCGTAAGCATGACCAGTGCACTTTTGTGGCATTTGCGAATGCCTTCGTATACTAGTTGCTGTGTTCGATCTTTCTTATTACTTTCTCATCAACTTTTCATTTGTATTGTTTAGCCATTGGGAAAAGATGATTATATACATCAGGTTAGGGTTGGTTGAGGGTGGTTTAGGCCTACGGCCTATTCATCATTAAGGAACAAATGGCCTTATAGTGACAAAGTGAGCGTTTCCCATGGGAGCGAAAAAGGTGATTCAACTATTTTTGAACGGAATAAGATTCCATCCTAAGAAGTGTGGCATCAACAGCACTCTCCTACGATGAGTAGTTTTCTTTCTATGATTTTCCAAAGTTTCGTGCATTGGTGGCGTCTAAGCACGCCTCCTACCTGGACGGGACTCCCCTGTCACCCAGTGTACCGTCACCAGTGCAAACTTTGAAAGATTATAGAAAGAGAGTGCGAAGATATCAAATTTCTTCGAATGGAATCAATTTTCATTTAAGTATATAAAATGAATGGGTTACATCTATCGATACGACAAAATATAATGAACGCACGGTAGTCATTTATCGCGTTATTCAGAACTAACTACCGGTGAAGAAGGAAGGTGACACAGGAAAATTAGGTGCTGCTAAATGAGCGTTCGAACATGAAACATTCGAAAGTTCGATGACTTCAAGAAACACAACTTTCAATTGCAATTTCACACTTTTGACCTCAGAATCGGATTCAGCGCACTTGAAAACCCCCAATTCGCAGTTTTCAGCTCAAAAGACCGTTTAGTTAAGCCAATAAACGGGTAGGAAGATCACGCGTGACCTAGTAGTGCAATGGAGCTGAGGGGTCCCTTCTGGTGGGCGGGGGCCTTGACGTCATCGCGCAAATGAATTTCAAGAGCCGTATTACTGGTCAAATACCCATCATATAGCAACTTTTTGGAAAGCTCTCTCTCAGTTCTTTCTATCTAGCAAATAAAAAAAGAACTATGAAAATTCCCCATTACAGCGTCTGAATCATCGATATCGACGAAATCTGTTTGGCTAATTCAAAGTGTTCATGTCCAATCTAAGGCCAAAATATCACTCTTGGTTCAGTAATGTTCAAAACAATTTACCGTGCGCTCATTCTATTTTGCCGTAACATTTAATACTCCCCAAAATGAATACGTGGGTAACGCTCATTCTGGTTCAATCAAAATGGAATTCATTGGCAATAATCTATCCCTTCATTTCTAACGAATTCGGACCATTATATCGTCATGAATAGGTATTTCAAGAATTTTATGTTTGTGCGAGCACATACGCTTCAATTGTCCAACGGTGACGCGAGCATCCAGACCACCAAACTATACATATCATTCTGACCTACATGTCCAAATAATCTGAATTTTTACTAAGGGATTGTCTACTTGATGTAATGCATTTTTTAGATGCGAGCTTGCGAGCATCCAGATTACCAAACTGTACTCAGTATTCTGGTCTATTCTACCACAGTGGATGTAAAAATAATTGGGGAACAGTATTAAGAAGAATAAAACATATATCAAGCGTTTCTGTTTCTATAGGAAATTGTTTTGCCGTGATTTTTAGAATATTGTACTTTTCATTGTGCATTTCAGATATGGAGGGATTTATTACCAGCAAATGCTAAAACATTTGACCTAATGTTAATTGTAGACTGAATTTAATCTAGTTCTCTTGACACTTGACACTTTCAAGACTGAAATCCTTTGTAAGTGATTGACAACTTTAGACCCGTTTAGGCTGAATCTAATCAAATTCTCATGACATTTTCAAAATTGTGTTTGTTTGCAATTGTTTGCAAATGTTCGAAAATTACGTTACTGTTATTTAAAATTAATATGATTTTCAAAAAAAAAAAATGTTTACATTGATATTCTGTCTGATATTTTTTCCTTTCCCGAGAATGGGGCAAAGACCCGCACTGCGGGGATGTGCCCCATGACTGCGGGGACTTACTCCTTCCTGTGGGGCAAAGCCTCGCAGAGACACAGTTTAAAAAACATTAATTTCTTTCATAATACTAATCACTTAGCGCTGCAATTGCTAGGCGTCATTGCCAAGGTCCTAAACAACTGTCCTAATGAGTTGGTTAAGAGATATTGACCTCATAATTCTTTATAAATGGAACAGAATCGAAAGTGCGGGGACTTAAACTACCCTACGTGATTAAGTATGTTAGTAATTTGAACATGAAGGGGAAAGTTGCCAAGATTTATCTCATTTGCAAATGGTTGACATTACATTTGGCTGTGAAAAGTACCTTCCGCCCCAGTTGATCTCTGTGCACCCCCTGAGTTTCAGGTCAGGAGCCGTCACCTTTCATCATCCTGATCACATTGTCAACTTCGGAATACAAGAAATTATTTTTTATTGCTGGCTATTTTCAAAAATCGATTCCTGACATCTAGTTCTGGCGGGGCCACCAGTATGAGCCTTATAAAAGGAAAACATTTGACAGCGAGTTAAAAGTTCAAATCATCAGGTTTAATAGAACCCAACAGCATAAAATTCACTTTTATTATAATCTACGAACTGTCTGGTGATTATCGAGTAATTATTATTGTTCTTCCGTTGACGAAACAACATCATCACTGTGGGGAAAAGTATTGACTTGAAAAATCATCACCAAGGAAATATTGACAGAACTGGGTAAACTTGTCAACTGACGGGCAACTTGAGAGCTTTCAGTATCATTGAAATGGCTGGGAAGATCTATGTTTGTTGCGATTCCCTTGATATTCAACGTTGTTTGTTGCTAGGCCCACTTTTCACGCAGGACATTTTCAAAATTGACAATGTAGTGGATTTATATATGTTTTACTTGGCGTCGGTAGACCAAGTGGGACATTTATATTCTGATTATGCGGGTTAGTCCCCGTGTTATTCCTGTAAGGAATGTGGGCGAATCAGTCAAGGTCAGCTTGCTTGGCGGGATGAACTGAGAGATAGTTCGTGTCGCAGCCGCGTGGAGCACTGGGCTCGCATAGTGGGTGCTGGGTTCGATCAGTTTGGTACTGAGCCGTTTTGTAATATTCCGGCCTAAGATTTATATCTGTAGGAGGAATATGTGTGTGGGTGGTCTGTGATCTGTGTGTGTGTGTGGTTGAGGTACTGAAAAGTATCCTTCGTTTTTTGTACATTTGGAGTGTATTTGACACTCGGATCGGCCGGGTAGGCTTGTGTCGAATATCGTGGGTATTCGGACAGCTTGGTCGAATCGTAATGATTGACTTCAGAGTGGGTCTGAAAGGTATCCTCGATCTTTTGTATAGGCGAGGCTTGATCTAACGTTTCCTTAGCGAATACGTTAGGTGAGAAGGCGATCTCGTCGTGAGGATCGAGCCTTGCGCCGTCGCTGGGACCGGCGGATTGGCCGGGTAGCCTGTAGGTAGCGCTACGGGGGCTAAGAGGCCCGGCTTCGCCGTCGTCTGCCTCCCCTTGCATGAGGAAATAAGACGGCCGACGTTCCATCGAAATAGACGAGTTATTAGCTCGTTTCGATGCCTCTATGTACAGAAATAGAGGGTTTAGGAAGGTGGACTCGCTTGACAGAGCTTCTTTCCTTTGCTCGTATGTCAGGGTCCTACCTTGTAGTCTTGAAAAAGACTTCCTTGGACGGTAAATTAGAGTGGATGAGCAGAGTAATTTACCGGCGTATCCCAGCGGTCGGTGACGAGCCTAGTGCTACGAAACCCGGGTGATACGGCTCGGAACGTCCCTCGGGCGTACGATCTAAAGAGAATATCGATAGATGTACCGGGTGGCGTCCTGACAGATGAACTACGTTGGGCAATGAGCAGGATGAATAATCACTGGACTCGTAGATGCCAATGCGAGATCTGTGTGGAGAGAAGGTAGGCCTTGTAGAAAGCAGTAGGAAGCCGTTCTTGAGATGAACTCGGGATGCAGAAGGTTCGTCAGCGTAGAGCGTGTAGAAATCTTCGTACTTCGAGGTGTCGTCGTCGAGAGCGGAGAGTAGAATGAATTTCGGAGGGCTCCGAGCGGGGTCTTTATAGGGAGGTGGCCGCCTCCTGCCGCCTCCTGATTGGTCCGCTTAATTTCATTAATTCGACTGTGTAATCTCATTGGCTCGCACATTGTTTTCTCAGTATCTGCGAGTATGATAGCTGAGCTGGTCCTCCGGGGTGCTTACGAGCGTCCGTCGCGGAGCCGACGACCTTGAGTTTAGCCGGGGACCTCGGGTGCTTTCTCTGCGTCAGTTGTTCAGACGGGGTCCCCGGGGTGGCTGCTGGACCAGAGGTGGTTGCTTGCCGCCTCTTGGTTGGTTCGCCTATTGTCTCTCGTGTAATCAGTGTTTCTGATTGGCGAGTAGGCTTGTTTGAATTGTCCTTGTTAGTTTTAGAGGACGTTTGATTTTCTGTTTGAGTTTTCTCGTTCAAGGCGACTTGGTTCGAGATACTTGTCGCATCTCTCTCGCCCAGTAAGTGTCTAGGGAGGTCGCCTTGTATGTTATTAGTTAATATTTCACTTTTGAGAGAGAAATTCGTATTTTCTCTCTGGTGAAATATTTTGTTTGACGGAGTTATAACTCGACGTCTTGTAAATATTTTTGTGTTGTGTCTACCTCTTTTTGGTAGCCCTGAAAAGGGCTGTTGACAAGAGGGGGTGGTTTTCACCACAGGCGCCCCCCTAAGACGTCGTGTTATTAACGACGACGCCGGCTGGGGTGTTTCGAGCGCCGTCACCCATCTCTCGTCGAATTTGGTAGAGGGGACGTGCCTTCTGGCAGATTTTCGGGGAGTCTCCTCCTTATTTTCTGCCTGATTTTTGTTTAGTGACACAGCTTCGTCTGTTTTTAGAGTGTAAGCTGGTTTTATTTGCTGTTTGGGAACTTTTTTTGTATGTTCGCCAATTTGCACTGTAACCGAAAACTTATCTCTTTTAACCACTTTGAATGGTCCCGTGTAAGGACATTGCAGAGAGGTGAGCTGTGTGGGCACTCTGATATAGACATGTGTACATGTATCCAAATTTTTGGGCATGTTTACGGCATATTTCGTATTATTATGTTTAATATGCGTAGGCCGGAAGAAGAGAGGCTCCGAAAGGTTTGTAGGAGTTACAAAAATGTCTCCTGGGAGTGGTACGTCAATTCCGTAAACTTTTTGGAACGGTGTAGTTTCCGTTGCTGGGTCTACTGCCGTACGCATGGCGAGTAGTACTTTTGGTAGGGCGTCGAGCCAATTTTCGTTTTGTGCTTTGAGAGCCTCTTTCAGAGATCTATTTCTGCGTTCTACCATTCCGTTTGTTGACGGTTTGTATGGTAACGTGTGGGTATGTTTTACTCCGAGACGTTCCATAATGGAATTAAATAGATCTGATTCGAATTGTGTGCCTTGATCACTTGTGATGTATTTAGGTACGCCTTTTGAAGCTACCCAAATATTGATAAAGGCGTTTGTGATCGTGGCTGTTTCGATGTTGTTAAGAGGGACTGCCTCTACCCAACCCGTTGCTCTATCGACCATCATTAGAATGTAACGTTTCCCTCCTTTAGCTAAAGGTAAAGGTCCGGTAATGTCAACGTGTACATGTGAGAATTTGTTAGCCGTTTCAAATTCGGAGTAAGGGAGCTTCACGGAGCGAGTGATTTTTGCTCGTTGGCAAGTCTCGCACGCTCGGACCCAGTTGGAGACATCTGCACGGAGTCCGTGCCAAAAATATCTTTGTTTAACTTTATACACTGTAGAGTGTATACCTGGGTGTCCCAAATTGTGAATTTGGCTGATTATTTCTTGCCTTATTTCGTTTGGAATATAAGGTCTTGGGTGTCCTAGGTCTAGGTTACACCAAATTTCTCCTTGCGGAAATTCGACTCGTGTGAGTTTCAATTTGTCCTCTGCGTTAGGAGGAGAACGAATTTGTGCATTTGAAATGTGCAGTAGAAGATTGCACTCTATTGCAGCCGTAATTTGCGAAATTTCGGCTATGGGTGGACCCTCGTCAGTTTGGGTTGAAATCGATTTTGTTTGAATTTCAACTGGATCGAAGGGTCTGGAGAGTGCGTCGGCGACGACGTTGTTCTCTCCGGGTATATGACGAATGTCACTCGTCATTTGAGAGATGCATGTTAGCCATCTTAATCTCATTTTAGAAAAATGTGCATTTTTCTTAAGCATCGTGCCTAGCAGAGGCTTGTGATCTGAACAAATATGAAAAGATCGGCCGTCCAAGTCATTGTGCCAATGAATGCAAGCTTGGTAAACGGCGAACATCTCTTTGTCGAATGATGCTTTATTCTTCCATTGTTCCGGAATTTCTTTACTGAAAAATCCCAATGGTTGGTAAGATTTCGAGCCGTGTTTGTCTGTAATTTCCTGCTCTAGTGCTGCTCCGATGTGTGTGTCGGATGCGTCGCAGACTAATCTCCACTCTGCTGTAGGGTGTGGATGAGCGATATTATGTAATGTAGCTTTAATCATTGCTTGTTTTAAGCTGTTGAAAGCTTTTTCTCTCTCTGATGTCCATTCGATAGGTGTTTTGTCATTTTTTTTGTTTGACTGAATGGAGTCATACAGAGGTTGTGCCGTGTGAGCGAATTTACTTGAGCATGCTCGGTAGAAACCACACATACCTAGGAATCTGCGTAGACTTCGTACGTCTATTGGCCTAGGAAATTGTTCTATGGCTTCTATTTTATCTCGTTTAGGAATTATCCCTTCTTTCGAGATAGTGAAACCTAGGAAATCGACGGTAGGTTTTGAAAAAATGCATTTATCAAAACCTACTCGAAGTCCGTGTTCCCCTAGCTTGTCAAAAATTTGTTTGAGGTGGTTCATGTGTTCTTTATAATTTTTAGAAGCCACCAGGATGTCATCTAGGTATACAAATGCGAAATCAAATTTTCGCATGATGCTGTCCATGTATCTTTGCCATGTTTGAGCCGCTCCGGCCAAACCCATGCTCATTTTCTTAAACTCATAAAGACCGAAAGGTGTAATAATTGCAGTTTTATGAGCGTCATCTGGGTGCATCGGAATATGATAATATGCCGATTTTAAATCTATTGTCGAATAGATTCGTGTATCATGTAAATTCGCTTGGAAAGAGCGAATGTGAGGAGGAGGGTAGGCGTCTTTCTTCGTTTTCGCGTTTAGGAAACGGTAGTCGCCGGTGATTCTCCATGACCCGTCTTTTTTTGGCACACAGTGTAACGGGGATGCCCATTCGGAATCTGATGGTGCAATTATGCCTTCTGAAAGCATTTTGTCAAAAGTACTTTTGACTTGAGCCCGTTTTTCGCCCGCCATGGGTCTTGCTCGGAAGTGTACTGGTGTTCCTTCCGTGGTTATACGGTGGTAAACCCCGTTGTTTTTCCACTTTCCTTGAAGTTTGCTCATATTATCATTGTATTTGTCAATGATAGAGCGAATGTTTTCGTCCTCCGTGATTTGCACGTCCTCTGGTTGAGGGTTATTGTCACGATGAGGGATAGTAGCTGCTATTTGTTCGTCAGTGAATTTTTTGTTCATGACTGCAGCTATTTTTTGATCGGCATAGCTCTTTATTTTATCTTTATAAATGTACTTGTGTTTGACCCGTATTCCGATATCCCAAGACTCGAGGAATGGTATACCTAGGATCGCTAGATCAACTTTCGTGATCATAAAATCGGTGGTCATGTCTCCGAGGCCGATGTTAATTGTCGTGTCAGCTCGCCCTAGTGTGTCTATAGGGGCTCCGTTAGCTGCTGTGAGCTTAACGTTGGACTTACGAATTTTTAAGCCCAATTTTTTTGTGACATTGTGGGGCAGAATGTTCACTTCTGCTCCCGTGTCGATGAGAAATTCAGTGCCATTTAGTTTGCACTTGAAAAAAAGCCTTTTATACTCAGTAGACTGCCGGTGTATAGGCTCAGATACACTGGCAGTTATTCGTTTTCCGAACTCTCTACGTCGGAGGTTGGAACGGTACTTTCTTGTACCGATCTCTGAGTATTTTCGTTTGAAACCCAGGTTTTAGGCTGGCTTATAGTCGCTGCCTTTTTGCTAGTTTTGGAAGCAGTGTTTGCCTTCCAAGTGCAGTGTTCTGGGTCTGCACATTTGCGAGTTTCGTTACCGAAACGTGCGTGGTTTCGACAGACATAGGCCGTCGGTTTGTGAGGCCTACTCTCTACTGGTTGGGGTTTGAACTCAGCTTGTTGTGAGAGGGCCTTTTTGAAACCAGTTTTCATGGGTTTCGGAGTAGATTCTACTCCTCGTATGTTTAGAGAGGTATTCTCTGTTTTGTACGCGTGTAGCGTATCAGCTAGGTCGAGCCGGGCGGTCGTGGTAGGCTGAGCTGCGACCATACCTCGTGCTTCGATGGGTAGAGTCTCGATCCACTTTTGAGTGATCAGAGCCTCTGAAAAGTACCCAACAGCTTTAGAGTACATTTTGTGGTACTTGGTGCTGGGTTTTTTGGCGAGAGATGCGGGGTCCTCGAGTGCGAGGAGCCTGTCCTGTAAGGACAACCCATATTCTCGCTGTAGGCGCTGTTTGGCCTCTTCGTAGGGTGCGTGGGGTGCCGTGAGGTAAGCTGAGTCGATAGCTTCCCTCATTTCTTCTGGTACCCACTTGTATATAGCTGAGAAGCATTCATTCTGCGTTCTCAGGTGTTTTCGCACGCAGTATTGATCGAACTCGGCGAGTGCACGATCGATATTCTTCTTTTGGAAGATTGGTTTTTGATAATCTCCCATCTCCTCTAAAAGTGCTCGAAAGCCACTTTGTGTAGAGGGTTGTTGCATGAGATGTGGGGCGTAGAGGCCCGGCGGGGGTCGCACGCCCGCAGTGGTTCCCTGAAATCCACTAGCTTCATAAGAGGGAACGAAATGCTCCGTGTTAAGCCTGTTCAAAGGCGGGGTCACCATTTGTAGTGGATTTATATATGTTTTACTTGGCGTCGGTAGACCAAGTGGGACATTTATATTCTGATTACGCGGGTTAGTCCCCGTGTTATTCCTGTAAGGAATGTGGGCGAATCCGTCAAGGTCAGCTTGCTTGGCGGGATGAACTGAGAGATAGTTCGTGTCGCAGCCGCGTGGAGCACTGGGCTCGCATAGTGGGTGCTGGGTTCGATCAGTTTGGTACTGAGCCGTTTTGTAATATTCCGGCCTAAGATTTATATCTGTAGGAGGAATATGTTGAGCTTGGTTGAGGTACTGAAAAGTATCCTTCGTTTTTTGTACATTTGGAGTGTATTTGACACTCGGATCGGCCGGGTAGGCTTGTGTCGAATATCGTGGGTATTCGGACAGCTTGGTCGAATCGTAATGATTGACTTCAGAGCGGGTCTGAAAGGTATCCTCGATCTTTTGTATAGGCGAGGCTTGATCTAACGTTTCCTTAGCGAATACGTTAGGTGAGAAGGCGATCTCGTCGTGAGGATCGAGCCTTGCGCCGTCGCTGGGACCGGCGGATTGGCCGGGTAGCCTGTAGGTAGCGCTACGGGGGCTAAGAGGCCCGGCTTCGCCGTCGTCTGCCTCCCCTTGCATGAGGAAATAAGACGGCCGACGTTCCATCGAAATAGACGAGTTATTAGCTCGTTTCGATGCCTCTATGTACAGAAATAGAGGGTTTAGGAAGGTGGACTCGCTTGACAGAGCTTCTTTCCTTTGCTCGTATGTCAGGGTCCTACCTTGTAGTCTTGAAAAAGACTTCCTTGGACGGTAAATTAGAGCGGATGAGCAGAGTAATTTACCGGCGTATCCCAGCGGTCGGTGACGAGCCTAGTGCTACGAAACCCGGGTGATACGGCTCGGAACGTCCCTCGGGCGTACGATCTAAAGAGAATATCGATAGATGTACCGGGTGGCGTCCTGACAGATGAACTACGTTGGGCAATGAGCAGGATGAATAATCACTGGACTCGTAGATGCCAATGCGAGATCTGTGTGGAGAGAAGGTAGGCCTTGTAGAAAGCAGTAGGAAGCCGTTCTTGAGATGAACTCGGGATGCAGAAGGTTCGTCAGCGTAGAGCGTGTAGAAATCTTCGTACTTCGAGGTGTCGTCGTCGAGAGCGGAGAGTAGAATGAATTTCGGAGGGCTCCGAGCGGGGTCTTTATAGGGAGGTGGCCGCCTCCTGCCGCCTCCTGATTGGTCCGCTTAATTTCATTAATTCGACTGTGTAATCTCATTGGCTCGCACATTGTTTTCTCAGTATCTGCGAGTATGATAGCTGAGCTGGTCCTCCGGGGTGCTTACGAGCGTCCGTCGCGGAGCCGACGACCTTGAGTTTAGCCGGGGACCTCGGGTGCTTTCTCTGCGTCAGTTGTTCAGACGGGGTCCCCGGGGTGGCTGCTGGACCAGAGGTGGTTGCTTGCCGCCTCTTGGTTGGTTCGCCTATTGTCTCTCGTGTAATCAGTGTTTCTGATTGGCGAGTAGGCTTGTTTGAATTGCCCTTGTTAGTTTTAGAGGACGTTTGATTTTCTGTTTGAGTTTTCTCGTTCAAGGCGACTTGGTTCGAGATACTTGTCGCATCTCTCTCGCCCAGTAAGTGTCTAGGGAGGTCGCCTTGTATGTTATTAGTTAATATTTCACTTTTGAGAGAGAAATTCGTATTTTCTCTCTGGTGAAATATTTTGTTTGACGGAGTTATAACTCGACGTCTTGTAAATATTTTTGTGTTGTGTCTACCTCTTTTTGGTAGCCCTGAAAAGGGCTGTTGACAAGAGGGGGTGGTTTTCACCACAGACAACATTGTTTTAGTACACGTAAAACAAGTATTATAATGAACATAGTTAAAAGAGCTGTGAATTGAATTAGGTTTGTAATTGTAAACTATGTTACCCAATCACATTTGAAAAATAATTGGTGTAAATTTCCTAATCAAGTGACAATGCATTTTTTATTGCAATGGTATTTTTACAAAGGCCTTTGGATTACAGAAGACATGGCAAGTTCAAAACTTCGCTATGGTTTTATAGTAATAGCAATTGTTCTCAACTTGATGGATTTTTTCATGAAAACGTGGAGCTTCTATCAGTTATATATGAATGATGAATTTTACTTGACTACAAGTCTAGAAATACCGAGGAATTTGTTTCCAAAAATCACTTTGATGATTCATCATTGGGTGATATTTCGACATGCAGATTTTTTCCACGACATGGAAGATTATTTTTCAGGATCAAAGACATCCGGCGAGTTAGTAACCCCTACGTCTTACATCTTTGGGTCACTATCATATTTACTCCGAACCGTCATGGTGGTCATACTGCATCTCCGTACTCGCAGTGAATGGCTTTCGTTCCTCTCGTCATTTACTTACATGTACTACGGATACGTACTATATTCTATAGTATCCCAATTATTATGTATATTGATGAGTATGCACAAGACATTGCTCCAAATCAACGAAAATACGGTTGTGTAGAACGGCATCGAAGAGTAGCGGTGTCGAAAACAGGTGAAATACAAACATTTATGATGATGAACAACGGCGTCGAAAGAGAGCGGCGTATAAAATAAGGCATTATATATGGTAACGCTCAAGTAGAAAATTTGCCCCTGTTTTAGACGCCGTTCCTCTTCGATGCCGTTCTATGTCGCATAACCGTGTCGAAAGTTTTAGGTATGAAAACTCCACGCGTGTAGCGCCGTCGAATATCAACCGCGTCGAAAAGGTGAACAGGAATAATTAGAGGTGGATACTAAACACAATTAGACAGAGGCCTGCTTTGGTGATGTAACCCGCAATACACCTACGATTTGCTGCTATGTATAACTGAATGATGTAAGGTGAATGATGAAGTGTGCCAAATTTCATTACGGAAGCTGTTCTTCGGCTCCAGTATTCCCTATTTTATACACGGTTATTCTTCGATGCGGTTGTACACTACATTGAGATATGTATGAAGGCGCTACAGGGTTGTTTAGTAATGAATTGACCAACCATTGTAATAGACCGAGAAAAACTTTTTTTAATCCCTCCCTTCAAGATTTGTCGGTTCCCACTTAAGGATAGGTGGATTCCATAAATCTAATAAATTGAAACCCGTCCAAATCTCTTTTTCCGAATCTACTAGACCAAAAATCTTACAATGGCTGGGGATGTGTCTGCAACATCGGCATCATTTTCGATAAACCTTGAGCGGTGAAATTTAAGGAGTGAAAAGTAAAAAGTTCCAGTCTGATCACAGCATGATCGTATGAGCGAATTTTTGTAAATTAACGTACCTACCTACTATATTATGTTAGATTGTTTTGAAAATTAAGGACTTTGAGGGAAAAGAAATTGTTAACTACCTACCAATTTTATGGCAAAACTCGTGCTAAATAATTTTCTGCGATGCAAAAAGAAATTTTGGATTTTTAACTTTTCTGCAGTTTTTATCGATTTTTTAGCATATTTTAATGAAATTAAGAACATTTTTCAGCATAATTTTGTAAATGAATTGTTTAATGTTCTATTTTATATTTAATAAACTTTATCTGAGTAATATCCTGCTAAAAAATATAAATTTAACAATTTGTATCCCTTTGTAGTCATTCAGTAATTTCTTTTAGAATTTTTTGAAATTTGATCAATTTAATGTAGGTACTCAAAAAGTGCTGGTCAACGAATACATCCTTACGTTTGGAAACCTTGATTTTTTGGCACAAGAACGGAATTTTTATCTCAATCCTAAGGAGAATTATCGTCTGGAATGAAACATAAATATATAAAAACATTTACAATGTATAAATATTATGAAAAAGTGTTCAACTCTGGGATTTTTTCTTACCTATGCTTCAAAACGGATTTCAATGAAGACATTTTTTAAAAAATTTCCGAGCCATTGCAATAGTTCACTTTCTACTTATGGTATATGAACCGAATCCCAGCGATTTTTTATGTCGATCAGGGTGGTCGTTCCGCTCATCACTTTACAGACAGACTGACAAACACTCATGTGCTTTCAGGATTCGGGCCCCATAGCAATGGGAGGTCTGGAATAATGTTTCAGGCCGATTGCATAACATCCCTTTTTTACCCTTACGGGATGCTGGGGAAGTAAAAATGGTGCAAGTGAAGCATGGCC
Source organism: Adelphocoris suturalis (assembly GCA_030762985.1). NCBI lineage: Eukaryota > Metazoa > Arthropoda > Insecta > Hemiptera > Miridae > Adelphocoris > Adelphocoris suturalis. The sequence goes on from CM061043.1 coordinate 29,082,447, forward strand.
AGGTGTTAGGTAACTATTTTATCTAATCAATGTTTCATTGCTTACTTACTTCATTGGTTACTGTCATGCAGGCCAAGACCATATGAGCCTTGTTTTTTACTTCATATTATGTCAATTTTTTTTCAAACTTTGAGCTCAGGTTGCTTAGAAATCCTAAACTATTGAATTATGTTGAACTATTTGATTGTGAGAGGTGTGGGGGCGATCTGTCCATCCGCCACTTCCTGGAGGACTGCCCAGACCTTATGGACCTCCGAGTCTAGCGTCGGCCCCCTCCGTGGGTTGACGTTTTATCCGGACCAGACAAGGTCCGATCCCTGTTGTCGTACCTGAGAGCCGCTGAGCTCTACTACAAACTGTGATATCAGATGTATTTTTGTACAATCTAGTCACAGTTTTATTCATTTTGCTAATTATATATAGTGACATATATATTTAGTTATTAGCCTATCTTGATCTAATCTTAGTTGTATTATTTTGTTTTTGAGGTTTTTTATCCGCTTTGGCTAAACAGTGGCCATCACTGTTCCCCTCCGATTTGCCAGTAGAGTCCATCATGTCACTCGGTTTGATGTCGGAGGGCAACATGATGGCCCCCTTTGGAATGTGCTACTTGCAGTGTCAGTTTGGATTATGTTGAACCATACCCGTGCCGCCATAAGGGCAGTCCTGTATCTGAGGTCCCTTCCTCGTCCTTATTATGGGAAAAGAGTTGAAATAATCTCAATTAATAGCATTTTGTATAAATACGAAACCCCTATTATGGTTCATTTTATGGGATCTATGCACTACTTTTAGTGGTTCGCTTCATAATGTAGCTTAGGACATAACTGCTATAAGTAATAATTTGGTTTTCAGCTTTTTAGCGAATTTTCAAATAAAAAATGAGCAATTTCAATGGCTTGACCATTTTAAAAGTGGGTTTGAAGGGTCAGGGTACAATTAATTCCGTTTCGTACATCAAAGAACACAATAACGAATTTTAACGTCGTAGATATATATAAATTAATGTGTAAAAACAAATTTCACAGATATAAAGAACAAAGAAAAAATTTAGATATTTCGCTGATTAAGCTTGATCACAGAAAAAAATACGACTGGGCATTGTTTGCATGACGATACTTGTTAACAGTCTTGTTGCCTCGTTGCTTGCATTCATGGAGATGTTAACATTATGATCTTCATCCTGATGCTTTCATTCAGTCTTTGAGACCGGGTGCGCGATTTACACCCAAGATGGTCCTGTGGGCTCGTTCTGAATGTTGCAGAAGTCTATCATTACTTTTCTGCATGATTAATTGTTTAATTAGGTATGTATTTAATTATTATGATTAAGTTTATCATTTTATGATCGACCTAGAACAAAGAATTTTACCCTAAGTTCATTAGTTTCTAACTTTATTCAGTTGGTTGCTGCGTTTTATGAACCAGTGATCTATTTGCACAACGCAGAAGGACTGTCAATTAGAGAAACAATAATTATTTCTGTTCTAGAACCAAAAATTTCAACCATGTATCATGTTTTCTCCTCGATATTGATTCGAAATTCTATGAAAACATCAGAAATTAACAAGCGGTTGCAATCATGTTCACAATATCAATTATTGAGAATGATCACCTGTGTGTAAACAATTATTTATATAATCATGCTCATAACTCAGTTTGTTGGACACGCACTTCGCCGTAGTTAACATAATATTGTTTGGATAAATCGAGAGCTTTCGAACGAATGGTCAACGAATTTTGTGGGATGAAAAACGACGAAGTACCATTTCCCTAGCAACGACTCGGTTGTAGGCGGAAATCACTGTAATTAATTTCGTGCGCGGAAAAAAATTGACTCGCAAAATTCGCTAGGACCCCAGGGCTAAAACATGATACATGTTAATAAACCTTTGTGTAATGATTTGCAGCTTTTTGGTATTCGCACCGATAAAATTAACTGATAAATCATTCAACTGTCACAAAAAAAAACTACCAACGACATCAATAGGTTGGAACAGCTTCTGAAGAGCATCACGCACTCACATAATATATCACTCATTTATCGCACACGTGTATTACATTTTCTTCCTCAAATTCGTCGAAGGAAATTCCAGGTTTTTGTCTCATCAACAGGTTTAATTTCCATTTAATGACAACACAAGTATATCTATATTCAATAAATTTGTTCAAGTCATAGGTATGCAACAGTAACGTAAGACCATGTTGTGTGCATAGCTTAGAGCTTATCTAGCGGTTAGAACGATTTTCAACATCTCAATCGATGTTAAATGAATTTCAACATCCCAATCGATGATGCAATGCATTAAAACTTGAAATTTCCCGTTTCTTCCTCTGTTTTATTAGGGCAGGATTTCCATGGCCTAGAAGCTAGAAAAAAAAATTACATCCTTTTTAGGTTTACTTGGTATCCCCCCCCTCTGAATAAAATCCTGGGCTCGCCCCTGCAACCTTATGTATGGCGTCTTGTGGCGTACTTAATTATAAGCAAAACTAGCTGCTGATTGTTTCTAAATTCCAAGGGAAATAAAATAATTCAGAAATGAAAAATCACACATTAAATAAATATATTTTGAATCTTTACATAAATAGCATTGATATTGCTAACAAGTCACCTATGTATTGTAATACATTACTAGGTAGGTAATTTGTGAATTTTTGGAGATCTCGATTTTTGAATATGTTGGCCCTTAATTAGTACCCTTTAGGGTTGATCAAAACTGATGCCGATGTTACTGGCACATCCCCGGCCGATGTATGATTATTGAGCCATATTTCATAAACTTTGGTCCTGTAGTTTTGGAGAAAAGCTCTGGACAACGGGGCGCGCAGACGGATTATTATTTATTTATTTTTTTTTTTTGGATTCTACGCATCTTAGAACATAAACCGAAAAATGTTAAGGGGGGAGGGAGGGGGTTAAAGTGTTTCTTGGTCGATTACAAAGGTTCATTTATTGAAAATAATAAACCAAAAGTCTGTCATGTTGGGTGTGGCACAGCTTCCTCGTATCCGTAACCGGAATGTATAGATCATAGAGAAAAAAATTATGGTGCAACATCAGTGTGAATATAGAAGATAATTTGATGTTACTCAAGAAATAGCAGACCATTCACAGCCTACACCACACACTCCCTGAAAATGTAAATGAAATCTGATGAAAACCGTGGCATATACTTGTTAGAAGTATTTCAAATTCGCGCATGCGCAGCAGCTACTAATGATACAATCATGTTAAAATTGATATAGAATAAAATCGTGTTCATTACGGTTTCAACATTACAAGGATCTGAGGGCACACGACAGACACGCAACAGAACTTGTTTAGAATGGTCTAAAACGTAAAATGTGCTTGTAAATTCTAATTTTGGATACAACAAATTTTTCATCCGCCGAAAGTGAAATCACAATGCTTCCGCTACCTATAGGTAGACTCAAAAGCAACAATTAAAAAAATATATTTATATTAACATCTTCAAAACCTAGCTAAATACTTCATTCTGCAAAAATTAACTCAGAATCCACAGAATTTACAATCAAGTTACAAAAGCTTTTTACCGCTACCATTATTGGTCACTGTGATAACCACAATTTGTAGTAATTTTCATTGTATGTTTTTCAAGGAAACATCTCCCTTGCTCATTCTAAAATAAGATGATCACACACATACATCGTTTAAAATAGTATTTAAATAACCAATGATATCAGGAAATGGGTTTTTGATAGAATAACACTTTGTTTAAAGAATATAGAAACATTTAATGGGAGCTTGTAACTAGGGAGAGTGTTTAAAACGAACTGAAGCTTGCTGGGACGCCTCGGGAAGCCACTGGGCTAAGGTATGTGGGGAGGAGAAGGGAGGGGAGGGGGGCTTAAGACAATGGAGTCCCATTGATTGATTTCCAGGGGAAGATTTGTTCCCATTCGGGAAATAATTAAAGAACCTATTGGCGAGGCCGTCCATTTACATTTACCGTAGAGAAAAATCTTTACCAAGGATAGCCCGAAAAAGGCGGTCAAATCACAAAGGGGGTTGATCAACCCACCCAGGTATTCCGACAGTCCAGCAGAAGACATCCAAGAAAAGATGAAAAAACTCTACGCCTAAACGCAATGATTCTGCAAGTAGAATCAGATTACGATTAAAAAAAAAAGAAAAAAAAAAAAAAAATGCAAAGCAAAGCAAGCTCAAAAGACACATTATCCCAGTTTGACGATGGATGTCATCGTATGAGGGTGGAGGAAATGTTTTAATCCCATGCCAGAAGTACAATTAAAATACAACTGTTGAATAATATCCACAATTATAAAATAAAGAACAACCTTAAAGGGAGGTATGAGATATGTACAGAGGTAATGTATAAGAACTGTAAAACGAATCAGTGAGAGTCTGATAAAAATTGTCAACGATAAATGAAAAATAAAAAATTAAGACTACGAAAAAATTGAGAAATTATAAAAAATACTGGAAAATTGAAATGTAAACGCAGAAAAATATTACAAGTAAGTCATAAAATTAAACTAGAGGTATTAAGTGAAAAAATGGAATAAAGAGTATTAAAATTCAAAGAACTTCTACAACAAAAATGTGTACAGAGCTCAATACATCAAGTTCAATGGAGATTATAAATAATAATTGCATGGTAAAGAACTATAAGCTGACAAAATATTAGTATTGATACAATATTCAACAATTAGACAATTCAATAAATAAACTACTATACAGGTTGGGTGTGACATTAATTTGGGAATTGGTTTGACATGTTGGGACCCTTTGGAAGAGGATCGGTTCTTCACTTCCACCGGGGCCATGGCGAAGACTTGCCCGAGGGACAAGGAAGCCCAACGGTTCAGGATAAAGGAAAGGAATCCACCCAACCCCTCACTATATACATTTATATGACTTATGTTAGTTTATAGGTAACGGACACAGTCATCTCAGGAGCAGGTGTAGTCCACTTGTCCACCAATTATACCGGTATTCCTTTACTTTGAAAAAATGTTAGAACGTAGACAAGAGCTGGGGAAAAAATAAACAATATTGAAGAAACATATATGTTTCAGTTAATGTAAAATCGCCAGTGCATATAATAGCCCAGTCAAATTAGACCAAAAAGAGAGAAATAGGAGAAAAAATTCATAGTAAAGAAATTTCTTCACCACGCTCTTCCTTCACACGTAGTAAATCATATCTCAAAAGTCCCCTAGTATGGGGGGGCTCGACGAGGGGGGGGGGGGGGGGGTTTCTCCTTTCTTTCAACTTTTTTCGGTTTTTTGCCTATAACTTGAAAAGTAATTAAAGTAAAAGTAATTCTAAGTCACCCAGAAGCTACATACGAATGATTTCTGCGTAAAAAGAGCATAAAGGCCTTTTTGATGAGTTTTTGAAATTATACCTACTTTTCAACGCGCTCTAGCGGCGGAACGCCTAATCGTACAGAATGAAGTCAGAAGTGAAAATTGTAGGAAATTTTATACACTTTAATTCTGGTAATAGTAAACAAGTCGCTAGAACGCTTACTTTTCGAGTTATAGGCAAGAAACCGAAAAAAAAGGAGAACCCCCCCCCCCCCCTCCCTCGTCGAGCTCACCCCCCATACTAGGGGACTTTTGAGATATGATTCAAGACGTGTGAAGGAAGAGCTTAGTGAAGAAATTTCTTTACTATGAATTTTTTCTCCTGTTTCCTCTAATTTGACTGGGCTATAAATAAATGATAAACTATAATCAATTCTTACATATAACGGACAACAAGATTCTATGTCCAAAACAGCTCCACAATGGAGAATCTTTGCCTGCAAACACCACACCAAGGGTGGCTGCTTGCCAAAACTGCTTCGGCACAACGCAAGCAAGAGCTAGAAATCAAAGTAAAACAAATGGAATTAATTAAAACCGTTGAATGTATGTAAATGAATTGTAAATCTGTAACTTATTTCATAAAGGTTGAAAGTGTTCGGAATTCACTGTATTTCCATAGTACAGCAAACATTTTTGTCTGCATTTAATCACAATACTTTTTTAAACTACTTGTCGGAGAAGATTTCCTTCAATCATCATAAACATTTTCATATGAAAATCATCAATTTATTGCAATGTTGCTGTTTGAGCAGCAACTACGAAAATGCTGTGCACAGTTACCTAATACAGTTCATAGTATATAAACTAATAATTAGAACATTTTTTTCACACAAACTAATATATATATATATATATATATATATATACAGGGTGATTCCCTCGCAGATGCAAAAAAAAAATTTGGGTGAAATGACATAAAAAATGGAGTAAAATGCTGCCCACTGCATATTTTTATCTCAATCCGTTCTCGAGATATGATTTTTTAAAGGTTTTTTCAGGAAAACCGTGTTTTTTTCCTTTTAAACTCAGATTTCTCCACTTTACTTCATTCAATTTTAACTTTTGACCACATTTTCGAAATCGGCATTTAATTTACTATAAGAATAGTGTACTTGGGTTCTTAAAAAGTACCATCCAAAGGCCCTCACATCAGCTCAAACATTGACGATTTTGAAAAAAGAATATTTCTGAAAATCTTTAAAACTTTACTACTCTTCCAAAACGAATCCTGGAAACTGGCAAATCTCATGAAAACTGCTTCGTTTAATACTGTTTCCAACGGTATAATCAAGTTTACTTTTATTTTGTTATTTAGTGGAGAAAATCATGTTTTAATGTTGAAAAATGTGGGTTTTTCAATGAAATTGTTGGTTTTCTCGAAAGATGACCCTCCATGAACCTACGAGTATGGGGTCGGTTTCTATGCATTTTTTCACGCTGTATCGAATGGTAACATTTTTAGATCTCTCCAACTCGTTATAACCGAGTTTTACACTTAAAATCGCAAATGTTAAATTTGTTTGTTACGATTAAATGTATGTGTGTTATAGGGTTAAACTTGTTAATTAAAGTGTAAAACTCGATTATAACGTAGTTGAGAGATCTGCAAGAGTTTCCATTCGATCCAGCGAGAAAAAATACATAGAAACCGACCCCATACTCGTTGGTTCATGGAGGGTCATCTTTCGAGAAAACCAACAATTTCATTGAAAAACCCACATTTTTTAACATTAAAACATTATTTTCTTCCCTAAATAACAAAATAAGTAAAGTAAAGTTGGAAAGCATATTAGATGAAGCAGTTTTCATGAGATTTGCCAGTTTCCAGGATTCTTTTTAAAAGAGTAGTAAAGTTTTAAAGATTTTCAGAAATATTATTTTTTCAAAATCGTCAATGTTTGAGCTGGTGAGAGGGTCTTTGGATGGTACTTTTTAAGAACCCAAGTACACTATTCTTATAGGAAATTTAATGCTGATACCGAAAATGAGGTTTAAAGTTAAAATTAAATGAGGCAAAGTGGAGAAATCCGAGTTTAAAATGAAAAAACACGGTATTCCTGAAAAAAAACCTTTAAAAAATCATATCTCAAGTACGGATTGAGATAAAAATATGCGGTTCGCGGCATTTTACTCCATTTTTGATGTAGTTTCACCCAAAATTTGTTTTGCATCTGCGAGGGAATCACCCTGTATATATATATATTTCGGGAAATGTTAAAATCCAGGATTGTATTACGGAAGCCCCACACGTGTTTATTAGTAGTCATTTTCATGAAAATTAAGATGGAACGAATGGTACAGCTTCTAAGTTGACCTTGGTTAAGAAAGTAAACTTCTTACACTGTTTCCCCTTCAACTACCAGTTTCCCTGAACTTTCAATTTATTTTCGAATTTGAAGTTGCTTTCAACATTCGCTAAAATGGAATTAGTAGGTCCATGTGGAAAATAATCGCAGTTCACAAGGCAAAATTTTCGTAGGAAATTTCACAATCGAATCACCAACTAGGTGACAGAAACTGAATGTGTTTAATACAGAAAAACTAGCCCGTATAGTTAATAAATAGATAGTAAGTAGCAAAGGATTTTACCACTTCTCTAATCTTATTTCACGTGCTACTTACACTAAATGTCGGCATGGCATGTTCAGGACATTCCTTGGATTCAGGAGACATATATCGCATCTCAACCGTCTGTTCATTACTTCTAAATCCATCCTGTAACATACATAAATGGTTACTCACAAGTATGATAATGATCCATATAACACAAATGCAATCAATTGCTGAAATGTAGGAAGAGAGAAAAGGTATTGCATTATTGAGCGATTTGGAATCATTTGGATGACAATAGGTTTGGTTGAACGGTCACTTCAGGTACATATTTTATTTCACAAAGTCAAGGGAGATAGCACCGATACTTTTTGGAGTGAATATTAGACGTGCTACGTTTAATCTGCAATGCGTTGGACAGTACAGACAAAAAGTTGAGGGAAACGTAGCATCTGGACCACCCTGCACAGCCTGACACACACACACGCAGGCACGCACACACACACACACCCTCTCCTACAAAATGTCATCAAAATCGGATGAAAACTGTGGATGCTTGATACAAGGATTTCATAATCGTGCATGTTTACACGATTATGAAACGTGCATGTTTACGTGTGTTCTGAACTTACTCTTCAGATGAAGGATTCTCCACATTCAGATTTGAACTGGGAGCAGCTGATCTCTCCAAACTTGGGACTGGCCTGTACAAAAAAAGAAAAAATACGACACACCTTGAAAATTTTGTGCTATTTTATACTACTTACATGTTTCTACATTCGCGTGAATGTGAAAGCAAGCGGATAAAGCGAGCATGATCACATGCTTACCTTTTTACGTTCATTTTTCGGCAAGTTTCTCTGAGAACACGAAAATGATAACTCCTACACAGACTGTAACGTGACTCCTACGTAACGGAGAAAAGACCAGCTGGTACTCACCTGGTACACAGCTGATGTCCTATCTGCCTAGAGGAACTCGTCGTTGGGTGTCCAACCGGCTTCCGCTTGAGGCGCTCGAGCACATGTAGCACAGTACCTAATGTGATTGTTCACACTCTGATGAGGTCCACCACGGTCTAAGAAGTAGTTAGCTTAACCCTTTGAGGACTCCACACGAAATGGTCGTCCAAACTAACCGTGCCTGTAGGACTCCAGAAGATATATTCATTCGCAAGCGGCTGTTCCCTCAGGACTCCAAACGAATTTTTTGTTCGACATTAATTTTCAAATAAGGGAAGGCGAAACTCACTCTTCTCTCACTGATAGCGCTTCCTACCGGCAACCTCACTATCTACTTGATTGTAACAACATCCGCTAGAGGTTTTATCATCAGTTGAAGTGTATTTTCATTTGATAACCTGAGCTGTTACGGTGTGAACCCTTTTGGGAGGCACGGTGGGCCAAGTTTTGATCATTTGGTAGGTATATATGGGGCTTGATAATAATTGTAGACCAATGATCTGCGTAGAAGGGCTATCTATCTAATTCAGAAACAATATACCTTTGTGTAATAATTTGCAGCATTCTTGTAATTAGTTCAATTTAATGGGCTCAAAAATTCTGGCCAACAAACTCATCCTTTTGTTTGGAAAGCTTCATATTTTTGCCTAAGAACAGAATAGCTTCATTTTCTACAAAAATTCGCTAAAAGAATATCGCATAGTACACACATAGCTAAAAATAATCACAATCATACGTTAAAAATTTTAAACCGATAACTAAGTTATGAAAATGATATATTAATATCGAAGTAATAATACAAAGGAAAATAAACAGAGGGGGGGCTGGACCCACGAACTGAAAATTAATTAAGTATCTACCCACCTAGATAAAATTGATTATAAACTCGATTTCGTGGTTACAGTAAAACGCCATTGGTGGGTAAAACTCCATTGGTTTTATAACGCCATCACTTGTTTTTCATCTTGTATACTCAACGTTCAAAAGTGCCACTCCGTTGGTCGAGCGCCACAAGCAGAAGCTAAAATCGACACCCAACGTATAGTCCCAGAGGAAGTTGGTTACGTGGTTGGTTACTAGTGGAAAGAGTTGTTACAAAGAAAGGCTATGTTGCCTTCCCGTGATCATGAAATTGATGATTCCATGACTGGTAAAGTTTACACTTCCCATGTCAGAAACTGGAGCATACGCAGTAGCTATTATTGATACAATCATGTTTACATTGATAGGATATGATCAATTCGTTACTTCCCCAATATCTTCAATTTTTCTATTGAGCGAAAAAGGACGACGACGAGGGCGTGAGAAAATTATGCTAGGTAGAATTTACGTTTTCACATGCGCAGAGTTAAGCCTAGTACGCACTGGGATTCTTTGTTCAGACTCTTTGTCGCGGAGCTGCGTCTCGGACTCATTTTCTGGCATCCGGGAAGCTCAGCGACATTGAGTCTTGCATCTCGTGTGTTGCGTTTTAGTAGTTTTTGAGTCCCATGCGGAATGGGATTCTTTACACAATGTCGCGCAACATTGAGTCAGAGCGTACGTGAATATCGAACAAAGTGGGCCTCTCACCAGTGTATCATCGTTGTTATCGCTTTGTAGTTATCGTTGTCATACTTATAGCTAAAAACGGGTAAAAATTGTTAATTTTTTTAAGCAGAATTTTAGTCAAAAGAACTTTATTACCAATAAACTAGGAAAACTGGAAATTTGCGCTGAAAAAAGCAGGTACTTAAATTTCATTAATATTTGTCAAAAATTGATAAAAATAGCTACAAATCAAATACTTATAGCTTCATTTTTTCGAAAAATTCGCTGAAACATTTTTTGAATTGCCGAAAATTATTTAGAACAAGTTTATTTGCCACAAAATCGGTAGTGAACATTTCTTCCTAGTTAAAATCCTAAATTTTCAAACAATTTAACAAAATATAATAAGATAATTTACGAAAATCCGCTCATACGATCATGTTGCATGACTGGAACTTTTTACTAACTTATTAAGTCGTCTTATAAAATCGATTTTACATCAAATAGCTGGATTATCCAATCAACGCTGTTTCCAACGGTGGTCATATTTTTGATTTTACAGTGATCTCAAGTGGAGTTATGGTCGTTTGAAGGTAGAAAAAATATCTTAAAAATGAAATTACTCAGAAAAACAAAGCATTGAAATAAATCTCTAACAAGTACTTTCGATCAGAAATGAGCTCTACAATTGATCCATGAAGCACCATTACACCCTTCTTAGTGGTTGGCGCAGATGGGCTATCTAATGCAGATCTAATAAAATATCATGTAATAATTTTTTGCTTTCTTCTTCTAGTCTTCTAAACAGTTTGCTTCAGTTCAGGTCACACTCTCATCTCTACTCTAGACACTCTCGGAACCTCTTCCCCCCTTGTCTATGATGTCCTGTAGGCTGCAGCAGCTTTGTGGCTCCTCCACAAAAGATGATAATGGCCTCACGATATGGAAAAAACCGTTAAAAAAACCGAGTGTTAATGAAGGATCCACGCATCCACCAACGCGCTGGTTTTTTTTTTTTTTTTTTAGTAGCATTTATTTTACTCCGTAGAGCTATGTAAAGTGCTACTGCAATCCCCGAAAGCACGACCTCGTTCGACACGGCTCAGGTTCAAACTAGATGCGTACACGATTTGCAGAGCGACAATGTCGCGGGGCAAAGAATCTGAGACATGAATCCGAGCGTCTACAACAAAGAGTCCGAACAATGAATCCCAGTGCGTACTAGGCTTTAAGTATAGACTGAGGAAATATGAAACTGATAGGGGACTGTCTACACCATAGCCCGCACATTCCCTAAACACACACGACACAGAACCAAAGTTGTTCAGAATTGTCTAAAACTATGCTCTAAAATTTCTATTTTGGAGACCAACAATTTTTGTTACCCACCTAGAGGTAGATTTGGAAGCAAACAAATACGTATTCATCCAGATTCTGAGGATACATTCATAACTAGAGTTTCCAAGTACTCCACAATTCTTCTAAGTCAGTAAACATACCCCGGTTGAAGCGTTGAAATTTCTGGAGGGGAAAAATTGCTGTTGGCGGTAGGGGAACTCCGTGCAACTCCCCTCCTTGATGCTCTTCGATTGGAGAGACCTCCTCGAGCTCTTCTGCCTCTGCCAGAGAAAACGCCGCGTGTCCCTCTGCCTCTGCCACGGATTATGTCGAGGGCCTCTCTGCCTCTCCTAACTCTCCTTCTCCCTCTTGAGGTGTCTGGTCTTGCTGGGATCTCATCATTTCCAGAGTTATCTAAACAAAAGCTGCTATGTTACAAACACCCTAAGAAGTCTTAGTGTCATTCAACAATTCGAGGATAGGTATTACTACTTTTTAGCGAATTTTCAAAGAAAAAACGAGCTATTTAGATTAATTTTTAGTTTTACAGGTGGGTTCGAAGGCAGTACGGCTGTAATAGACCCTTCTCTACGATAATGGGTTGAAGATTAAAACAAGATTTAAGGTACTGACTGCAGTGATCGAAACTGAAGCCTTCAAACTCGGTTTTGCGAGATTGATTCATTGTGGAACAACAGCATGAACTCACTAACAACTTTCTTCATTTATTCATTTAGAAATACGCCAGTCTAGAATAGAGCTGTAAAACCCCTTCTGACTTTGGTTAAACAATTTTATTGCTACTGTGGTGAATTTACTGTGGTGAAATAATGGGGCCTGAGCAGCCATATTTATTCTACTCGTGGTGGGTGTCCCGGGGGCGAAGCGTCTTTTCCCCTCGCGGTTTCAATGTCGTTTGTTATGAGGCAGTCCGACGTCTTTTGTAATATATTATTTGGTGGTAAATTCACCACAGCTACTTTTCCTCGGTTCTGGCGTAAAAATAGTTACTCTAACACCCTGAAAATTCAAACTGCAGCAGACATCCTAACAAGCATTCCAATAGTTAAGTACAAGGCCAATATTGCTTAATCAGCCGAAAGGCTGAAATCGAGAATTCCATCAGCGAAGTCATGAACAGATTTTGTGCGAAATAGCTTGAAGGCTTGGATTTCAAGTTTTAGGAATGAATAATCTCACGAAAAATATGAAAAATGATATGTTGCTACTGTGTAAAATAATGAATATTAAGAGTAATGCTTTATTATTAAAATATTATGCCTAATTATTACTACATACTTATTCCCCACTACTTATCAGCATGAGTTTTCTTACAGGTACTTCAGTTTCGTATGAACAAGGTTCTAATTTAGGTTTCAGTGTGTCTGTGAACCAGCAAGATTTTACACTATTCACACGTTTAACTAACTGCTTAACTGCAAAACAAAAACAATGCTTTGGTATTGTTTCAACCACGGTATACATGGATACATCATGGAGCAATGCATCCCTTACCTAGAGCCATACTTTTTAGCTTTCACATACCACAGGTTTTCCCTCACTTTTCCAGTTGGGGGCCACCCTGTGCTGTCATCCCCCCGACTTCTTTTTGGAAAAGCCCTTCCTAATGTTTGCTGTGAAAAAGCTTGTTTAGACTTAACCATGATTACACCTCTCCCACTTCCCCTTATTTCACCACTAGGCATTTCTCCACAGCTAAATCAGCTGGGTGAAAATAACAATTATCACTTAACTAAGGTTTGTTCAGGATACAGCAAGCGCGATCATCATCCTTACCATTTCCACTTTCAACATGCTCCCGTAAATTACAATTTATTGTTTTGTAATTTCATTTAGTTCTGTGACCAGGACTCAATGTATTTATTACAAAAGAAACTGAAACTAACATTTACCACTTCCTCACCATATGTGCCTTTACATACCACTTAATATCTTTGTGACTTATAGTACTATATATTTAAACAGTAGTTATTTATAATCTTTGACTGTTGCCCCTTCATGAGAAATGCTTTCACTACGCCACTGTAACATTTGATTCATTCTGGTGCTAAAGTATCAACATTGTCTAGCACAATGTGCGTAGGTACATTTCCTTGCAATTCCATTTTTGGAATGTTGAATGTAAGCCATGCGATTCTCAAAACTGCTTAGGTACCTCCTCACAATATGGTTAAAGAATTACAGAAATGAAATCAAAACATACCATCTGAACTGTCGTCGGAATCCAAAGAATCATTGCCAGGGTTTTGGTTGGATTCAGGAGGGGGTGCCAGAAATTCTTCTTCGACATTGTCCTCCATCCTCAGTCCTGAGGCATGAGTTGTCCTCATGATATTCGCGATGTACTCTATGTACTCAAATGAGCTGATACGTCCTTCAATCAGTTTTTTCTGAGCTCGTTTTATGTTTTGATTGAGGAGTAGGTATTTGCGTGGAGGATTTCTCGCAATTGCAAAACTGTTTTGAGCAGAATGAAGTTTGCGATGATAAACGTCCTCCACTGTTCTTAATCGATCTGAAAATGGGGTGACGTACATCAATATCGAGGATTTGATTTTACAGAAACAGCTAAATGGTATTACTTCCCATACAAAACATAATTACACATGAGTGTATTGTGCATTCTACATAACATTGTCAATGTACGAGGAATGCATGGTTGTAGGGGTAATCACCCGGTCATTATACTCGCTGCATCTCGTCACAATTGCTGGAAGAGAATGGAGGGGAAAAAACATGGCATCCTAATCAGCTTTTATCAGCCCAAAAACAAAAATCCAGCATTTTTATCTTACGCTCAGGAGGGCGTGGTCGTAGATTCGAAGTTAAATGTTCACTTTCTCACGTGGGCTAGACAATAAAAGGATGCGGGACATGATGAAAGTATGTGCAAACGTGAAATCCTTCCATCACACATTTTTTCTACCAGTTCTTTTAGTTAGCCTTACATTATTGCCATAGATTGTGAAAAATGTAGGAGTTATGTACAAACTTACCTAAAAATGACCATAGGGATCCATGATGCTGGATCATTTGTCCAAGCATGTGGTTAAATGACTCATGGTCATTGTTTGTTCTTCTTACTTGGCCCCAAACACTCAGATGTCTTGCTTGTACTCCTGAAAATATGAAATAGTATTACCTATGTGAATGGAATGAATCTTTGTAGTTCATTACATTACACCTGGCACACAGTGTGACGTCACAAGCGCGAACTTTGAAAAATCATAGAAACAAAACTAATCAACGTAGGAGAGTACAGATGGTCTCAAATTTCTTTGATTGGAATCTACTTTATTTTAAACTTATATAATGAATTCGTGGGTAACGCTCATTACTCAACAAATTATGAAAAATTAGCTCAACATTTCCGATGGGACCATTGCACTAGCCAACTATTTTCTATTGCCTGTTGTTTCTATTTCATTCCATGTACTCCATTAACTTCAAAATTGACAACGCATGACAACTTGACAGCAGTATGTGTTACTGCTCACCTCTAATCCATTGACGTTCCATGTATTGAAAGAAAGACTCCATTTCTGTGAATACATTATGGCGCATAGCGTAAGATATAATTTCGCTTAGGGCCTCTTCAATTCTTTCAGGTGGTAGACATGGTAAGGCCATACACAGCCTTACTGATTTGGCTATGGGTCCATCGGGGTTATCTGTTTGAAATGGTCTTAAACCTAGTCCCACAGATCTGCGAACCATGCTCTGAAATAACAATCAGAAAAAGTCACAGAACACGTGTTACAAGATATTGGTATCACCTTACGTTATGAAGTTTCTCCAGAAAACTCTTTAACTGGTGTACAGGGAGAGAGAACATGGAATAGGACGCGTTGGGTGGCCCACAGGTGAACTAGCGAATAGGTTAGTCCTCCGTGTTCTGAATGGGTAGAACACGAATTTAATACATAAACCGGGACTATTTCATCATTACTTATGAAAACACCGTTCTTATACATGTGATTGGTTGCTCCAATGCGCCTTCCAAAAAAGAAAAAAGAATATCATTTCATAAATTCACATTTCTAGAAAAGAAATGCTTGGTAATTTGAAAGAAAATAGAAGTGGGTAAATACTGTCAATCGCGTCAAGTAAATGGGATTCAAGGCTCATGACTACATTATTATACGAGATTACAGTTATTATTAACCAAACGAGTAGGTAATGTCACGGACTCACAACAAATGCATAAATAACTGTACACAAAAATATGCAGATGTTGAAGACAGGTACCTTCCTAGCTATTAATGAAGATAAATAACTTCTCTTCTCTACAATTTTCACACTATTATTTATTATTATTATTATTATTCTCTATACCCCTCATAACATACTAGAGAATCGCTACTACCTGGTTTCTGGCAGAAAAACTGAGCGTTCCCCCCACCCGAATGCTACGGTGATCAAGTTCAGTTCACTAACCTTCTTTAATTAAACTTCATTCATGTTAACATCTACTTATACGAGGTAGTAGGTAAACTATCAATACCATCGATGCTACAAACTCAACAACACCACTAAGATTATGATTAGAAGTTAACTACTTAAATGCTTCATTATACCTGAGTAGAATGGAATAAGCAGCCAACAATATTTGCGGAGGGAAATTGATTGTTTACAGCATTCTGTAAACCATGCTCAAAATCTGTAATGATGGTCGATGGCGCTATCAAAGGGAACAACCGTTTGACAGTACAGAAAATTGTATTGTAGGCAGAATACGATTTGTTTTCCATCAAAACAGCAACAGCTGGGAATGCCTGCAACGTTAAATTTCTATAGACCTCCAATATACTACCTTCTATTAGATGATATAATCTCAAATATTCCGACAACTACATCACATTTAGTATGTACAGTGAAAGATCAACCAGTCATGCAGCATGATAAATGAGCGAATTTTCTTAAATGAAATTGTAAAAAAAAAAAAATTATATTGCTAAAAAAAACTAGAACTAAATAAAATGTAGCGAATCAAGAAACATTTTGGAATTTCAGATGTTTTTGCAGTTTTTATAGATTTTCAAGCAAATATTAATGGAATTTAAGAACGTTTTCTGCATAATTTTGAGGAACAATTTTTTAATGTCCGATTTAATCAATGATAATCTTGTTTTTAGTTTTTAGGCATTTCTAATGATTTTTTTAAGCACATTTTTTGAAATGTTACAAATTTAATGTGCTCAAAAACTGCTACCTAACGAACTCATCCTTTAATTTGGAAAGCTTGATAGTTGTGGCCCAAGAACGGGATTTCTATCTCATTCCCAAGGAGAGTTATCGTCTAGAAGGACACCAAATTATATATACATGTATACATATATATATATATATATATATATATATATATATATATATATATATATATATATATATATATATATATATATATATATATATGGAAAAGTGTTAAACTCTAGGATTCGTCTCAGAATGCCTCAAAACGGATTTCAATGAAGAAAATTTTCAAAAATTTTGATTTTAAAATTTTCTGACAAATTGCAATAGCTTTATTTTCTACGAAAATTTGCTGAAATGAAGAAAAGGGACAGATGAACAATATAGTTTATGATCGAGAAATCCAAAGTGCAGCACAAATGAATAAATAAAAAACCGAAGTTCATATAAGGTTCATCCTCAGAATATGAAGAGAAACAATGGTTTGGTACGACAAGTTACACATTGAAAATAAATTAATATTGTTAAAAAAGGACTTCGATTTATTCCAGAAAGTTTGAAACACCAACTATTTGGGTGTAACCAAAATGAATTACTACTAACGCTTCATACGTTTAACATTCCATAAACAATAATTTCTACTCACATGGTCGTAACGGAAGCACATTATGAAGAATAATTGCCTCATTGGAGGGCTTGCGGGTCTGGTTTTGAAGGTCCCATCCATGGACCACACAGTCGATTCTAATAACAACTGCTCCATGTTTTCTGATATGAAAATGAGGTTCATGCCTCCATCTGAAATATTACGTTGGTGAACTTATCTTTAGAGGTATTCAAGAAGATACCCCTAAAAGATCAATATAATCAAAAGCTTGAGCCAACTGATTAAATCAAGCATGATGGTGCGTTCAAGAACCACACTAACGCTTTGGCAAAGTATTACGAGACATTACAATGAAGTTAAAATGAGTCGAGTCTAGAGTGATGTTCATCAAGCGAAGCTCTACAACTCGCTAAAAAAGTATTATTCACACAAAAATATTCCCAAACTAACTTCACGCAGATTCAATTTATTAAAAGAATATAGAATTCGAACAAAACACAATCTTGGAAGAAAAAGAGATGTGAGCACCCAATGAGACCACAACGCTCCTAAGTGCCCCAATCTAAATTCTTCATCTGATAGGTAAAATTCTACATGCCAAGTTCCTTAACAAATACCATTAGGGTCCATGAAGGTAACAACAACGCATTTTAATGGACACTGAAGAATGAATAAATGAAAGAATAAATGAAGAAATTACCTTCATCTCGAACTCCCATCCGGTAGAACTGTGAGCCACTCATGGTTGAACCAAAGCGGCTTCTCACATCCGGTTCATTGAAATAGTTAAAGAGGTCGGTCATAGTTTGAGGGAGAGGAGGTTGAACATTCCTCCGAGCGGCCATCATACTGGATTTAATGGTCGAATAAGGAAGGGTTCGTGAAACCTCTACTGGATACCTGCAATTCAGTAAAGCAGCAGTAACCACAGTGATCGCACCACACATCGCGGCCACATGCAGCAGGCAGTAGGTGTTTGACAGTGGTCACCATACAAGACGGCTCCCTGCAAACCTAATCAAATTATGGCGGTGGCATATCTCACCAACTCCTTGAAAACGAAGTAGGCAGCATCTTTAGTGTGGAGAAACCATTTATCGTCAAAAATGAGCCAGTGAAGAAAGTAACACCCCACCAATACTTCCAATCAGCCCAATTTGTGGAGCCATGAATATATAATAAGAACTTAATAACTACGAATAGCCCCAGCAATAGATTCTTTGAGGATTTTTCGCCAACAATGAGCTGCTTAAGGAAAGTTACCACCACCAATACGTCCAATTCGTGGAGCCGTTAAAATTTAATAAGAACTTAATGACTACGAAAACCCCCAGCAATAGATTCTTTGACGATTTTTCGCCAACAATGAGCTACTTAAGGAAAGTTACCACCACCAATACGTCCAATAAGCCCAATTCGTGGAGCCGTTAAAATTTAATAAGAACTTAATGACTACGAAAACCCCCAGCAATAGATTCTTTGAAGATTTTTCGCCAGAAATGAGCTACTTAAGGAAAGTTACCTCCACTCCTACATGGAATATGTTGTGGACCGAGCCATGTAAATATAATAAGAACTTAATAACTACAAATACTCCCAACAGTAGGTACATTGACGATTTTTCGCCAGAAATGAGCTACTTAAGGGAACATAAACCCACCCCAACGTGCAATATATTGTGGACCGAACCATAAATATATAATGAGAACTTAATAACTACGAATAGCCCCAGCAATAGATTATTTGACGATTTATCGTCAAAAATGAGCTAGTGAAGAAAGTAACACCCCACCAATACTTCCAATCAGCCCAATTTGTGGAGCCATGAATATATAATAAGAACTTAATAACTACGAATAGCCCCAGCAATAAATTCTCTGACGATTTTTCGCCAACAATGAGCTACTTAAGGAAAGTTACCACCACCAATACGTCCAATCAGCCCAATTCGTGGAGCCGTTAAAATTTAATAAGAACCTAATGACTACAAAAACCCCCAGCAATAGATTCTTTGAAGATTTTTGGACAGAAATGAGCTACTTAAGGAAAGTTACCTCCACTCCTCCATGGAATATGTTGTGGACCGAGCCATGTAAATATGATAAGAACTTAATAACTACAAATACTCCCAACAGTAGGTACATTGACGATTTTTCGCCAGAAATGAGCTACTTAAGGAAACTTAAACCCACCCCAACGTGCAATATATTGTGGACCGAACCATAAATATATAATAAGAACTTAATAACTACGAATACCCCCAGCAATAGATTCTTTGACGATTTATCGTCAAAAATGAGCTAGTGAAGAAAGTAACACCCCACCAATACTTCCAATCAGCCCGATTTGTGGAGCCATGAATATATAATAAGAACTTAATAACTACGAATAGCCCCAGCAATAGATTCTTTGACGATTTTTCGCCAACAATGAGCTACTTAAGGAAAGTTACCACCACCAATACGTCCAATCAGCCCAATTCGTGGAGCCCTTAGAATATAATAAGAACTTAATGACTACGAATACCCCCAGCAATAGGTACTTTGACGATTTATCGTCAAAAATGAGCTAGTGAAGAAAGTAACACCCCACCAATACTTCCAATCAGCCCAATTCGTGGAGCCATGAAAATATAATAAGAACTTAATAACTACGAATACCCCCAGCAATAGATTCTTTGAAGATTTTCCCCCAGAAATGAGCTACTTAAGGGAACTTACCCCCACCATACTTGCAATATATTGTGGACCGAGCCATGAAAATATAATAAGAACTTAATGACTACGAAAACCCCCAGCAATAGATTCTTTGAAGATATTTCACCAGAAATGAGCTACTTAAGGAAAGTTACCTCCACTCCTACATGGAATATGTTGTGGACCGAGCCATGTAAATATACTAAGAACCTAATAACTACAAATACTCCCAACAGTAGGTACATTGACGATTTTTCGCCAGAAATGAGCTGCTTAAGGAAAGTTACCTCCACTCCTACATGGAATATGTTGTGGACCGAGCCATGCAAATATAATAAGAACTTAATAACTACAAATACTCCCAACAGTAGGTACATTGACGATTTTTCGCCAGAAATGAGCTACTTAAGGAAACTTAAACCCACCCCAACGTGCAATATATTGTGGACCGAACCATAAATATATAATAAGAACTTAATAACTACGAATACCCACAGCAATAGATTCTTTGACGATTTATCGTCAAAAATGAGCTAGTGAAGAAAGTAACACCCCACCAATACTTCCAATCAGCCCGATTTGTGGAGCCATGAATATATAATAAGAACTTAATAACTACGAATAGCCCCAGCAATAGATTCTTTGACGATTTTTCGCCAACAATGAGCTACTTAAGGAAAGTTACCACCACCAATACGTCCAATCAGCCCAATTCGTGGAGCCCTTAGAATATAATAAGAACTTAATGACTACGAATACCCCCAGCAATAGGTACTTTGACGATTTATCGTCAAAAATGAGCTAGTGAAGAAAGTAACACCCCACCAATACTTCCAATCAGCCCCATTCGTGGAGCCATGAAAATATAATAAGAACTTAATAACTACGAATACCCCCAGCAATAGATTCTTTGAAGATTTTCCCCCAGAAATGAGCTACTTAAGGGAACTTACCCCCACCATACTTGCAATATATTGTGGACCGAGCCATGAAAATATAATAAGAACTTAATGACTACGAAAACCCCCAGCAATAGATTCTTTGAAGATATTTCACCAGAAATGAGCTACTTAAGGAAAGTTACCTCCACTCCTACATGGAATATGTTGTGGACCGAGCCATGTAAATATACTAAGAACCTAATAACTACAAATACTCCCAACAGTAGGTACATTGACGATTTTTCGCCAGAAATGAGCTGCTTAAGGAAAGTTACCTCCACTCCTACATGGAATATGTTGTGGACCGAGCCATGTAAATATAATAAGAACTTAATAACAACAAATACTCCCAACAGTAGGTACATTGACGATTTTTCGCCAGAAATGAGCTACTTAAGGAAACTTAAACCCACCCCAACGTGCAATATATTGTGGACCGAACCATAAATATATAATAAGAACTTAATAACTACGAATAGCCCCAGCAATAGATTCTTTGAAGATTTTTCGCCAGAAATGAGCTACTTAAGGAAAGTTACCTCCACTCCTACATGGAATATGTTGTGGACCGAGCCATATAAATATAATAAGAACTTAATAACTACAAATACTCCCAACAGTAGGTACATTGACGATTTTTCGCCAGAAATGAGCTACTTAAGGAAACTTAAACCCACCCCAACGTGCAATATATTGTGGACCGAACCATAAATATATAATAAGAACTTAATAACTACGAATAGCCCCAGCAATAGATTCTTTGACGATTTTTCACCAGAAATGAGCTACTTAAGGAAAGTTACCTCCACTCCTACATGGAATATGTTGTGGACCGAGCCATGTAAATATAATAAGAACCTAATAACTACAAATACTCCCAACAGTAGGTACATTGACGATTTTTCGCCAGAAATGAGCTGCTTAAGGAAAGTTACCTCCACTCCTACATGGAATATGTTGTGGACCGAGCCATGTAAATATAATAAGAACTTAATAACTACAAATACTCCCAACAGTAGGTACATTGACGATTTTTCGCCAGAAATGAGCTACTTAAGGAAACTTAAACCCACCCCAACGTGCAATATATTGTGGACCGAACCATAAATATATAATAAGAACTTAATAACTACGAATACCCACAGCAATAGATTCTTTTAAGATTTTTTGCCAGAAATGAGCTGCTTAAGGAAAGTTACCTCCACTCCTACATGGAATATGTTGTGGACCGAGCCATGTAAATATAATAAGAACTTAATAACTACAAATACTCCCAACAGTAGGTACATTGACGATTTTTCGCCAGAAATGAGCTACTTAAGGAAACTTAAACCCACCCCAACGTGCAATATATTGTGGACCGAACCATAAATATATAATAAGAACTTAATAACTACGAATAGCCCCAGCAATAGATTCTTTGACGATTTTTCACCAGAAATGAGCTACTTAAGGAAAGTTACCTCCACTCCTACATGGAATATGTTGTGGACCGAGCCATGTAAATATAATAAGAACCTAATAACTACAAATACTCCCAACAGTAGGTACATTGACGATTTTTCGCCAGAAATGAACTACTTAAGGAAACTTAAACCCACCCCAACGTGCAATATATTGTGGACCGAACCATGAATATATAATAAGAACTTAATAACTACGAATAGCCCTAGCAATAGATTCTCTGACGATTTTTCGCCAGAAATGAGCTACTTAAGGAAAGTTACCTCCACTCCTACATGGAATATGTTGTGGACCAAGCCATGTAAATATAATGAGAACTTAATAACTACAAATACTCCCAACAGTAGGTACATTGACGATTTTTCGCCAGAAATGAGCTACTTAAGGAAACTTAAACCCACCCCAACGTGCAATATATTGTGGACCGAACCATAAATATATAATGAGAACTTAATAACTACGAATACCCCCAGCAATAGATTCTTTGACGATTTATCGTCAAAAATGAGCTAATGAAGAAAGTAACACCCCACCAATACTTCCAATCAGCCCAATTCTTTGAGCCGTTATAATATAATAAGAACTTAATGACTACAAAAACCCCCAACAATAGCTTCTTTGACGACCTTTCGCCAAAAAAGAGCTACTTAAGGAAAGTTACCACCACCAATACGTATTATCGGTTGCGGACCGAGCCATGAGAATATAATGAGAACTTAATGATTACGAATTCCGCCAACAATACGTACATTGACCATTTTCCGTCAAAAATGAGCTAGTGAAGAAAGTAACCTCTACGTCCAATCAGCCCAATTCGTGGAGCCGTGGAAATATAAAAGAACTTAATGACTACGAAAACCCCCAGCAATAGATTCTTAGCTACTAGCTAGTGAGATCGTTACAGTCTCTTCCTATGAATACCAATCTGGAGTGTTTCACTTACTCGAGCCGTTCCTTCACTCCTGTGAGCACAATTCAGTTCACAACTTGAGCAACGTTTATGTATCCAGCCCTGAGCTCTTCCTTGTAGGTTACCCCAACCATGCCATCCGATCCGGTGCGAATCATTCATGGAGCTGTCCTATGGCCCTCCTTCCCCATCTCGCTAAGCTACTGGAGAAGTGTATTAAATCAAGACATTTAAACCATCTTACATCTAACAAGCTTCTACCCGCAAATCAATATGGCTTCCAAAAGAAACTCTTGACTGAACATGCTGTGACCAAATTCCTTTCTTATCCACAGGATGCGTTGGATGAGGGGAAAAAAATCGAATGTTTGTTTCCTAGATATCCCAAAAGAGTTAGATACAGTTAACCATGTAAAACATATTGAGAACTTGAAAATCTAGGAGTAGGAGAAATGGTCCTAAAACTGCTGGGTAGTTTGCAGGATGCACTACAAGAAACCTGAACCAAAGATGTTCTGAGTCCAGTAAAACCGGGGTGCCGCAAGGAACAGTCCTTGGACCCTGGCTTTTATCATTCACCCATGAGAAATGTGTAATTTACAACTAGAAGGCCATTTCATAGCTTTTGCCTACGACTCAGTGATAGTTGTATCTGGAAAAACATGGTCCGATACTTTTGGGAAAGCTGAGCGCTGCCTGAATGTAAAGTAAGTAAAAACCTTCTCTTTCTCTACCACAAAAAACTATAGATATTTATGCTTCAGCTATAATAAATCTGCCCAGCCAGAACCAACGAATCATATTGTCATCCATAAATCGGTCTGCGAATGTAAGTTGTCCAAAACATGCTATACTGTGGAGAGAACTAGCTCTATTAAATATCTATTTTTGTAGAAAAGAACATGAAATGGAATCTACAAATAGAAAAAATAGCCCAGAAGCTAAGAACGCTTTGTTACTATTTTGCTAGATTGAAACCTATTTTCAGCAAAAAAACATCCCACGTTCTACAATGCGCTTGTCAACAGTATTTTAACGTAGGTACTTTGTCTCAAGCTGGGGACACTCAATCAAAAAGCTTTACTCGAAAGCAGAAACACTCCACAAGAAAATAATTAAAATAATAATTTCAAAACCAGAGATTCTCTACAACTACTTTGTATGAGGAATCTGCACTGCAAAGCCTGCGAGAACTATACGCTCAAAGTGTGGGTACAAAAAATTTTAGTTGAAAAGCCACTGCTATTTTCCCCTGTAAAATACAAAACCAACTGAAACGGTTATCAGGTGTACCAATAAACATATTGGTAAGTAATGCATGCATTACAGGGACGTCTCTAACCCCCCACCCCCCATTAGCCCTCTCCACCGTCAGTAAATTTGAAACTTCCAAGGATAGAACAAATAATAAAAACTGTCATGGAAATCAGATGAATTAAGTAGTAAAATATCATGATTTATCTTTATTACCCCCTTCAAACACCACCTTCCATCATGAAATGAATAACTCCTGACATATGCTCCAAAAATAGATCAAATTCTTGATTGAAGTAAATAAGAATCACAAAAATCGGTCGAGATTTGTAGCATTGGCAGCTTTTGAAGGAATCGGTAATTACCCCATCCACCACGTCAGCAAATCCGAAATTTTCAAGGTTTGTTGCACGACAAGACTAAAAGTGGGATCGAACCAAATAAGAATCACGAAAATCGGTAGAGAATTGAAGCCTGCGTGGTGTAGACAACATTTGTTGGAAAAAACAATTTTTTGGCTTTACCCCCTCCATTCACGCTCTTCCATCATGAAATCCGAAATTCCCAAGGTTTGTTGCACAACTACACTAAAATTGGGATCGAACAAAGAAAGAATCCCGAAAATCGGTAGAGTATTGTGGTCTGGGCAGCGTCAAAAAATTTTTTCGCACACAGACATACACATGTAGTTTTTTCGAAGATTCGGTCTTAGAATGGTTTGAAACGGATTTGTATGTGGTCATTTTTTCTCTCATGCTAGGGTTGTCCCCCACCCCCATGGGTCAATTCAAATAGGTCGTCCCTCTTAGATAAGAAGCCTTGCATGTATGGCCTAGCTTCTGAGGGACGTCCTAAAAATGTACACACACGCACAAAAACAAATTACCTATTTACAACCCAAGCTTTTCAACAACTCCCTAGGTACATTGCAACCCTACTCTGAATGTAAATTCCGCAAACATATTCCTCCATTAGCTGATTAATAATAACGCAATAAAGAATTGGGGCAACTCCATGAAGCATGTAAATTTGAATATATTCTTAGCCCCCCCCCATTCTAAAATGTGCCCGAATTAGTAAAATTAGAAACATTCACAATCAGTAATTATGTTTATTCATACCTATCTTGCCCACATTTGATTCGTAGAATAGATATTTGCAAATACCTACTTTAATTGTATGTTTGAAATTGGATCTTTCGAACTTAAAGGTGTTCGTTTTGCTCGTTTAAATTAAATTCGTTTTACCAAGTAAAAATAAATTAATTATTAATTGAAAGTAGGTAATTATGTATGAGTCTAAATCAAATTTTACTATATGCTACACGCAACTCGAAAAAAAAAGCGTCCGCTGTCAGGTGATTCTTTTGCGGGTTTTCAGAGTGGATCGTTTAGGTACTACCTAAGTACGTTGGGTAACCTGTTTCTGAAAATAAACCAACATTTCATTTATGATAGCTTTTTGAGGAAGTATCTACCCATCCCACAATGACATCCTGTATCGGACCATTGAAATTAGTAATTTCATATAACATGAAGAAATAAAAAGTAAATGACAACAAAATATATACTACCATACGTCATAACAGTAAAAACCAACATTACGCAAAACTCTTGCAAGAACATTGGGACGTTCACTAGGTATAGAAAAACGTGGGTGGCAGGTGGTTTGGCCGAATGAAACAAAATTACCTATTTGTTTTGAAGAGCGAAGAGGGCGCTTGGCCCAATACGGCAGAAGCGGTGGAGTTCGGGCAAGAAGATAACCACATGTAGAAAAGGTAGACAGGTAGAATTCTACCTAAGTCCACGCATTAGTTCGCTTCTTAGGCCATTTGACGCCCGATTTGGGAGAGGCAGGGCTCAAAAATCGGCCCGGTTGTTATGAAATGAAAATACCTACTGTCTAGTTGAAAGCCCCCAACCAATGCATAATGAAAAAAACAAAATCCAGCTACCCGACGTAGCAACCACCCTGATTAGTTCAACTCGCAATTATACAAGTAGGTAGGTATAACCTATTAGGTATCATATTGCACAATGAGTCGTATGATATGTATAAGTACCTACAAAAGAAGACAAATGATATTGGATAGCACTATTGTGTACAAGGGGTCTGAATAATATAGATAACTTGCATGTAACATTACAATTAATAGTAAAAGTTGTTATAAGAACTTACTGAAGTGATACTTCATTATAAATAGTGAAGTAGGATGTTGTCTCCACACGACTTCTCCGCAATAACTCCCTCTTCATCTCACACTTTGGAGCAAGCGTGACATCAGCGGGATGGTTGTGGCCTACATTCAACCAATTTGAGGACAGCTGTATCTCCCTGTCTGGATGGTCTTGGAGATCGGTGGAGGCCACAACCGGGCAATTAGCAGTAATGCATTTAAGGTAAATCGTGGTACCAGTACTCTGGTACGCACGATAATAAAAACCATCACCACTGTGGTACCAAGTGGTACCCTGTACATAGCCTTCGATAGCGTGCACTACCATAATGTACATGTACGTACACCTACTCAACCTAGCTACGCAAGACAAGGTAGCTGAAACAAGAACTCTAACAACAAATAACAAACAACTATACTTAAACAAGCAAAAAACAACTATACTAAAAAAAACTGTAAAAATATGAACAGTGGAAACTGAAAAATATGAAAAACTGTTGGTTTGGTAAAAGCAAATGGTGCGATACCAGCAGGAACAGAAGTGAAGCCTGTAACAAGTGGTCTACAGTAGGGTTGGGCGATAGTCGATAGTTACTATCGATATATCGATAGGTCATGCCTATCGATGGTCACTATCGACAGTGTCCACTATCGATGAATCTTTATTACCCTCTAGTTTGAAATTCTCGGAATTATTACCTAATGTATAATGATACCTAATGTATATTAGATTTCGTTAAATAATAATGACAGATCTTCTGTGTGGAAGAGGTGTTAGGAAATAACTTTGCGTCACTAGCGATCATAACGGGGAATCATTTCACTACATGTATTGACTTAGTTTTATGAGAAAATTAGTTTTTTCTCATCTTACAATTTATATCCTGCAAATTTCAAATAGTAGTTAGGTAATTGAATTTAAGTAAATTAGTTGAAATTCTTTACTGAATAGGTCTGGAAAAAAAAGAAGCAGCTGTCGAAAACTATCGATAGCATTCGATAGTTTTTAACCGATAGTATCGGCCTATCGATAGTGCTAACTATCGACTATCGCCCAACCCTAGTCTACAGTCTACACTCGACCTCCTGTCTAGCGGATTCTTTAGACAACAGCTCAGGATCGGGTTTTCCGGAGACTCCCCTTATTCTGTTGCCTAAAGAATCCGCTAGTAGCGCTAGCAGTGCGTTCTTTTTGTAGAACGACTTGTGACAGTTGTTACAGATTGGTACTTGTAATCTGGAACAATAGGTTATAGGTTACCACTAGGCATTTTTGCGTATATGTATAGACAAAGATGCCACTTTATGCTCACAATAGCTTCAAACTGGCGAGCAGTATTTAGATTTAACAACGACAAAGAGCTAATAATAGGCTACTGTAAGCCTAGTATAAGCTCTTTGGGTGTACTACAGAACCACAGTAGTCTGATTAAGGTCTTCAGTGGTCGTACGGTAAAGCACTGTACTCTAATGCAGAAGGTCTTGAGCCCTATTCCCCAAGGCTAAGTACTTCAACTTTGTTCCGAACTGTAAAACATATTTTGTGATCTAACCGTCGGGCTAGTCTATATTTAACTCTTTACTGAAAGGGTTGGTGAATGAAATGTTAACAAGTTTCATGTCCTTATGATGGCTCGGTATCTAAATGTTTGCGTACAAAGATGCATAATAGTGTTTGGTAACTAAGGAAGTGACCCTGCCAACCAACTGTCATAATAAATAAGTACCTATCTACCTTCCTCGGTGTGTGGTTCGTTGGATAGAGAGCCTCTGTGAGACGATTGCGATTATGATGCGACTGAAATGATGGAATTAGCTGAATGTGCTAAATTCTCACTTTACCTTGAGAAGGAAGTTGAAATTTTACACAATCGATTGTTCGATGTTGAGAGGCCCAATATTATTGGCCATCGATGATAGCCCTTACGATGACATCAAAGTTTCATATTATGTATACGTTCATTTGCAAACATCCAATTAGGTATACCCACATGTTGACTTCATAGTTAGAACATTATTGATGTTGAAAAATTAGAGGTTTTGCTTTGCAAATATTACAAATACGGACTGGACGACTTTGAATTATTTTTTGTGGATTTTAAAGGTGGTTCTCCACATGTACTTTAAAGCTGGATTTATATTTGGAGGAGAATCCACTATGAAAACATTTAAACTTGAAATTACTCCTAAGGGGCAAAACACCTATCAATGGAATCTTGATCTGGATGAGACTTCTGTCCACTCCACCCACCTGACAACGGATAAGAGCTGTTACATTGAGCAAGAGCAGGAGAATGGACAACCGGTATATTCGGCTAGAACCGTTTGGTTGGCACCCCCTGCTGTAGATCAGGTTTTCCGGAGACTCTCCTGTAGACACCTGTTGTGGTAGGTACCATGATGCAGTGATGTTAAGCCTTGCATTAGTAACATGGAAGTTAGCACATGGGTGCATTGGTATTGTCAAAGAGCTTGTAATAGGATAGGTAGGACAGGTCGTGATGAAGGAAGAAGCCACTTGAGACTCCGCCTAAACGGGGAGTGAATCTGGGTAGCAAAAAGACAATTTTGTTTGATGAACTTGACTCTCACCGATCAAGCTGAAATTTTGATGGAATTCACAAGTAGGTTTTTCCTTGCACTCATAAATTTTTCAAACTTTTAGCTTAGGTCAAAGGCAATTTTTAGACCATTTTGCGCTAAAATTTACCAACTATTGCAAGACTTTTCAACGTTGCAAAGTGGACTTCAAATATCAGCGCATCAAAAACCATAAGGATACCAAGTTTGGCGACTTTTAATGGATTTCCAGGGCTAATTTATGGGGATTTTAATGAATTTCTCGAAATTTTCAATATCTTGTGAACGGAGTGTTTTAGCGCGAAACGGATTTCAAAATTGGATTCTGCGAGTCACTTTACCGACTAGAACTTATTTCGGTGAATTTTGATCAATTTCCAAGGGCTTGCGAGGGACGGGAATTCTTAGCTGTATATACCGAGGGTCTGTACAATCTCTACAGGGCTTAGCTAAGGGTAACTAGGGTATAGAATCGCTTCAGACATCACCCCAGAACCCAATTTAATAGGGTTTTTAAACATTTTTTCGAAATTTTATGAAAATGTGGAAATTTATGATTTTTTAGTGAAGAGAATATGGTAGGAGAAAACCGATTCCATAATCGGTTTCAGCACCTCATTTAACATACTGGAACATATTTTGGTGAATTTTAAAGAGTATCTAAGGGCAGTTCTGGGGCCTCAAACCTATATTGGTCAAAATCTTTTTTAAACTATTCCAAAGCACCTACGTGAGCTGGGACCTACAAATTTGGCATGTTCCCTTAAAATACATTGAGGAAATGAGGTAAGGAAGAATTTTTTGAATTTTCATGAAATTGTGGAATCTAGCAATTTTTACATTCTAGAGCAAAATGGCACTCAAATTCAAATTCACCGCATCGAGAAACATGAGGGTACCAATTTTGGTGAATTTTAATGGATTTCCAGGGCCAATTTATGGGGATTTCATGAATTTCACTAAATTTTCAATATCTTGTGAACGGAGAGTCTTAGCCCAAAACGGATTTCATAATTGGAATCAGCGCGTCAAAGTACCTAGAGGGACGCATTTTGGGCAGGGTTGGTGTGGGTTTAAGGGGTTTAATTGGAAAAAACAAAATTTTAATTTTATAAGTTTCCTGAAAATGAAGTCTGGGTGGTTCCTGTAGGTGTTTGCTCGGCTTTCTTCACCAATTCAATGTCACAAAAAAAAAAAAAAAAAAAATTTCCTCAAAATTTCAAATATTTCATATTATTCAATATTTCTAGTGGCTTTTAACCACCATACAGGGGTCAATTAGTGAGTAGGGGTGGTGGGGGGTGTAGTTGGGGAATAAATTAAACATTTAATATATGTTTTGGTTAACTATGGAGCACCTGCATGTTTTGGGAGCATCAAATTTAGCATTACCTAGGCCATCTACCCAAAGAAACACAATTTAGGGGAATTTTAGATAATTTCATGAAATTTGTCGAATTCTGTCATTTGCCGGAGAAAGGGACATCCTAGAGCAAAACGGATTTCAAAATCGGATTCCGCGTGTCAATTTACCTACTAGAACTTATTTCAGTGGATTTTGATCAATTTCCATGGGCATGTGAGGGACAGGAATTCTTATCTGTATCTACCGAGGGTCTGTAAAATCTCTACAGAGCTTAGCTAAGGGTAACTAGGGTATAGAATCGCTTCAGACATCACCCCAGAACCCAATTTAATAGGGTTTTTAAACATTTTTTCGAAATTTTATGAAAATGTGGAAATTTATGATTTTTTAGTGAAGAGAATATGGTAGAAGAAAACCGATTTCATATTCGGTTTCAGCACCTCATTTTACATACTGGAACACATTTTGGTGAATTTTAAAGAGTATCTAAGGGCAGTTCTGGGGCCTCAAATATATTGGTCAAAATCTTTTTTAAACTATTCCGAAGCACCTACGTGAGCTTGGACCTACGAATTTGGTATGTTCCCTTAAAATACATTGAAGAAATGGGGTAAGTAAGAATTTTTTGAATTTTCATGAAATTGTGGAATCTAGCAATTTTGACATTCTAGAGCAAAATGTCACTCAAATTCAAATTCACCGCATCGAGAAACATGAGGGTACCAATTTTGGTGAATTTTAATGGATTTCCAGGGCCAATTTATGGGGATTTCATGAATTTCACTAAATTTTCAATATCTTGTGAACGGAGAGTCTTAGCCCAAAACGGATTTCATAATTGGAATCAGCGCGTCAAAGTACCTAGAGGGACGCATTTTGGGCAGGGTTGGTGTGGGTTTAAGGGGTTTAATTGGAAAAAACAAAATTTTAATTTTATAAGTTTCCTGAAAATGAAGTCTGGGTGGTTCCTGTAGGTGTTTGCTCGGCTTTCTTCACCAATTCAATGTCACAAAAAAAAAAAAAAAAAAAAAAATTTCCTCAAAATTTCAAATATTTCATATTATTCAATATTTCTAGTGGCTTTTAACCACCATACAGGGGTCAATTAGTGAGTAGGGGTGGTGGGGGGTGTAGTTGGGGAATAAATTAAACATTTAATATATGTTTTGGTTAACTATGGAGCACCTGCGTGTTTTGGGAGCATCAAATTTAGCATTACCTAGGCCATCTACCCAAAGAAACACAATTTAGGGGAATTTTAGATAATTTCATGAAATTTGTCGAATTCTGTCATTTGCCGGAGAAAGGGACATCCTAGAGCAAAACGGATTTCAAAATCGGATTCCGCGTGTCAATTTACCTACTAGAACTTATTTCAGTGGATTTTGATCAATTTCCATGGGCATGTGAGGGACAGGAATTCTTATCTGTATCTACCGAGGGTCTGTAAAATCTCTACAGAGCTTAGCTAAGGGTAACTAGGGTATAGAATCGCTTCAGACATCACCCCAGAACCCAATTTAATAGGGTTTTTAAACATTTTTTCGAAATTTTATGAAAATGTGGAAATTTATGATTTTTTAGTGAAGAGAATATGGTAGAAGAAAACCGATTTCATATTCGGTTTCAGCACCTCATTTTACATACTGGAACACATTTTGGTGAATTTTAAAGAGTATCTAAGGGCAGTTCTGGGGCCTCAAATATATTGGTCAAAATCTTTTTTAAACTATTCCGAAGCACCTACGTGAGCTTGGACCTACGAATTTGGTATGTTCCCTTAAAATACATTGAAGAAATGGGGTAAGTAAGAATTTTTTGAATTTTCATGAAATTGTGGAATCTAGCAATTTTGACATTCTAGAGCAAAATGTCACTCAAATTCAAATTCACCGCATCGAGAAACATGAGGGTACCAATTTTGGTGAATTTTAATGGATTTCCAGGGCCAATTTATGGGGATTTCATGAATTTCACTAAATTTTCAATATCTTGTGAACGGAGAGTCTTAGCCCAAAACGGATTTCATAATTGGAATCAGCGCGTCAAAGTACCTAGAGGGACGCATTTTGGGCAGGGTTGGTGTGGGTTTAAGGGGTTTAATTGGAAAAAACAAAATTTTAATTTTATAAGTTTCCTGAAAATGAAGTCTGGGTGGTTCCTGTAGGTGTTTGCTCGGCTTTCTTCACCAATTCAATGTCACAAAAAAAAAAAAAAAAAAAAAATTTCCTCAAAATTTCAAATATTTCATAT
Source organism: Adelphocoris suturalis (assembly GCA_030762985.1). NCBI lineage: Eukaryota > Metazoa > Arthropoda > Insecta > Hemiptera > Miridae > Adelphocoris > Adelphocoris suturalis. Next base: position 29,115,655 of record CM061043.1, read on the forward strand.
TATTCAATATTTCTAGTGGCTTTTAACCACCATACAGGGGTCAATTAGTGAGTAGGGGTGGTGGGGGGTGTAGTTGGGGAATAAATTAAACATTTAATATATGTTTTGGTTAACTATGGAGCACCTGCATGTTTTGGGAGCATCAAATTTAGCATTACCTAGGCCATCTACCCAAAGAAACACAATTTAGGGGAATTTTAGATAATTTCATGAAATTTGTCGAATTCTGTCATTTGCCGGAGAAAGGGACATCCTAGAGCAAAACGGATTTCAAAATCGGATTCCGCGTGTCAATTTACCTACTAGAACTTATTTCAGTGGATTTTGATCAATTTCCATGGGCATGTGAGGGACAGGAATTCTTATCTGTATCTACCGAGGGTCTGTAAAATCTCTACAGAGCTTAGCTAAGGGTAACTAGGGTATAGAATCGCTTCAGACATCACCCCAGAACCCAATTTAATAGGGTTTTTAAACATTTTTTCGAAATTTTATGAAAATGTGGAAATTTATGATTTTTTAGTGAAGAGAATATGCTAGAAGAAAACCGATTTCATATTCGGTTTCAGCACCTCATTTTACATACTGGAACACATTTTGGTGAATTTTAAAGAGTATCTAAGGGCAGTTCTGGGGCCTCAAATATATTGGTCAAAATCTTTTTTAAACTATTCCGAAGCACCTACGTGAGCTTGGACCTACGAATTTGGTATGTTCCCTTAAAATACATTGAAGAAATGGGGTAAGTAAGAATTTTTTTGAATTTTCATGAAATTGTGGAATCTAGCAATTTTTACATTCTAGAGCGAAATGAACCTCAAATTCTAATTCAGCGCATCGAGAAACATGAGGGTACCGATTTTGGTGAATTTTAATGGATTTTCAGGGCAAATTTATAGAGATTTTATGAATTTCACAAAATTTTCAATATCTTGTGAACGGAGCGTCTTAGCCCAAAACGGATTTCAAAATTGGAATCAGCGCGTCTAAGTGACTAGTGGGACGCATTTTGGGGCAGGTTGGTGTGGTTTCAAGGGGTATAATTGGAAAAAACAAAATGTTAATTTAATAAGTTTCCTGAAAATGAAGCCTGGGTGGTTCCTGTAGGTGTTTGCACGGCTTTCTTCACCAATTCAATTTCACAAAAACAAAATGTCCACAAAATTTCAAATAATTCATATTATTCAATATTTCTAGTGGGTTATAACCACCATACAGGGGTCAATTAGTGAGTAGGGGTGGTGGGGGGTGTAGTTGGGGAATAAATTAAACATTTAATATATGTTTTGGTTAAATATGGAGCACCTGCGTGTTTTGGGATCATCAAATTTAGCATTACCTAGGCCATCTACCCAAAGAAACACAATTTGGGGGATTTTTGGATAATTTCATGAAATTTGTCGAATTCTGTCATTTGCCGGAGAAAGGGACATCCTCAATTTACCTACTAGAACTTATTTCGGTGAATTTTGATCAATTTCCATGGGCTTGCGAGGGACGGGAATTCTTGGTTGTATCTGCCGAGGGTCTGTACGATCTCTATAGGGCTTAGCTAAGGGTAACTAGAGGCATTATTTCTAACTTAATGTGAATAATATGAAGACTATCATCAATGTTTCAAGATTTTCATTGTGGGTAGTTCAAAGACGAAGCATACGCACCAAGGTACCTACCTCATTTGAACATGATTTTGTGATATGGCACACCTACATAATTCAGTTATACTGAATATATTATATATGTATATATATATATATATATATATATATATATATATATATATATATATATATATATATATATATACATATATATATATATATAATATCCCCTCGAATCTATACATCCCACAGAGAGCAAGCGAGGCGAGCAACATCCCCTACATATTTCAAATCAACCTCAGTGGTCCACCCTTTCCAATCACTCTACATGTCCCACTCAACAGTGAAGACCTACGGATCTATACAGCCATACCGAGCAAGCGAAGCGAGCGAGTATACTATAAACGAGGTTTAATAGTTACAGACCAGCGATCCGCGCAGAAGGCCTATCTAATACAGAAATAATAAATCTTTGTGTAATAATTTGCAGCGTTTTTAAAATGTATTTTTTAAAATCTATTGATGTATTTATTTATTTCATTTTTTTTTTTTTTAAGAAATTGATACTGCAATATAATACATAAATGTGATTGTTACACAACTAATATCTCAATGATTTTTGCTTCCTCACTACCGAAGGTACATGGGACGCTTTGAGTTCTTGCGAGAAGTCGAAAAAATTGATGCCTTCAAAAATCAACATTTTTCCTAGCTTTTTGCGTTTCAGAGCTTATTTATCAATTTTTGTTACTTGTCTGTTGTCACGCCCAAAATTGGGCATAACAAATTTTGTCCGATTTTGATGACATTTTCAAGGATTGTGCGGTTTAGCTCCTAGACAGTTCCCTATAAATGTCATCAACGTCGGAATAATAGTAGCCCGTGCGCATGCTCAAACGTGAGTTCATTATAACGTCGATTGTTCATTAGCTATTGGTCTGATTTTGAGCAAGGCCGGGGAGTAGTTGGGTACCTATATCTTCCAGGAATATGCCATATAAATTATATCGCGATTGGTTGAGTAATTACTACTTTGTACGTGCAAAAATAAAATTCGTTGACGGGGGCAAAACTCCAAAACTCTTGAATCGATTTTTTTGAAATTTCCAGGGGTTAGGGTTAGGTCCTAAATGACGTCCTATGATTTTTATTGTCGTTGGATTACTAGTCTGTGCGTTCGCGCAAACTTGAATTTCCTACAACGTCGGTTTCTCATGGCCTATCTCTCCGATTACCGCCTCCGTTCAACCCCTTTCGTATTGAAACTAGTGAAAAATGTTCCAAATAAGACCGAAGTTTTAATGTAATAAAATGAGATTCACGAAAACCAGAACAACCAGCGTAAACACCAAGATTTATCAATGTCACCCCCTCCACTCAAACTTTTCCTTTTCACCCTTCGACTCATTCCCTTTCCAATTTGAAAGTTGTGGAAAAAAAAATGAATCACTAAAATCAGATGAGAATAGTATAAACAATACGATTTATCAGTATTACCCCCTCCGCTAACTCTTCCGTAATGAAATTTGGCACACTTCATCATTCCACCTTACATCATTCAGTTATACATAGCAGCAAATCGTAGGTGTATTGCGGGTTACATCACCAAAGCAGGCCTCTGTCTAATTGTGTTTAGTATCCACCTCTGATTATTCCTGTTCACCTTTTCGACGCGGCTGTTTCTCGATGCCGCTAACCCCCTTCCGTTCTATAACGAAAGTTTATACCCCGCTGTCCTCCGGCTCCAGTATTCCCTATTTTATACACGGTTTTTCTTTAATGCGGTTGTACTCTACATTGAGGTATTATTTGAAAAACCTCCTATTTATACGCGGTTAATCATTCGACGCGGCTGTTTTTCGACACGGCTGTGCGCTCCCGAAAATACGAAGCAACTTCACTTTGATTTGGATACGTTCGATTTGATTGTTGTGCATGCTGAAAAGCTGAACAAATTGTACGGATTACAAGTCCTTCTGGGTATCCTACAGGTATTTCTGGACCTTCTAAATCAGTCTTATAACATCGCTAGGATCCTGTTCTGTAAGGAAGAAACGTGCTATGAACATGATTTCTATGTAGAAGACGAGGGATATGCTTGGATCTACAGCGCTTTCACTGCTGTCTTCATGTTATACTTTTTAGCCTGCGTGACTTACTGGACTCATGAGGTATCTTCTGAAGTAAGTATGTTAGTTAAATGTGGAGAAACATTTAGAGTCGAGGAAAAACTGTCTGCCAAGTTGGCAGGCCAGTATGGCTTCGTATATAGATTCAGCTTCGGCATATAATTTCCTTTATAGCGAGAAGAGTGTGGGGTGGAGTAAGACTGAAAAGAGTCTTAAACTGAAGTGTGCCACACTTTTGGCACAATTTGTACATCCCTCTTCTTTTACAGGCTTTATACTGCCCTCCTTCTTGGCAGACATACTGCCCACCTCTTTAGCACACAATGACAGTTAATTTATAACCATTCTGTGGTCAGCTGACTATGCAATAGGATTGGGGAATCCACTGAGTAGAAAAATGTGTTATTGGATCCGATATGACTAAGACTGTGCCGAACGACCTGCGCGGAAAAATGGAGCTTACAACTTACTTGAGCCTAATATATACAGGGGGGGTACTAATACAACTTGGTAACATTTTTTTTACAACATAGTGACTCTTCGGAAAGAGATTCTGATATACATGATAGATATAAATATATATAGTATATATATATATATATATATATATATATATATATATATATATATATATATATATATATTCCAGCTCTGTGGCACCCGAAACAATGAAAACAGCATACGAAGTGGCACCCTCATTTTTATGGCACCCGTATAAGGGTGCCACATTGTCAACCCCTCATATCTTACCTTAACTTCAACAATAAACACACAAACGATTTTCTCTATTTAATTTAGGCTCTACTGGATGATAAGGATTCATAATCACAATGTTACATTGATTCAGTGACGAACAAAGAGCCTTTGAAGTTTGAGAGGTGGGTGCCAGTTGAATGGATTATGGATCACAAATATACAGCTGTAGTTCATCGTTTTTCCGCGTGCTTCGCCGCTGTCGGGTGTTTCGTGTATATTATAATATACATAATAATATACACATTCTATTTTGCTTACTGAATGGCTACCGGAGATCTGGCAGGGTCGGCCATTGCTTTAAATAACCTCGTCTTCTCCCCACCTCTTCTCTTTTAAAAAGCAAAGAACTAAAACAACTGGAACGCTGTCTCAGGGTTGGGCGTGCGGTCGGTTGAGAGCCTCACCGACCATGTGTTGGACGACTACACAACTACTCCCAGTCAAAAGCACAGGAAAATCTAAATTTTCGTTCGATTTTGATGAAATTTTCAGGGATTGTGTTGGTTAGCCTCTTTATGTTCCCCTATGAATTTCATTACAATCGAATCAATAATGACGTGTGAGCAAGCTCAAACGTGAATTCATAAAATAACGTCGATTTTTTACGATCTATTGGTCTGATTATGTTCAAACTTGGAGGGTAGTTGGGTAGAGGTTTCTAGGAAGGTTTGCCATGCATTTTATCGCCTTATTGATATCAACTTGGTTAACACACGAGAAACTCTGAATCTAATTGACCGAATACTCTCAAGGAGTGTTAGGGGACCCTAGATGATCTTTTATAGTCCTCTTTTACGTAATATCATCCATTTAGGCGAATTTTTGGGACTTTAGAAAATCTGGAATGGAATAGAAAGTTCCAGTTATGCAACAAAAAGTAAAATAAAATTCAAGATCATCTCCACAGAAGTATTTCAAGATGGTACATACGTGATGAAGTAACATCTTTTATGCATTATTCCAGTACCTAGTTATACGTTGCTCAAAAAAGGATGATGCGCCGCGAGTGGTCGCGGAAAGTAGGGGGGATGGGAGCGCGTTCCATTTTGACCCTACTAGTTTACGAATGGCCCAACGCAAACAATCGTTTTTAGGCTCAAATTATTCGTTTTTAAACCAGCTATATTTTGGTTATTAGCAAAATACTTTTAAAATTATCAGGTTTAATTTAAAATAAGGTAAAAACTGAAAAAAATTCCTTTTTTCTTCTCCTCTGTTAACTAGAGACAGGTAATGTGAAACTTTCCGTTTTTATTATTTTTAATAATATCTTAATCAGTTATTTATAATTCTCATCACCAATTACCACATTAATTTATTCATTCACATTTATCACATTCATTTGTGTTAACCTGCTGTGAATGTTGTTTATCTGCAGTCGACTTTTCGGAAGTAGTTCGAAATATTCCCATTTTTTCTATAAAATGTACGGGTTTTCTTTTGCAAAACAGTTTGGTCATCGTGGATATAGTTTTTATGAACTACGATAATTTATTTTCTCCGAAATTGAGATTTAATGTGACCCCCTAGGGATCAACCTGGAAATGTAACTCTTGATCAGTGCCTACTCTTTTTTGCCAGAAAATAACAGAAGGAATACGTAAGAACGACATCAAAAAAGAACCGAACGATAGACTCACGGTTCTACAGTCACATAATTTAATAATGATTAATTTTACACATTATTAGTTCAATGTGGTTACTTAACAATATTAGTTTATAATTTACCGTAATAAATCAGCTTTCCTTGACACTACAGAGGCTAAGGGATCATGAGATGTTGTGATAAAATGAGAGTATTCCAAAACGCTGCAAATTATTTCAAAAAGGTTTATTATTTTTTCAATTGAGTATGATCGTAGTTTTAGTTGGCTAGCGTACGTCATAAGACCTGTCCAGACTCCTCGGCGTGTCCTACTTCGAGTTGCCACAACCTAGACTTCTATAATTTATAGATATTTATATTTTTTATAATTTATATTTATATATTTCTATGTTTATATTTCTCGATTTGAGCTCCTATCTATTCAAATAGTTATTGCCTTAATAATATCATTATCTAAGTACGTACGAAAAGTCGAGAGGATATGTTATTAAATATGCGTAGGAAAAGCTTTGGTATTAACACACAAATATTACCTTGAAAAAAAAAAAAAAAAAAAAAAACATATTCATGCCTCGAAGGAACGCCGGCGCCGTACTCACCACAAGGTGCCGCGGCGCCGGCGCCTCCTCTCACTCCACCCCCCCCCCCCCCCCCCCGCTCACCCCCCTCACCACCCACCGTGACCCCCTGCCAAGCGTGCCAGGCGGGCGCGCGTCGAAAAAGACACATTTTCGCCCGTTTTTGGCCCATAGCATCTATGCGAGTAAAGCGATCGGGATGGTTAAACGTTAGGACCAACTAGACCCCAAATGGAGTCTATGTGCGAAAGAACGGGTTTTTTAAGTCAATTCTTAGGCCTTTTATGGCCCGGACGGCGAACGGCGGACGGCGAACGGCGGACGGACATTTCAAATTTGGATTCTACGCACCTTGAAACGTAAAGTGACAAAGTTTGAGGGGGGGTTATAAAAATTTTTTGCTACACGATCACATAGGCTTATTATTGGAAATAATAAACCAAAAGTGGCGATTGTTTTCCTGCTATCACTAAGGGAGTTACACTTCCCTACTAACGCATTGGTTGTACATGAAAATCAATATTTTCGCCGTAACGTAACGGTAGGAAAAAATGGAAACGTCCTGTTAATCATTATTAAATGATAAATTGCGGAACCAGTATCCACAAAGCATGTAGCAAATCAACCAAATCTTTTATTGATGACAATGATATAACTGCGTTTATCTGTGAAAATTGCTATGAAATAGTTATTGACGAAGGAAGCAGGTTTGACCCCCGCTTTCCGATCCAAATTTACAAGACGAACAATTAGCCGAAAATGCGGATTCACTGAGTACCTATAGGAAAGTTCGACCACATGCATTGGTAGGTATCAACATAATTGATCAAATAATAATTGATCAAATAATAAGAACATGCTTGTAAATATTCAAGTAGGCACTGCATAGGTACCGTCTACGTGCCACTATGTAGTAAAGCATTGTTGTACATTTTAATTACATTTTAAATTTTATTTAAATGATTCTTTTTAATAAAATTTAAGAATTGAAACATTCTCCGGAGAACTGACGCTGAAAAACGCATGAAAAGTAACTTTTTCGACAAGAGTAAGAGAACGTTCCACACATTCCTTTGCATAAACAAAGTGGTGTGGTGATAAATTGCCTTTTTGGATTTCATATTTACTCAAGGCAGGATCCAGTTTTGAGAGTTGACAATCGAAAGCACTCAACCAAAAATATGTAAGTAATAATTACCTCAAACAATGAAGCATCTAAAGTGCAAGGTACACAGGAAAAGTTTACAATTATACTGAGAGAGTTCGTCAGCCAATTGAATCTAGCCTCATCTGCGCTGTTCTCTCTCTCTCTTTTTTTTTTTTTTTTTTTTTTTTTTTTTTTTTTTTTTTTTTTAATCAACGTTAAGTACAAATGCTCAAGATTTTTTAGCCGAGTTTCTGTAATTTGTCTTCCAACTCCAAGTGAGGCTAGGCGTCTATTGGTTTATAGTGTTTTAAGGTAATCACCTCAGATATTTTAGTCAAAATTTTGCTTGTGGTGTCACACACACCCTGTGAAAGCATGAAGGGCAGGGAAAACCGCTGTAGCTCACAGCGGTCAGGAACTAGACAAAAGTTCGGCTGCGATGCCGACGAAAACCCATGGTGAAAAACGATACTGAAGTACCAGAAAACCAAAAATTCAAACCCTAAAATCAAAGCGGTGCATCTCCAAAAACGGCGCATGAATTGAGAATGTATCGGTTACAACATTTTTTGACGTTCGATTATGACCCAAGCACAAAGATAGGGTGGTTCAAAAAAAAAAAAAAAAAAAAAAAGTTTTGGGATTTCTTGTCCCCAGAGCGCTGCTTGAAGATAAGTAAAAACCGAAAATTTCACCGAAAATGCTGTCGCCTGGTTAAGAATTGTTCTAGAAACATGGTAAGATGGTCGGATAATATGCTTTGGCATGTTCTGAACATGATTCCGTTTTTTACTATACTTTTCCGCCGATGATTGCTTCGTTTATCGGCCATAAATCTCAAATTAATAGTAGGGTCATAGACAAATTCACCCTAATTTCACCGGAAATTATGTCGCGTTGATAATTTAAGGTTCTGAAATACCTTGCGCCGATAAAATTTGGTATTTTCCAGGATACTCGGTACAAAGCCGTTGGTAATTTGGCAAGGACTTGAACCGGCATTGTACTTATTTGCCAATTATAGCGGCAAAATGGAGAAAATAGTTTAAAAAATTCCAATTTTTCTGTAAAATTCCTTAGTTCCATCGGTTTTCCGGTGTCAAATTCGAAGTTTTGAATTGTCTGAACTGTGATTGGATCGTTTGAGCGTAGGGTTACCTATTGTCAGCGGTATCGGTCACGTGTAAAAGCTTGTACAATGGTATCGGGTCGTTAAGCGAATAAGTACAATGCCGGTTCAAGTCCTTGCCAAATTACCAACGGCTTTGTACCGAGTATCCTGGAAAATACCAAATTTTATCGGCACAAGGTATTTCAGAACCTTAAATTATCAACGCGACATAATTTCCGGTGAAATTAGGGTGAATTTGTCTATTACCCTACTATTAATTTGAGATTTATGGCCGATAAACGAAGCAATCATCGGCGGAAAAGTATAGTAAAAAACGGAATCATGTTCAGAACATGCCAAAGCATATTGTCCGACCATAATAGCATGTTTCTAGTACAATTCTTAACCAGGGGACAGTATTTTCGGTGAAATTTTCGATTTTTACTCATCTTCAAGCAGCGCCCTCTGCAAATCATCACCTCGCCACCAATTTAGAGGTTGATTTACGATAGCGGTCGATAACTGGCCAAAATCGACCCAGGTAAAGTGATTAGGATTAATATTTCTTGTTAAAAATTTAGGAGTGTCATCCTGACATTCTCAATTCATGCGCCGTTTTTGGAGATGCACCGCTTTGATTTTGGGGTTTGAATTTTTGGTTTTCTGGTACTTCAGTATCGTTTTTTTTTTTTAAATTATTTATTTGGCATTACGTTCTGTATACAGCCATACATATTTTTATTTACAATTCAAGGCTTGTAGTAAGTAAAACAATTTTCTTTCATATATTAATACTACAATTTAACATAAATTTAAAAAGTTCTTTATAAATTATGATATTCCTTGATGATAAAATGGATAAAAATTCCAAATTTACATTTGTTTTCGTGGCTAAAATATTAAAAAAAGGGTGTCCCTCCCGTTCATGGTCTGGACAATCCATTATCAGGTGACGTGGAGTTCCATCTGGATGACCACATTTTCCACATTGTGGGGATTCCCGTTGTCCGATTTTGAACAAATAGGCGTCACATATACCGTGGTTGGTTCTTAGGCGAAGTTCTTATCGTTATTCACCATGGGTTTTCGTCGGCTTCGCAGCCGAACTTTTGTCAAGTTCCTGACCGCTGTGAGCTGTGCGGCATAAGCTTTCAGTAACGATGTAGCAGCCAATCACTCGTGGTTTTGATATTTAACGATAGACCCCTGGATTCGTGACTTTTCACTTTGTCCCTGGTTTCCGAGTAGGTACTAACTGTCACGATTCACCGGGTCAAGTTCTGTTCACTCGCTAAGTATATAGAAATGAACTAATGATTTTAGGTTTTTTCTACGTGGGTTTACTATTTTTACTTATTTACTTTCGTAGCCTTTCGATCATAATTTGAACTCAAAATATTTTATGGACAATTCATCGTACCAGTCAAAAACAAAAGCTATTCTGTGAACATGAGAAGAGAAATGAATGAAAAGTGATGTATTAAAAATAACACGTTTTTGTGTTGGCAGTTGGGACTACACTCAAAATTGGATCCTGCCGCTTTTGAATAAATAGTAAATCAAAAACGGCAACTTATCACCTCGTTTCGTGACGAAATCAGCAATGCCCAAAGACTCCATACCGTCTTGTTTGTGCAAAGGAATGTGTGATGGAACGGTCGATTGCACTTATCGGACAAGTGACGTTTCATGCTTTGTACTGTGTCAGTGCTCCAAATAATGTTTCAATTCTAAAATTTTGGGGAATAGAATAATATAAATAAAATTTTAAAATGTTACTAAAATGTACAACAATACTTTGAGAAATGTCGGTACCTGTGCAGTGCCTACTTGATCATAGCTGCTCTTACTATTTCTTCAATTATGTGTTGATACCTACCTATAATTCGACATACCTCGATATACCTATAGTTCGATGGATGTGATCCAACTTAACTTTACAGGATCTATACATCTGAAGTCTTATGAATGCCTTATGAATATTTGAGTTTGAGTTGAGATTCAATTTCTTTTGTTTCTCATCGTCAAGTGGTATGGAATTATTAGTCTCCTTGCCTATTTTTCTCGAGATTTGGGAATTTCAAATGAATGTGATAAATGGTGATGAAAATTATAAATAAATAAATGATTGTATAGGTAATAATAATGTTTAAAAAACCGAAAATGTCACATTACTAGTAAATTGTCTAGTAAATTGTAACAGAGTTACCTCCTGAGAGGTCCATCAAGCTCCCGTCAGAGCTCCAGAGATAGCGTTGTCGGCGTCCCGTTGAGGAATCAATGGGAAAGACGCGCTGTTCTCGATCGTTTTAGACAGCTGGTTTGGCGTCGGATGGTTTTCTGGTGACAGGAATATCAACCTTCCCCGAACATGGCTCATTAAAAGCTATGACTAGGGGTGGTATCTCTCTGACGGGATGCCTGTTACCTCCTCTACCTTTTTATGAGGATTTAGGCCCCCATTGCACCTCTGGGGGGGGGGGGGGGCACCTAAATTCCTTATAAAATAGAGGAGAAAAAAAGTTTATTTATCTTCAAAATACAAAGGTTCATTATTGAAAATAATAAATCCAAATGCGACATTCAACATAAGGTCGGATTGTTTCGATTTTCGTAGTTTTAGAGTCAACATGTATAGTAAAAACCCAAGTGTGCTTATTCCAGTTACTTGGGCGACCTAAGCTATTGCGAAAAAACATCGCAACTTTCGAACTGTTTTCTATATTTTTGATCTTACGCCAAAACTAAGCTAGTTAGCAAGGAAACATCTATTACTAATATTCACGGCAGTTAAATTCTACGTAGAATAACCTATTAAAATTTGAAATATGAGTAATCATGCAACCGCTTGTAAAAAAACGGCACTTTTTTCAATTTGGGTGAAATGTTTCACTTGGATTTTTTAAGAGCTTTAGTCTCAGAAACTGTCACACCAATTGAAAAACATTAGATGAAAGTCGTAAATAGTCTAACTTTGTAACTAATGGGTACCAAACATAGGAAATTTAATTTATTTTTAGCGCATTTATGACAAAAAATACAAATTGTCCACACACGACTCCCGTCGTACACCTGAGGTGGTTCGTCTAAATAAGGTTAATTTTGGCATGACTACTCAATCTTAAACGCAATTTAATTATAATATCCTTATAATACAGAATTCAATTAGTCTCGCTAATTTTATTATTAGTGAATTACCTAAATATAATTTTACGAAATAATAATTTCCTTAGAAAACTATCACGTGTTAGAGAAGGAGCGGTCTAGTGACAATTTTGAATTTTCCGTCATAAAATGACATGTATTATATGAGATGAAATTCATTACATGTATTACATGAAAATGAAATAAAATGACATGTGATATAAAATTCAGATATAGAATTAGATGTCCTACGACTTTCATTTGATAAGACACACAGACTGGAGAGCAGTGAAGTTGTGGAAACCCATGTCAATACTATAAATTATTTAAATTATTACACTGCAAAAAAAAAAAAAAAAAAAAAAAATTGAAGGCGAAGCTGGTACTGTGGGTTTTTGAAGGTACTGAACCCGAATCCGAAGCCCGTTTTTCACATAGACGTCTATTTTTTGAAAAGGAGACGTGTAATACTAACCCCCAGGACCAGTAACTGTGTCGTGAGGGCATGACCTTGATTTTTTGGGGGGAGGGGGATAGTGTTATTAAAAAATAATAAACAAGTAGATCAGTGCTCACAAAATGAGACACATGATGGCGTATTTTCTTGTAAGGAGATCCGCGTGAAATAGTAGACGTTTCCTGCGTTGAATTAGAGACAAAATGGCTCGGGAGCTCAATCAGCTGATCAATGACCTCTTAGTTGTCATCAACCCCTGGCACATCTTCATTTCCACAATGTTACAGATTACACCCATACCAATTTTCATCAAAATCGGACGTCGGGAAGTGGCATTTAAAACGATTTTAAGAGGACATACATACAGCATCAGCGAACAAAGTGAACACAATAGCTCATTTTTTCTTTCTTAAAAGAAAATGCGCTAAAAATCAAATCAAAATATAAATCAGATCAGATATAGTACAATAACGACTGATTATATCATTCTAATAGTACGCAATCAGATTCACAGTATTTGACCGGGGGATACCAACGGATTCTGCCTCAGGTTTGTTATCTGTAATGGAAAATAATAAACCTTTCTGTCAAGGATTTACAGTGTTTTGACTTCATCTTCACCAGTAAGCCAGTGACGCTTCGATGGCAGACGTGTATTTCTAAGTTACCTATTGAACCAATTAATATTGGCCGTAATTTGAGTAATATGTATACCTACGAGTTTCTTTTTGACCCCAATCCAAATCAGTGTTTTTGAACGACGTCTACATTGGCGAACCGGCGATATTCGAGTGGCAGATTTGCATAACTACAGTACATCTACCTACATGTACATCTGACTCATATTTCATTTATTTACCAATAAGTCGATTGCTGACCCAAAATTTGTGTTTTTGGACTGCGTCCGTAGCAAAGACCTAGCGATACTAAGGTAGCAGACTTGAATTCACGTAACCTATCAATATCCTGGTATGATGGGCCACAGTTTCAGCGATCAACAAAACAGTCGTTTCTGGGCGCTCAAACTCTTATATTTCAACCACATCTGCATGTAACACCCATCCACCTTGAGATAGCAGACGACCATGGTTCAGTTGGCCATGGATGAAAGTGTTAAGGGCCGATATGGTTCCTCCTCTAGCTGTAAGCCATATTTTCGCAAATTGAGATCTGTTTTTCTTGTCGCCATCGGTTTTGGACTAGTAGACGTGCATATCTTATACAAACTCAATTGAATACTAACAAATTCAATAATTGGTCCGTTTCTATAGATCAGTTTCCCCTTTTCAGCCGAGCTCCTAGTGGCATTGACGGTTAGCACCTATATCTTGTACATTGGCTGAATTAAAAGATGAGGCGGTGTCGAAGGGGAAAATTAGGCCGGTGCATCGACAGCAAGATAACACCCGAACCAGCAAAATGCTCGGTAGATGCCTCCTCCCTTTAGTTGTGCATGTCCTCATCCGCATTTACACGCAGTTGTGAAGAAGTTGATAAGGGTGGAAGTGGAAGGTGACGCGGATGTTGCAGTAGGCATAAGAAATACCTGTTAATGCTTGAAAGCAATTTAGATGAAACAGCCAAAATAATTCCTATGAGTTTGTGGTGGGTTTAAAATGAATTTGTAATTCACATTCGACCACAGTACACCAAGCATAGAACTCTATGCTCTTCTTTAAGTTTTTTAATGTCTCAAAAGTACTTTGATGTCCCTCCTTTTGATATCGCCTGTCCTCGGGCGATCACGGTCATCTAGCTGAAGGAGATAACATCGTGCGTCGTAGAATTTAGTAGATATATGAACTTTGTCGAGCCTGATTTTGCATCCGGAGATGTTGGCATTACGGGCAGATGAGGTTGGAGATGCTCCCGATCGAGGTTGGTCCTTAGCATCCAAACCAGACGGGAAATTGGAGGGATCCATGAGTTTTGCTTCCGATGGTTATGCAGATTTAAATTCGGATCGAAACGGTGTGTCAGTTATCAACTTGAACCCTGATAGCGAAGTCAAAAACGCCGATCTCCATTTTTTTGTCCAGGATGATATTGAAGGTGGAAGTTGCGGAACTGTTTACAATACATGCCAACGGTCAGTGAAGGACAGTTTTCGAGTTTGTGGGCAGCCGGTAGACGGCTTTTACATTAACCATACAAAAGGGTCACTTTACTACGTTAATCATGACCTTGATACCTTGAAACTGGGACATTTTCTCGCTCCATAGGGCTTCTTACAAAAGGGGCATGGATATTTAAGGTCGGATAAGAATTGGAATTTTAGAACTGCTCATTTTATTTTATTTGTGTCTTCCAGTTTTTTTCATAGATTTGATGATTTTCTAGGAGCCCCTGTGGGTTAGAAATTGCTGATCACGTTCTACGGACGATTGTATTGATGGGAATTCGGCAAAGGTGGAACTGAAATATTTTTTTTACAATGTCAGAACGTGTTTTTGGAATTTCAAACGATTGTCTCGAAACGTATAGACAATTTTCTTTCGTATATCTGGTTAAGTGTTACCTACTAGTTCTTAAGCAACCAAGAACTACCCACAAATATACTATTTCATTTTCGTTATGAGGTCGTGTACTCCAAATTGAAAAGTTAGGATTTTGTCCACTAAAACTTCCATTTCTTTAGACATCTTGAAGTTACGGAGGAGAATGTTTCTTCTCACCTTTTGTGCAATACACACAAATTGCAAGTGTAATGATGGGCTGGGGTAAGAGAATTTTCGGCCGAGGTAGAACCTCGTAGTTGCGCTACCATTTCCATCGTTTAAGAGGAATGTTCATATTACCAAGGTAAAAAACATGCCTGTGAGATCCATGGAAAACATCTGGAGCCATAATGATGGGGATGAACTCTTTCTCTCCGGTGAGAAGGACGGCACTTAGTTGTGCACCAATGTACTATATGGTGATACAACGATGGTTTCGCGTAAAAAATAACGATTCTCTTAAACGAGATAATGTTTTTCTGAAAAACGCATAAAGACGGTTTATAAGATAGGTAGGGAGTTGATAAGTGATAATTATTATGGTGAATGACACCAAGAAATAACATTGATTACATAGTATTGTACTCAGGTGCTATTCCGTTATCCCCCCCCCCCCCCCCAACTGCTTCACGACTTTCGCGACTGTTTCACTTATCCTATACTCTTAAACGAGAAAGTCTTGTATAAATCATCAGGGGATACATACCCCCCCCCCCCCCCCCCCATTTCGACTCGAAAACACAATCTGCACTGGTCAATCCTCCGGAGTGATCTCCGTGGTGTTCTGGGCCATTCTTAACAACGAAAGTTGCTTATATCTGGCCGTAACTGTGGAAGGTATAAAAAGACCCTTCGCTTACTGGCTGTAGCTCCACAAAAAGAAATTTTTATCTAGGTTTCATAGAACCCAAAACGATTTCTGTGGGCAAAATAATTCACATTTTGTTGAGAGAATTGGAGCACATTTAATACCTTTAATGCCTTTTCAAAGCTTATTAAAAATTTTGCTTGCTGGTTGTGGTTTTTTCAGTATCCACATTCAGCGTGTTTAGTACCTGCACTAACAAAAGAAGATTTAGAATTACAAAATTAAATTATCTAGGTACCTAATCTGCTGGCAAAACTAAAAGTCTACGAGATTTAAACATTCTTAACGACGAAAGTTGCTTATATCTGGCCAAGCTTATTAAAAATTTTGCTTGCTGGTTGTGGTTTTTTCAATATCCACATTCAGCGTGTTTAGTACCTGCACTAACAAATGAAGATATAGAATTACAAAATTAAATTATCTAGGTACCTAATCTGCTGGCAAAACTAAAAGTCTACGAGATTTAAACATTCTCCTTCCCTGAAGCTCAGTCTCTGGATCTTTGACCATAGTTTGTTTACCTCAACAGAACCCAGGAAGACCAATGGAAGTTGTGAAATTCTTGGTTCGCTCTTGTTTGTCCGCTATTATAAAATGGTTGATTTGTCTGCTGTTCTGAAGGTGGTTTGGCAACGTCGCAGATATCAAAGTGGTCGCCACTTAGTCCGTGATTTGTAATTGTATATCTCGGTTGGCACATATATATAGTGATATGAAATTTTCTGGAAGATTGCCACAGGTATAGCATTGTGGGATTCAGTAAATAACCATTAAAATGAAATAAAAATATCCTTGCTGTTTTTAAATGTCATTCGAATCAATATACACCATAAAATAAATATATACACCAGGGAATAATGAGGGTGCCTCCTAACTTCAATATTGTATGGGTGCCACAATGTTAGAATATTTATTTATATACATATACACCAGGGAATAATGAGGGTGCCACATTACTTCAATATTGTATGGTTGCCACATAGACACCATTCTTGAAATTCTCAAGAATGGTGCCACAAGTATAGCATTATGGGATTCAGTAAATAACCATTGAAATGAAATAAAAAGTATACCTTGCTGTTTTTAGAGGTCATTTGAAGCAATATACACCATAAAATACATATATACACCAGCGGATAAGGAGGGTGCCTCCTAACTTCAATGTTGTATGGGTGCCAAAATGTTGCAATATATATTTATATATATATATATATATATATATATATATATATATTCCATACATTGTGGCACCCGAAACAATAAAAACAGCATACGAAGTGGCACCCAAGTTTTTATGGCACCCGTATAAGGGTGCCACATTGTCAACCCCTCATATCTTACCTTAACTTCAATAATAAACACATAAAAGATTTTCACTATTTAATTTAAGCTCTACTGGATGATAAGGATTCATAATTACAATTTTACATTGATTCAGTGACCAACAAAGAGCCTTTGAAGTTTGGGAGGTGGGTGCCAGTTGAATGGATTATGGATCACAAATATACAGCTGTAGTTCATCGTTTTTCCGCGTGCTTCGCCGCTGTCGGGTGTTTCGTGTATATTATAATATACATAATAATATACACATTCTATTTTGCTTACTGAATGGCTACCGGAGATCTGGCAGGGTCGGCCATTGCTTTAAATAACCTCGTCTTCTCCCCACCTCTTCTCTTTTAAAAAGCAAAGAACTAAAACAACTGGAACGCTGTCTCAGGGTTGAGCGTGCGGTCGGGCGGGTTGAGATGTGTTGGACGACTACACAACTACTCCCAGTCAAAAGCACAGGAAATTCTCAATTTTAGTTCGATTTTGATGACATTTTCAGGGATTGTGTTGGTTAGCCTCTTTATGTTCCCCTATGAATTTCATTGCAATCGAATCAATAATGACGTGTGCGCAAGCTCAAACGTGAATTCATAAAATAACGTCGATTTTTTACGGTCTATAGGTTCGATTTTGTTCAAACCCGGAGGGTAGTTGGCTATACGTATCAGAAATATGCTCTATGAGTTTTATTGTGATTGATTGAGTAATGACCATTGTACATGAGCAAAAATAAAATTGTTTGACTCTTGTGAAACTCAGAGACTAAGGAACCGATTTTTATGGAATTTTCTGGTTTTGTGTGGGTTAGCTTCTAGATGGTTCCCTTTAAATTGCATTGTTGTCGGATCAATAATAGGGTGCACGCATGCGCAAACGTCAGATTCTAACAACGTCGATTTCTTACGATCTATTGGTCTGATTATGTTCAAACTTGGAGGGTAGTTGGGTAGAGGTTTCTAGGAACGTTTCCTATGCATTTTATCGCCTTATTGATATTAACTTGGTTAACACACGTGAAACTCTGAATCTAATTGACCGAATACTCTCAAGGAGTGTTAGGGGACCCTAGATGATCTCCTATAGTCTTCTTTTACGTAATATCATCCATTTATGCGAATTTTTGGGACTTTAGGAAATCTGGAATGGAATAGAAAGTTCCAGTTATGCAACAAAAAGTAAAATAAAATTCAAGATCATCTCCACAGAAGTATTTCAAGATGGTACATACGAGATGAAGTAACATCTTTTATGCATTATTCCAGTACCTAGTTATACGTTGCTCAAAAATGGATGATGCGCCGCGAGTGGTCACATCTATCACATTCAGTTGTGTTAACCTGCTGTGAATGTTGTTTATCTGCAGTCGACTTTTCGGAAGTAATTCGGAATATTCCCATTTTTTCTATAAAATGTACGGGTTTTCTTTTGCAAAACAGTTTGGTCATCGTGGATATAGTTTTTATGAACTACGATAATTTATTTTCTCCGAAAATTGAGATTTAATGTGATAATACGAGGCCCTAGGGATCCACCTGGAAATGTAACTCTTGATCAGTGCCTACTCTTTTTTGCCAGAAAATAACAGAAGGAATACATAAGAACGACATTAAACCATGTATAAAAAAAAAAAAAAAAAAAAAAAAAAAAAAAAAAAAAAAAAAAAAAAAAAAAAAAAAAAAACCTAACGACAGACTTCTACAGTCACATAATTTAATAATGATTAATTTTACACATTATTAGTTCAATGTGGTTACTTAACAATATTAGTTTATAATTTACTGTAATAAATCAGCTTTCCTTGACACTACAGAGGCTAAGGGATCATGAGATGTTGTGATAAAATGAGAGCATTCCAAAAAGTGGCGATTGTTTTCCTGCTATCACTAAGGGAGTTACACTTCCCTACTAACGCATTGGTTGTACATGAAAATCAATATTTTCGCCGTAACGTAACGGTAGGAAAAAATGGAAACGTCCTATTAATCATTATTAAATGATAAATTGCTGAACCAGTATCCACAAAGCATGTAGCAAATCAAACAAATCTTTTATTGATGACAATGATATAACTGCGTTTATCTGTGAAAATTGCTACGAAATAGTTATTGACGGAGGAAGCAGGTTTGACCCCCGCTTTCCGTTCCAAATTTACAAGACGAACAATTAGCCGAAAATGCGGATTCACTGAGTACCTATAGGAAAGTTCGACCACATGCATCGATAGGTATCAACATAACATAATTGATCAAATATTAAGAACATGTATAAACTAGTAAATATTCAAGTAGGCACTGCATAGGTACCGTCTACGTGCCACTATGTAGTAAAGCATTGTTCTACATTTTAAATTTTATTTAAATGATTCTTTTTAATAAAATTTAAGAATTGAAACATTCTCCGGAGAACTGACGCTGAAAAACGCATGAAAAGTAACTTTTTCGACAAGAGTAAGAGAACGTTCCACACATTCCTTTGCACAAACAAAGTGGTGTGGTGATAAATTGCCTTTTTGGATTTCATATTTACTCAAGGCAGGATCCAGTTTTGAGAGTTGACAATCGAAAGCACTCAACCAAAAATATGTAAGTAATAATTACCTCAAACAATGAAGCATCTAAAGTGCAAGGTACACAGGAAAAGTTTACAATTATACTGAGAGAGTTCGTCAGCCAATTGAATCTAGCCTCATCTGCGCTGTTCTCTCTCTCTCTCTTTTTTTTTAATCAACGTTAAGTACAAATGCTCAAGATTTTTTAGCCGAGTTTCTGTAATTTGTCTTCCAACTCCAAGTGAGGCCAGGCGTCTATTGGTTTATAGTGTTTTAAGGTAATCACCGCAGATATTTTAGTCAAAATTTTGCTTGTGGTGTCACACACACCCTGTGAAAGCATGAAGGGCAGGGAAAACCGCTGTAGCTGTGCGGCATAAGCTTTCAGTAACGATGTAGCAGCCAATCACTCGTGGTTTTGATATTTAACGATAGACCCCTGGATCCGTGACTTTTCACTTTGTCCCTGGTTTCCGAGTAGGTACTAACTGTCACGATTCACCGGGTCAAGTTCTGTTCACTCGCTATATAGAAATGAACTAATGATTTTAGGGATTTTCTACGTGGGTTTACTATTTTTACTGATTTACTTTCGTAGCCTTTCGTTCATATTTTGAACTCAAAATATTTTATGGACAATTCATCGTACCAGTCAAAAACAAAAGCTTTTCTGTGAACATGAGAAGAGAAATTAATGAAAAGTGATGTATTAAAAATAACACGTTTTTGTGTTGGCAGTTGGGACTACACTCAATTGGATCCTGCCGCTTTTGAATGAATAGTAAATAAAAAACGGCAATTCATCACCTCGTTTCGTACCTGTGCAGTGCCTACTTGATCATAGATGCTCTTACTATTTCTTCAATTATGTTTTGATACCTATAATTCGATACCTCGATATACCTATAGGTCGATGGATGTGATCCAACTTAACTTTACAGAATCTATACAACTGAAGTCTTATGAATGCCTTATGAATATTTGAGTTTGAGTTGAGATTCAATTTCTTTTGTTTCTCATCGTCAAGTGGTATGGAATTATTAGTCTCCTTGCCTATTTTTCTCGAGATTTGGGAATTTCAAATGAATGTGATAAATGGTGATGAAAATTATAAATACATAAATGATTGTATAGGTAATAATAATGTTTAAAAAACCGAAAATGTCACATTACTAGTAAATTGTCTAGTAAATAGAGGAGAAAAAAAGTTGATTTATCTTCAAAATACAAAGGTTCATTATTGAAAATAATAAATCCAAATGCGACATTCAACATAAGGTCGGATTGTTTCGATTTTCGTAGTTTTAGAGTCAACATGTATAGTAAAAACCCAAGTGTGCTTATTCCAGTTACTTGGGCGACCTAAGCTATTGCGAAAAAACATCGCAACTTTCGAACTATTTTCTATATTTTTGATCTTACGCCAAAACTAAGCTAGTTAGCAAGGAAACATCTATTGCCAATATTAACGGCAGTTAAATTCTACGTAGAATAACCTATTAAAATTTGAAATATGAGTAATCATGCAACCGCTTGTAAAAAAAGGCACTTTTTTCAATTTGGGTGAAATGTTTCACTTGGATTTTTAAGAGCTTTAGTCTCAGAAACTGTCACACCAATTGAAAAACTTATTAAGGCCGTATCACACTAGCATTTTTTCCGCATTTTTTCTGCGTTTTTAACGCAAAAACGTGAAGGAGAAGAAGTGCGTTTTTCCAAGGTCAGCTTTTTCGACCATTGCGCATCCTGGCGGAGCGTTTTTAAACTCACTTGGGAAAATTAGAACACGTTCTAATTTTTACCTTGACGCAAGAAAAATGCTAAACATAACCCTTGGGGAGGTTACAATTCAATGAAAAACCCCTAGGAGCCTAACCTGACAGATTTAATAAAAACGCATTCCGCCAGAATGCGCTGTTTTTGCAGTTATTCCTCTTCAACATTCACTACTGAACTTGAAAAAACGCAGTTTGCCTTCTTCATGTTTCAGCGTTTAAAACGCAGAAAAAATGCGAAAAAAATGCAAGTGTGATACGGCCTTTAGATGAAAGTCATAAATAGTCTAACTTTGTAACTAATGGGTACCAAACATTGGAAATTTAATTTATTTTTAGCGCATTTATGACAAAAAATACAAATTGTCCACACACGACTCCCGTCGTACACCTGAGGTGGTTCGTCTAAATAAGGTTAATTTTGGCATGACTACTCAATCTTAAACGCAATTTAATTATAATATCCTTATAATACAGAATTCAATTAGTCTCGCTAATTTTATTATTAGTGAATTACCTAAATATAATTTTACGAAATAATAATTTCCTTAGAAAACTATCACGTGTTAGAGAAGGAGCGGTCTAGTGACAATTTTGAATTTTCCGTCATAAAATGACATGTATTATATGAGATGAAATTCATTACATGTATTACATGAAAATGAAATAAAATGACATGTGATATAAAATGCAGATATAGAATTAGATGTCCTACGACTTTCATTTGATAAGACACACAGACTGGAGAGCAGTGAAGTTGTGGAAACCCATATCAATACTATAAATTATTACACTGGAAAAAAAAAAAAAATTGAACGCGAAGCTGGTACTGGGAGTTTTTGAAGGTATTGAACCCGAATCCGAAGCCCGTTTTTCACATAGACGTCTATTTTTTGAGGAGGTGGACGTGTAATACTAACCCCCAGGACCAGAACCTGTGTCGTGAGGGCATGACCTTGATTTTTTGGGGGGAGGGGGATAGTGTTATTAAAAAATAATAAACAAGTAGATCAGTGCTCACAAAATGAGACACATGATAGCGTATTTTCTTGTAAGGAGATCCGCGTGAAATAGTAGACGTTTCCTGCGTTGAATTAGAGATAAAATGGCTTGGCAGCTCAATCAGCTGATCAATGACCTCTTAGTCGTCATCAACCCTTGGCATATCTTTATTTCCACAATGTTACAGATTACATCCATACCAAGTTTCATCAAAATCGGACGTCGGGAAGTGGCATTTAAAACGATTTTAAGAGGACATACATACAACATCAGCGAACAAAGTGAACACAATAGCTCATTTTTCCTTTCTTAAAAGAAAATGCGCTAAAAATCAAATCAAAATATAAATCAGATCAGATATAGAACAATAACGATTGATTATATCATTCTAATAGTACGCAATCAGATTCACAGTATTTTACCGGGGGATACCAACGGATTCTGCCTCAGGTTTGTTATCTGTAATGGAAAATAATAAACCTTTGTGTCAAGGATTTACAGTGTTTTGACTTCGTCTTCACCAGTAAGCTAGTGACGCTTCGATGGCAGACGTGTATTTCTAAGTTACCTATTAAACCAATTTATATTGGCCGTAATTTGAGTAATGTGTATACGAGTTTCTTTTTGACCCCAATCCAAATCAGTGTTTTTGAACGACGTCTACATTGGCGAACCGGCGATATTCGAGTGGCAGATTCGCATAACTACAGTACATCTACATGTACATCTGATTCATATTTCATTTATTTACCAATAAGTCGATTGCAGACCCAAAATTTGTGTTTTTGGACTGCGTCTCTAGCAAAGACCTAGCGATACTAAGGTAGCAGACTTGAATTCACGTAACCTATCAATATCCTGGTATGATGGGCCACAGTTTCAGCGATCAACAAAACAGTCGTTTCTGGGCGCTCAAACTCATATATTTCAACCACATCTGCATGTACTCGTAACACCCATACACCTTGAGATAGCAGACGACCATGGTTCAGTTGGCCATGGATGAAAGTGTTAAGGGCCGATATGGTTCCCCCTCCAGTTGTAAGCCATATAGATCTGTTTTTCTTGTCGCCATCGGTTTTGGACTAGCAGACGTGCATATCTTATACAAACTCAATTGAATACTAACAAATTCAATAATTGGTCCGTTTCTATAGATCAGTTGCCCCTTTTCAGCCGAGCTCCTAGTGGCATTGGCGGTTAGCACCTATATCTTATACATTCGACCACAGTACACCAAGCATAGAACTCTATGCTCTTCTTCAAGTTTTTTAATGTCTCAAAAGTACTTTGATGTCCCTCCTTTTGATATCGCCTGTCCTCGGGCGATCACGGTCATCTAGCTGAAGGAGATAACATCGTGCGTCGTAGAATTTAGTAGATATAAGAACTTTGTCGAGCCTGATTTTGCATCCGGAGATGTTGGCATTCCGGGCAGATGAGGTTGGAGATGCTCCCGATCGAGGTTGGTCCTAAGCATCCAAACCAGACGAGAAATTGGAGGGATTCATGAGTTTTGCTTCCGATGGTTATGCAGATTTAAATTCCGATCGAAACGGTGTGTCAGTTATCAACTTGAACCCTGATAGCGAAGTCAAAAACGCCGATCTCCATTTTTTTGTCCAGGATGATATTGAAGGTGGAAGTTGCGGAACTGTTTACAATACATGCAAACGGTCTGTGAAGGACAGGTTTCGAGTTTGTGGGCAGCCGGTAGACGGCTTTTACATTAACCATACAAAAGGGTCACTTGACTACGTTAATCATGACCTTGATACCTTGAAACTGGGACATTTTCTCGCTCCATAGGGCTTCTTACAAAAGGGGCATGGATATTTAAGGTCGGATAAGAATTGGAATTTTAGAACTGCTCATTTTATTTTATTTGTGTCTTGCAGTTTTTCCATAGATTTGATGATTTTCTAGGAGCCCCTGTGGGTTAGAAATTGCTGATCACGTTCTTTGGAGGATTGTATTGATGGGAATTTGGCAAAGGTGGAACTGAAATATTTTTTTTACAATGTCAGAACGTGTTTTTGGGATTTCAAACGATTGTCTCGAAACGTAAAGACAATTTTCTTTCGTATATCTGGGAAAGTGTTACCTACTAGTTCTTAAGCAACCAAGAACTACCCACAAATATACTATTTCATTTTCGTTATGAGGTCGTGTACTCCAAATTGAAAAGTTAGGATTTTGTCCACTAAAACTTCCATTTCTTTAGACATCTTGAAGTTACGGACCAGAATGTTTTTTCTCACCTTTTGTGCAATACACACAAATTGCAAGTGTAATGATGGGCTGGGGTAAGAGAATTTTTGGCCGAGGTAGAACCTCGTAGTTGCGCTACCATTTCCATCGTTTAAGAGGAATGTTCATATTACCAAGGTAAAAACATGCCTGTGAGATCCATGGAAAACATCTGGAGCCATAATGATGGGGATGAACTCTTTCTCTCCGGTGAGAAGGACGGCACCAAGTGCACCAATGTACTATATGGTGATACAACGATGGTTCCGCGTAAAAAATAACGATTCTCTTAAACGAGATAATGTTTTTTTGAAAAACGCATAAAGACGGTTTATTAGATAGGTAGGGAGTTGATAAGTGATCATTATTATGGTGAATGACACCAAGAAATAACATTGATTACATAGTATTGTACTCAGGTGCTATTCCGTTATCCCCCCCCCCCCCCCCCCTCCCCAATATGCTTCACGACTTTCGCGACTGTTTCACTTATCCTATACTCTTAAACGAGAAATTCTTGTATAAATCATCAGGGGATACATACCCCCCCATTTCGACTCGAAAACACAATCTGCACTGGTCAATCCTCCGGAGTGATCTCCGTGGTGTTCTGGGCCATTCTTAACGACGAAAGTTGCTTATATCTGGCCGTAACTGTGGAAGGTATAAAAAGACCCTTCGCTTACTGGCTGTAGCTCCACAAAAAGAAATTTTTATCCAGGTTTCATAGAACCCAAAACGATTTCTGTGGGAAAAATAATTCACATTTTGTTGAGAAAATTGGAGCACATTTAATACCTACGCCTTTTCAAAGCTTATTAAAAATTTTGCTTGCTGGTTGTGGTTTTTTCAATATCCACATTCAAAGTGTTTAGTACCTGCACTAACAGATGAAGATATAGAATTACAAAATTAAATTATCTAGGTACCTAATCTGCTGGCAAAACTAAAAGTCTACGAGATTTAAACATTCTCCTTCCCTGAAGCTCAGTCTCTGGATCTTTGACCATAGTTTGTTTACCTCAACAGAACCCAGGAAGACCAATGGAAGTTGTGAAATTCTTGGTTCGCTCTTGTTTGTCCGCTATTATAAAACAGTTGATTTGTCTGCTGTTCTGAAGGTGGTTTGGCAACGTCGCAGATACCACCTAGGTATCAAAGTAATCGCCACTTAGTCAGTGATTTGTAATTGTATATCTCGGTTGGCACATAGATATAGTGATATGAAATTTCCTGGAAGATTGCCACAGGTATAGCATTGTGGGATTCAGTAAATAACCATAAAAATGAAATAAAAATATCCTTGCTGTTTTTAAATGTCATTCGAATCAATATACACCATAAAATAAATATATACACCAGGGAATAATAAGGGTGCCTCCTAACTTCAATATTGTATGGGTGCCACAATGTTAGAATATTTATTTATATACATATACACCAGGGAATAATGAGGGTGCCACATTACTTCAATATTGTATGGTTGCCACATAGACGGTGACTTAAAATTCTCAAGAATGGTGCCACAAGTATAGCATTATGGGATTCAGTAAATAACCATTAAAATGAAATAAAAAGTATACCTTGCTGTTTTTAGAGGTCATTTGAAGCAATATACACCATAAAATACATATATACACCAGCGGATAAGGAGGGTGCCTCCTAACTTCAATGTTGTATGGGTGCCAAAATGTTGCAATATATATATATATATATATATATATATAATTTAAAATTTGAACTATTTATATAATAAACGTAATTTCATATAAATTTCACAAATGAAAAGAAGAAAAAATGATTTGATATATCGAATCTAATCTTTGTCAAAAATAGGAGTGATTCGCTTTTTGGCGAAAAACGGACTATTATTTCATTCCTTAGGTGAGTTTCCGTCTGGAATGACACATACGTATATATACGATGTATAAACAGAATGCTGTTTCAGTTGATGATGAGCAAAGCTAAGCGAGTCTAGCTTATGCTTGAGTGAACTTTTTACAGAACCATATCTCATAAGACTTAGAGACTTTGAATTTGGATGGAAAAGAGAGCTATCCCGGCCAAAGGATCATGGACTAAAGGATGAGAAATTTATCCCCCGTCACACAGACAGTTACGGAACTAATTGATCAGCAGGCTCTGAAACGCAAAAGCAAGTGGAAATTTTGATTTTGGAGGACGAAAAAAATGTTCGACTTCTTTCACGTACAAAAAGCTTCCCTACCTTCGGTAGCCTGTCTATCATTTATGATAAGTGTGTAGAGATTTTCCGTGCGGGCAAGAATTCCGAAACCCCAATACAGATTGTATTATTTCAACATGTTATCCGCATTCATTATGAGAGCCTTCATAAATTATTAATTCTTCTGGCTACAAACGATCACTCCAACCTCCGTGTACGTCAAAAAGTTTTACTTTCTACATACTCTGGGAACTTGTCTCTGAAGGTCGAGAAATTAGTATAACTGAACATCAAATCCTTGACCTTTTCTCATTATTCAACAACATTTCGGGAACGAAAACAGAAAAAGCTATCGCAGTTGGGTTCGGCACGCAACTCATCTCACACCTCACGATTTTCTGTACCTAACAGAAACCGCAACGCACGTCCGTCCAGTGCGTAGTAGATCGTAAAGCCAACAAATATCTTAGTTCGTGTAAAACCACTTTTGAGTACCCCATTAAGTACTAAGCATTTTTTTTTTTTTTTTTTTTTTTTTTTTTTTTTTTTTTTTTTTTTTGAAGATCAAGGATTTTGCCGCATCAAAGCTAGTTTCTACCAAATGTGTGCCACTGTATTGAACCTCATTGATAACGCGGTCAGAAGGTCCTGAGATTTAAAGCTGTCTTGCAATTCATAGTCATGTAAATTGTCTATTTGTTTCTGTAAGAACTCAATTCTTTGTGTCGTTCAAACGATGGGGTAAGCATTACTAAATTACTTGTTCATGAATCAGCGTGATGGAGTGTGATTGCGGTAGGGTGAGGTATAATTGTTAGTGTTAATGCCATATATTATATTGTCTTTGTATTTCACGTACGATGTAGTTTAAATAATCTTGGTAAAGTGTTTTGTTGAGAGGTTTGCTTCCAATGTAGGGAAAATATTTATGGTTATTTATTCATATTAAAGAGTGAAGGACTATACGATGCTCACGGCCCCTTGTGATTTAAAAGTGTATGGCTGACAATAAATAGGTTCAAATCTATTAGATTGTCCCTCTAAAATAATGATACCCAATATAAAATAATAGGGGTGCCATCGGCTGGCCAAGGTGGAATTAAACTTGAGCTGTTATCATCCCTCATCTTTTCCCATCTTCTGTGTTTTCCCTGCCAAGAAAATATACACTGCTGTACTGATCACTACGGGCAAGGTAGTAGATACTATATTGGAGTAGCTTTACCTCTCATTTGCACAACTACGACCACTCATACGACGTAATTACGACAAATGGATTCAGCCTACTAGGTATCCCTTCGACTCTATTTAATAAGTCAATAAATTTTGCTGAAGACTAAGCGATTCGACCGGAAAGGTTGCCAAGAAAGCCTACACTACTTGAAGTGTAATGGCGGCCCTCCAAGTAGGACACAAGCGAATGTGCTTGCAATATCAAGCAGAAGTTTATCTCGACTCTACGTCTTATTAATATCCATTTAACATGACGCCGATTTGAGCTGTAAGGGAAAAGGTCTCGTACGTGGCGGTACCACCGTGATTTTGAATCCCTAATGAGGTTAGCGCATGCGCGTCACGAACTTAAAGTGCGTTAATTTCAGTGAGACAACCCGACAGTGTTCGGGGATGGTCAGGAAAACACCCGGGTAGGACGAGATAGATCGTGAAATATTGCTTTCGAAGGATTTCTTGTTTCCTTCTGTGATGAAGACACCACAACTCCGGCCGTTCACATCATAATTCTTGGGAATTCGTCTACCAACAGAAACTCACAGAAACCGCAACGCACGTCCGTCCAGTGCGTAGTAGATCGTAAAGCCAACAAATATCTTAGTTCGTGTAAAACCACTTTTGAGCATGAATCCCTATTAAGTACTAAGCATTCTTTTTTTTTTTTTTTTTTTTTTTTTGAAGGTCAAAGATTTTGTGGCATCAAAGCTAAATAATCTCAGAAGAGTTGTTGAAGACTTCTTGTGATAATCCTCCATAATTTAGGTAATTGTAATGAAAAACCTTTGGATTATCACATATTTATTGCATTAAGCAAAAACACTAAGCTTTTCAGCTAAATTTTAGCCATCTTCAGGCATACACAACAAACTAAAGAAACTAGCATCAAAGCTAGTTTCTACCAAATGTGTGTGCCACTGTAGTGAACCTCATTGATAACGCGGTCAGAAAGTCCTGAGATTTAAAGCTGTCTTGCAATTCATAGTCATGTTAATTATTTATTTGTTTCTGTAAACACTCAATTCTTTGTGTCGTGCAAAGGATGGTATGCATTACTAAATTACTTGTTCAAGAATCAGCGTGATGGAGTGCGATAGCGTTAGGGTGAGGTATAATTGTTAGTGATAATACCATATTTTTATATTGTCTTTGTATTTCACGTATGATGTAGTTTAAATAATCAATGTCCACTTTGGTAAAGTGTTTTGTTGTTTGGTTTGCTTCCAATGTAAGGACAATATTTATGTTTATTTATTCATATTAAAGAGTGAAGGACTATACGATGCTCACTGCCCCTTGTGATTTAAAAGTGTATGGCTGACAATAAATAGGTTCAAATCTATTAGATTGTCCCTCAAAAATAATGACACCTAATATAAAATAATAGGGGTGCCATCGGATGGCCAAGGTGGAACTAAACTTGAGCTCTTATCAGTTAAATCATTTCCCTTTATCGTGTTTTCCCTGCCAAGAAAATGTACACTGCTGTACTGATCGCTATGGGCAAGGTAGTAGATACTACGCGTATATTGGAGTAGCTTTACCTCTCATTTTCACAACTACGACCACTCATACGACGTAACTACGACAAATGGATTCAGCATATTAGGTATTCCTTCGATTCAATTGATATAATTTATTGAGAGTCAATAAATTTTGCTGAAGACTAAGCGATTCGACAGAACAGGTTGCCAAGAAAGCCTCCACAACTTGAAGTGCAATGGCGGCCCTCCAAGTAGGACACCCGCGAATGTGCTTGCAATATCAAGCAGAAGTTTATTTCGACTCTACGTCTTATTAATATCCATTTAACATGACGCCGATTTGAGCTGTAAGGGAAAAGGTCTCGTACGTGGCGGTACCACCGCGATTTTGAATCCGTAATGAGGTTAGCGCATGCGCGTCACGAACTTAAAGTGCGTTAATTTCAGTGAGACAACCCGACAGTGTTCGGGGATGGTCAGGAAAACACGCGGGTAGGACGAGATAGATCGTGATATATTGCTTTCGAAGGATTTCTTGTTTGCTTCTGTGATGAAGACACCACAACTCCGGCCGTTCACATCATAATTCTTGGGAATTCGTCTACCAACGTCTCCTCCACAGTCCTGAAATGGAGATATGGTATTCAAATTAATGTAGTTTTGTCTGAACATTAGGCAGACCTAACGCGACTACAGAAACCATTTGATCCTTTCCGGTCGATCCAACAAGACTTCAATGGATTATTGGTTAAACTGCCCTTTCTGCAATAGCCCAATGGCTCTTGATTAGTCTCAAGCATGTAGTTTAAATAAATATAACCACAGCTGAGCCGGGTAGTTAACATAAAAAATACATCAACATCATAATTATCTACGACAACAACGTAATACAAACTAAAGAAAAAATGCTGTTTAACAAAATAAAACATATGCTTTTTTTCGTATCTGCTTCTTTATCAATTGGTATTTTTGCTGAAACTTCTACATCTATATTTGCAATAACAAAATGTCCATAATTATACGATTGGGCATTAGTCCGTATCAATGAAACAATATCATAATTAGGAACACACCAAATTTTACGTCACACTAAGGGGACATTGTAAAGAATCAATTTTGAAAAAAAGACCAACAACATCATTTAATAGGTGAATGCCGAAAATCATATTGGATTCGGAAAACGGCAGTTGTGTGGAAGATAAAAGACTATTGTTGAAAAAGGTAAGTACCAGTATTTGTACTAAGTAACGAAGAAAGTGTCATACACTCATTCTTGAGTGTGTATAAATTCGCATTGTGTATACAAGGTGAATCCTAAACAACATAATCTTAGTAAACATCAAGTCAAATGGACAAAGTTACCAAATCCAAACTTCAAATATCGAGAATTAGTGAAGATATATTATAGATTTTTTAAAGTGTTTTTCGTATGACAAACCTTCGTTGCAGAATGTATAGCTATCAGAAGATCCATTGCTTGGCTATTCAAGGTTGAGATATATCCAATTACTGCATTAAGAAGGCACGACAAGAAACGTTCCACTCATTTTTCAGATATGATTATTAAGGTAGGGACACAACTTATTGATTACTTGAATCTACTAAATCTGTTGTCAAATTATCAGGATAAGGGTCAAAAACGAATAAAAGTCCTTATCGCCGAGCTTTCGGTTTATATAAAACCATCTTCAGGGCTCAAGGATCTTTCACGGTGTCGAAATATGGGACACGGTCATGGATTTAGAAGTCAATTGTCATATAACAAAAACAAGAAATGGTTGCAGCTGAGGCTGACAAGGGTTGGCACATGAACAGGACTCAAAATACTAGAGGCTAAAATTGTAAAAAATTGAAAAAAAAAAAAAAAAACATTAAAAAAACACACTGCTGGCAAGCATACAGAACTAAACTAAACTAAAATCCATTTTAGTTTAGTTTAGTTCTGTATGATTGCCAGCAGTTTGTTTTAAAATCCATTTTAGTTTAGTTTAGTTCTGTATGCTTGCCAGCAGTGTTTTTTCAAAATTTTTTCAATGTTTTACAATTTTAGCCTCTAGTTTTTAGTCCTGTTCATGTGCCAACCCTTGTCAGCCTCAGCTGCAACCATTTCTTGTTTTTTTATATAACAATTGATTTCTAACTCCATGACCGTGTCCTATATTTCGACACCGTGAAAGATCCTTGAGCCCTGAAGATGGTTTTATATAAACCGAAAGCTCGGCGATAAGGACTTTTATTCGTTTTTGACCCTTATCCTGATAATTTGACAACAGACATATTGTGGGTCGATAATCTCTTTCTCTGAATCTACTATGTTCCTAGATTACCTAAGAGTACGTACATAGTGCATAGCTTCTCGCGTCCTGCTTGCCGGCTTAAGCCCGCGTCAGATCAGCCCGCTTCGCAAACCTGCGCGATGTTAGCGAGTAGTGTGGTCATTGTGCATCAGCGAGTGGAAAATTCTCGCGCCGTCTTTTCACCAGACAGGATCTTGTAAAAGCACCGTAAATCCTCCTATACGATATTTTTGGGTACCGTAAACCGGGGTGAAGGCGATATACTGGGGGGAAGGCGATCATTTTGATTTTACCCACTAATTACTCTAGTGCTCCTAGCAGGTGATCACTGATGGCTCCATGGAATGTGCAGTCCATATCCACTATTGTCTATCAACACGATGATGAAGTTTTTAGCGCGTTTTTTGACTTTATTAGTGCCTTATCAGCCAGTTTTGTGAATCACGTTTTTGTGGCAAGATTATTCATAACCGAAAAACCTCTGTGGGTGATAGTTTAAGAGTTCAACTTCCGCAGTTGTTTTTAAATCTTTTCGTTCTTTGAAGGTAAGAGAAGAGAAAACCGTTGCTAACATAATTTTTGGAGTAACTGCGTTGTCTATGCAGTACCAAATGAGTGTTTTTTCATTTTACAGGGGTGAAGGCGATCATGCCTCGAAAATACATTTAAAATTCCTAGATGTCGTTCTGGTTAATTCAAAGCATGGTAATATATTCTACATTACCATAGAGTACTATTTCTATTCATGGCCTCAGAGCCAAGCCCATAGATTACTGTATACCAATTTTTTTTTTTTTCCTTTTAAACACTCCAGTTTTTCCTTCTCTTAACTTATTCTAGTTTGCTGAGTTTGATTATCTTTGAAAATGTTTTGCTAATAATACCACTTATGTTCAAAGTCTTCCTAGCTAATGGATAGGGCCAAAGCTTGCAATAACTCGAAAATACTGATAATGTTGACTAATAAGTGAAGTTCTAGTTTTAATCATTGAAGTTCCTGTATTCTAAGGTGTTACCATGATTGGTAATGGTACCTACCTACTTACCAATTTCTATTCCTACCTATGATTACTAGTTATTATCTTTGCATGAAATGTTTTAAATAATGTGATATTAAAGTTTAAATAAATGAAATCTATTTTCAACCATTCTGAAACTGATGTCTCATGAAGTTGAGTCATCTTCCTACTAAATAATCTGCTTTAATCCTCCAAACCAATTTTCCTGCCCTTGGATGTTTATTAAATATTTTAAAAAAAGTTTAATTCTGATCGCCTTCAACTTTTTAGAAAGGTGAAGGCGATTTCAAGTGTAAAAACATGAGTGATCGCCTTCACCCCTACCCATGGGGTGAAGCCGATCAGTGTTTAAATAAATAAAAAAATGGTAAATAACATGATCAATTTAATGTAATTATGTCATTGCGATTGTGAAATGTGAAGGAATATATATTATTTTTTGTAGAATTTTTGTATCCATTTAATAGGGAGAAATAATAGAAAAACTTGAAATTTTGATCGCCTTCACCCCGGTTTACGGTATATATGATTATGAGAGAAATCATCGTTATAACAAACACCGAAGTTTGAGTGACGCCAGAGGCCTGTTTTACCTAAAATACGCTGGATATTGGATATATATGAAATAACATGGAACAAGAGGATTTCTACTCAATGGATAACATTCTGCCTGAATGACATATAGGTAAATTGTTTACCACATTTGTGTAGCTGATATGAAAGTTTCATATAAAATACACAAGATGTAGTAAATTAATACTCAGTAAATCCTCCTTCAATGTTTATGGGTGAATGTTCATAGAATTATAAAATGGTCATGAATGAAGTTTAGGAAATAGTCGAGAGAAATCGTCGCTATATACAATTTAACTAAAACGAAAACTGCAAAGTGCCTAAACAAAGTAGGTAGGCTGTTGCTTTACCGACAAATACCACTAAGGATTAGCAAGTTTGTCAAATATCGAATCAGGAAATATACAACTTGAATTAAAAATCAGCTGTAAGGAAAATACCTTGGAATGAACTCTTCTGAAGGTAAGCCATCATAAAGACGGCATTGGCCCGTGCTATTATTACGCCAGTTTTGCAGTTACGCAAATTTGAGGACAAAAAAGTTAATTAGGTACCTACTTTCGTTTTTGTCTATGAAGTACATGAACAAGGTATACCATCCCTCTAGGAAAGACTTACCTTTCTACATGCGATACTTACCTAGTATTCCTGTCTAGCAGAGCTCTCATGGCACGTCGTTTCACATGACCACTTTAAAAATACTGTAAAGATTTCCTTAATTGATTAAAATAATAGTTCTTAAAACTAGATAGGTAATCCTTAACATGTTCGTGGCTGATGTCTGGACCATCTAACACTTATATGTCAACTCCCAACACACATTTCATATTGATCTCGACCGCACAGACTAATCTTGCTTTCGTAGCGTATGAGGTCATCACCTGATAATAACTTGATGTAATTTGCATAAAATTTATTACCTTGCATATTACTAATAATGAAAATATTGACTAAGAACTAGGTGAGACTATGATATTTATGCAGTACGTCCAGCCGTGTCTACAAATGGCAAATTTTCGCATAGTTCACTCGTCACCATGACAACAATGTGAAGTAACTACGTACCGCCTTGCCCCGATGTAGGAGAAATCAGCGAGAATACGCGAGAAATGACGAAAAAAATTTGTTCCCCGCTATGTTTTTTCCACCTTAGACCCGGTAAATGTCCTTAAAATGTTCGGTGAAGTTCCGACTCGGTCCCATGCGAGTTTCGAGGCATGAAAATGTGTTTTCCGATTGTAGTGAACGAAAATGTAGACGACAACGTTGATTGAAGCTACCGCTCTTCCTTATTCCGTCGAAACGTAATTATTTGATCTTTGCCTTCGAACCTCTTGGGAAAAGGATAGCCCTTCTACGCAGATAAAATAATGGTCTAATTTTTAAAAAATAGACGGGGAAAACAAATACGTACTAACATTGAACATCCGATTGTACTGATACTTACTGAAATGTTCTTAAAACTAAACTTTTCGTGGTTCCACACTAAGTGCCGCGTTTGATAGTCATTTCCAAAAGAAAAAAACGTCTGCCAAGTTAGGTGAGCAGTATAACTTCCCTACATAGAAAACGAAGCAAATTATTACACAGCAATTTATTATTTTCGTTTTGCCTCTTATATAAGATTAATTAATTAATTTTTTTTAAGCCATTCCCGCAGCAAATCAATTTTTTCGTTTTATCCCTTTTATGATTTATTAATTTTTTTCCATTCCCTTGGGATTGTCTAGAGAAAGGGATCGTAAGCAATTTTCAAATTTTACATCACCACCCGAACCAAGGACTGTACGTCTCGATGGTATGGGGACTATATCAAGTCGCATCTATACATCCCAGACCGATCAAGTGAGAAAACCCACCCCTGGCGAGGGAAGCGAGCAACATCCCCTACATACGTCGGATTTCAACGGGGTTTTTCCTACGACTTCGGGAAGGACTATTTTTACAGAGAGTGAGCGAAGCGACCTACATCCCCTATAAATTTCAAATCACCCTTAGTGATCCACCGTTTCCAACCATTCTACATGTCTCACTCAACAGTAACCATCGGATCAATACAGCCGTACTGGGATTGAGCAGACTATAGCGGGAGAGCGGCCGCATAATGGCCAAGCGCGTGCGTTTTCACACGTATTTCCACCCCGCGAGTCTGGCTAGATAAAACGAGAGGCGGTTCACACTGGTCGCTCCTTAAAACTTCAATATGAACGGAGAAGTGTGAACGGCCTTGGCCACGTCAACGGTTCTCTGCAGAACCACAAATATTGTACTGTATTGTACAAATATATTGTTGTATTGTACTGAAATAAATAATCAATACCCTCAACTCTCCATTACAATTTTCCTTCCCATTCGTTTTTATCACATTTTTTTCATTGCGGAAACATT
Organism: Adelphocoris suturalis; assembly: GCA_030762985.1. Lineage (NCBI taxonomy): Eukaryota > Metazoa > Arthropoda > Insecta > Hemiptera > Miridae > Adelphocoris > Adelphocoris suturalis. The sequence goes on from CM061043.1 coordinate 29,151,633, forward strand.
AATTCTAATGGGATGACAAAAACGTAGAAATTGATTAGGAACAGGATCGGTAGTTACGGGAATAACAGAAAACAGTACCTATGAATAACTTACAATTAATCAATCTTTTGATTGACACAATATATGGATTCTATTTATCATTATTATTGTTTGTTTTTTTAAATAATGTAAAACATCGTGATGATAAGATAATAAAACCGTCATTTTCACCCACTAACCACCTTACAAAATAGTTAATTCAGTCAACAAACTCTGCACTCGTCGGTGGATTGGATGAAATTTTTTTAAATATTGTGACCATGACTTGGTTGGTTGCACCATTTTTTCAATATTGAAAAGTGAATGAGATATCGATGATTTATAATCATCACATATTGACACGATAAAACGAGATAAAACGAGAAGCGGTTCACACTGGTCGCACCTTAAAACTTCAATATGAACGGAGAAGTGTGAACGGCCTTGGAAACGTCAACGGTTCTCTGCAGAACCACAAATATTGTTGTTTGGGCAATTTATTGTTACTCCTGGTGTTAGTCCAAGTAGCGATAAGAGGCGGGCCACTGCGGACCGTCGGATCTATCGGACCTTCGAATGACAACATGCGGACTCATGGAATCATCGTGTGTGTCGTTGTGTCCTGAATTTCTCGTGACTCTGGTGCCAAAGGGCCCCCCGGAACCAAAAGCTACCTCCCAAAACATTCTTTTTTATCTTCACCCCTCTCATCATCACGCATCTTGTTCTTCGTCGTAGGCAGTTCAGTTCCCGTCGATCAGTTGACCATCATTGACCTATCATTTTACGCCCAAGGCGCTTCAGCAGTTTCTTCCACGTGGTGGCCACCATCTTCTCCAGACTTCTTTCTGCTGCCTGTATCTGCCCATTTCAATATTCCGAGCTCGGCAATCAGGTCAGTCCTTTCCAATATATATTATACCGATCTAATTGGTATCAGGGCCTGTTAATTTGACACACAAAGCATTCTTCAAAGACAACCGACACCATCGCCTTCTCGTCGTTTTTTGTAACTTTTGATGAACATTTGCTCCAAGAGTTTCGTCGTTTTGTACCCCTTTGATGAACATTTGCTCCAAGAGCTCAACATAATACCCTAATCCACATATTGTAAATAATCATTTATTTTTTCATAGCATCAAGCAGGGCATGCCTTAGGTAGGTTGAACACGCTATTACAAGTAAATATTTAAATATAATTGTTAATAATTCATATCTTTTCATTTTATATAATTATCCTTCGAAATACAGTCCACTGAAAGTTTTATTAAATACCAGCGAACACAGCTAATGAGTAGGAGATTTTAGGATTCCTAAGAAACTAAACTTCTCTCAACAATTGTACTGTACTGTACAAATATATTGTTGTATTGTACTGAAATAAATAATCAATACCCTTAACTCTCCATTACAAATTTCCCAAGCGTTTTTATCATATTTTTTTCAATGCGGAAACATTAATTCTAATGGGATGATAAAAACGTAGATATTGATTAGGGACAGGATCGATAGTTACGGGAATAACAGAAAACAGTACCTATGAATAACTTACAAGTAATCAATCTTTAGATTGACACAATATGTGGATTCCATATATTATTATTATTATTATTCATTTTATTTTTTTATTTTTTTTTTTAATAATGTAAAACATCGTGATGATAAGATAATAAAATGTCATTTTCACCCACTAACCACCTTACAACATAGTTAATTCAGTCAACAAACTCTGCACTCGTCGGTGGATTGGATGAAATTATTTTAAATATTGTGAGCATGACATGGTTGGTTGCACCATTTTTTCAATGTTGAAAAGTGAATGAGATATTGATGATTTATAATCATCATATATTGACAAAATGTATTGGTGAACGCAAAATGTTAACTAAAATAAGGAACATGATTGTAAAATCAGCTGAGTTCGAGTCTACAACGTCGAAAAAACCAAATTATTTACAGTTCAAGTATTTTTGAACAGCATTATTTCAGTATAGAGCAATGTCTTCATTACTGCAATGGTACAAATACAAGGGTCTATGGATTACGAGAGATTATGCAATTTTCAAAGTTCGGTATGGATTTCTGTGCATTGCCATACTTTTCAGCTTTTTGGATGTGATCATTCATGCGTGGAACTACTATGGTTATTATGCGATTGGCAATTTTCACTTGACCTTTTGTCTTGAAATACTAAGAATCTTGATACCAAAAATTACTTTGATGATTCATCATTGGGTGATAATTCAAAATGAGGATTTTTTCAACGACATTGAACTTTATTTTTCGGAATCAGAAACGTTGGATAAAATAGTGACTCCTTTGTCGTACATCTGTGGGTCACTAATATATTTACTTAGACTGGTGATGACCATCTTTCTTGATCTCCGTATTGGCAGCACATGGCTCCAGGCGCTATCCTCTTGCACTTACCTGTACTATGAATTTTTACAATACACCATAGCATCGCAATATTTATATGTGTTGATGGGAATTCACCATTCACTGGATCACATCAATGAGAACACGAGACAACTTCGGTTTGATTTGGACAAATTTGACTTGACCGTGGTACATGCCGAGAAGTTGAACAAATTATATGGATTTCAGATCCTTTTATTTATCGTACAGGTGTCCTTGTACTTCTTGAGTCAGTCATATAACACCGCACTATTCATCTTTTGCAAAAAACAAACTTGTGGTGAACACAGATTTTTCACTAAAAATAAGGAATTGGCTTTCGTGTACATCACGGCTATCACTGCAGTCTTCATGATGTACGGTTTACTTAGCATCACTTTCTGGACTCAGAACGTTTCTTCAGAAGTAAGTATGTGAGTTACTTTACCAAAAGTTTGGATTAACTTAAAGTAGCGGAAGATTTGCTTCTGACACAAGAAATAACTGTCAACGTCCAATTGTACATAATTTGTTTTTTGTTGTTGGGGTGTTGTTGTGTCCAGTCACCAGGTGTTTCGGGGATGCAACGTTTGGTGTGGAATTTTTTCATCGGTTTTAAATGTCCATTGGGGTGATGAACACAACTATTTCAGCAATTGTTTATTTTTTGCGAATAACATCTAGCTAACTAACGGTGCGTTCTAGCTGAAATTACTTTATGGACTAAATTAAAGAACATAAAAATCTGCGTCGAAAAAGCTCCTGAATGTTAAAATTCATCCAGCGTTAAAGGTGCAACGAACCGTCAAAATGCGATTTTGTCAAACTTTTCGAAAAATCAAGATAACTTCAAAATGTAATGTCTGCAGATGTTGTAGAGAATCTAATTCTACATTCATAGAACAAGTGCTGGCCCACTAACTTGTCCTTTTGTATGGAAAGCTTGATTCTGTGGCGCAGTTATTGAATTTGTGACTCAAGGCTAATGACACACACGCACACACACACACACTTGCACGTACACATACACTTTTTGTTTACAAAACTCCCCTCAAAGGCGGAGGGGGCACACCATTGAATTGAAAAATAAACAAATAAAATACAAAATTGGGGAGGACGCTCAGGTTTAAACGACGCCATCTCTAGGGAAAAGGGAAGTTGCAGGATGAAGAGGAAGAATGGGATGAAAGGAAGTGCTCCTATAAAATGATCACCAGCTCAAGTAAGAACCCCTCAGGACGCGGATGGTGATACCAAGGAGTACTCCCGCCGAGATGCCTGCTTTTCCCGCGCCATGACTGGGTCGCAGCCATGACCTTGATGTTATTGGTCGCCACTGCTTTTAGCTCTGAAATCGCTCGCCGCAGGTCTTTTCTGTCACACTTATTTATTTTAGCCCGCCAGGTCTGCTCCATGTCCACGCTACCACTGAAAACCTGTACATCCAGGATTATGGCAGACCGATTGGCCTTGATGGCAACGATATCCGGCTTCTTGCCCTGGTCACTCGGCATGTGATTGACCCTTTCGATACCCCAACTGCTGGCTGATAAAGCGCCTGTTACCTGCTTGGCAACCGCACCATGACGTAGAATGCGGCCACCATGAGTACGAGGACACTGCTGCACCACATGATACAGATTCTCATTTTTACCCCGACAGGCACAGCAGAGGGTGTCCATTGTCCCGTGACTACTCCTTGAACACCTCACCAAGGTGGCTACTGTGGACACCCGGACGGCATGAAAATGGTGATTGTCGCTGGCCCCAATGCCCTCTGCAGCCCATTCCACCCACTGTTAAGTAATGGGGGATTCAGAGCACTGTCGGAGTTCTTTACCATCTACTGACTCATGCAGCGCAGCAGCAAACTCAGCAGATGAGCTGGGTTTTGGAGCAGTTGGCGTTGCTCGGTCACACCACAACAACTGCTGCCTGACAAAGTCCAGGCCAGCAGCAGTGCGGGCGACTTCCCAGTTTGAGTCCCAAATGGGCGATAAAGGGAGATGTGATCAGAACTAAGTCACGTCATCGGTTCTCTGCAGAACCACAGATTTATTGTATTGTATTGTACTGAAATAAATAATGAATACCCTCAATTCTCTACTACAATTATACATTTGTTTTTATCATATTTTTCCTCTTGAGAGAAAATTGATGCTAAAGGGATGGCAAAAACGTAAATATTGATTAGGAACTGGATCAATAGTTACGGGAATGACAGAAAACAGTACCTACCTACGAATAAATTCCAAGCAATTAATCTTCTGATTGACACGAGATTATGGGTTTCTGAAGGTACGTAAAACATCGTGATGATAAGATAATGAAACCGTTATTTTCTCCCACTAACCAACTTACAGAATAGTTAATTCAGTCCAAAAACTCGGCAATCGTCGATGGATTGGAAGAAATTATTTTTCAATATTGTGAGCATGCATGGTTCCCTGCAGTATTTCCCCAATATCATCTTCAATATTGAAAAGTAAATGAGATATTGATGATTTATAATCATCGTATATTGACAAAATGTATTGGTGAACCCAAAATGTTAACTAATATATGGAAAATGAATGTAAAATCATCCAAGTTTGAGGCTACAACGTCGAAAAAACCAAATTATTTATAGTGCATGTCTCTTCAAGCAGCATAATTTCAGTATAGAGCAATGTCTTCATTACTGCAATGGTACATATATAAGGGTCTGTGGATTACGGGAGACTATGCAAGTTTCAAAGTTCGGTATGGATTTCTAGGCATTGCCATACTTTTCTGCTTTTTGGATGTGATCATTCATGCGTGGACCTACTACGGTTATTATACGGATGACAATTTTCACTTGACCGAGTGTCTTGAAATACTAAGAATCTTGATACCAAAAATTACTTTGATGTTTCACCATTGGGTGACAATTCGAAATGAGGATTTTTTCAACGACATTGAAGTTTATTTTTCAGAATCAAAAACGGATAAAATAGTGACTCCTTTGTCATACATCTTTGGGTCACTAACATATTTACTTAGAGTGGTGGTAATCATCTTTCTTCATCTCCGTATTGACAGCACATGGCTCCGGACGCTATCCTCTTCTACTTACCTGTACTATGAATTTTTACAATACACCATAGCATCGCAATATTTATACGTATTGATGAGAATTCACCATTCACTGGATCACATCAATGAGGGCACGATACATCTTCGGTTTGATTTGGACAACTTTGACTTGACCGTGGTACGTGCCGAGAAGTTGAACAAATTATATGGATTTCAGATCCTTTTATTTATCGTACAGGTGTCCTTGTACCTCTTGAATCATTCATACAACATCGCACGAAATATCTTTTGCCAAAAACAAACATGTGGTGAACAAGGCTTTTTCATTGAAAATAAGGAATTGGCTTTGATGTACAGCGCATTCACTGAGGTGTTCATGATGTACTTTTTAGTTAGTATGACTTTCTGGACTCAAAAGGTTTCTTCGGAAGTAAGTATGTGAGCTTCTTTACGAAAAGTTTGGATTAACTAAAATTAGTGAGACCTGAACTTGTGATAGATGATATAATAATTGTCAATGTCCGATTGTGCTAGTGTTTTGTGCTGTTGTGTTCATTGCTGTGAGATGATGTGTGCATGTTGTCGCTGGGTCGTATTGTTGTACTCCTCATATTGCATTCTTACTGCACGAGATCCATGAGATCTTAAATCTCTCAACTAATGTTGTCTACCGTTCACAACAGTTAAATACAGTTTGGTTCCAAGGAGTGGCAGCTATTGGCGATTTCAATTAAGGATCTGAAATCTAGCTGCAGAAAAATGAACCCTCGTAAGTGAACCCATCACCCGGAATAACAGCTTGACAGGTTTTCTGCGTATGTTTGTCAACTTTCCTTTGGTCACTACTAAACAGTCATACAAATCGTACCTCAGCGTATTCAAAAGCTAATCTAGTGGTGACTCCTTCTTTTCCCCTTTTCCCTTTATTTTCCAAAAGAGGAAAACGAAATGATTGCATAACCAATCAGTTTGGATCGAAAGAACGACTAGACCAGCGATTAGCCTGGGAAAGGGCGTTGAAAATTAGCTAAAAAGTGTGAAGCATAACAAAAGTAAGAGCATTGTTTTGCCAGGAGGTACCTACTCACCTATCATTAGTAATAAATCATCTGCTTAGTCGTAGTTGTTTACACCCCTTCCCCTTGTAGGATGTACATCCCTTCCCTATCTTCAGGATCGTATGTTCCAAATTTTGCACTGCTCGGTTGTCCACTAAACTAAACTTGACAATGCTACTGAAAGGTAAATACCAATAATTTTAAGTGATCATTGTTAATATATCGCAGCCATAAAGACCCAAAGGGAGCCGTTATTGAAATAAAATTAAGCTTGCTGTGTTTACGTGTTTAGCTACTGACACCAGCTTGACAATAGGGTGGTAGGAGGGGTAGATAGTTATTACGTACTTTCCTCTTTGATACCTAGTGATTAGCACTACACGGACGATTTTTGAAATTCCAATTAGTTAATTTCCATTAGTTGGGATCTCGAACATATAAGATTGGACCGTAGAACAAGGAAGGTGCCTATCTACTGTAAGTTAATCTTTCCTCCGAAACTTATTCGTTCATTGAATGGACATGTAAGTTGTACCTACGAATTGAAACTCGTCTTCTCTTGCCACTTCTTTCATCATTAGTAGATTAGTCCCCGATCTGTTGTTGACTGATTTCCACACGTGATTTCGTCCCCTTTGAGTGTGTACATCAATGGTCCGGATAGTCGTATCGCTTCATCCGAATAATAAAAACTGCCCACGGGCCTTCACCTCACCACATACTATAATTATGTTGGGCATTTGCTACTTCACTGTTTCTTAACTTTCACGGAAATTTCGGGATTTTGTAGTTACTACAAGCGTATGTATTTAAAATCAAATCGAATGTCAACATTTTATAGAAATTTACAAGAAGTAGGTACATAGGTAGCTAGCTACCTACCTACTAAACAATTTATTAGAGAAGCAAGAAAGCATCACTCTTCTCTTATCAACAACCTTCTTCCACTTGGTTTTGTATTTTTCTGTCTTGAACACAGGCGTAACAGACACAAATTACTTTACTTTGGATTAATATATTACATTGATGTGATGTAAATGATCAGTTTTCCCTTCAAAGGCCCTCAAATGGTTCAAATCTACAGCTTGTTGCTGCCATTTTGGGAGCGATCGCAGCTCGCCAACGGTAATTGAGATCGCCAATTAACAGAAGTGACAAAACGGTTCACCACCGGTATCAGAAGTTGTACCAAGAATTTCTGGTTGACGGCCATTCAACAATTTTTGGGCAGAAACCTCAAAGCGGAGTCATCCAGAACCAGCCAACCTATCTCAATGTGATATTTTGGTAGTGTTACTGTTTTCGTTTTTGTTTCTGCTGTCTGATGTCGGACAAACAGCGATTCGTCTGTGGAGGTGCGCGTTTCGATTGCACTTTTCACTATACCAGTTCAACTGAAACATAACCTGTGTTAACCACTGTTATCATTGCGACAGCGACTTTGAAATCGAAACGATAACTATGTGAGAAGGTTACGTTGAATCTGGTTAATCGGTATTATGCAACTGAAAATCAAACTTTCCCCTCGAACAGTGTTCGATGGCGGCTGTTAGCAGTAAGGTTAACTGTGCACTCTTCCGGTTCCTGGAAGTGTCAAATTTCATTCTTGAAAACAAAAGCCAAAAGGTCTGGTCGTTTTAGGGTTCATTAAAAATTGTTACTGTTATTTAATTATTCATTCATTATTGATTTAAAATTAACCCCTCTGTAATCTACGAAGAAGAAAAAAAGCTAGCAAACCTTCCCCCTCAAACAGCCATCAATGGCAGCGGTTGGACATCCGAGTTGGCATTGATAGCAGTCAGGTTAACTGTGCACTTATCTGTGGTTTCCTGCAACGAAGCTGTTTTCTTCTTCTCTATGAACACGAAAGAGCATTTAGCTGATACAGATGATCAAAGTCCTCATTTCATTCGTCATTAGGTATTTCAGAGAGGCTCCTTTTTAATTTTCAATTTTCTAGGTTGAACAAAACAGAATTTGAATCGCCCAAATGATTAGGCTAGAGCTCGATATTTCATTTCCCTTTTGTTTTTGCTAGGTCTGAAGATACCCCAACAGTTCTGAATTGGGAAGACAATCCTGTATGTGGAGCATCATAAAAATCAGGAATCGTCTTAGAGCTGTAAAAATTTCTGAAATAGGTTTAGCTCTGCTGTGGTATTTAACTCAGTTATGGTTCGCCAAGATATCTCACACGAGACATCTATCGTGGTGATTCAAATGAGAGGCAGAGTGTGATCAACAAGTGGCGGCTTGCATTTTGCCACGTTTAGCCTACTCCCTCTAACTGGCCGTCAATGGACTAAAATACCATGCATAATTCATTGTTTTCTTCAGTTTCCGTTGTCTAATATGAAAATCCGGTGGAAAAAGACTCAAGCCGTTTCAACTTCAAACAAAGCGTTAAACAGGTAGCTTTCCAAAGGTTCTTTACTACATGCAAAACAGGTAGGTACCTGCCTAAGACAACGCTCATAACCGTGTCGAGGCCTAAGTGTAAACTAATGTGCTAAGAGGTTGTGAATACACTAGTTCACATCACAGGTGTTCTTGTTTGCGAACCATCAACTTTTCCTTTTTCAAGCCTCTAGGGTACATAATGTATCTATACAAGGAAACACCGTATCTACGTAACTGTAATGCGATGCACCTAATTATGAGATCCATGCGCACAATAGGGCATAAACATGAACTTAGAATTCTTTAAATAGGAAAACTACATCAGGCTACAGACTGATTTCGATGGAGTAATTAGGGTTTTTGCTGGTCGGGCACTTAAAATAGGCCTCCATGAATTTCGAAGCAGCCTGACCAGCGCTACTTCCATTCCATCGCCAATTGCCTATGTATGCGCAAGTATGCGCAAACGTTTAATCCTTGAACTAACCAATCTACAATCTTCATCAACTGTTTTACTTGCCATTCGATTTTAAAGGTACCTACTCTCTGGCACTGTGCGGGTAAGAGCCTAGATATTCATTCATGAACTTTATTGTTCCGAAATTGAGGAAAACATCTGATTAATCACGGGAAATAAAGAATTTGGGTAGGGCCAAACAACATCTGTTCGTAAAATCCTCTGAACACCTTCTTTACATTCAATACAACTAGGTACCTAATAATAAATCTTCTTTTCTAAATTTCTTCGTGTTTTATTCTTGCCAAGTAATTTGTTTAATTAATAAATCATCCAGCGAGACGCTGGTCTTGCATCGCCAAGCTTTCAATAGACAATTGCAATCGCATTGCCAAGCTTTCAATGAACCACTGCAACGAGACGCGCCAAGATACGTAACAAAGTAGAACTTCGGCCCATCATTGGTATTTTCTTTGCATGTCCTGAGAGGAGCATGCTCCCTGGGTCGCCTGATGTCACATTCTATATAAGCTAAAACAAGGCGTCAGATATGCTTCTTTTTTTTACCACTCACATAGTTCTGCTTAGCGACTGCTGATGAGCTACCTTTTAAAGCAGCTACGACCAAGTCCTGATCAAATTAAAGCTGAGTGAATTAAATTCTCTCCCGTTCACCCTAGGAAGTCGAAATTTGATGGTGAGACTCTCTGGGACATCAAGATACGAATAAACTCAAGGGCTCTATTCTGATCAGCTGAGTTAGATAAATTATCTAATATTTACCCTAGGAATGTGAAATATGATAGGGAATTTCTCTAATGCATTGTGGGATGAATGCAACAACTACGGGTTCTGCCCTGATCAGGAACGTGAGCTAAATTCTCTCCTGTTCACTCTAGGAAATTTAAATTTGGCAGGGATTTTCGCTTTGTTAACTACAGTCGAATGAAATGACTGACTCCATCCTGAGCAGCAAGTGCATCCCAATCTTTCCCTCCAAGACCCCCAAAATGTGTGAAATCCTCCAAAAAAGACGCTCCGCGTTCAAAAGGTGCCAAGGCACAAAATGCATGATATCATCCAATTTGGGCCAATTTGGATTCTCTCACTCATTTTTACTGCGTTTGGGAGTGAGACGCTTTTTTAGCGGCTTAGCCAGTTTTCATCAATTTCACAATAAACACCATTGCTGTTCTCAGAATCAGGTGCGAGAGTATCCCCTTCATACGAACTTCCCTGATTTGCATTTCATTTCATTACATGGACCGGAACCCATGGTCTCCACGTTGCCAACTATTGCAGAGCTCCATAACTTGTAACAAGAGATCAATACAAAGTATGTAACACTGATTCATACCTCTCTAATCCCATTTCTACTACTTCCATTCCACTGCCAACGACGTTCTCTTGAAATTTTATCATACAATGAAATTTGCTTTACATATTCTTCTTAAAAATTCAGAGCTAAAGTAGGCTGTAAATAGCTCTGTACTCATCCAAAGTAACATTCAAGTGTTCACATCCCCATACAATTTATGAATTAAATATATTATTATTTAGCATTAGGAATGTATTTTCAGTCTCGGTGAGATGTGTGAATCCACCTCTTCACTTGCCACTACGGTTGTGAGATAGGCGAAAATCGGGCAAGCCGTTGAAGAAGCGTCTCACTCCCAAACGCAGTCAAAAAGAGTGAGAGAATCCGACTATTGGTTTGGCCCAAATGGATGATATCATGCTTTTTGTGGCTTACCCTCTTTTTAACTTGGAACATGTTTTTTTGGGTGGGTGGGTGGGGGGGTTATTACTAATAACCATCAGTTTTTTGTAATAAAGTATTCCTATTAACACATTTCATTCTTCCCTCCAAGCGATAGACGGTTTTATGATATATGCTGCACTCAATTTGCTAGATTTTTTCATCTGTTTCGAAACTCACTCTTCCTTCCATTATCTAAGACTTCCTTCGTTATCACAAGGCGGAATCATATAGGTAAGCCCACAAGGCAAGTACCTAGGCAAGCTGATATTGTCGTTCTAAGGTTCCTTTTATTCATTTAACGCCTAAATGATTTCCTCGAACCATCAATGTGATCGAAATTTTAGCCAAATTCAAATTCATAGTAATAATAGGTCTGAATTTTATACTACTGATCAATTATGAAGACAATTAGTTTAAATTTTATTGGATTACAGTTCTCAGAGAAAAAATTAGACATGGTTGTTATTTCAGAAGTCTGGCCTGTTTTTACATAATGTTTTTACATAATACATCGTCCCAATTGCTGTTCAGACCAAGGTCTTTGATGAAGTTTTATGGGCCCCTGTGTGCGATTACTAACTGGCGAGCGGCTTCTTTGTGTGCCACTGTAAATCAATGGGGTAAATATTTTATTAGGCTATCTTGATAAACAAAAAGATTATTTTCGAAAACAACTGGGGTAAAATAATGATCTTACGGGGAGCCAAAGGGATCAGATGCTGCTTTTGGTTTATTATTTTCAATGATTAGCCTATGTGTTCGTATGGCAAAAAAATTTTATAACCCCCCCCTCAAACTTCGTCATTTTACGTTTCAAAGTGCGTAGAATCCAAATTTGCAATGGCCGTTCGCCGTCCGGGCCATATAAGGCCTTAGAATTGACTTAAAAAATCCGTTCTTTCGCACGTAGACTCCAGTTGGGGTCTAGTTGGTCCTAACTTCTCTCCAGCTCGATCACTCCACACCCGTGGGTGCTTTGAGCCAAAAATAGGTGAAAAACTGTATTTTTCGAGGCTTTGAGTGTTAGTCTGACGTACGCGCGCACGCCTGACACACTTAGTGGAATGATGAAAACATTGGCAGACGGTCATGAGGGGGGAGGGGGAGGAGGCGTGGCGCCTTGTAGGGGCATAGTGGCACGTCACCAGGGGCGTAGGATAACGGATATATATTAATTTTACAAGTAAAACCCATATAATACAATGTGTAATGCAATATTTTCCTTGGTTTTGCACCGTCGACTGCACCTGATCCCTAATCTTCAGATTGTAGAATTATTTTTCGTTTAATGCTTTGTTTATTTCAATTAACAGTTTTGTAACTCTATCCTTTCCTTGATTTTAAGATAAATTTGTTGAAGATTTTCTGTCGAAAAATCAAGCTTCCTTCTTATATTTAAACCGAAAAGGACTATCTTATTCGCTTTCACAATCCTACCACCATGCATGATTTTCATCACCATTTATTCTATCTATTCTCCCACTTCAATGCACAGTATAATTCATGCAGTTAAAACTCCAACCTGCTCAACCACAACTGTTAGGACCACAATATTCCACGGTTAGGATAAAAATGGGCAGTAAGACTTTGCAACAGAACACTAGGACCAGGTCATGCACGACCACAACTGCACGACCTATTATTCTCATGTTAGGACAAAATTCTCTCATCTCAAAATGCACAGCTTTCAAATGAATGTTGATGGAAAAATATGAGTGATAAGATAGTGTAAGCGTAATAGGGTGGTGAACCTCCGGTTGTGAGGTACCTAACGAGACCTAGCGAGTACCTCCAGGGTGGAGCGGACAACTTCCTACACTTCTATTGCTTTCGAATTTCATGTTCCTTCGAGGCATGAATATATGTTTTTTCCTAGATCATATTTGTGTGTTAATACCAATGCTTTGCCTACGCATATTTAATAACATATCCTCTCGACTTTTCGTACGTACTTAGATTAAGGCAATAATTATTTGAATAGATAGGACCTCAATTCGAGAAATATATACATGCGTTTATAATTATAGAAGTATAGGTTGTGGCAACTCGAAATAGGACACGCCGAGGAGTCTGGACGGGCCTTATGACGTACGCAAGCCAACTAAAACTACGATCAAACTCAATTGAAAAAATAATAAACCTTTGTGAAATAATTTGCAGCGTTTTTCTTTCTGACGTGAGAAACACGTTCTGCTGTACTAACACGAGTAGCATATCACGTCTAACAAGTATACTATCGCGATCTACATCCGTGTACACGTGTTTTAATCAAAATATTGAGGACATTGAGTGAAGGTGCAATTAAAGAGTAGGGGGATTTACTGCAGTGTTAATATTATGAATCGAGCTTAACGACCAATATTGCGTAAAATGAACAAGGAAGTTTGTTCTGTTTCACCCCAGGCGTCTTCGGGCGGGATTGTCGAGTTCAAACCTACATGAAGATACAGTGTTCAGAAGAGATTCACTTCTTTCTCCGGAAAACTGGCTGCCGAAGGCTTTGGGAAAATTAATAACAGAATTTGAAGCGGACAAAACTCTTTTAGTCCACTGGGTATCCACAGATAGAAGCGATCTTGGAAATGGGTGGGCAGAGTTTGTTTGGTTCGTTGTTAAGTGACCAGCTCCGACTATTTCCAACATAGGTCCTCATCACCCAAATTAAAATTTTTCTATCGCAAGAAGAAATGTTTGATTCAACAAAAGTAAAGGCAAGTTATTTTATATACCAGTGATAAGAGGAATGATCGGTTAAATGTTGAGACCAGACGGGACTTCTTAGGAAAAATTTGAATGGATCATTACCTACATTCTTTGGATGGCCAGACGCAAAAAGTTTAACGGATCGTTCAACGAAATTGCATTGAATATAAACTACATCCATCAATGGTATTCTCCAAGATACCTAAAGCACGTCACTAAACTAGTATAGAACAGATAGTATCTGACTACATCAGACAGATGGTACAAGTAGAGTATTTCAAAGTTGAGGCGAGATTTCAAGGAAACTGGCAAATCTTCTCAGTGAACACAGAAGACAGAGAATTTTACTTCATCCGATCATAAGATGAGTTACGGTCGTTTTGAGGAATCCAAAACTGGAGAACACATTCTTTATTTTGATGACAGCACCTAAATTACGAAGCTTTCAGGGTACTCCTAGGCTGTTGACCAAAGAACATTTAGTGAATTTTATCAAAAATCTCGCTGATTTTTTAACCGTGAAACTTTGTTTTATTTATATTTTCTAAACTTAGAGGGTATTGTTTGTATTATTCGAATTCAAGGCAAGTGGATGGGGAGAACTCCCGTAAGCATGACCAGTGCACTCATGGCATTTGCGAATGCCTTCGTATACTAGTTGCTGTGTTCGATCTTTCTTATTACTTTCTCATCAACTTTTCATTTATATTGTTTAGCCAATAGGGTTGTTTACATCAGGTTAGGTTTGGTTGAGGGTGGTTTAGGCCTACGGCCTATTCATCATTAAGGAACAAATGGCCTTATAGTGACAAAGTGAGCGTTTCCCATGGGAGCGAAAGAGTACGATCTATGATTTTCCAAAGTATCGTGCATTGGTGGCGTCTAAGCACGCCTCCTACCTGGACGGGACTCCCCTGTCACCCAGTGTACCGTCACCAGTGCAAACTTTGAAAGATTATAGAAAGAGAGTGCGAAGATATCAAATTTCTTCGAATGGAATCAATTTTCATTTAAGTATATAAAATGAATGGGTTACATCTATCGATACGACAAAATATAATGAACGCACGGTAGTCATTTATCGCGTTATTCAGAACTAACTACCGGTGAAGAAGGAAGGTGACACAGGTAAATTGGGTGCTGCTAAATGAGCGTTCGAACATGAAACATTCGAAAGTTCGATGACTTCAAGAAACACAACTTTCAATTGCAATTTCACACTTTTGACCTCAGAATCGGATTCAGCGCACTTGAAAACCCCCTATTCGCAGTTTTCAGCTCAAAAGACCGTTTAGTTAAGCCAATAAACGGGTAGGAAGATCACGCGTGACCTAGTGCTGACGCGTGACGCGTGACGCGTGCAATGGTGCTGAGGGGTCCCTCCTGGTGGGCGGGGGCCTTGACGTCATCGCGCAAATGAATTTCAAGAGCCATCATATAGCAACTTTTTGGAAAGCTCTCTCTCAGTTCTTTCTATCTAGCAAAGAAAAAAAGAACTATGAAAATTCCCCATTACAGCGTCTGAATCATCGATATCGACGAAACCTGTTTGGCTAATTCAGAGTGTTCATTTAGAATCTAAGGCCAAAATATCACTCTTGGTTCAGTAATGTTCAAAACAATTTACCGTGCGCTCATTCTATTTTGCCGTAACATTTTATACTCCCCAAAATGAATACGTGGGTAACGCTCATTCTGGTTCAATCAGAATGGAATTCATTGGCAATAATCTATCCCTTCATTTTTAACGAATTCGGACCATTATATCGTCATGAATAGGTATTTCAAGAAATTTATGTTTGTGCGAGAACATACGCTTCAATTGTCCAACTTTGACGCCAGCATCCAGACCACCAAACTATACACATCATTCTGACCTACATGTCCAACTAATCTGAATTTTTACTAAGGGATTGTCTACTTGATGTAATGCATTTTTTAGATGCGAGCTTGCGAGCATCCAGATTACCAAACTGTACTCAGTATTCTGGTCTATTCTACCACAGTGGATGTAAAAATAATTGGGGAACAGTATTAAGAAGAATAAAACATCAAACGTTTCTGTTTCTATAGAAAATTGTTTTGCCCTGATTTTTGGAATTTTGTACTTTTCATTGTGCATTTCAGATATGGAGGGATTTATTACCAGCAAATGCTAAAACATTTGACCTAATGTTAATTGTAGACTGAATTTAATCTAGTTCTCTTGACACTTGACACTTTCAAGACTGAAATCCTTTGTAAGTGGTTGACAACTTTAGACCCGTTTAGGCTGAATCTAATCAAGTTCTCTTCACATTTTGAAAACTGTGATTGTTTGCAAATGTTCGAAAAATACGTTACTGTTATTTAAAATGAATATGAACTTCAAAAAAATTTTTTTACATTGATATTCTGTCTGATATTTTTTCCTTTCCCGAGAATGGGGCAAAGACCCGCACTGCGGGGATTTGCCCCATGACTGCGGGGACTTACTCCTTCCTGTGGGGCAAAGCCTCGCAGAGACACAGTTTAAAAAACATTATTTTCTTTCATAATACTAATCACTTAGCGCTGCAATGCTAGGCGTCATTGCCAAGGTCCTAAACAACTGTCCTAATGAGTTGGTTAAGAGATATTGACCTCATAATTCTTTATAAATGGAACAGAATCGAAAGTGCGGGGACAAACTACTCTACGTGTTTAAGTATGTTAGTAATTTCACCTTTCATCATCCTGATCACATTGTCAACTTCGGAATACAAGAAATTATTTTTTATTGCTGGCTATTTTCAAAAATCGATTCCTGACATCTAGTTCTGGCGGGGCCACCAGTATGAGCCTTATAAAAGGAAAACATTTGACAGGGAGTTAAAAGTTCAAATCATCAGGTTGAATAGAACCCAACAGCATAAAGGTCACTTTTATTATAATCTACAAACTGTCTGGTGATTATCGAGTAATAATTATTGTTCTTCCGTTGACGAAACAACATCATCACTGAGGGGAAAAGTATTGACTTGAAAAAACATCACCAAGGAAATATTGACAGAACTGGGTAAACTTGTCAACTGACGGGCAACTTGAGAGCTTTCAGTGTCATTGAAATGGCTGGGAAGATCTATGTTTGTTGCGATTCCCTTAATATTCAACGTTGTTTGTTGCTAGGCCCACTTTTCACGCAGGACATTTTCAAAATTGACAACATTGTTTTAGTACACGTAAAACAAGTATTATAATGAACATAGTTAAAAGAGCTGTGAATTGAATTAGGTTTGTAATTGTAAACTATGTTACCCAATCACATTTGAAAAATAATTGGTGTAAATTTCCAAATCAAGTGATAATGCATTTTTTATTGCAATGGTATTTTTACAAAGGCCTTTGGATTACAGAAGACATGGCAAGTTCAAAACTTCGCTATGATTTTATAGTAATTGCAATTGTTCTCAACTTAATGGATTTTTTCATGAAAACGTGGAGCTTCTATCAGTTATATATGAATGATGAATTTTACTTGACTACAAGTCTAGAAATACCGAGGAATTTGTTTCCAAAAATCACTTTGATGATTCATCATTGGGTGATATTTCGACATGCAGATTTTTTCCACGACATGGAAGATTATTTTTCAGGATCAAAGACATCCGGCGAGTTAGTAACCCCTACGTCTTACATCTTTGGGTCACTATCATATTTACTCCGAACCGTCATGGTGGTCATACTGCATCTCCGTACTCGCAGTGAATGGCTTTCGTTCCTCTCGTCATTTACTTACATGTACTACGGATACGTACTATATTCTATAGTATCCCAATTATTATGTATATTGATGAGTATGCACAAGACATTGCTCCAAATCAACGAAAATACGAAGCAACTTCAGTTTGATTTGGACACGTTCGATTTGATCGTTGTGCATGCTGAAAAGCTGAACAAATTGTACGGATTACAAGTCCTTCTGGGTATACTACAGGTATTTCTGGACCTTCTAAATCAGTCTTATAACATCGCTAGGATCCTGTTCTGTAAGGAAGAAACGTGCTATGAACATGATTTCTATGTAGAAGACGAGGGATATGCTTGGATCTACAGCGCTTTCACTGCTGTCTTCATGTTGTACTTTTTAGCCAGCGTGACTTACTGGACTCATGAGGTATCTTCTGAAGTAAGTATGTTAGTTAAATGTGCAGAAACATTTCGAGTCGAGGAAAAATTGTCTGTCAAGTTGGCAGGCCAGTATGGCTTCGTATATTGATTCAGCTTCGGCATATAATTTCCTTTATAGCGAGAAGAGTGTGGGGTGGAGTAAGACTGAAAAGAGTCTTAAACTGAAGTGTGCCACACTTTTGGCACAATTTGTACATCCCTCTTCTTTTACAGGCTTTATACTGCCCTCCTTCTTGGCAGACATACTGCCCACCTCTTTAGCACACAATGACAGTTAATTTATAACCATTCTGTGGTCAGCTGACTATGCAATAGGATTGGGGAATCCACTGAGTAGAAAAATGTGTTATTGGATCCGATATGACTAAGACTGTGCCGAACGACCTGCGCGGAAAAATGGAGCTTACAACTTATTTGAGCCTAATATATACAGGGGGGGACTAATACAACTTGGTAACATTTTTTTTTTTTTTTTTTTACAACATAGTGACTCTTCGGAAAGAGATTCTGATATACATGATATATATATATATATATATATATATATATATATATATATATATATATATCTATATATATATATATATATATATATATATAATTTAAAATTTGAACTATTTATATAATAAACGTAATTTGATATAAATTTCACAGATAAAAAGAAGAAAAAATTATTTGATATATCGAATCAAATCTTTGTCAAAAATAGGAGTGATTGGCTTTTTGGCGAAAAACGGACTATTATTTCATTCCTTAGGTGAGTTTCCGTCTGGAATGACACATACGTATATATACGATGTATAAACAGCATGCTGTTTTAGTTGATGTTGAGCAAAGCTAAGCGAGTCTAGCTTATGCTTGAGTGAACTTTTTACAGAACCATATCTCATAAGACTTAGAGACTTTGAATTTGGATGGAAAAGAGAGATATTCCGGCCAAAGGACCATGGAGTAAAGGATGAGAAATTCATCCCCCGTCACACAGACAGTTACGGAACCAATTGATCAGCAGGCTCTGAAACACAAAAGCAAGTGGAAATTTTGATTTTGGAGGACGAAAAAATTTTTCGACTTCTTTCACGTACAAAAAGCTTCCCTACCTTCGGTAGCCTGTCTATCATTTATGATAAACGTGTTGAGATTTTCCGTGCGGGCAAGAATCCCGAAACACCAATACAGACTGTATTATTTCAACATGTTATCCGCATTCATTATGAGAGCCTTCATAAATTATTAATTCTTCTGGCTAAACGATCACTGCAACCTCCGTGTACGTCAAAAAGTTTTACTTTCTACATACTCTGGGAGCTTGTCTCTGAAGGTCGAGAAATTAGTATAACAGAACATCAAATCCTTGACCTTTTCTTTATTCAACAACATTTCAGGAACGAAAACAGAAAAAGCTATCGCAGTTGGGTTCGGTACGCAACTCATCTCACACCTCACGATTTTCTGTACCTAACAGAAACCGCAACGCACGTCCGTCCAGTGCGTAGTAGATAGTAAAGCCAACAAATATCTTAGTTCGTGTAAAACCACTTTTGAGCATGAATCCCTACTAAGTACTAAGCATTTTTTTTTTTTTGAAGGTCAAGGATTTCGTGGCATCAAAGCTAAATAATCTCAGAAGAGTTGTTGAAGACTTCTTGTGATAATCCTCCATAATTTAGGTAATTGTAATGAAAAACCTTTGGATTATCACATATTTATTGCATTAAGCAAAAACACAAAGCTTTTCAGCTAAATTTTAGCCATCGTCAGGCATACACAACAAACTAAAGAAACTAGCATCAAAGCTAGTTTCTACCAAATGTGTGTGCCACTGTAGTGAACCTCATTGACAACGCGGTCAGAAGGTCCTGAGATTTAATGCTGTTTTGCAATTCATAGTCATGTTAATTATCTATTTGTTTCTGTAAACACTCAATTCTTTGTGTCGTTCAAACGATGGTATGCATTACTAAATTACTTGTTCATGAATCAGCGTGATGGAGTGCGATAGCGGCAGGGTGAGGTATATTTGTTAGTGTTAATACCATATATATATTATATTGTCTTTGCATTTCACGTATGATGTAGTTTAAATAATCAATGTCCACTTTGGTAAACTGTTTTCTTGTTTGGTTTGCTTCCAATGTAAGGACAATATTTATGTTTATTTATTCATATTAAAGAGTGAAGGACTATGTCCTTCACTCTTTAATATGAATAAATGACACATAAATGCACTGCCCCTTGTGATTTAAAAGTGTATGGCTGACAATAAATAGGTTCAAATCTATTAGATTGTCCCTCAAAAATAATGACACCTAATATAAAATAATAGGGGTGCCATCGGATGGCCAAGGTGGAACTAAACTTGAGCTCTTATCAGTTAAATCATTTCCCTTTTTCGTGTTTTCCCTGCCGAGAAAATGTACACTGCTCTACTGATCGCTATGGGCAAGGTAGTAGATACTACGCGTATATTGGAGTAGCTTTACCTCTCATTTTCACAACTACGACCACTCATACGACGTAACTACTACAAATGGATTCAGCATATTAGGTATTCCTTCGATTCAATTGATATAATTTATTGAGAGTCAATAAATTTTGCTGAAGACTAAGCGATTCGACAGAACAGGTTGCCAAGAAAGCCTCCACAACTTGAAGTGCAATGGCGGCCCTCCAAGTAGGACACCCGCGAATGTGCTTGCAATATCAAGCAGAAGTTTATCTCGACTCTACCTCTTATTAATATCCATTTAACATGACGCCGATTTGAGCTGTAAGGGAAAAGGTCTCGTACGTGGCGGTACCACCGCGATTTTGAATCCGTAATGAGGTTAGCGCATGCGCGTCACGAACTTAAAGTGCGTTAATTTCAGTGAGACAACCCGACAGTGTTCGGGGATGGTCAGGAAAACACGCGGGTAGGACGAGATAGATCGTGAAATATTGCTTTCGAAGGATTTCTTGTTTGCTTCTGTGATGAAGACACCACAACTCCGGCCGTACACATCATAATTCTTGGAAATTCGACTACCAACGTCTCCTCCACAGTCCTGAAGTGGAGATATGGTATTCAAATGAATGTAGTTTTGTCTGAACATTAGGCAGACCAAACGCGACTACAGAAACCATTTGATCCTTTCTGGTCTATCCAACAAGACTTCAATGGATTAATGGTTAAACTGCCATTTCTGCGATAGCCCAAAAGCTCTTGATTAGTCTCAAGCATGTGGTTTAAATAAATATAACCACAGCTGAGCCGGGTAATTAACATAAAAAATACATCAACATCATAATTATCTACGACAACAACGTAATATAAAATAAAGAGTATCTCTCCAGCCGTGTCTACAAA
Source organism: Adelphocoris suturalis (assembly GCA_030762985.1). Taxonomy (NCBI): domain Eukaryota; kingdom Metazoa; phylum Arthropoda; class Insecta; order Hemiptera; family Miridae; genus Adelphocoris; species Adelphocoris suturalis. Next base: position 29,172,986 of record CM061043.1, read on the forward strand.
TGGCGAATTTTTGCATAGTTTACTCGTAACCACGACAACAAGGTGAAATAACTACGTACCGCCTTGCCTCGATGTATGAGAAATCAGCGAGAATATGCGGGAAATGAGGACAAAAATTCGTTCCCCGCTATTTTTTTTCCACCTTAGACCCAGTAAATGTCCTTAAAATGTTCGGTGAAGTTCCAATTCCGTCAAATTCGAGTTTAGAGGCATGAAAATGTGTTTTCCGATTATAGTGATCGAAAATGTAGACGAAAACGTAGGTTAAAGCTACCGCTCTTCCTTATTCCGTCGAAACGTAATTATTTTCCCTTTACCTTCGAACCTCTTGATCTCGGCTCCCATTTGAAAGACGGGGAGAAGGATAGCCCTTCTACGCAGATAAAATAATGGTCTACCTTTAGAAAAATAGACGGGGAAAACAAAACGTACTAACATTGAACATCCGATAGTTCTGATAGTACTGAAATGTTCTTAAAACTAAACTTTTCGTGGTTCCACACTAAGTGCCGCGTTTGACAGTCATTTCCAAAAGAAAAAACGTCTGCCAAGTTAGGTGAGCAGTATAGCTTCCCTACATAGAAAACGAAGCAAATTATTTCACAGCAATTTATTATTTTCGTTTTGCCTCTTATATAAGATTAATTAATTAATTTTTTTTAAAGCCATTCCCGCAGCAAATTACTACGGAGCAATTCAATTTTTTCGTTTTATCCCTTTTATAAGATTTATTAATTTTTTTCCATTCCCTTGGGATTGTCTAGAGAAAGGGATCGTAAGCAATTTTCAAATTTTCCATCACCACCCGAACCAAGGACTGTACGTCTCGATGGTATGGGGACTATATCAAGTCGCATCTATACATCCCAGACCGATCAAGTGAGAAAACCCACCCCTGGCGAGGGAAGCGAGCAACATCCCCTACATACGTCGGATTTCAACGGGGTTTTTACTACGACTTCGGGAAGGACTATTTTTATATCCCATCGCATCTATACATTCCACACAGAGAGAGCGAAGCGAGCTACATCCCCTATAAATTTCAAATCACCCTTAGTGATCCACCGTTTCCAACCATTCTACATGTCTCACTCAACAGTAACCATCGGATCAATACAGCCCTACCGGGCGAGCGAAGCGAGCGAGAAAACTAGGTTGGTAAAAGTGGATTGAGCAGGCTATAGCGGGAGAGCGGGCGCACTATGGCCAAGCGAGTGCGTTTTCACATGCATTTCCACCCCGCGAGTCTGGCGAGATAAAACGAGAAGCGGTTCACACTGGTCGCTCCTTAAAACTTCAATATGAACGGAGAAGTGTGAACGGCCTTGGCCACGTCAACGGTTCTCTGCAGAACCACAAATATTGTACTGTATTGTACAAATATATTGTTGTATTGTACTGAAATAAATAATCAATACCCTCAACTCTCCATTACAATTTTCCTTCCCATTCGTTTTTATCACATTTTTTTCATTGCGGAAACATTAATTCTAATGGGATGACAAAAACGTAGAAATTGATTAGGAACAGGATCGGTAGTTACGGGAATAACAGAAAACAGTACCTATGAATAACTTACTATTAATCAATCTTTTGATTGACACAATATATGGATTCCATTTATCATTATTATTGTTTTTTTTTGTAATAATGTAAAACATCGTGATGATAAGATAATAAAACCGTCATTTTCACCCACTAACCACCTTACAAAATAGTTAATTCAGTCAACAAACTCTGCACTCGTCGGTGGATTGGATGAAATTATTTTAAATATTGTGACCATGACTTGGTTGGTTGCACCATTTTTTCAATATTGAAAAGTGAATGAGATATCGATGATTTATAATCATCACATATTGACAAAATGTATTGGTGAACGCAAAATGTTAACTAAAATATGGAAAATAAATGTAAAATCAGCCAAGTTTGAGGCTACAACGACGAAAAAACCAAATGATTTACAGTTCAAGTATTTTTGAACAGCATTATTTCAGTATAGAGCAATGTCTTCATTACTGCAATGGTACATATACAAGGGTCTATGGATTACGAGAGATTATGCAATTTTCAAAGTTCGGTATGGATTTCTGTGCATTGCCATACTTTTCAGCTTTTTGGATGTGATCATTCACGCGTGGAACTACTATGGTTATTATGCGGATGGCAATTTTCACTTGACCTTTTGTCTTGAAATACCAAGAATCTTGATACCAAAAATTACTTTGATGATTCATCATTGGGTGATAATTCGAAATGAGGATTTTTTCAACGACATTGAAGTTTATTTTTCGGAATCAGAAACGTTGGATAAAATAGTGACTCCTTTGCCGTACATCTGTGGGTCACTAATATATTTACTTAGACTGGTGATGACCATCTTTCTTGATCTCCGTATTGGCAGCACATGGCTCAAGGCGCTATCCTCTTGCACTTACCTGTACTATGAATTTTTACAATACACCATAGCATCACAATATTTATACGTATTGATGGGAATTCACCATTCACTGGATCACATCAATGAGAACACGAAACAATTTCGGTTTGATTTGGACAAATTTGACTTGACCGTGGTACATGCCGAGAAGTTGAACAAATTATATGGATTTCAGATCCTTCTATTTGTCGTACAGGTGTCATTGTACTTCTTGAGTCAGTCATATAACACCGCCCTATTCATCTTTTGCAAAAAACAAACATGTGGTGAACACAGATTTTTCACTAAAAATAAGGAATTGGCTTCCGTGTACATCGCTATCACTGCAGTCTTCATGATGTACGTTTTACTCAGCATCACTTTCTGGACCCAGAAGGTTTCTTCAGAAGTAAGTATGTGAGTTACTTTACCAAAAGTTTGGATTGACTTAAAGTAGTGGACCATTTGCTTGTGACACAAGACATAATTGTCAACGTCCAATTGTACATAATTTGTTTTTTGTTGTTGGGGTGTTGTTGTGTCCAGTCACCAGGTGTTTCGGGGATGCAACGTTTGGTGTGGAATTTTTTCATCGGTTTTAAATGTCCATTGGGGTGATGAACTCAAATATTTCAGCAATTGTTTTATTTTTTGCGAAAAACTTCTAGCTATCTAACGGTGCGTTCTTGCTGAAATTACTTTATGAAGTAAATTAAAGAACATAATAATCTGCGTCGAAAAAGCTCCTGAATGTTAAAATTTATCCAGCGTTAAAGGTGCAACGAACCGTCAAAATGTCGATTTTGTCGAACTTTTCGAAAAATCAAGATAACTTCAAAATTTAATGTCTACATTCATAGAACAAGTGCTGGCCCACGAACTTATCCTCTCGTATTGAAAGCTTGATTCTGTGGCGCAGTTATTGAATTTGTATCTCAATGCTAATGAGAGTTATCCCGTCTGGAATGACACACACACACACACACTTGCACGTACACATACACTTTTTGTTTACAAAACTCCCCTCAAAGGCGGAGGGGGCACATCATTGAATTGAAAAATAAGCGAATAAAATACAAAATTGGGAAGGACGCTCAGGTTTACCCGACGCCATCTCTAGGGAAAAGGGAAGTTGCAGGATGAAGAGGAAGAATGGGATGAAAGGAAGTGCCCCTATAGAATGACCACCAGTTCAAGTAAGAACCCCTCAGGACGCGGATGGTGATACCAAGGAGTACTCCCGCCGAGATGCCTGCTTTTCCCACGACATGACTGGGTCGCAGCCATGACCTTGATGTTATAGGTCGCCACTGCTTTTAACTCTGAAATCGCTCGCTGCAGTTCTTTTCTGTCACACTTATTTATTTTAGCCCGCCAGGTCTGCTCTATGTCCACGCTACCACTGACAACCTGGACATCCAGGATTATGGCAGACCCATTGGGCTTGATGGCAACGATATCCGGCTTCTTGCCCTGGTCACTCGGCATGTGGTTGAACCTTTCGATACCCCAACTGCTGGCTGATAAAGCGCCTGTTACCTGCTTGGCAACCGCACCATGACGTAGAATGCGGCCACCATGAGTACAAGGGCACTGCTGCACCACATGATAAAGATTCTCATCTTTACCCCGCCAGGCACAGCAGAGAGTGTCCATTGTCCCGTGACTACTCCTTGAACACCTCACCAAGGTGGCTAATGTGGACACCCGGACAGCATGAAAATTGTGATAGTCGCTGGCTCCAATGCCCTCTGCAGCCCATTCCACCCCCTATTAAGAAATGGGGGATTCAGAGCACTGTCGGAGTTCTTTACCATCTACTGTCTCGTGCAGCGCAGCAGCAAACTCAGCAGATGAGCTGGGTTTTGGAGCAGTTGGCGTTGCTTGGTCACACCACAACAACTGCTGCCTCCAAAGTCCAGGTGAGCAGCAGTGCGGGCGACCTCCAAGCTTGAGTCCCAAATGGGCGAGCAGGCGCCTTGAGATGTGCGTTAATATAGGCACTTGGGACAACCAGGCGAGGAACCTAGCCCAGAGCGCACAGCAGAGCGAAATTCTTGATCTAACTCAAGCAGCCCCCCCCCGCAGTAAGTCTACCAAAGACTAGCCTCAGCTTTGGCAGTAAGTACGTGCGAAGGAGGCGCAGCTTTTGCTGTGGCATCAATGGAGCTTTGGTGACACGAGCTAGTGTTCCACCAAGGTCCACATGGCTTGCAGTAATGGTAGCCTCACCCATGAAGTCAACCCCAAGGTTTGCAGGCAGATTGTGCAGCTATCAGGAGTTCCTTTCCTTGTTTGGATGTTCGAGATTGAGATATATCCAATTACTGCATTGAGAAGTCGCGAAAACGAAAGTTAGACTAATTTTTCCAATTCGAGTATAAAGGTCCAAGTAATACACAATTTACTGAGTACTTGAAGCTACTTGATTCCCAGATCACCTAATACTCCTCAAGATAAAGGGAGAAGTAATCAGAGACTAAGTCATGTCATCGGTTCTCTGCAGAACCACAGATTTATTGTATTGTACTGAAATAAATAATGGATACCCTCAATTCTCTACTACAATTTATACATTTGTTTTTATCATATTTTTTCTCTTGAGAGAAAATTGATGCTAAAGGGATGACAAAAACGGAGATATTGATTAAGAACTGGATCAGTAGTTACGGGAATAACAGAAAACAGCACCTACCAACGAATAAATTACAAGAAATCAATCTTTTGATTGACACGAGATTATGGGTTTCTTAAGGTACGTAAAACATCGTGATGATAAGATAATGAAACCTTTATTTTCTCCCACTAAGCAACTTACAGCATAGTTAATTCAGTCAATAAACTCGGCAATCATCGGTGGATTGGAAGAAATTATTTTTCAATATTGTGACCATACATGGTTGCCTGCAGTATTTTCTCAATATCATCTTCAATATTGAAAAGTAAATGAGATATCGATGATTTATAATCATCATATATTGACAAAATGTATTGGTGAACGCAAAATGTTAACTAAAATATGGAAAATAAATGTAAAATCAGCCAAGTTTGAGGCTACAACGACGAAAAAACCAAATGATTTACTGTTCAAGTATTTTTGAACAGCATTATTTCACTATAAAGCAATGTCTTCATTACTGCAATGGTACATACACAAGGGTCTATGGATTACGGGAGACTATGCAAGTTTCAAAGTTCGGTATGGATTTCTAGGCATTGCCATATTTTTCAGCTTTTTGGATGTGATCATTCATGCGTGGAACTACTACGGTTATTATGTGGATGACAATTTTCACTTGACCGAGTGTCTTGAAATACTAAGAATCTTGATACCAAAAATTACTTTGATGATTCACCATTGGGTGACAATTCAAAATGAGGATTTTTTCGACGACATTGAAGTTTATTTTTCAGAATCAAAAACGGATAAAATAGTGACTCCTTTGTCATACATCATTGGGTCATTAACATATTTACTTAGAGTGGTGGTAATCATCGTACTTCATTTCCGTATTGACAGCCCTTGGCTCCAGATTCTATCCTCTTCCACTTACCTGTACTATGAATTTTTACAATACACCATAGCATCACAATATTTATACGTATTGATGAGAATTCACCATTCACTGGATCAAATCAATGAGGACACGAGACAACTTCGGTTTGATTTGGACAAATTCGACTTGACCGTGGTACATGCCGAGAAGTTGAACAAATTATATGGATTTCAGATCCTTTTATTTATCGTAGAGGTGTCCTTGTACCTCTTGAATCATTCATACAACATCGCAAGAAATATCTTTTGCCGAAAACAAACATGTGGTGAACAAGGATTTTTCATTGAAAATAAGGAATTGGCTTTGATCTACAGCGCATTCACTGAGGTGTTCATGATGTACTTTTTAGTTAGTATGACTTTCTGGACTCAAAAGGTTTCTTCGGAAGTAAGTATGTGAGCTTCTTTACGAAAAGTTTGGATTAACTAAAATTAGTGAGACCTGAACTTGTGATAGATGATATAATAATTGTCAATGTCCGATTGTGCTAGTGTTTTGTGCTGTTGTGTTCATTGCTGTGAGATGATGTGTGCATGTTGTCGCTGGGTCGTATTGTTGTACTCCTCATATTGCATTCTTACTGCACGGCTCTTCGTTCTTTACAAAGAGTGGTTCCACCAACCTGGACATCCAGATGCTGTCTACATAAAGCCATACGGCTAAAACTATAGAAGTAAGAATATGAATTTAATCATAGTATTGCTCCATGAGATCTTAAATCTCTCAACTAATGTTATCTACCGTTTACAACAATTAAATACAGTTTCGTTCCAAGGAGCAGCAGCAATTGGCGATTTCAATTAAGGATCCGACATCTAGAGGCAGAAAAATGAACCCTCGTGAGATCACCCGGAATAGCAACTTGACAGGTTACCTGCGCTGTTTGTCAACTTTCCTTTGGTCACTACTAAACAGTCATACAAATCGTACCTCAGCGTATTCAAATGCAAATCTAGTGGTGACTCCTTCCCCCCCCCCCCCCCCTTTCCTTTATTTTTCCAAAAGAGGAAAACGAAATGATTGAATAACTAATCAGTTTGGATCGAAAGAACGAGTAGACCAGCGATTAGCCTGGGAAAGGTCGTTGAAAATGGGCTAAAAAGTGTGAAGCATAACAAAAGTAAGAGCATTTTATTGCCAGGAGGTACTCACCTATCATTAGTAATAAATCATCTGCTCAGTCGTAGTTATTTACATCCCTTCCCCTTGTAGATACCTATCTTCAGGCTCGTATTTTCCGAATTTTTCCCTGTTCGGTTTTTCACTAAACTAAACTTGACAATGCTACTGAAAGGTAAATACCAATAATTTTAAGTGATCATTGTTAATATATCGCAACCATGAAGACCCAAAGGGAGCCGTTATTGAAATAAAATGAAGCTTGCTGTGTTTACGTGTTTTGCTACTGACATCAGCTTGACAATAGGGTGGTAGGAGGGGTAAGTAGTTATTACCTACTTTCCTCACTGATACCTAGTGATTAGCACTACACCGCCGATTTTTGAAATTCCAATTCGTTAATTTCCATTAGTTGGAATCTCGAACATACAAGAGTGGACCGTAGAACAAGGAAGGTGCCTACCTACTGTAAGTTAATCTTTCCTACGAAACTTGTTCGTTTATTGAACGGACATGTACCTATTGAAACTCGACCTCTCTTGTACTCCATTTATCGGTAGTAAATTCGGCCCCTATCGGTTGTTGGCTGATTCCCACACGTGATTTCGTCCCCTCTGAGTGTGTACATCAGTGGTCCGGATAATCATATTGCTTCATCTGAATAATAAAAACTGCCCACGGGCCTTCACTTTCAAACTCACCACATACTATAAATATGTTGGGCATTTGCTACTTCACTGTTTCACTTTCACGGAAATTTCGGGATTTTGTCGCTACTACAAGCGTAGGTATGTATTTAAAATCAAATCGAATGTCAATATTGTATAGAAATTTACAAGAAGTTGGTACATAGATAGCTAGCTAATTACCTACTAAACAATTTATTATAGAAGCAAGAAAGCATCACTCTTCTCTTATCAACAACCTTCTTCCACTTGGTTTTGTATTTTTGACATGGATATGTCTTTGCTCTGGGGGGTCAACCAAAAATTTCTGTCACGCAAAATTGATATCACAATTTCAGTGTTTTTCACGTACAACCCAGCCGTTGCTAGGGGAATGGAACTTCCGCAGTTTTTACTGCACAAAAATCGTTCGCCACTCGTTGGAAAGCGATTGATTTATATGATAAATGTTCACATCTCAAGCTACCAATTTCCCCCTCCTTACGTACCTGGCAACATTCCTAAACTAAGTTGATTGAACTATAAACAATTTTAATAAGCCGGTTACAATATTCTTAACGTAAAGCAATAACATCATTTACTCCACTCCATAGGAAACATTTTCATCCCCTGACAACAATCGGCTGTTAACAAGAACTCATTGCGTCTGTATTGGAGAAATAACTTTAATTTATAGTAGGTATGCTTTTTGTGCCTCCAAGAATGATAAAATAAATTCTTTATCCTACATTTCGTCGCCTACAGTCCAAAGTTGAAGGATTTGTTTACAACTCTCGAGGACGACCGTTATGAAATCCATAATTGAAGACATATCCATGTAACATGGTATCTGCTTGTAAAGCAGATAGTGGAACTTGTTTACGATTTTCGGTACGGTTGATTTTTTCCTAAAGGATTGACTAATCTATATTTCGAGGTGTGAACTAATTTTAGGCAATTTCATCTTCAAGGTTCCGAATTAGTTTAACCTTCAAAATGATTTACAAGAACGACGATTTGAAGCGAGAAAACAATATTAAACTCGTCTCCAGAACCATGAACAAGGATCATGCAGGTAATTGCAACTCTAGGTTTGATACCCTATCGATTAAAATGTGCACTGTTTTCATTGCTCATGCTCTAAATAAAGTTATGATAGGCATGAGAATTATGTGGTAGATCCAAGCAATTTAATCGTAGGTCTCGGTTCACTGGTTGGAATTAGTTTACCTTGGTAGTCATAACGTCATTCATTGTTGAAATAGTAACTTAATACTACCATGAATCTTGTGTCGGTTTTACACTCCCATAGCTACCATGGTAGTACCCTGAAACGTAGCTTAGAAGCCAGTAGCATACGCCATTCGTATGAGGAAGCTGAATTTCTGTCTTGAACACAGGCGTAATAGACACAAATGACTTGGCTTTGGTCAAGTACATTGATGTGATGTAAATGAACAGTTTTCCCTTCAAAGGCCCTCAAACGGTTCAAATGTACAGCTTGTTGCTGCCATTCTGGGAGCAATCACAGCGTGCCAATGGTAATTGAAATCACCAATTAACAGAAGTGACAAAACGGTTCACCACTGGTATCAGAAGTTGTACCAAGAAGGTCTAGTTGACTGCCGTTCAACAATTTTTGGGCAGAAACCTCGAAGCGGAGCCATCCAGAACTGGCCAACCTACCTCAATGTGATCTTTTAGTGGTGTTACCGTTTTCGTTTTTGTTTCTGCTGCCTGATGTCGGACAAACAGCGATTCGTTAGTGGCGGTGGGCGTTTCGATTGCACTTGTCGCTATACCATTTCAACTGAAACGTAACTTATGTTAACCACTGTTATCATTGCGACAGCGAACAGGGAAATCTAAGCGATAACTTGTGAGAAGGTTACGTTGAATCAGGTTAATCGGTAACATGCAACTGAAAATCAAGGTTTCCCCTCGAACAGTGTTTGATGGCGGCTGTTGAACATCCGAATCTGCTGAATAGCAGCAAGGTTAACAGCACACTCTTCCGGCTCCTAGAAGTGTAAAATTTCATTCTTGAAAACAAAAATCAAAATGTTTAGTCTGGTCGTTTTTTGGTTCATTAAAAAATTTTACTGTTATTTATTCATTCATTCATTTTTTTCAATTAAACCCTCCGTAATCTGAAGAAAAAAAGCTGGCAAACCTTTCTCCTCAAAGAGCAATCAATGGCCGCAGTTGGACTTCCGAGTTGGCTTTGATAGCAGACAGGTTAACTGTACACACATCAGTGATTTCCTGCTACGAAACTGTTTTATTCTTCAGAGAATTTAGCTGATTCAGATGACCAGACGAAGTCCTCATTTCATTCGTCTTTAGATATTTCAGAGAGGCTCCTTTTTAAATTTTAACTTTATAGGTTGAACAGGACAGAATTTAGATCACTCAAATGGTTAGGCTAGAGCTCGCCATTTCATTTGCCTGTTGTTTTTGGTAGGTCCGAAGATACCTCAACAGTTCTGAATTGAAAAGATCCATGGTAAGGCATCATAAAAACCAGGAATCGTTTTAGAGCAGTGAAAATGTCTGAAATTGAGAACTGTTTCAATAGGTTCAGCTCTGCTGTGGTATTTAACTTAGTTATTGTTCGCCAAGATTATCATACGAGACATCTATCGCGGTGATTCGAATGAGAGGCAGAGTGTGATCAACAAGTGGCGGCTTGCATTTCGTCACGTTTAGCCTACTCCCTCTAATTGGCCGTCAATGGACTAAAATACCATGCATAATTCATTGTTTTCTTCAGTTTCCGTTGTCAAGTATGAAAATCCGGTGGATAAAGACTCAAGTCGTTTCAACTTCAAACAAAGCGTTAAACAGGTAACTTTCCAAAGGTTCTTTACTACATGCAAAACAGGTGTACCTGCCTAAGACAACGCTCATAACCGTGTCGAGGCCTAAGTGTAAACTAATGTGCTAAGAGGTTGTGAATACATTAGTTCACATCACAGGTGTTCTTGTTTGCGAACCATCGACTTTTCCTTTTTCAAGCCTCTAGGGTGTATGTATCTATATGAGGAAACACCATACATGCATAACTGTAATGTGATGCACCCAGTTATGAGATCTATGTGCACAGTAGGGCATAGATTGAAATTAATATTCAAAGCATGAAATTAGGATTCTGTGAATAGGAGAACTACATCAGATTACAGACTGATTTCGATGGAGTTATTAGGGTTTTTGCTGGTTGGCCACTAAAAATAGGCCTCTATGAATTTCGAAGTAGCCTGATCAACAGTTGCCCATGTATGCGCAAACGTTTAATCCTTGAAGCAACCATTCTATAATCTTCATCAACTGTTTTACATTGCCACTTGTTTTATATTTCAAAGGTACTCTCTGGCACTGTGCGGGTAAGAGTCTAGATATCCATTCATGAACTTTGTTGTTCCGAAATTGAGGAAAACGTCTGTTCGAAAAATCCTCTCAATATCTTCATTACATTCGATACAACTACCTAATAATTAATCTTCTTTTCACAATTTCTTTGTGTTATATTCCTGCTAAATAATTTTTTAAACTAATAGTTAGTGCTGGTCTCGCATTGCCAAGCTTTCTGTAAACCATTGCAACGAGACGCGCCGAGATACGTAACGAAGTAAAATTTCGGCCCAACATATTGTTTTTTTTTTTTTTTTTTTTTTTTTTTTTTTTTTTTTTTTTTTTTTTTTTTTAACACTTTCAACGCGGGACGTGTCATAAGACACAAGCCTGCTCTTCTCTCTCACGGGCAGTGTCATATGACACAGAGCCTAAAAAACGATAGTGCCTCTTTCGAAAGCCACGTGTGTTGGATAGGAAAGGTTTAGAAGGCCGTTCAGCAGCACGATTTACTCAGTAGGAACCTACCTACCCACCAGAGGTCGCCGTTTTCTGATACTGACCTTCAGTCAGTCAGGGCACTGATAAAAGTGGCTCCTCTGCGAATTCTGCTTTCCTGGTGAGTTCTTCTTTTTTATTTATGTAGTTTTCTTTTGAAAACTGATGTACTATGTTTACTTGATATTCAGATATACTGGTGCAACGGTAATTTGGGGTTTGAGCGTTCAAATCACTGTTTTGAGATTCCATCATGTAGGCCCTGTTCCGACCTTGTTCCTTTCCATGCAATTTCCAGTTTTCCATTTCTTTTTCAGTGTAGACTGCAGGTTTACGAGTTCATTCGTAGTATCATCTTTGCTTTAGGACAACCTGCATTTAATTTGTCTTGGAGTTAGCTATTATTCACAGAAGGGCTCGATGCCGTCCCAGACCTGAATTGCATCACAGTGGGTAAAAAACATACCTACGTCACACATCTACGCCTAGCAGTTGTAACAATAATTTTGAGGCTTTGAAATTTCACTGAATCCTCAAGAATAGCACGAGAAAAAATACTAATTATTATAGGTATTGCGGGTTAGCATACCTCACATCCCATCCTCCACACGGATGGTGTCATATGACACAACCCTGAAAACCCCACATTATTTTGAGATGAAACACCCGTGTGGGGCGTGTTCACCCATTTCAGACTCGCATTGAAAGTGTTAATGTCCTGGGAGGATAATGCTCCCTGGGACGCTTAATGTCACATTCTATGTGACCTAAAACAAGGAATAAGTTGTGCATTTATTTTTTAATTAATTAATTTTTTTTTTTTTTTTATTTTTTTTAACACCCACATACTTAGTTCTGCTCAGCCCATTTTGATGAACTTTTGATGAGCTGCCTTTTGGGGTTTCAGAGCCGCTAAGACCAAGTCCTGATCAGCTGAGTGAATTAAATTCTCTCCCGTTCACCCTAGGAAGTTGGAATTTGATAGTGAGACTCTCTGAGACATCAAGACACGAATAAACTCAAGGGCTCTATTCTGATCAGCTGAGCTTGCTAAATTATCTCATATATACCCTAGGACTGTGAAATTTGATAGGGAGCTTCACTAATGCAATATGGGATGAACACAACAATTACGGGTTCTGTCCTTTTCAGGAATGTGAGCTAAATTCTCTCCTGTTCACTCTAGGAAATTTTAATTTGGCAGGGAGTTTCTCTTTGTTAACTAAAATCGAATGAAATGACTGAATCCATCCTCAGTAGCCAGTACATCCCAACCTTTCCCTCCAAGACCCCCAAAAACGTGTGAAATCCTCCCAAAAGGACGCTCCGCTTTCAAAAGGTGCAAAGCCACAGAATTCATGATGTCATCCAATCTGAGCCTATTTGGATTCTCTCACTCATTTCGATTCGCTTCTTCAACGGCTTGGCCAGTTTTCGTCAATTACACAATAAACACCATTGCTGTTCTCCGAATATGGTGGCGGATTATCCCCTTCATACGAACTTCCCCGATTTTCATTTCATTTCATTATATGGACCAGAACCCATGACCTCCACATTGCCTACTATTGCAGAGCTGTATAACTAGTAGCACGAGATCAGTAACACTGTTTCATACCTTTCTAATCCCATTTTGTGAGTCTACTTCCATTCCATCGCCAACGTCGTTCTCTTGAAATTATATCATGCAATGAAATTCGCTTTACATATTCTTCTTACAAATTCAGAGCTAAAGTAGACTGTAAATAGCTGTGTACTTATCCAAAGTAACATTAGAGTGTTCACATCCTTATATAATTAATGAAGTAAATATATTATTATTCAGCATTAGGAATACATTTTCAGTCTCGGTGAGATGTGTGAATCCACCTCTACACTTGCCACTACGGTTATGAGATAGGAGAAAAGCGGGCAAGCCGTTGAAGAAGCGTCTCACTCTCAAACGCAGTCAAAAAGAGTGAGAGAATCCGACTATTGGTTTGGCCCAAATTGGATGGTATCATGCTTTTTGTGGCGTAGCATCCTTTTAACATGGAATATGTTTTTGTTTTTTTGAGGGGGGGTGGTTATTACTAATAACCACCAGTAATTTGTAATAAAGCATCCCTATTAACACATTTCATTTTTCCCTCCAAGCGATAGACGGTTTTATGTTATATGCTACACTCAATTTCCTAGATTTGTCATATGCTTCGAAATTCACTCTTCCTTTAACTATCTACGACTTCCCTCGTCTTCACATGGCGGCATTATATAGGTAATCCCACAAAGCAAGTACCAAGGCAAGCTGATATTGTCGTTCTGAAGTTCCTTTTACTCATTGAAGATGATTTCCCCGGAGCATCAATGTGATCGAAATTTTAGCCAAATTCAAATTCATAGTAATAATAGTTCTGAATTTTATACTACTGACCGATTATGAAGACAATTACTCGTAGTTTATATTTTATTAGATTACAGTTTTCAGAGAAAAAATTAGACATGGTTGTTATTTCAGAATTCTGGCCTGTGGTGTTTACATAATATATCGTCCCAATTGCTGTTCAGACCGAGGTCGTTGATGAAGTTTTATGGGCCCCTGTGTGCGATTACTAACAGGCGAGCGGCTTCTTTGTGTGCCACTGTAAATCAATGGGGTAAATATTTCATTAGGCTATCTTGATAAACAATACAAGCTACTAAGATTATTTTCGAAAACAACTGGGGTTAATACAATGTTCTTACGGGGAGCAAAAGGAATCAGATGCTGCTTTTTTCTTTCTGACGTGTAAACACGTTCTGCTGTACTAATACGAGCAGCATATCACAACTAAATAGTGTACCATTGCGATCTACGACCACGTACAAGTGATTTAATCAAAATAATGAGGACAGTGTGCGAAGTTGCAAGTAAATAGTAGGGGATTCACTGCAATGTTAATGTTATGAATCGATCTTAACGACTATTATTGCGTAAAATAAACAAGGAAGTTTGTTCTGTTTCACCCCAGGCGTCTTCGGGCGAGGTCGTCTAGTTCAAACCTACTGGAAGATACAGTGTTCAAAAGAGATTCACTTCTTTCTCAGGAAAACTGGCTGCCGAAGGCTTTGGAAAAATTAATAACGGAATTTGAAGGGGACAACACTTTTCTAGCCCATTTGGTATCCACAGATAGAAACGATCTTGGAAATGGGTGGGCAGAGTTTGTTTGGTTCGTTGTTATGTGACCAATTCCGCCTATTTCCAACATGGGTCCTCATCATCCAAATTGAAATTTCGCAATCGCAAGAAGAAATGTTTGATTCAACAAAAGTAATGGCAAGGTAGTTTAGATACCAGTGATAAGAGGAATGATCAGTTAAATGTTGAGATCAGACTGTACTACTTAGGAAAAATTTGAATGGATCATTACCTACATTCTTTGGACGACCAGATGCAAAAAGTTTAACGAATCGTTCAAGGAGATTGCATTGAAAATAAACTACATCCTTTAATGGTATTCTCCAAGACACCTGAAGCACGTCATCAAACTAGAATGGAACAGATAGTATCTGACTACATCATTCTGACCTGTATGTCCAACTAATCTGTATTTTTACTAAAGGATTGATTACTTGATGTTATGTATTTTTGAAATGCGAGCTTGCGAGCATCCAGACCACCCAACTATACTCAGTATTCTGATCTATTCTTCCACAGTGATGTAAAAACGTTTTTAGAACAATAGAACATATATCAAGCGTTTCTGTTTCTATAGAAAATTGTTTTGCGGCTGTATAACACAGAAGACCATATGCGGTCGTATAACGAAGAACACCCGCTCAATCTTTGTCACAGCAACAACTTAATTATTCTTGTTTTCGCTCATGAGTTTTCTTCTTTCTTGTCTTCTATTCATGAGTTTTCGAAATGTTTTCGAAGTGCAGTTTGCAATATTGACTTATGAAAAGTGCAATATTTGCGTCACTGCCTGGCCGTTTTCCATTAGAGAACATTTTTCGTGTCTATCGTAGGGTAAGGTGGGGTAAGGTCCCGCAGGGGGAAGTCCCCATACAAGGGTTTCTTGCTTAACTGTGCTTGTTACGACTACGTCCGTTGGAGGGCGAGTCAGTTGACACATTGTGAGTTGTCTCTTGAGTTTTTTTCTGTGCAGCACCATGCGGTGGCCGAAAATATGAGGTAAGTTCGTTTTTTTCTATTCTGATGTGATATTCATGATTGTTTACTTCGATGCAGTGTTTTGATACTCGTTGATATTCATAACTGTTGTATAGCTTTAAAAAAGGGGCTTCTTGCCATCAAGACCCCGTGACAACCTTTTTGGTAACCATTGTTTTATTAGTATGAGGTCGATTTTAGTCAAAATGGCGAATTGGGGAAAAGCCCCGCACTCTTTGTGGGGCAAGATCACGCACAGAGTTTTGGTGCGGGGACTCACCCCTTCGTTTTCATTAAGATTATTTTTAAATATAACGTATCAATTCTTTCTGCTGGTGTTTAAAACCCATGTTCATTCACACAATTTGACAACGAGCAATTTACAGTACCTACACAAAGGAATTTTTGTCGTGAATCACTTGTTGTAGTGCGGGCTTATTGCAACATTCGATTCATTGAGTCGCTTCAATACTCGCCCACAAACTTGGCGTTCAGCTATTCAACTGCAAACCCAAGCTTGCCCTCATTACTGAATGTCGAGACCAGGAAGTGATTCGGCCGTGATGTTTTTTCGGTCATGATGTGCCTAAGGATAATTTGACCTTCTGTTAGTACTCCTCTGACGAAATGATGACGGATATCTAAGTGCTTCGTTCTCGAATGGTGAACAGGATTTCTGGCTGGCTCTTGTGCGCCATGATTGTCACTAAGAAGAGTTATGGATTCTTCTTTTCTCTTAAATCTTAGTTCCCTCAAGAGTCTTCCTAAGCAAATGGCTTCTTTTGTAGCTTCTGTCACTGCCATGTATTCATCGTCGGTGCTCGACAACGCCACTGTCCTAGTTTACAGCTCCTCCAGCTAGAGAAAAAAAGAAAAAGTATCTGGTGTATGATCTCCAGTCTCAACGCACAAGCACCAGTCAACTTCCGTTTCGACAGTGTCATTACCTAACTATAGAAACATTGAGAGGACCCTTCAAGTATCTCAGTACTCAACTCGCTGCTTCCCAGTGTTCTATGGAGTAGATCGAATTGAATTGGCTCAACATACTGATAGTATGACAGATATCCGGTCATGTGCACATTGATAGATATTTAAAACTCCTTATTAGATTCTGATGCGGGTATTTCTTCATATTTTCGGTTTTCTTTTTTTCATTCTGAATAGGTTTTTTCAGTTTAACATTCACGTCAGATGGAGTAGACACTGGATTCAAATTCTCCATTCCAAACCATTGCAAAATTTGTTGGATGTACTTTTTCTGACTGTTATCTACCCCTCCTTCTGGGAATTGAATATTTATATATATGGCTATATATTATTTTTTTACGATCATTTTACTTGTACCTAACGTTGCTAAATTTTAACTGATTTCTTTTTTAACGTTTTGTGATTTTTAAAATGTGTGTACCACTCTAATATTTTGTGATTTTTAGAATATTGTACTTTTCATTGTGCATTTCGGATATGGAGCAATTTATTACCAGCACATGCTAAAACATTTGACCTAATGACAATTGTAGAGATTTAATCTCGTTCTCTTGACACTTTCAAGACTGAAATCTTTTGTAAGTGGTTGACAAATTTAGACCCGTTTAGGCTGAATCTAATCAAGTTCTCTTGACATTTTCAAAACTGTGATTGTTAGCAAATGTTCGAAAATTACGTTATTGTTATTTAAAATGAATATGAACTTCAAAAACGTTTTTTAGTTCGTAAAAAATGGGAGGTTATTAATGAATGGATAAACATATTTTAATGAATACATTGATATTCTGTCTGATATTTTATCCTCGCACTGCGGGGATTTGCCCCATGACTGCGGGGACTTACCCCTTCCTGTGGGACAAAGCCCCGCAGAGACACAGTTTAAAAAACATGAATTTCTTTCATAATACTAATCATTTAGCGCTGCAATTGCTAGACGTGATTGCCAAGGTTCTAAACCACTGTCCTAATGAGTTGGTTAAGAGATATAGATCTCATAGTTCTTTATAAATGGAACAGAATCGAAAGTGCGGGGACTTTAATTACCTTAGCCTACGTGTTTAATTACGTTATTAATTTGAACATGAATGAGAAAGTTGCCAAGATTTTTCTCATTTGCAAATGGTTGACATTACATTTGGCTGTGAAAAGCACCTCTTCCGCCCCAGTTGATCTCTGTGCACCCCCTGAGTTTCAGGTCAGGAGCCGCCACCTTTCATCTTCATGATCACATTGTCAACTTCGGAATACAAGAAATTATTTTTTATTGCTGGCTATTTTCAAAAATCGATTCCTGGCATCTAGTTTTGGCGGGGCCACCACTATGAGCCTTATAAAAGGAAAACATTTGACAGGGAGTTGAAGATTTGAAATTTTAATAGAACCCAACACAGCATAGAGTTCACTTTTATTATAATCTACGAACTGTCTGGTGATTATCAAGTATTATTGTTCTTCCGTTGACGAAACAACATCATCACTGTAGGGAAAAATTATTGACTTGAAAAATCATCTCCACCAAGGAAATATTGACAGAACTGGGTAAACTTGTCAACTGACACTTGAAGGCTTTCAGTGTCATTTAAATGGCTGGGAAGAGCTCTGTTTGTTGCGATTCCCATAATATTCAATGTTGTTTGTTGCTAGGCCCTCTTTTCACGCAGGACATTTTCAAAATTGACAACATTGTTTTAGTGCACGTAAAACAAGTATTATAATGAACATATTTAAAAGAGCTGTGAATTGAATTAGGTTTGTAATTGTAAACTACGTAACCCAATCACATTTGAAAAGTAATTGGTGTAATTTTCCTAATCAGGTGATAATGCATTTTTTATTGCAATGGTATTTTTACAAAGGCCTTTGGATTACAGAAGACTTGGCAAGTTCAAAACTTCGCTATGATTTTATAGTAATTGCAATTGTTCTCAACTTAATGGATTTTTTCATGAAAACGTGGAGCTTCTATCAGTTATATATGAATGATGAATTTTACTTGACTACAAGTCTAGAAATACCGAGGAATTTGTTTCCAAAAATCACTTTGATGATTCATCATTGGGTGATATTTCGACATGCAGATTTTTTCCACGACATGGAAGATTATTTTTCAGGATCAAAGACATCTGGCAAGTTAGTAACCCCTACGTCTTACATCTTTGGGTCACTATCATATTTACTCCGAACCGTGATGGTGGTCATACTGCATCTCCGTATTAGTAGTGAATGGCTTTCGTTCTTCTCGTCATTTACTTACATGTACTACGGATACGTAGTATTTTCTATAATATCCCAATTATTATGTATATTGATGAGTATGCACAAGACATTGCTCCAAATCAACGAAAATACGAAGCAACTTCAGTTTGATTTGGACACGTTCGATTTGATCGTTGTGCATGCCGAAAAGCTGAACAAATTGTACGGATTACAAGTCCTTCTGGGTATACTACAGGTATTTCTGGACCTTCTAAATCAGTCTTATAACATCGCTAGGATCCTGTTCTGTAAGGAAGAAACGTGCTATGAACATGATTTCTATGTAGAAGACGAGGGATATGCTTGGATCTACAGCGCTTTCACTGCTGTCTTCATGTTGTACTTTTTAGCCAGCGTGACATACTGGACTCATGAGGTATCTTCTGAAGTAAGTATGTTAGTTAAATCTGCAGAAACATTTCGAGTCGATGAAAAATGTATACCAAGTTGGCAGGCCAGTATCAGTATCAGTATGGCTTCGTATATTGATTCAGCTTCAGCATATAATTTCCTTTATAACGAGAAGGGTGTGGGGTGGAACAAGACCGAAAAGAGATGCCCATGCCACACTTTTGGCACAATTTGTACATCCCTCTCCTTTTACAGGCTTTATACTGCCCTCCTCCTTGGCAGAGGTTATACTGCCCAGCTCTTTATTACATAATAACTGTTCATTTATAATCATTCTGTGGTAAGCTGACTATGCAATAGGATTGGGGATTCCACTAAGTAGAAAAATGTGTTATTGGATCCGATATGACTAAGACTGTGCCGAACGACCTGCGGAAAAAGGGAGCTTTCAGCTTATTTGAGTCTAATATATAAGCTTCCTGACCTGCTAAGTCACGAACAAAGCTGTGGATTAGCTGAATCAATGTGGTGCTCTATGGTCTGCCGCGTATTGTTGAGAGCCAAAGCTTTCATCTCAAGCTGCAACTCAGTCACATTACTTATAGGAACTATATCATTCATGAAACACAATATTAATGACTGATGTACTTACATTATTGAAACTGTTCATTTACATCAACACTGCGATCAGCTTACTGTAAAATAGATATCCTGATTTAGGTGAATGCCAAATTGAGCTCTCACATAAGATTTTCCATTTATTCTAGGGGGGTTACTAATACAACATGGTAACATTTTTTTGACAACATAGTGACTCTTCGGAAAGAGATTCCGATATACATGATACGTCTCTGTACCGGTCCTAACATTTAGTGTCCATAGGTGCGCTATGGTTCAAAGGAGTACAACTCTACACTCACAAAACGAGCATTCTCACAAAACATACACCACTACCACAGATCGTTTCATTCTTGACAGACACTTAAGCAGATCAGCAACGTCAAATAACTAGATGACCTCTTCGTTGATCGTCTTGGGGATTTAGGGGAAGGCTTGATTCGTGATGAGTTCATTACTTGTGGGAATTTGGGGGTTCTTATGAACGTCATTAGTTGATGGGTACCTGTGTACCCATCACCTGCGGTGATTAAATTCAAAATGGAACTCATTTGGAACACCTAAATACAATTACAAGGTATGGACGCGAACTTATCAGCTGAGGTTCCTTTGAGGATGGTGTCTTCTCTGATTGACCTACGGGTAACCCAATTGCGTGGCACGAAGCACCGAGTTTGATAATGTACTAGGTACCGGTTTTAATAATTCTAGACCAGTTATCTGTGTAGGAAGGTTATCTAATACAGAAATAATAAACCTTTGTGTAATAATTTGCTGCGTTGTTGTTGGCGATTTCAATTACCGTTGGCTCGCTGCGATCGCTCCCAAACTGGCAGCCACAAGTGGGATAGATTTGAATCATTTGAGGGTCTTTGAAAGAAAAACTTATCATTCATCACCTAGATTTACATTATTAATCCAAAGTAATGTCGTTTGTGTCTGTTACTCCTGTGATCAAGGCAGAAAAAATATAACCAAGTGGAAGAAGGATTTTGATAACAAAAGTTTGTTGATTTCGTGCTTTTCGTATAAATTGTTTAATAGGTAGGTACCACCTACCTATGTGTCTACTTCTTGTCATTCTTCTGTACAATGGTGAAATTAGATTTGATTTTATATGCGTTTGTAGGTAGGTACGTGATTCTGATATACACTTGAAGGTATTTCATGTCTCGAAACTGGCATTGGACCAAATTGGAACTTAAACGAACATTTTATGACCAACCCGAGCAAATTAGCCAACCCGACCAAACCTTAGAAATTCACTTGGCATAAGGCGAAAAAAACCATAGCGAGGAACGAATTTTTTTTTTTTTTTTTTTACAAAAGGCAGCATTTTTCGCCAGTTTGGGTACCATCGTGTTCTACGGGTCCAGAAACGTGACTATGTCGCTGACATACAAAGTGCGCTCGATCATATTTTAATGTGGCAGCAGACAGAAGATTGAGCGCTCGGACACAAAACACGCATCAAAACGGGCTCCCACCCCCCTCCCGCCAACCAGTAGAATGGTTCGGGTGGGATTAGAAAATTTTAAAATCGCTTATGCCCCCTTTCGGAAAAATCCAAGAAGATCCCGCCACTCGCAGACTCCCCCCACTCAGCCATTTGGCCGTGCATAGCATAGACAAACAAACGACAGACAAACGGAATTTCATTCTTATAATATGTTAGAGATAGAGATAGAGATGTACCTAGCCGCGTGAGCATCTGGACCATTGGTTTACACACTCAAAGAGGTCGAATTTACGTTTGAAAATTAGTCAACAACAGATTGGGAACGAATTTACGAACAATAAAAGGAGTGAAAAGAGAGGACAAGTTTCAATAGGTAGGTACCTGCAACTTACATCTCCGTTCAATGAACGAAAAAGTCTCGGAGGAAAGATCAAATTACTGTTGGTAAACTTCCTAGTTCTTCGGTCCACTCGTGTATGTTCGAGATTCCAACTAATGGAAATTAACTAGTTGGAATTTCAAAAATCGGCGTAGTGCTAATCACTAGGTATCACAGAGGAAAGTAGGTAATACCCATCCGTCCTAATACCTACTCGTCCTACCACCCTATTGTCACGCTGGCGTCTGTAGCAAACACGTAAACACAGCAAGCTTAATTTTATTTCAACAAAGTCTCCTTTTGGGTCTTCGTGGTTGCGATATAGTAAAAATGATCACTTAATTATTATTGGTACCTAGGTATTTACTTTCAACGCGCCTCTCAGTAGCTTTGTCAAGTTGAGTTTAGTGAACAACCAAGCATGGGAAAATTTGGAGCATACGAGCCTGAAGATAAAAGGGGAAGGGATGTAAACAACTACTTCTAAGCAGATAATTTATTACTAATGATAGGTAAGTACTTGACAATACATTGCTCTTACTTTTATTATGATTTCACACTTTTTTGCCCATTTTCTACGTCCTTTCCCAGGCAATTCGCTGATCTACTTGTTCTTTCGATCCTTACCTATTAGATATTTAAACATTTCGTTTTCCTCTTTTGGGAAAATTAAGGGAGCAAAAGAACATATTATCACCAATTGATTTGCATCCGAATACGATGCAGTACGATTTATTTGACTTTTTAGTAGTGATCAAAGGGAAATTGACAACCAAATGCAGGTAACCTGTCAAGCTGCTATTCCGGGTAATCCCGCTTTCGAGGGTTCATTTTTCTGCCAATTCTCTTCTCAGTAAATCTAGTAACTACATTCATATTGTCATGGAAGCATATGTATATTTGTGTTTACTTGCCATAGCTATTAGCTTATACTGTTAGAATTTTGGGCTTGCGAAACATCTTAATAAACAGGCATTTGCCTATGCTCCTAGCACCTACCTCTTTATTAACATGGAATCATGTTTTAGCGATGGATCCCCCGCCGAAAAGTGAGATGAAAGTAGCGCCAATAATTGTGATGATTTCCGCTTACAACCGAGTCGTTGCTAGGGAAATGGTACTTCGTCGTTTTTCATCCCACAAAATTCGTTGACCATTCGTTCGAAAGCTCTCGATTTATCCAACCATGCTATATTAACTAGTGCGAAGTGCGTGGCCAACAAGCTGAGTTATGAGCATGGTTATATGAATAATTGTTTACACACAGGTGATCATTCTCAATTATTGATATTGTGAACATGATTGCAACCGCTTGTTAATTTCTGATGATTTCATTGAGCTGGTGTTTCGATTATGTGATTCATAGCAGGTGATCCGAATATTGCGAGAACGGTTTGATTTGTGAAGCGGTGGTTAAATCATTTTAATTGATAATTTCTATACTTTACACTATATAAAGCTGTAATTTCGTATGTAGCCTCTTTAGCCTCTTTCTATAATAAAGTGAATGTTTACTCGCGAGTTTCTATTAGGAGATCATCATCTCACAAGAGCTCAATCGTTGTGATCATTTCTATAATAAAGTGAGAGCGAGGAGCTAAAACATGATTCCATGTTTTTTACATTTTAGCAGTCAGGCTCAAAGTAATAACATCCGGGGGGGGGGGGGTCCAGGGGGGCGAAGCCCCCCTGGCGGGGTCAAGGGGCGGAGCCCCTTGCGAGGCCTGAAGGGCCGAGTTGTTTCAGAATTTTGTCTATGTCAATCTTTTAGTGAAGTGGATTGAGCGTTATGTGGGGTCGGCCACAAAGGTGTAATGCGAGGATGGATTCGCGCAAGAATAACCTTTGCCACCCTGCGTGTCCAGGGAGCTCGCAAACGCTGATGAAGTTCAGACGAACTCATTGGGTTCTATGCTGGTGTATTGTAGAACCAAGGTATACGCTTAGCGAGCGCCTGAGGGGTGATTCTGGAACGCCGTTCTCCATTCCGTCAGAACAGTGGCATGTGACCATGGTTTTAGATCGGGGTGGGGCTATGTTTGGGTATGTTTCAGCTCATGTTGGCGCGCTGCTTCCTTTAATTTCATGCCTGCTTTCTCATTTTGTTTTTATTAATGTTATTTATTTGTCTACTTCTTTTTATTACTAACTGCGGTTGCACTGCTGTCAGGTCTATGTTATATATCACTGTTCTTACCTGCACAATTATCACCAGTTCTTCCCTGATCACTAAGAAATAAACTTTGAAAAGTTTTTAACAGTCATGTTGTTGTCTAAGCAGAAAAGGCCATTAAAATGAAGAAACCGAATTAATCTGCTGATGATTGAAAGCTCGTCGTACGGGAGTCGCTTTGCGATTCACACTCACGTTTCCTACTTTTTTCTTTTTTTTAAAGATTAACTTGAACTGATCGATCCAAATCAAAGAGAAATTGAACCCTCCTATTTAAAATGATCAAGACGTTAATAACATCGATACTACTCACAAACTACTCAATAGTATCGAGAGAAAAAACTGCAGAGGAAAAGACACATGAATTTCAGTCGACAACCTTTTTCCAGTTATTTAATTGTATCCAATCTCAATAACCTAAATTTGAAACCATCATTAGTACCACAGCAACGTGAAAATAACATCATAGACGGAAGTGATTAAATACGTAGATTGTTAACTAAGGATCAAAATTTAGCAATCTAATTTGAATTCCTATTTTGCCTTTTAAGAGCGGGAGAATTTCGTGAGAAGGTAGAAATATGTTTTACCATCCAAATAATAATGTTCTTATTTGTTTTTCGTTTCACGGTTCTCTCACAAGTTTTGGTTCCGTGTCTACATGCCTGTCTGTGGTGAGTCCTTCACTTTGAGTTCAGAATCTCGTATTGGACTTGACTCCACGTTTTGGATAACTTTTCAGCTGTTCAATTAGGACTTGATAATCAACTAAAATTACAATTAGCGATTGATATTTAGATTTTAATTCATTTTGTTAGAGAGTTGAATCACCTGAGATGTTCATAGTTGTTAGATGAGGAGGAATTTCTCATTGCTATGGTATGAATTCTTGTGTTTCTCGTCATTGAGCAAGTGCTGTTTTTATAATTATCAATCAATTATTATACTCAGTGATTCGACTTGTAAATGTACACTTCGGACTTGCATAATCGCTTCAAATTATAGCAAAAACTGGAAGAATTATAACTCCAAGGAGTTTTCGCATCATTGTTAACTGACAGAAGACCAAAATCATCAGATAATCCAATAAACCTAGAAAATCCATAAATATCAACTATCATCTAGTCACTGATATACGAAATAATCAACCACACGATCACTACAGCATGTTATTATAACTCACGATGCCTAAACCTACAGCACTCAGATCGAGTCAGCAGATAGTCTTCGACATTGATGGAATATCTATTGTTTGACATTTCAGTTCCATTTTATATTGCCCACTGACAGTATGTCCAACAGTTCAAACGAGAAATTCAAGATGGCTCCAAAATCGAGTTCGCGTGTACTGCTTTTCTCTCCTAGGTGTACTAAGGAGAGAACAGGAGAAGTGTTTTTCTTGCGGTGGCACGGATATCTGGGCCTATGGATTACCAAAAACCCTGCGCGAATTCGGTATCGATATGGTCGTGTTTGTCTATTCCTCGTATTGGCTGTAACAGACATCATTGTAAAAATGGACTACGTATCATTTTACTCAGATCAGCCCAAGATGTACTCCACGGAAGGTCTCGCATTTTTCAGAGGCCTCTTTAGATTTATCATTACAATATTCCATCAAATTGCAGCCATCAGGTTTCGAGATGAATTCCTGCGGATAGAGACATTGCTGAGCAAGTCAGAATCCTGCCGTAAGACAGATCTGCCAACGTCATTCTGCATAGCAACCTCCGTTCATTTGGCTCGTAACGTTGTTAGACTAGTCATGAGAGTCCAATATGAATGGAACAGTCCCTTCATAGTCGCCTACACTGAATTCTCAGCATTCATATTTCAAGGGCTGAATATCATAATTATAGGACAGTACGCTTTTATTTTGACAAACATTCGTCAGCTGCTCGGGAAAATAAACATTGCCACACGATCCTTACGTTTCCATACGGAAGAGTTCGATGAATTGGTGGGCCTTTCTGAGATTATTAATGAACGATATGGAATACAAATCATGATAATCGTAGTTGAGATTTTCCTCGACTTACTCAATTACCTTTATAACACCATCAGAGTATTTTACTGTATGCAGGTAAAATGTGAAAGGCATGACATATACACTATTGGCGGGCATTCCTCTACTTTGCTTTGCTTCGTAACTTGCAGTTCACTGCTTTACTTACTGGCTCTGATCGTCATCCCACCACGTGCCGTGAGTATGGAAGTAAGTATTGTCACACAAAATATATAATCCATTCACTATTTCCCTCACTTTCCTCCCCAAGAAAATCCCTTACCCATTTTAGAGAACTAGGAATCAACAAATTGACGAACGAAGTGAGTCTCTATATTGATTCGGCCGGCATATGTCAGCCTGTGTAGGTATGTGGGTAAGTGTTCCGTGCTACAGGCCGCATTCTTGGAGCTATAAACTTGAAATTTGGTTATTGACGCTTTAGGCTTGCTGCTCACGAGCGACATTGGACGCTGCGGTGACGCCAAGCCAACGCACCGCCAATGCGCCCCTCTCTGCTGATGAGCGTGATTTTTACCGCAGCGTACTCAGATCATCGTTCAATTCTCAGTCACTGCTCGTCCTTGAAAGTTGTTAGGTCGAGGAAGAGAAAATCATCCTTTGCTTTCTTAAAATATTTAAACATTTCTTAACTACTGATGGTCAAGGGAGGAAAAACAAATATCAAGATTATTAAAAGTAGATTTTTCTATCACTAGTTAGGTATAGATCTCCGTGGAGATAAGGATACCTTCATTTTTTTTATTAAAATTTGACGAAAATGTAAAAATTCAGTTTTTGATTCAGGGTACCCAAAAAGGATTTCTATGAAGAAACTTAGAAAAAAAATCGGTTCAAGATTTGTTGGCTTACATATGCCTACATATGCTTACATATGCCAAAGCTTACATTTGTTGGCTGGTATATACTCAAGCCACACAAGCAGAAAGAAACGACCAAGGGACACCAAGATCCTTGTTTTTTGAAAAATTGACTCTTGGGATCCAGATGAGAGTGGAGCAACATCGGTGGTCACGTTCTTTAGCCATTTCGATCCCCCCCCCCCCCCCCCCCCGGTCGGTGGAACCCTCTATTCCTATACCGTGATGAAGAAAGCAATGATCTCATGGTTCCAAAAAGAAAACCCCGAACAATCAGCAGAAATGCTGTGGACGATATAGAAACAGACATCGGAAACAATGCGGCAGTTTGCTGAGAAAATAAGAAACCTCGTCCAGTGTGCCGTCCGAGTCCGAGAAGAAGGAAATTATAGAACCCATACAGAAAAGGGCATGGGTGGAAAGATAGACCCTGAAGGCCTTTACGAAAAGGCAAGGAAAGGAAATAGGTTCCTTGCTAACCAATAACATCCCGGAATCGGTTCAAGAGGCAGTGACCCAAGCAGAAAAACTGGAGGATATGCTAGGATAGGAAGACCCCGATGCAAAATGGGACATTACTGAAATAAACACAAACAACCAGAAATGCTATTCGTATGGAAAGACTGGACAACCTGTCAGAAACAAGATCTTCCCCGCTGACCTAAGAACCAACCTGGGCATGAAGAAAGATGAGAGGAGCACCAGGAACGAGAAGAAATCCTTCATCCCCAAGGCTCCCATGGGCAGCTCCTTGGTACCCGTGTATGTTTTGCGGCATTAGCATGCCGCTTTTATGCCGTGGATTATGGTGGAGTGTACTCATAATCCACAAAAAGCAATCTTTTACGATCATAGCGAGTTGCGTGAGCACCTTGAAACGGACTGCTTTAAGAAGAAAGGTCTCCTCCCTATTCCTTGACTTGCCGCTCAAACCATGAATATTATCGTTCCCTGGTTGATGGAGGACATGGAAAGAATTGATCTACCGGCCGTGGAGAGCCCCATGGTCCGGGCAATGAAGGTCAAGGTAGGACAAGGACAAGAGTTGAGAGAAATTGTTTAGGACACAGGTGAAGGGGATACACCTGCGGCCAACGGCAATGATCGCTTAGGTGGCAGATGGAAGCTTTTTACCTTTCCACGCAGAGCAACAACTGGTGACAAGGATAGGGAAAAACGAGTTCACACACACGTTTCTTGTGTTCTCCCACCCGGAAGCCACGTTGGACCTCTTAGGATTAGACATCTTGAGAAAGGTACCCCTACCCTACAGACAGATTCCAAGAGGCCTACTTTTACTGTGGCAACAGTTGGACCTAAGGAAATGCTATACAGACACAACCATCCTTCCATCTCCTCTGAAGAAGCAAAACCTCGAACGAGCGACCCGAAAGAAATTCTTTTCTCTAGTGGTGCCAAAAGGTACCAACCCCTTTCTTGACTCCACCCCCAGAGAAACAAACTCCTACCCAGAATTCTTTTGGTACTTGTCGATTGGCAACAACCTTCAACCAGTCCTACCAGGAAAAGGAAGCAAACATAGATTTGATCCAGAAACAACACATGAACCTCAAAAGCAATGAACCCAGACTTTTCCATGTCTCCCCAAGAAAGCAAGGGAGTAGAAACGAAAAGCCTTACTCCACCCAAGACAAGAACTCAAAAGGGTCCCCGACATATTTCTTACTAGGACACAGGCAAAGGATACCAGTGATACCGCCCAAAAGGAAAGGAAATCCGACCTTATAACCGAGGAAACTGATGAAGACAGATTTCGACCCATCGGAGGAAATGATGGAGAAACGAAGCAGAACCCATCAAATACCAAACGTAGAGCAAATCGTAGATGAAAGGAACGGCGTCCACAGAAAATAAATGGAGGACAGCCACAATCCAAGGAAAGGAAATACCCAGACAAACGAGAAAACGGGTGAAGGACATGGCCCTTGTATAAAAGAAATGAAGGAAAAGAATGCTCCCAGACGAAGAAACACCTCAACAAATGAGGACATGAGCAAAAGAAATGAAGACACATGAAAGAAACGCGTCCTAGGTGGAAGACATGAATATGATAAATAGTCCCAGAGGAAGACACACCTCAAGAAATGAGGGCATGACTGAACGAAAGGAAAACACACATGAAAGAAACACTTGTTCTTGGAAATTTGAACAATTTATTTTGCTCAAATAGTTCTGTGCTACGAACTCATCCTTTGTTTACAAATGCTTGATTTTTTTGGCTGAAGAACGGATTTTGTATCTCAAATTTATGGAATGATTCTCACGTCTGGAATGACTCACAATTTCGGCCATAGTTGGTTATGGACGCAGTGGCGGCGGCGGTACTATGCTCGTCTGCAAGCCTCCATTTGCAGCAAGATAGGTGCTGCTACAACGTTCGCAGCCAACGCACCACCACCGCGACGCAGAATAGTTGCTCGTCTGCAGTGGGCATCAGACATACGGAATTAGCTGTATAGTTTAGGTGACGAGCCGACGACTTGACTTCGACGACGACAATCGTCTTCAAATCAACTGAAAATCGAGTTTGATATAGTTTTCAATGGTTTCAATAGTTCTCGCCGCACAGAATCGACTGAAACTATAAAAATCTTTAAAAGTTGTCCTTCATGACAACACGACGTCATCGTTGTTGTCTCAGACGCGATTCATTATCAAATCATCAAAAATTGAGTTTGGTATTGTTTTCGATATTTTTCGCATGTTTTTCAAGCTTTGTGAGGAACCTGGTGCGCCGACCAACTAGTCCAAATCCTTATTAGAATCTACTAAACCACTATTTAGTTTAGTTTTCATAAACGGTATTATAAAAAATTAAATTTAAAAAAATCTAGATATGAGACACAAGATCTTGTTTTGGGTGCCCTTGTCTCAATCTTCCTCGTATTTGCGTGATGACTTAGTTCAACGTCGGCGGAATGTCGATATTCTAGTTTAGAGCTCATAAAGATTATAGTTTTTGTCATAAAGATTATTTTAGTGGATGGGAAGGGTGGAGGGGTTGAATTTCTGTGAAATATATGTCTTAACGATGATTTGAATTTGTTTTTTCTGGCTTCGCCTAATATAAATTGTAATAAGCATAGGAGGCTTATGCATTAATTCAATATTAATGAGGTGAATCTCGCTCTCAATAATTTAGCAGGGGATGCTTTGGTGTCAGTTAAGAGATGCGTCAAACCTTGAGAACACATTTGAGGACGACATAGTTTGTGCCCCCCCTCACCATAATTCTTACTTCGTCCAATATTCGTTCACCAGATAATCACACAGTGTCTATGAAGTTCAATTATCATAACGATCTTTTTAAGGACACTACGAAGCCATCACTCATAAAACATCAAGTTATTTAGTGTCTGTATGCTTGTCGGTAGGTATTCAAATGTAGGGTCATTAGATCCTGTCAGATACCTAGTGTTGGAATTTATTGAATTATCGTTGTCTTACTTCTCAGTTATAGTTGTTCCACCGAATCCACAACGTGTCCGACAGTTCCATAAGGAAGTCAAGATGACTTCGAACTCACCATTGAATGTTCCCTCGTCCTCATCCAGGGACAGTAAAGGAAGAAATGGAGAGGTGTTTTTCTTGCGATGGCACTCATATTTAGGGCTATGGGTGACCAAACAGCCCAACTGTTCTTTGTGCCGATACGGGTACATTTGTCTCTTCCTTATACTAATCAGTTCAGACTTCATTTTCAAGTTCAAATACATGAGCAAAAAATTCACAACAACCAAGATTTCCTCATCCGATGCCCTCGTCATTTTAAGATGTATCTTTAGATTTATCATTACAATATACCATCAAACTGCTGTCATCAGGTTCCGAGATGATTTCCTTCAGGTAGAGGCGTTGTTGAGCAAATCAGAATCCTGCCGTAAGACGAGTCTGCCACCTTTCTTCAGTATTGCAACATTACTGCATTTGGTTCGCAATATAGTTTCAATTATCATAAGAATCCGATATGACTCCAATTATCTTTTTATGGAGTTTTACTCAGTATTCTCGGCATTCCTTTATCACTGGTTACTTATTATTATATTTGGACAGTACGTTTTTATTCTGAAACAATTTCATAAACGTCTCGCGAAAATAAACGCTGATGCTCGGTCTTCACGCTTCAATACGGAAGAGTTTGATTGGTTGGTGAGCAGTTCTGAGATTATCAACGAACGTTATGGAATACAGATCGTGATCATTGTCATTGAGATTTTTCTCGATTTACTCAATTACTTTTACAATACCATCAGAGTATTTTACTGTATAGAAGGAAAATGCGAAAGGAAGGACGTGTACTCTTTAGGAGGTCCTCACGCTTTACTTCTGTGTGTCGTAACTTCCATTTCTCTTCTTTACTTATTGGCTTTAATCGTCATCCCACCACGTGCCGTTACCATCGAAGTGAGTACTGTCAGACAACATGCGCATATTACCATGACTATAGATATTTATTTGACGTTTGCCCTTGTTTTTAATTTTCAAGACCTCATTTTTGTCATCTACTACCGCAAACTTTTTAGAGGATTTTCTCTGCATTTGAGTATTTCTTTAACTAGGAACACATCCTATTATACAAAACAAAAAAATTTCGTGTGGTTAAGTATCAAAATTGATTACTAGTTTACTATTACGACGTAAGTTTATGAGGAGCAACTATACACTTTATTCCTCAGAGCGGAAAGAAACCTAATATACGGGGTGAGACATTTAATGTTGTCCGATTAAAAACGCCTCAAACAGTTTTTCTGAAAAAGGTTTAGTTACCGTGTTACCAATTTTTTACGTTTTTTCAACGATATGCGCAAAAAAATTGTATAACTTCCTTCACAAACACTGTACAAAAATCTAGTGATAGAATTGGAAAGAACACATCATTTTTAGTGATGTACTCATACATATCTACTTTTATGGCCAAAAAACAGTCAAAGTGGCTAAATTGTAGGGCTGAACAAAAACAACGAGAATTTCCAAGTTTCGTACGTAGGTACTCAAAGCAAAAAACACCACGGAAGGATCTAATCAGTGTCTTGGCACTTGTTACAAATGGATAGCTAATTATTGAAAGAGAACAATAAAGTAAGCAGTACTCTAAATATAAACAGTTTTTGCAGAGCGCAACTCGCAATACTATATTTTTCGCAACTTATAATAAATATGAAAACTTTTAAGATCCCATTTCAACCAAATCATGTGTGCCACATTGTATTCACCACAGTACCTTCCTGCCCTAGGATGTCCTGTGACTGCAGGAATTGAAGAGGAACTCGCATTCTTCTGCCTGATTTAGATTATTTTTTTATTCTATTTATTTAGTCATTAGAGAGTTTTTGTTCTTCCCGTAATTGTCTACCCGTGTACGCGAAAAGACTGAAATACCAACTGCGCATGCGCAAATCTTCACGTCAACGTGTAGAACTACGCGTGTACGGGAAAAAGGCATATCTACACGTCTAAAAAAAAGGCCTATTGATGTTGTCACTATCTGATCTCCACTATGATCCCGACCAATTCCACTAAGTATTTCAGTTGGACAAAGTTTGCTAAATTAATATTCCTCCTTGGACATTTGTCGAAGAGCATTTTGCGACATCTTGACACAACGCCTCATTACTTTACATTACTCAATTACTCTAATACGTTGGAAAAATGGCAACTCACATGATACTCTTTCAAACAAAACATGCGTAACCCTTTATCCACGGCAACGGCAGAAAAATGAACGGACTGCACGAAAATTACGAGACGTTCCAGACCTTCCGTTTGTTCCCCAAGCCTGCCATCTGCGTCCGCGTGAAACTAGCGCTCGTTGCGGATACTGTGGAAATCACAGTCTGACTGGCTATGAGTAGCGAAGTTCAATGATTGTTCACTGGTTCTTGTAGCCCTCTGTAGACTAGTGGATAGCCCAACAGACTACTGAGTCAAAAGACTGGAGATCGATTTTTGCATTTGAATTCACCTCCAAAACATATTATTTTTATACATCATTATTTAAAGCCATATTTTAGAACGTCAGTTTGATCTATTCGTCTAACTAATCCGTATTTTGCTAAGGCATTGACTTCTTGATGTTATGTATTTTTGAGAGGCGAGCTTGTGAGCATCCAGACCACCAAACTTTACAAATCATTCTGACCTACTTGTCCAACTAATCTGAATTTCTACTAAGGGATTGACTACTTGAATCAGAAAGAGATGAAATAGCTTTAAAATATAGGCGTTCAAGTTTGGTTCAGAATATTTTGTTTGTACATTTGACAGTAACTCCATACAGTTACGGATATTTATGAAGGTTGGCAACGCTGATGGGTTGCTTTCGGGGAGGAACAAGATGGGATGGGAGTTGCTCGCGTCGGGTCCGGAACGTTTTGTCATGAAAATTGGGGATGAGTATTTGGCAGGTTTGAGCTTCAAATTGTTTTCCACATATCATACTAACAACAAATCATGACCACTTTGCCAAATCTGACCACCAGAGAAGGCAATCGTAGGAAGATAATTTGATCACTTGGAAAGATCTTCAAATCAACAACGAACAACAACAAAAATGGGAGTTCCAGAGCTGATACACCACCAAACTTATAGGACCCATTTGTGACCTCTGAGTAATAACCACATCCCCCCAGGCTTTAAACGGGTACAAGTACTAACGCTTCAACCGCACAAGAACCTATTGAACAGGTAACTCACAATCAAGTTTGTGAAAGAACCTAAAGACTGGAACAGCACAATGTTGAGCGCCTGAGATATTCGGACAAGCGCCTTAATTAAATCGGTTGAAATAACGTAAACTTGCCCCTCCATCATAGCCATCATTCTGCTTCTTGACGGAATGAAGAACACAAATAATCATTTACATTGTACTATTCATTCTAATAAATATTGAGAAAAGACTGGTATGAATAGGTACAGTTCAAGTTCGCTTCGCATCATCTATCATCAAAGGGGCAATCCAATCAGCTCATCGTATTTACATCAGTATTCCTCATCGATTTTCGAGTCTCTTTTCTATCAAAGGTTCCCATACAGTGTCTGTCAACTGCTTTGCAAAGTGGTACCCAATGTCGCTGTATTCAGGCTTGAATCGTGAAATGTCGTTTCTTCAGTGGAATAGGTATTTGGGGTTATGGCTTTCAGGAAAAAAACGAAATTTAATAGACATGAAATACGTGGTCTTCTGTATAATATTGTTGTTTACGGATCTCTCATTCAAACTAAATTTCTTTTACGAGCGATACTTTCACAACCAGGTTAATATATCAACTGCCCTCCAGCTTTTCAGAATCACCTGCCCAAAACTAAACATAGTTATTCATATCCGCTCAATCGTTGTACACCAAAAAGAGTTTGAACGGCTTGAAAGGTTTTTGTTGAATTCCGAGCACACTCTAACCACTTTGCCTGGTGAATTTCTTATAGGTACTTTCCTGTTCGCGGTCAGAATTGTCATGTCATCTATTGTTTACAGTAATTTGAAAACATTGAGGAGTTACTCAGTAATTATGGCGGCCACCGGTAACTTTTACAGTTGGCTCGAATTCTGTTTGGTTTATCAATACATATTCATTTTATCCACTTTTCATAAATCGCTGAAACATATCTATGCAAACATCACAGACCTGGAAAATAATTTCAACACATTCGATAGTATTTTTCGGAATTCTGAGATCCTGAATAAAAGATACGGAATCCAAATACTGCTGATTGCTCTTCAAACGTTCCTAGTTCTCCTCAATCATTCCTACAACGTTATTCAGGCTCTATTCTGTGATCATGCTAACTGCCCAAAACTAGATTCCACCAGCGTTGTTGGCGTTTCAGCAGCTGCTTACAGCCTTTGTTCGTTGATGTCAGTGCTATTTTGTTTAGGATTGGTTCTACTGAGAGCTCAAACCGTTTCCACAGAAGTAAGCTGAAATTGGGCTAGTTCGATCGAACTGATTATATGACAATGGCTTCAAACTTATTTTTCGTCAGACTAACAATTTATAGTAAACGTTATTGAATATACATCACAGGAACTTAGAGTCAAACATGCAAATCACCCGTGGAGCATTCCTTAATCAAAACCCATTTTTTAGATCCATAATTGGGTGTGAGGTGAAATTTATCCCTATGTTATAAACACATCATCACAATACAATAGGTTCTACCTACTCATTTTACTTTAATATTTTGTATTTTTTACTCTCTGACGACTTTTCCTTCAGTAATTAGCGAATTTTCGAAGAAAAAATGAGCTATTTAGATGGCTTCAAAATTTTTAAAGTGGAGGGGAAAGGGGCGGGGATCCCCTAAAAGTCCGTTTCATACATTCAAGAACTCAATCATAGATTTTAACGGTCGGTAATATATATGCATTTATTTATATATATTTATAGTGTATTTCCAGACGATAACTCCCTTAAAATACGGTACAAAAATCGTTCCTACACAGGAAAATCCGTCTTGGCAAAAGACAGGTCTACCTCGTTGACCAGCCCGATCACTCCAGAATTTCAGGCTTGAATTTACAATTTAGTGACCCAAAACATTCGGAGAAAAACGGTTTTTTTTACAATAGGGCATGTGGTGTGTGACAGTCAAAGTATATTTCAGTGCTGTGACGATTGCGAGTACTCCCAGATCTTTAAGATTCACAAGTGAGTGAGGAAAATCTATTTATAGGTGAAAAATGCCCACAATTGACCAAATTTTCTGGTTCGGCAACGCAACTCCCAACACTATATTTTTCGCTAAACTATAATAAAAATGAAAACTTATAAGATCCCATTTCAACCAAATCATGTGTGATACATTGTATTCACCACAATACCCTCCTTCCCAAGGATGTCCTGTGACTGCAGGAATTGAAGAGGAACTAACATTTTATTATATTTATATCATAGGTCCAATTACAAAAATAGCGGTTTTCTCGAAGTCAGAGGCTTTCACTCTCAGCTTTTAAAATTGCGGTTCCCTCATCCATGAATGTCAGCAGTGGCTCGTTCCACAACAGCTTCTTCACAGGGGGCACTTTTAATCTTGTCGCGTTCTGATCTTCACTATGATCCCGACCAATTCCACTATTTCAGCCGGATAAAGTTTGCTAAATTAATACTCCTCCTTGGACATTTGTCGAAGGGCATTTTGCGACATCTTGACACAACGCCTCATTACTTTACATTACTCAAAAATTACTCAATTACTATAATACGTTGGAAAAATGGCAACTCACATGATACTATTTCAAACAAAACATGCTCTTTATCCACCGCAAAGGCAGAAAAATGAACGGGCTGCACGAAAACTGGGGATGAGCATTTGGCAGGTTTGAGCTTCAAATTGTTTTCCACATATCATGCTAACAACAAAATCATGACAACTTTGCAGAGAAGGAAATTGTTAGAAGATTATTTGATCACTTGAAAAATCTTCAAATCATCAAAAAACAACAAAAATGGGCGTTCCAGGGCTGATACACCACCGAACTTATAGGACCAATATGTGATCTCTGAGGAATAACCACATCCCCCCAGGCTTTAAGCGGGTACAAGTACTAACCCTTCAACCTCACAAGAACCTATTGAACAGGTAACTCTCAATCAAGGTTATGAAAAGACCAAACATACCAGAAAACCGGAACAGCACAATGTCGTGCACCTGAGGTATTCGGACGAGCGTATTAATTAAATCGGTTCAAATTACGTCAACTTGCTCCACCATCATTGCCATCATTCTGCTTCTTGACGGCGTATAGAACACAGATAATGATTTACATTGTACTATTCATTGTAATAAATATTGGGAAAAGACTGGTATGCATAGGTCCACTTCAAGTTCCCTTCGCACCATCATACATCAAGAGGGCAATCCAATCAACTCATCGTATTTACATAAGTATTCCTCATCGATTATTGAGTCCGTCTCTTTTGTATCAAAGGTACAGTGTCTGAAAACAGTTCGTACACGGTGCTTTGCAATGCGGTACCCAATCTCCCTGTATTCAGGCTTGAATCGTGAAATATCGTTTCTTCAGTGGAATAAGTACTTGGGATTATGGCTCTCTGGAAAAAAACGAAATTTAATAGACATGAAATACGTGGTCTTCTGTATAATTTTGTTGTTAACGGATCTCTCAATGAAAGTGAATTTCTTTTACCAGCGATACTTTCACAGCCGGGTTAATATATCAACTGCCGTCCAGTTTTTCAGAGTCATCTGCTCAAAACTGAACATAATTATTCATATCCGCTCAATCGTTGCACACCAAAAAGAGTTTGAACGGCTTGAAAAGTTTTTGTTGAATTCCCAATACACTCTAACCACTTTACCTGGTGAATTTCTTATAGGTACTTTCCTGTTCGCGGTTAGAATTTTCATGTCATCTATTGTTTACAGTAATTTGAAAACATTGAGGAGTTTCACAGTAATTATGGCGGCCACCAATAACTTTCACGGTTGGCTCGAATTCTGTTTGGTTTATCAATACATATTCATTTTATCCACTTTTCATAAATCGCTGAAACATATCTATGCAAACATCACGGACCTGGAAAATAATTTCAACACATATGATCGTATTTTTCGGAATTCGGAGATCCTGAACAAAAGATACGGAATCCAAATACTGCTGATTGCTCTTCAAACGTTTCTAATCCTCCTCAATCATTCCTACAACGTTATTCAGGCTCTATTCTGTGATCATGCTAACTGTCCAAAACTAGATTCCATAAGCGTTGTAGGCGTTTCAGCAGTTTTTTACAGCCTTTGTTCGTTGATGTCAGTGCTATTCTGTTCAGGATTGGTTCTACTGAGAGCTCAAACCGTTTCCACAGAAGTAAGCTGAAATTGGGCTAATTCGATCGAACAGGTTATATGAAAATGGCTTCACGCTGGTTTTTCGTCAGGCTAACAGTTTATACTAAACGTAATTGAATATATATTACAGGAACATAGAGTCAAACATGCAAATCACCCGTGTAGCATTCCAATAATCAAAACCCATTTTTTAGATCCATAATTAGGTGTGAGGTGAAATGTATCCCTTCTTCATAAACACAGCATCACAATACAATAGGTTCACCTTCTCATTTTACTTTTATATTTTGTGTTTGTTGCTCTCTGTCGATTTTTCCTTCAGTCATTGGCGAACCATTTAGCGAATTTCCGAAGAAAAAATGGGCTATTTATATGGCTTCGAAATTGTTATAGTGGAGGAGAAAGGAGCGGGGACCCCCTACAAATCCGTTTCATACATCAAAGAACTCAATCATAGATTTTAAGGTCGGTAATATATTATTATAGTAGGTATTATTATAGTATTATAGGTAACGTATTTGTTTATAGGGTATATATCCAGACGATAACTCCCTAAAAATACGGCGTAAAAAAATCGTTCGTCTTGGCAAAAGACTGGTCGACCTCGTTGACCAGAATTTCAGGCTCGAATTTACAATTTAGGGACTCAAAAAATTAGAAAAAATCGGATTTTTTACAATAGGGCATGTGGGGTGTGACAGACGAAGTATGTTATAGTGCTGAGCCGGTTGCGAGTACTCCCAGATCTTTAAGATTCACAAATAAGAGAGGCACATCTATTTTTAAGAGAAAAATTTCCACAATTGACCAAATTTTCTAGTTCGGCTGCCTGATCTAAATTTTTCTTCGCGCCCACGTCACTGCCCCCTCAGTTTTACTCAGGGTATGGTTGAAGTCAATGATCAAAATTTAAGTGCCTAATTTAATTTTATCCTCAACTTTTCTTTGAAAATTCGCTCTATTAGTCATGCTGCATGACTGGTTCGATTCGGCTCTGGTAAGGTAGTAACATTAATCTATTTTGTAGTACAGGGCCTTTTTCGAGTCAAATTAGTTTCAAATTCAGTAATTTAAGTTAAAAGTATTAAAACCAACTGATTAATGGAGGTACATTATAGTAAATATTTTATTTACAATGTGAAGCATTAGCTCTACTGCCTCCACAAATCTGCTTCACCTGTCAGATCGTATTTATATATTGCCGTCACAATTCAATAAAAAGCTACTTTAGCTTTTGCCCCTTTTTAGATCAAATCTTTATAGAACATTCGTTTCTTCACGATAATTTGAACTATTAATCGATATTACCCGTACCATCATGTAATATCTGCCTCTGCTTTTTAATGCCAGTGTTAATTTTACTAAAAAAGCACCACGTAATGTTTTCCCGGAGAAATGTTTTTCTGCAGATATTCCGTTACACTGGCACATGGATACCAAGCAATGGAAAAGGGTTTTGGCACCAATACGGAGTTATCGTTGTATTCTTCTTGATGAATGTAATCGATTTCTTCGTCGAGCTTATTCATTCTTTCTACAACTTGAATAAGGGAGGATTACTTTATCCAACCGCATTTCTAGAGCTCAGTAGGAAGCTGTTCCCGAAAATGACGCTTTTCGTCCATCGAATGATCATATTACACTGCAAAAATGATTTCGGTCAAGTGGAAAAATTCATGGTCAAATTTCAGGGTTCAGATCGCGTCCCATTCATGCATTTCATTGTCGGCAGTTGGACTTTTTTAATGAGGCTTTTACTGATAATTTTCATACACAACCAACTGGACATAGATTGGTGGATGAGGTATTCCGGTCTTTCATACCAATTACACAACTGGCTAGAATTCTGTGTTTTGATACAATTCGTGCTCATATTGCACAGCTACGCCTGGAATCTCAGGAAAATAAATCACAGGTGCCACAGTCTACATTTTGACGTGACACTTTTCGATTGGATTGTGCATAGCAGTGAAGGCATGAATAAGAAATACGGATTACAGATGTTATTGATTGTTGTACAAATATTTTTCGTCCTTTTGACTCAATTTTACAACATAATCCGAATTCTATACTGCATGCAAGTAACTTGCATACGGAAAAACGTCTATCTCGATGATGGGCCAATGGCATGCATTTATGGTATCATATCATTCATAACCAAATTGTATACACTGGGATTGATTACTTACTGGACTCGAAATGTCTCAGAAGAAGTAAGACAATATCATATACAATTCGTATATCATTAAATTTAGACCCGATTTTCTACGCCAATGCAGGTCGGTTCATACATAAAAACATATAGATCAGTACTCACGAAGTGAGCCACATGTTAACCGCGTTTTCTATCAAGTGGATTAGTGTTTCTCTAGGAATAACGAAATAAGAATTTCGGGGGAAAGTCCAACGCTTGAACGGAGCAGTGTTGTTGAAGAAAGTTTGAAGCGCTCACCTTTTGGACATGTTTCATGTCTTTAAGATGGCCCATGATATGAATTTTCGCAGGACCGCGAGGAGAGGAAACGTAGTCAGGGTAGTAACATGTGGATAGTTAATTACATGTGGAGGATAGACTATCAAATAATTACCTGATTTGGAATAACTGTTGTTTCTATTATCATCCGTGTGAGCTCCGGAGCGAATTTCTTTGCTTTCAACTAGAGATGAGTCGATACCAAAATTTATCGATTCCCGATACCGATACCTAAAAAATCGATTCCCGATTCTCGATACCGATACCATCGGCGCATAATACCTAACTTACCTGTAGGTGAAAAAAAAAATCCTCTTGAACTAGTAATATATTCAAATTTTTTTGTACAAAATATAACTTATACTTACAAAAAATTGATCCCAATATATCTGCAAATGAGGTAATTTTTAAATAAAAACAAAACATGGATAATAAAACCTTTATTCTCCATCTGTTCTACTTAAGGTTTTTGTTTAAAAAGACCAACATTTTAATTCTGTCTGGGTCCAGACGATTTCTCTTCTGGTCGCAGATGTTTCCTGCCGTACTAAAAAGTCTCTCGCTAAAAACAGTAGAAGGAGGCACACACAGATATTTTACAGCTAATTTTCTCAGTCTTGAGTGGGGACTGAAATTTTAAAGATTAATTCTTATTACAAATTCTAAATTTCAGATTTATATTTTCATTCAAGGCTTTAGTTAATTTGATTTGTGCAAATACAAAATTTGATTTTTTTTTGTTATCTATCAAGTATCAATTCATACGCAACTTTTATTGCCTAGGATTGATTTCTTTCTGAATAAAACAAGTTAAGCAGACTGACTTGGTTTTTTAGTTTTTCGTCGGTAACTGTAAGGAATTTCCAAATAAGTCTGGCTCTAGGCTTTTATACTTGGAAAACATAGCTTTGTCTAATGCTTCTGTTGTCACAAACAAAATAACACAAGCCTACTTGTAAACAAAGTTATAATTGTAAGTTGTGTTTTGGACAATTCATGTTTCGCAACTGCTAACTTCACACAACGGTTGCACGGTACAACCATCTTCGTTATTAGATGGTTGTAATAGTTACCGTACTTTAATAAAACGCCCATCACCGGGCGGTATCGGTATCGGCTTTAGGCGATCGATTCTCGATACCGATACCAATGCCTAAGAATCGGTGGTATCGAGAATCGGTATCGGGAATCGACTCATCCCTACTTTCAACCAATGAAGCTGGGAGTTTTTAGGCCTGAAACAACATCCTTTTTTTCTAATATGAATCACGAATTTATCAAGTATAATTCTTGTGGTCCACTTTTTAATGATTTTCTTATGATTTTATGATTACGTTCTGTTTATATACTTATATATATATATATATATATATATATATATATATATATATATATATATATATGTATATATATATATATATATATATATGTGTGATGTCCCCCTCATCCTCACACAACTGTCCTTCTTCAATGTCCGATGCCATAGGGTAAACCAATCACAATACCGAATGTAAAACGTTAATAATAACACAGTTTATTATAGAAACTTGACAAACACTCGAAATTAGCGTACTCCCCCTCGACGGATCACATCATAGTAAGTTAAACAGAATCAGATTCACAGATAGGTAACGTACAATAAAACATAAATTGGAAGACGATCCTTCCTGTAACAACAACGATAGCGAACTGACTGACAAAGGTAGGTAGCAGGTATGTAATATCCATCTAAGTTCGCATTTGTGCCGCGAGGGGAGTTATGAGCAGCTAGTGACGACACATTGTGTTATTCGAGTGACAAATCGATTATATAATCGAAAGTGAATAAATCGATGGATAATAATTGCTGGTAAAAAAATACATTGATTGGCGTTCGTCCTAAATTGGTAGGTGGATAGTTCAGGGTTCCTCACTCCATCACACGGCGATCCTGACATTGCTGCCGTCCTCGGGAGCGCTGATCACCTGGAAGGACCAAATTCAGCCCATTAGATCGAACCAAATGGGCCTAATCTCTGCCCTAACAAGGCAAGGGAGAGCAGTGAAAGCAAAAATAGAAACTATTTCAGAGGATACCCTGATGAGCAAAGCACAGCAGAGGAGGGAGAGAACAAATACAGTGTCAGTACAATATCAAGTAGTGTCGTCCAACCAACAAACGAAGTGCGCATGCAAGGGTTACAGCAGGCAGAGGAGAGTCCAGTGCCTCAAATGAATCCAATGGCAGAGGTGAATCCAGTGCCATAAAATAAAATAAAATCAAGGGTTGCAGCAGGCAGAGGAGAGTCCAGTGCCTCAAATGAATCCAATGGCAGAGGTGAATCCAGTGCCATAAAATAAAATAAAATCAGCCAGAGGAGCTACCAGTGGCTGAGAGAAAAATCAAGAATGCGGGAGACCGGGCTCGAACTCACTTGGGCTTGACAATCACCCTATCAGAAAAGAAGTGACTGTGAGGACAGAAGGCATTGTAAAGGGAGGGACAAAGGAAGAGAGTCCGACCATGACGAGCCGCCGTGGGTGCCAAGCAAGGTAGAGAACCGAAAACCGCAAACAACCATAATGAATACAGGCGTGACATGACTTAAACAAAACTCAGGTGATCTACCAACCAGCCTCACAGGCTGAAGTCGTAGATTGACTGGGAGGATCCACAGTCACATGTGGGATAGTCCACACAAAACAATAAAGCATCGTGTCAGCCAAATTTTATTGAGAAAGCTCTCCACTATCAGGGAGAGGATTCAATTCATCAAGGTTAGGTGCCTTGCGCAAACGTTCGTGGGGATATTTCAAAAACTTCTTTGTTCCGCCAGAGACGGACTGCAACAAGTAGCGATCATCAGGCATAACTTTTACAATTTTATAGGGGCCTCTATAGGCATCATCCAACTTGACTCTATTTCTCACCTCCGTTTGTGCAAAAACCAAATCATTCACTTGAAAACGCTTTACTGGCAGTTTGCCTCTATCAAATCGAGTTTTACTAGTTTCAGCTTGTTTTTCCATCAATTGTGCGGCTGAGTCACGCAATGTTTGTAGGCTAGTGGATGGTTGATCAGTGAGGTGGTCAGTGATAGAAATGAGATGCAAAGGCCTGGAAACTCGTCCAAACATCAGCTGCATGGGGGATACCTTAGTAACACTATGAGGTGTGGTATTTAAAGCTAATTGAATTTCTCCAACACAAGATTGCCATGTTTTATGCTGATCTGATTCAGCAGCAGTGAGCATATTACGTAAGGTACTCATAAGGCGCTCGACCTGACCGTTTGCTCGTGATGCTCCTGTGGCTATAAAATGGAGGTCAATTTGATGTGATACACAAAAATCTTGAAAATCTTTAGCAGTGAAATTTGTACCTTGGTCACAGATTATACGCTGAGGAGGACCAAAGAAATTTATGAGAGATGTTAACGCTTTGATAGCACTTGCAGCATCTAAGGAACGTGTGTGCTGCAATACACAGTACTTAGTGAATGCATCTATGAAAACGTAAAGATATT
Source organism: Adelphocoris suturalis (assembly GCA_030762985.1). Taxonomy (NCBI): domain Eukaryota; kingdom Metazoa; phylum Arthropoda; class Insecta; order Hemiptera; family Miridae; genus Adelphocoris; species Adelphocoris suturalis. The sequence goes on from CM061043.1 coordinate 29,216,648, forward strand.
CTTGAGAGTCTTTTTTTCCGCTTAGTTTACCAGAAGCATCTAAATGAATAGTGTGCCATGGTTCAGCAACTTTGGGTATAGGGTGGAGTTGAATTTGGCGAGGTCCTGAATCTGTTTTTGATGTTTTGCACACAAGGCAGTTCTCAACAAATTTTCGAACGTATTTCGCCATATGTTCGAACCAATAATGTTGGTACAACGCCTCTAAAGTTTTTTCATTACCCAAGTGGAATAGAGATTCATGGACATTAGAAACAACAGCGTACCGAAGAGAATGGGGAACAATTGGGAGGTACCTAGTGCGAGTGTGTCGCTGTACTTTCCGACACAGTACACCAGAGTGCATCTCGTAAGTGTTTTGAATATCTGAATCTATTTCGTTAGCATTCAATTTCGAAATTATGTCAGTAACAAACGGGTCATTTTGCTGAGCTGTTAGGAGCCAATCAGTTGAAATAGATGATAATTGCACGAGTTTTTCGGAAGAAGTTTTATATTGAGGTTTAAAATTCCGATGTTTTCCATGTGGTCGCATTTTTGGGGTTGATAAAACTAATGTTGAGGTATTCACAGACAATGCCTGATTAATTTTGGGTTTGGCAATAGGTTGTTCAGGTATTGGAAAGTTGTTGACTTCATCAGCCTCTTCAATAGGATTCCTACTAAAAAAATCAACATGTTGCATACGCGAGGATTGACGATATTGCATTTTAAAATCAAAACTTTGCAAGAAAGACCACCACCGTTGAACACGAGGTATCAAGTCTTGCTTATTTTGAGTTGCGCGCAATGATGCACAATCTGTCATCACAGTGCAACTCAATGGGGTAGGATGGGTTGAAAATGGTTAAAATGGGTTCTGAGGTAAGCATGCCAATAAGTTGTTGGCGAACCTTTTCATGACTGTCATTCCAAGGAATTGGTCGATTCTTACTGTCATTAGCTGAATCATCAGTTTTACGGGTTAATTTAAACAAGGGAGCAGCTATTTGAGCGAAATTTTGGATAAAATGCCGAAAATAAGAAGCTAAACCTAAAAATTGGCGAAGAGTACAAAGAGTAGAGGGAGGTGGCAATTTTGTCAGAGCTACAACTTTGGATTTGTTCGGTTTTATTTCTCCATTTTCTATCTCGTAGCCTAAGTATTTAATTTTCGAGACAATGAACAAACACTTCGAAAGGTTTAGAGAAAATCCAGCAGAAGTAAGAACTCCTAGAACATGATTTAATCGGATAAGTGCCTCAGCTTGAGTGCTTGCTGATATAAGCAGATCATCCATATAGCATGTGACGTAATCAAATGCTAAGTCTCCTAAGGCTTTCATGATTGCTCGTTGGTAAACACTTGGTCCATTGCGCACCCCAAAGGGCAAGGCCAAATATTCCCATTGACCGTCTGGTGTGACAAAAGCTAACTTTTCTATGGACTCTTCTTCAACTGGGATTTGATGAAATCCACTAGCAGCATCAAGAATAGAAAACCATCGGGCACCGTGTAAACGCGCTATTTGATCAGTTATCAATGGCAAAGGGTATCTATCTGGGACTGTATTTGCATTGAGAGCCTTAAAATCAACGGCCATTCGATAACCACCTGTCTTTTTAGGAACAAGAAGTATTGGGCTTGCATATGGAGAAGAACTGGGGCGAATTACTTTGGCATCTTCAAGTTCTTTGATGCGCTCTCGCACCAGTTCACGATGTACAGGACTAAGTTTGTATGGTCGACGGTGGACAATTTTGGAAGGGTCAAGAAGGCGAATTTTGAATGTTCCTGTCGTCACACGAGTGGTAGGTATTCCATCAATAAAATATTGGGAATAATTAGTCAAAATTTTGATGAGATCCCCCCTTTGACTAACAGGAAGGTCAGTGTGAACTGATTCGAAATGTTGAGTGCTTACTGGCAAGACTTGGCAAGATCCTAAAGCTGGGACAACACAAGATGGGTGAAACTTAAGTGAAGGGATATTGTCACTATGACCACCTAACACCTCACTGAACAACACGACTTCATCCTCAGTGCACTGCTCCAAAGAGCAGAGATCACCCAAGGATACAGAGAATATTTCATTTTTTGTGGTGTTTATGGTATCAGAATGCCCACGCCCCTTTGTAGAAGTGTCCCATTTTTCAATGTCAGAAGAACCCACAGGTTCAGCGCCTTCCCCATGAGTGCTGGATGTATCCAGAAAATTACGGTTTAGCATGAATGGAGGATGGTCCTTCCAAAGCGCGCAAGAAGATATAGTTATTACCATACAAAAATCTGGAGCCAGAATTTCACGTCCCAAAATGATGGGTTTAGGCAAAGCACCATCAGCTACAATATGGAACAGGACTTGAATGTCGTGTCCATTAATCTTTACTCTGGCTTGTTTTTGGCACTGAGAAATGGTAATTGATGACCCTAAACCATGCAAGTGAACTACATTATTGAACAAAGGCCCATCAAAGCGGGTACTAAAGGACAAAAAAAGGAGTGAGCACTCCGATCCAGAATCAAAACAATACTTGAATACATCACCTTGGTGGGTTAATGTGCCTTCTGGGTTAGCAATGCATAGGCCAACCTGCTTCTCGACTGGCTGAGACCTCTGGCTGCTGGTGTCTCCTGGTCCACGCTTGTCTGACATCTTCTTCTTTGGGCAGTTTGGAGCAATATGCCCCTTTTGGTTGCAGGAAAAGCACGTTGTATTGCTGAAGTTTGATGGCTTCCTTGGCTGATTTGATGAGGTCAAGGATGATGATGATCGGCACTCTGAGGTTTTGTGTCCAGATCTTTGACATTTCCCACAGCGGGAAGTATAATCCTTAGAGGATGAATGCTGAGGGCTTTCATAGTTTGGTCGACTCTTCTTGGCATTTCCAGGACCACTGTCATAACCTCCTGGTCTCTTAAATGACAGAGCCCGTAATTCCTGAAGCAACTTTTCACGGCTATTTATGTTTTCTGTGTAGCAAAGATGACGAGCTCTTGTGTCTGCTTGAGCTATCTGAGAGAGAGCCACTGATACAGCAATTTCTTCCACTGATGACTGGCGGTAGTGAGCAACAAATTGATTGATAGTTCGTGAGGCGAATGTGGCATAATTTTCAAAATCTCGTGGTCTAGCTTGGAAACAATGAAGCATGAATCCGGCTGGTGTGAGTGCTATGTCATATTGGTGAAGAAAGAGCGATCTGAATTCGTCCCATGTGAGTTGAGGGTGGACAATAGTAGTAAACCAATCAGCAGCCTCTCCTTTTAAGGCTCTACTCAAGGCAACAATTAAACGTCTTCCTTGTTGATCCTGTGAAGTCAAACAACACCTGTATTGCACCATGATTTGGGCTGAACTTGTTTATTTTTGGGGTCATACTCAGGAAGCGAGAGTTTCAAATGCTCTGAGGGGGTTTGACCTTGATTTTGTGTAAAACACTCTGCCAAAGTTTTCATTGCAAGGGTTTGTTGTGTCAACAAATCCCGTAGGGAGTCGCCACTGTGCACTAAAGAATCGTGGTGGAAGAGGGGTGCGGAGGGAGATGGTGAGCGTCCAGAGTCCCCCCTCCTGCTCCTATGCGCCCGGGAAAAATCGGGAGGGCGATCGGGTGATGACCCTTGTTCCGAGTAAGGTAAGGCGTCACCCGAACTGCGTTGCGAAATTGGCCGACCCCTTTCTTTTCTAGAATCCGAAAAATCTTGATAAAACTCACCTCGACTATTTCCATAGTGATTCTCATGAAATCCTGCTCGTAGATTACGATATCCCACTTCTGATGTGATGTCCCCCTCATCCTCACACAACTGTCCTTCTTCAATGTCCGATGCCATAGGGTAAACCAATCACAATACCGAATGTAAAACGTTAATAATAACACAGTTTATTATAGAAACTTGACAAACACTCGAAATTAGCGTACTCCCCCTCGACGGATCACATCATAGTAAGTTAAACAGAATCAGATTCACAGATAGGTAACGTACAATAAAACATAAATTGGAAGACGATCCTTCCTTTAACAACAACGATAGCGAACTGACTGACAAGGTAGGTAGCAGGTATGTAATATCCATCTAAGTTCGCATTTGTGCCGCGAGGGGAGTTATGAGCAGCTAGTGACGACACATTGTGTTATTCGAGTGACAAATCGATTATATAATCGAAAGTGAATGAATCGATGGATAATAATTGCTGGTAAAAAAATACATTGATTGGCGTTCGTCCTAAATTGGTAGGTGGATAGTTCAGGGTTCCTCAATCCATCACATATATATATATATATATATATATATATATATATATATATATATATATATAAAAGTATATACATTCAAACAGTTTTTAAGGTTTTACGGAAAAACAATAATTGACAACATGAAACTAATTATTATATTTCGGCTTATGCCTTTTTCAAACTACGAGAAAATTAAATTTGATTTTGGTAAATTGTTGAGAAAATCTTGCTTGAAAATTCAGCGTCATATAATAAATAGCCTAGAAATTAGCGTTAAAAGCCCGCTGAGCTGATTGGGGTGGTTCGGCAAGTTAAAATCCTATTCTAACTGTCTCACAGAGGTTCCTTCCAAAATTCAGCGTCATATAATAAATAGCCTAGAAATTAGTGTTAAAAGCCCGCTCAGCTAATTGGGGTGGTTCGGCAAGTTAAAATCCTATTCTAACTGTCTCACAGAGGTTCCCAAACCTCAGCGTCATAGGATACAATTGCATAGAAATTAGCGCTATGAGTTCACGCAGCTGATTAGGGTGGTTCGGCATGTTAAAATCCTATGTTACTTGGCTCACAAATCCTCCGTTTCAGATTTCAGCTTCGTGAGATTAATAGCCTAGAAATTGGATTTTTTGAATTACGAAATCGGCTCTCTCTCTGCTGATCATCAATGACGGTTCTCGCAACCGCTTTATTTTGATTGACTAGCTGATCATTTTGCGACGCATCCCGTCAAATTCGGTTCAGCCGTTCACGAGATTACGAGGATACACATGCACACATGCATTCGATAATAAACGGAAAAAGTGAATACAATAGCGCATTTTTGTAATTCTATTTATTTATTTATTTTATTTTTATTTATTCATTTATTTATTTTTTTGAAGAAAATGCGCTAAAAATGTGTGATGGATTTCACAAATAATATAATACTTGTAGATTATATGACAAACAATCACAGCATTTCACTAACCGTTTTTGGCTAGTTTTTCAAACCCGGTGTTTGATAAAGCGAAACTCGAAGCATGATCGATACCAACCTCTCGCCATTGTCAATCATTCGAGGTAGTAGCAGCGCTGCTAGCTCTTGTTTTATAATTCACTGTGTAATTTCTTAATCTGGTATCAATCCCCGTTTTTTACCAATAACCGTATTTCGTACTAATTTAGTGCAAATCCGACCGCTTCTGGAACGTAGGCCATTAGTTTTTGTTTCCTTCATCCACTTAACCTCGTATAACAGCTCTACCACAAGGAAGAAAATATTCACAGTGTATTCGATAATTGGAATTCACAACTTTTTACTGAGTTAGTTTTCACTTAAGTTGTGTATATTTAATATATTAGTGAATGGTATGTGTGTGTGTGTGTGTTTTTGTGTGTGTGGTGGAGGTTCGTAGGGAGGGGGGGGGGAGTCAAATTCTTAATCTACGGAGAAAATCACTTATGACTTTTTTTTTTTGCACCGAAATCTCAAGTTACCTGAAGCTTGAATTTTTTTTCTTTTTTTTTTTTTTTACATGAAATGCTATTTTTAAACCCCTGCTCATTTTTTAAAGCGCTGCGTGATTTTAGCGAATTTTCGTAGAAAAATGAAACTATTGCGATGGCTACAAAAATTTTAAAATCCAAATTTTCGATTATTTCCTTCATTGAAATTCGTTTTGAGACATTCTGAAATTAATCCCAGAGTTATGTACCTAGGTAGGGTGGTTTTGAGTATGGGATTTGATAGGGTTCTCTTTTTTTCTAAGTGTTTTATCTAAAATTTAATTTTAAATTGAGAAACAAGGAAGATTTTTTGGATGGAGCACATTACCAAAGGTGATTGATGAGGGTGACATTTATACATGTCCTTCCAGACGATAACTCTCCATAGGATTTAGATAAAAATTCCGTTCTTGCGCCGAAAAATCAAGCATTTCAAACGGAAGGATTAGTTCGTTGGCCAGCATTTTTTTAAAGTGGTCAAATTTCTAAAAAGGTCGCTTTAAGAAAATCACAAAAAATGGCTAAAAATTGTTAAAGTTATATTTTTTGGCAGAATTATCAACGATGAACTAAAACATTTAAAAAATTATGCACATATTAATGTTGGAAAGTTTACTTACATTTCATGAATATATGCCAAAAATTCATAAAATCTGCAAAAAAAAAAGCGAGACAAATCCAAAATCTTTTGTGAGTCGCAGAATATTATTTAGAATGAGTTTTTTGTCATAGAATTGGTAGTTAACAATTTATTCTGATTCAATGACCTTAGTTTTTGTAACAATGTAACATAATGTAGTACGATAACTTACGAAAATTTGCTCATACGATCATGCTGCATGAGTGGAACTTTTTTCGTGGTTATCCCGTTTCCACGAACATGGCATTAGCATATCGTGGCCCTGCTGCATAGCATGAGTCATTGTGTCGAGAGAGGGGTCGTTACATGGCCCGAGATACCTACTCACAAATTCACAAGACTCCTACAACAGGCTCCTTAATCTTCAGGCTCCACAGGCTCCTACTACAGTCAACCTCGACCCCCCCCCCCCCCCCCCCATATTTATACAAAGCATGAAGTGACCATTATTACTTAGGATTGATTCGTAACGAAAGATCGCCAGACGCCCAGTGGCTTTGAACCAAAGCATCTAACATCATACCATTCATACCTACTAACTGTATGGATTACCTAGAACCACAATAATAACTACTTAGGTGATCTATATTATCCCAAAATCATTGTACTTTCTAGCGATTGGGTGAAATTAAATTGCATGGTCATTAAAACTACCTACAAATACCCTAACACAATGAACATTATATTCTTGTAAGTAACAGATTGCGTTCTCTTTCTCGATACCGTTCTATCCCTGGTGTCAGTTCGTGAAGTTTGGATTATTTGCAAACACCAGCCTGCCCAAAATTAGGTTAAAGGTTACAAATTTTATGTGAGAAGCCTTTTGAATTCATCTATTTCGATATATACTCAATTTATGAGATGGATAATGTAAACCATAACAACTAGTGTAAAGTTATGAAATTGATAATGTAAAGTTATGAAATTTCATGTTTTGTTTCAGATCAACGCATTTAGCAAAAATGTCTTCAGAGCCATGAGAAAATACCCCCATATCAGGAACAATGTAAAGAGTATTCAAAATCATGATATTACCATGTATTTAACTTTGTTTATTTAATTCAGTATTATTTGGTAGTCAGAACTGTGGCGAACAGTTGTCAGAATTGTGAAGCAATCTAACAGTTTATCCGTTATTTTACTGACAACTGCACTGGCCATTTTGACATTCTTCACCTCACTCTGAACATAAATCTAAAGGTTGTTTTTTTTTTTTTTTTTTTTTTTTTTTTTCAGTCTATAGACGTGCATAATATGCCCGAGATTTCGATATTTTTAGGGAGTGGGATGACGAAAGTGCACCAAATAAAATCTTATTTTAGAGTTAAAAATGTGTCCTTCTCATATTTTCAACTACATATATTGATTGAGATTTCAAACAATTACTTCTTCAAAAATTGCGTTCCCTGTCACTCATAGATTAGGCATTTTACAGTGAGCACCCTATGTCTTGACCAATATAAATGTCATCATCCCTCAATCATGTGTTAGGTATCTGATTTCTAAGGCCAGAAATTAACCTAGAAAGTGATCGTTTGTGGGATAGCTCTGGGAGTTCCAAAAGGTTCAATTTACCAATTTCACAGACATGCATATCTTAGTCGTATACATAAGTTATGCTGCACTTCTTAACCAATCAACTGACTGCATCATAGATCCCAAATTTCCAAGGTATTGTATCCGAAAATTGACATGTTGTTGTTGTTCTCAGAGTCAACTTCAGCTCTACGTGATGATGAATCCTCAAATTCAATTCACGGCGTACGACTTCTTCAAGATCGGATTTCCACTTGCAACATCGGTATGAATATTTGGAATCCAGTTCAATTCAATAATGTTGAACATCTGTTACCACGTTAACCACTGATCAAGCATTTCGATTTTGATACAAATTTGAATAAATTGTGAATTTGGTGTTACAGATAATTGCTGGTGTCGCTACATACCTGGTCGTTTTGGTTGAGTTTGGCCTAAAGTGAGACATTAAAATAGGTAATGCCTTGAAGATTATATTGGTTGAAATTTTGAATCTCTGTGACAACAGGTTGTATAGTTAGGCGACTTACCCTTGCGATCCCCTTTATGCCGCGCAAGAGGATGATGCTGAAACCAATAGACTTTTTTAGTAGTATAATGAATAAATAAATGAGTAATAACTAATTTATCAGCGAAGTAAGCATTACACAAATTGATAATTCATTAGTAACGTAGTTTTAATAATGCCTACTTGAAAAATAAATGAATAATAATTTTAAAAGCTAAAGCTTGGAAACTGATTTCCTTCTTCACCGTTTAATGAAGTACCAGCACAAGTCTTAGCGCATTTACTTACATCGTTCATTCTCTAATAATTTGAAGTTGTCGCCTTAATTTTTCGATGTGTCATACACGCATACACGTACGTGGTTGTTCACATTTTTGAGGGAATGATTCGATTTGAGGATTTAGAAAAATAAATGATTTATGTGAAAAAATTATGTTGTGTAGTGTGATAAAAATAAATATTATACAACTTATGCCTAAATTTCATCATTTTATCATTCTGGCCTGCGTAATACATAAGTTTCTTTTTATGTGATGCTATCAATTTAAGCACGTCTCTCTCGGAAGGGTTTTCATGGGTTTCTCCAGATTTTCTTTAAATATGATAACTTCATAATAATTATGATTAGCGTATTAAAATGTGCAGTTACAGTTAAAACCGTATTAATATTGAGTAGTTTTCAAAATTATGGAACTTCACAGAAATTCAAATAAATTTCAGCTGTGAAGCGCAGTTTTTTGAGACATTTTGGTACTCAATCAATCAAATTTATTCGAAATATTTGCACATTGAAATTCAAATGATACACTTGTCGAGCCCCATCTTCACATTTTTTATTTCCTTGGGCGGAGTCTTAAAGAATTGGTTCAGCCGTTTTCATGAAATACCTTCACTGAAATAACCTGTGCGCGGTGATTTTCTGGCAAAGCAGTGAAAATCTTCATTCTGCATCTTAAACACTCGTTCTATTCCTATTCATCATATGATGATGAAATGGATACCTACACTGTAAGACTTCTGATTTTCAGTGGAGCAAGGAGAAAAATCCTCAGCTGAGGGAGTCTTGATGTGCAGTTCTTTCTTTTCCGTGAGCGTTTGTTTAGCGGAAAGATTGCAATCACTTTCGGGTTGTAAAGAGAAAAAATCGGACGGCCCACAGTGGGGCCGAGGCAGGGAAAAAACCATTTCTGAAGGTTGTAATTTCGTTAACCTACGTTCCTGCCAGTATTTTTACCGAAAATCTGGATATTTTAGCGTAATTCCTGGAGTTGGGAAATCGCTCCATTCATGGTGAGTTATTAAAAATCTGTCCATCTCATATTGTTTCTACAAGCCACTATATTTATGTTTAATATATATGTATATATATTTATATATATATATATATATATATATATATATATATATATATATATATATATATATATATATACCGTCACCTGGGGAGACTTGGGATTTGAAGGGAGAGTTGAGACTCCTCGGAAAAAGTTATAAATGATGCCACTACGAGCAGCAACGTTGACTTAGCGACTCCGTTCTTGTCTTGACTTCAAGTTGTTTCCTTCCCGATGTCTGCTATCAGTGTTATCACCTCGAAGCGCGCCAATGTCCTCTTCATTCTACAGGTTGTTTTATCAGTCGTTTTTTTGTGCTCCTCAAAGGGCTGCTAAACTTTCACCTCTGCAGAAGGTGATCATCATTTGCTGTAAGTTTTTACTTTTTAGACGTATCATATATCACTCTGAGAGAGTATCCTAAGCATTTTAAGTTAATTTCTCCATACAGTTGGCTGTTATCAGCGAATTTGTTGAAGGGGGAGAGTTGAGACCACGTTGTGGGGAGAGTTGGGACTTTACGTTTTATGAGTTTTTTTGGTTTTCAGATGCCCAGGAAGTACATCCGAAAGTTTCCAATTATCCGCAAGGGTAAATCTTTTAAGCCCTATAGAAACTATACTGTGGAGACACTACGGTGAGCTGTGGCACACTGAAGTTAGACGAAGTTTTATCCTCTTTTGGAATACCCATTAGCAGTTTTGCGAGGTTGGCAAAAAAATGGTGTCTTCTTTTCCCATCTATGGACCCTCACCATTCTTCTCTGCTAGTGAGGAAACGTCTTTCATTGAACATTTGAATACATTTGCAACATGGGGTTTCCCATTCGGAGTAAGTATTCGACTTTCACATGATGGTAAAGGAGTACCTCGACAAAAAGGTATCATACATCCTCAATTCAAAGACAACACTCCCGGGGTTGAGTGGGTGCGAAACTTTTTTGTTCGACACAAAAATGATTTGACTACTCGGAATGTTTTCAATATTTTTACAAAAAGTGCTGAACTGTCAGTTGAATCTGTCAACAAATTCTTCGAGAACGCCACTCCTATTCTGAACCAGGTTGAACTGAACCAACAAATCTCGTGAACTATGATGAGACATGACGGACAAACCAAAAACGAAGAAGCATTGTCATTCTGGGTTGCAAATATTAACTGAGATAGAGACGTCATAGACCTACCAGATTTAATAAAAACTTCTATTTTGAAGGTTATATGCATATTCCTTCGACTTTTTCAGCAATATGTTGGCAATTTTCATTTTTTTTAAACGTTCACATTGGTCTCAACTCTCTCAAATAACATTTAGACTTGAGAACTGGCCAAAACGTACGCAGTTCCAAAACTGTCCCACTAATGAGGAGAGTTGGGACCAACCTTCAAAAAAATATATAAACCCCCCATGCGTGGGGATTATAATTTTGATTCCATGGGGGGATAGCCTGAGGTCCCTTCTTTCCAAAATGCCCTCAATATTTTTTTTTTTTTTTTTCGATGAACAGCACAGACTGGGTAACACGAAATATAGTGAAAATCGTCCCAACTCTCCCCAGGTGACGGTATATATATATATATATATATATATATATATATATATATATATATATATATATATATATATATAGGTATATAATTTTTCAGCCTGAAATTTCAGAAGGTATTTCAATAAGATAAACTTCAGTATACGAAAGGAAAACTGTTAGTTTATTCTCAAGCTTACTCAACTGACTAAAATACATTCAGATTTCTCCAAGCCACCGAACCTCCCAAAGAAAAAGAGTTTTCTATGTATCGGCGCATTTCATTGATCGACAGCGTTAGTCTTCAGATTCATCGACCAATCACGGTCCTCGTCTCATGGGTGCACAACCATCGCCCAGAAGGTGCTGTAGCCTGGGTGGAATGGTTAAACTCCGACTGGCCATTTTTGAATGGTGTGGAGGAAAGTTTGGAAAGACTTACGGGCGTCATTATTTTGAATTTTCATTAATTTTGGATCAATAAGATTCACGTTCCCAATACAGCCCTGCCAACTTTTCACGGCCCCACGTGAAATCTTTTAGAAATATTCCCCAGGGGTTACATGAGTTGTAATTTGGTAACTACAGGGTCCTGACAATGTTTCTAACACTTGTAACAGAGTTACCTCCTGAGAGGCCCATCAAGCTCCCGTCAGAGCACTAGAGATAGCGTTGTCGGCGTCCCGTTGAGGAATCAATGGGAACCACGCGCTGTGCTCGATCATTTTAGACAGCTGGTTTGGCGTCGGATGGATTCCTGGTGACAGGAATATCAACCTTCCCCGAACATGGCTCATTAAAAGCTATTAGTAGGGGTGGTATCTCTCTGACGGGATGCCTGTTACCTCCTCTACCTGATTTATGAGGATTTAGGCCCCATTGCACCTCTGGGGGGGGGGGGGGGCACCTAAATTCCTTATACACTAAAAAAAACGGTAGCTCTCTAGCTGACCGATTCGAAAAGTTGGCTCTGCTTACGCAAACTGCTCCCCCTCCCCCCGTGACATTGCGCTATCAAAGCCAAACGTCTTGTCAATCCTTCCTTATCGAATGATGGATGTCCTCCAAAATCCAATACATCCTTCATATATTATTATCTTTTTTGCGAAAATGATTATTAGGGTTCGATCGACTCTAATACCAGTACCAACAATCCACCACTTCTGATCTGAAATGTATAGGAGTTTATTAACTTGAGGGTTTGAGTCGTCAAACTCACCACCACTGAATCCAAAATATTTTCGCACTTCGGTATTCCCCACACATACCTATAACGAGCTCAAAAAAGGTCAACCTCCCTGCGCGCAAAATATAAAACTCATTTCGAGACGGTAAACTGGTCCAACAGCGACATTTGCGACATAAACACGTGATTCCGAACACATCCTACCGAGCTCAAGTAAATAAAAAGACCGCGATAAATTAATACGTAAACAGGCGGAAGGTCGGAGGTGCAGGAAATGGCCTCCAGTGCTTCATCGATAATGTATTCATAGCAACCGCCGCGTATACCAAAGTTCGATGTCTTTTATAATCTAAGTCTCCTCGAGAATTATATTTAGGATTATTCGCATCAAAATGAAGGAATGAGAGAGAAAGAAAGAGAGAGAGAGAGAGAGAGAGAGAGAGAGAGAGAGAGAGAGAGAGAGAGAGAGAGAGAAAGAGAGAGAGAGAGAGAGACTTTTATTTGCCGTCACAATAGTATAACAATAATAACGACAAAAATATAACAATAAAATAATAACAATAAATAATATTTATTGTAATAACAATAAATAATATTTATTGTAATATAAATAGTTGTAAAAATTGATAAATATTTATAAATAATAAATACAAATAATAACAATAAAAATACAAAAATAATATAAGAGTAATAATAATGACGATAAATGAATAAAATAATGAATAAATGTACTGTGGATAAAACTTCAGGCAGAATAGAATAAAAAAAAAAAAAATATATATATACACCGGCAGAAGGTGAATGACATTATTGAATAAATCAATGGAACTTATATGAATAGAACAAGAACAGCAGAGCCACAATTACGTATCACAAAATATGATAATCAATTTACAAGCCGGATTTAATCTTTCTAAAATACTCGTCAAAATCATACGGCGCCATGGAAACAAGCATTTTAGTTCATTTACATTGATATTGTTTAAAAATTGTTTTTGCTAAGTTCTTGTATTTGCTCAGGAAGAACAATGAAAAATTTGAGGCACCACCAACCAACCGAATTTCCAGCGACGCTTAATCTACAATATGGTTGGCCCGAGAGGTGGGCGCTACAAGTATTATGGCAATGCGTAGGCTTCAGGAATTTATGAGGGTGTTTGGCAAGATATAAAAGACAATCTAGGACATATTGAGCCGGTAAAGTAAGAGCGCCTAAATCAATAAACGTATTTTTACAATTAGCTCTGCAATGAAGCCGAGCCATTGCACGTGTGGCGTTGGCAAGTGAACACCACTGAAGCGGCCGGTGAGTGACCCGAGCTCATCAAACAATATTTCATCCTACTGTGGAACAGAGCATGGTATGCACAGACAACGGCATCCCTGGTCCAGGGCCGCCACATCTCCAAGTCGGGCCCGGGACCAGATTCTGGCCACAGGCCTCCCCCCCCCCCCCCCCCCCCCCCACTTTTTTGTTGCGCCACTTTTACTAGAGATGGCTATGATAATTGATTTAAAAAAAACTATTAAACCTTCTCTAACCAAACGAAAAATCATTTATACTTCCTACCAAGGTTCAGTGTTCGAATAAGAACACTTGAGGGGCTGAACTCTTACTACTTCACTACGTTTTATTCAACACTAGCCGCTCCGGCTCGCTACGCTCGCCTCCACGTCCAGCCGGGGGGCAAGCCCCCCGGACCCCCCATTAAATTGCTCGCTTCGCTCGCAAAGTGTGGCATGTAGGGAATGTTGCTCGCTTCGCTCGCAAAGTGTGGCATGTAGGGAATGTTGCTCGCTTCGCTCGCAAAGTGTGGCTGTATACATGCGATGTATTACAATTGAAACGTGTAGGGGATGTTGCTCGCTTCGCTCGCAAACGGTAGATCTCTGAAGGTAGTTTTAACTTTTGTAGGGGATGTTGCTCGCTCCGCTCGCTTGAGGAAGTTATACTGCCCACCCAACTTGGCAGACGTTTTTTTCTGTTGGAAATTCTTACAAACAAATTAAATCTTATAAAACTACGTGGAACCACGAAAAGTTTATTAGGGGATGTTGCTCGCTTCGCTCGCAAGGTATACCTGTATATCCTTGAGGAAGTTATACTGCCCACCCAACTTGGCAGACGTTTTTTCCAGTTGGGAATTCTTACAAACAAATTAAATCTTATAAAACTACGTGGAACCACGAAAAGTTTATTCGGGGATGTTGCTCGCTTCGCTCGCAAGGTATACCTGTATATGTGTAGGACAAAGTCCGTATTTATTCTGTTGAAATGGCTCTCGCTTCGCTCGCAAGGTAGGTACCTATGTATACCTGCTCGCCTCGCAACATTGTGACATCAAACCCCTTGACGTCTTCGTAGAGCCTTCTCGCGAATTAATTTCTCATATTAAACGCTTCTTCTCGCTTCCGCTCGCGATTTGACCTACTTCCCGTCACTTTTTTCGATATCCGATTTCGGATTCAGATTCGTCGGGATCAAACCTTTATTTCGTCCGCGAGAACCGTTCCGAAAAACGTACCTTTATGGGGTATATTTTAATGGGAAAAAACCCAGTTTTTCGTCGGACTTTTCGAGAAAACGGGTCCATACTCTCGCATTTTTTTGACGCATTTCCCGATACTTTTTTCGCGATCCGATCGCGCCGTCGTCTTTCTCGTTTCAAAATCTACGAAACTGGTATTTTTCCGGAATTTTCAACGCCCGTTTAGAGGGGTAGAGGAAGCGGGGAAGTCCAAAAAGCGCACATTAATTCTTACTTCGACCCCCCTCCCGCCCTACGGCCCATGGTTCGGGTGGGATTAGAAAATTTTAAATTTGCTTATACACCCTATCGGAAAATCCCAAGAAGATCCCCCCACTCGTAGACTCCCCCCACTCAGCCGTTTGGCCGTGCATAGACACGACAAACAGACAAACAGACGGAGTTTCATTCTTATAAATAGTATAGATTTAATCAAAAGTAAAGTGTAACTTAAGAATTGAAAATTCAAGTATTCATACTCTAGTAATTGCCAACTAATTACAAAACCATAAAAATGCCATAAATTACCTTGAAACAAAAATTCTATATCCAATCAGTCATATTGTTTGTGAATAGAGGGCGTATTCAGAGAAGTTCCAATTTACTCATTCCTCAATTGGACGATTGTGGCAGAAATTATGATTGACTAAATTTCATATAATCATTAATCAACACATACAATCAACTTTATTTTAATGTTATGGACGGATTAAAAAGGAAAGTCTCTGTATACAAGATGGCTGAAGAAATTAATTGAAACAATGATTATGTTAGAAAGAATACATTCATTAATTTTGGAAAAAATAAAAATCTACAAAAATATAATTGCTTTATTTCAGTTTATCTACTTTTAATGAAGCTATGCAGTAAAGAATTAGATTTATAACAACAAAAGGTACAAGAATTATTTAGTGGATAAACTATCAAAAATATGAATTACTTATTAAAATGAGAAATTCGTTTTTTTGAGTTACAATAGCATTCTGTAATTGTAATTATAATAGCGGAAAACTTTTTAACTATAGAAAACTGTAATATGCTATAATTTCATGTTTTATAAAATGAAACATTTTACTAATAAAGTGAAGTGAAGAAAAGTGTATTTGCATTTGAAAAATACAAGACATAACACTTAAAACTTTCGTGCCTTTCAAGTGAAAATTTTCCAATAACCTTAGAAAAGTCGAGTTTGGATGCTAACTTGTGCTCAATGCTGAGAATGGCAAGGGAATTCAACCTTTCTTGGCCCATGGATGCTCTCTCCCAAGTCTTCAGACGAGTGCCTACTGGTAAAGACGGTAAAGGGCAAAGAGTAATATTTTGGGCCATCGCAATCATCGCAACTGTTTAAGAGAAACAGTCTGGTGTAGTAAATCAAATATAATCTGATCGGGGCCCGTCAAGTGTAATACACTCTGTTTTATGTAGGCCTAAAAATTCTAAAATACTTTATTCACTAAATACAGGACCGGACCGGGCCCCCCCTGGGCCCGGGGCAACAGTGCTCACTTGCCCCCTCCATGTGGCGGCCCTGCCCTGGTCATGAGGTCGTCGAGTCTTCCCAGGAGAAAAATCATAATTCAGCTATTTCACCAACTGTTCACAATGATAGATTTTAATTTAGGATCCAGCTGAACTCCTAATATACTATTATGATCAGGATTTCCAACATAAACAGAGAGATCTCTAAGACCAAAATACATACACCGGGTTTTATCAATATTCACTACTAGATCATTACTAGTAAACCACTCGGTTAATAATTTAACCACTTCAGAGCTTTTGGCTTTAAGAGCAGAGGCATCCTTATCACTAGACAAAACAGTAGATTCATCAGCAAACAGATCGCTTTTTCATACGTATATATTTTATATATGTATTTAGTTATTTAATCATTTATTTATTTATATATATATATATTTATGCGTCATTACTCTCCTTAGGATTGAGATAAAAATTCCGTTCTTGCGCCAAAAAATCAAGCTTTCTAAACGAAAGGACGAGTTCGTTGGCCAGCATTTTTTGAGCACATTAAATTGGTCAAATTCCAAAAAATGTGCTTAAAAAAAATTACTAAAAATAGCCAAAAACGGTCAAAAATCGTTAAATTGATATTTTTAACAGAAGTTTGGTCAAAAGACGTTTATTGACGATGAACAACAACATTAAAAAATATATGCAAAAATGTACGCTGTAAAATGTCCTTGAATTTCATTAATATCTGCCAAAAAATAGATTAAAACTGCAAAAAATCAAAAATATTTTTTGAATTGCCTCAAATTATTTAGAAAAAGTTATTTGCCTTAAAATTGGTAGTTATCAATTCCTTTTTACTCGCAGTCTTGAATTTCCAAAACAACTTAACATTGAATCGGACGATAATTCACAAAAATTCGGTCGAATGATCATGCTGCTTGACTGGAACTTTTTTTGTTTACTCCAACATCAAGGTTGTTATAGCTATTGTAGTAACTAAAGATCGAAACTCGAAAAAATTCATTAAAAATTGAATAACCTGAAAACAATGCGTTTAAAAACAAATATTTCAGAAGAATTTTCGATCGGAAATTAGTTGCAAAATACGTGATACGTGGGTGAGGTTTTCCTGATATACCGTGAGACACCCTGTGTATATATATATATATATATATATATATATATATATATATTATTTCGGTTCGATATAGGTTTATGTTATACTATAAGTAGAATATAAATACTTACCTAATGAAAATATATTCTGAATAGAATCGAAAAACAATCAAAATTACAATTTAAAGCACGCATACCGCCAAATACGACTACACTAAAACAATCTCCAAGTAAAATTCAATATTTTGACAATGTTCCAACCTTCTTGGTATTCAACTGAATAATATATTGGAATAATCATAACATACATATATATAAAATATATATATACGTATATATATATATATATATATATATATATATATATATATATAAACTCGGCCCTTCGGGCCTCGCAAGGAGCTCCGCCCCTTGACCCCGCCAGGGGGGCTTCGCCCCCCTGGACCCCCCTAATCTATATTCGGCGCTTCGCGCCTCGCCGGATCTTTTCTCTTTTCTACTGTGTAGAAAACGAGGATAATTTGCTATGCAATTCGTCTCACGAGAAAAAAAAAAAAAAAAATTTCAGGCCTGGCCGGGATTCGAACCCATTTTGTGTCCTTCAACAATTAGTTCTAAATGTTGTAAAATAGGTTTGGTACCTTTCAAAATCTACCGATTGCCCAACAATATTCCGCAGACCTCAACCTATTTCAGTTAAAACATATTCCTAGTCTCGACCAACCTCAAGGGTGAGGTATGTTACTCCATACGACCTGGACATTAGCTATTGTCTCCACAGTGAACTGGCGCAAGGTCTCTTCTGGTGTGTTTGCTTGTAACTGTTTACATAGGTACACTTCCTTCTCCATCATGAATTACCTTTGGAAAGATTGTGCCGGCGTTTTTAAAATGAGTTATGCCCTTAATAATTTTCGGATTGTTATAAATTATAATGAATTGTTTGGCGTTCCTTAGGGAAAAAATTTGCCATGATTAGCGCATTATAAAATCCCCGTGCCCTATCACACGATTATATAGGATAATTTTTCCTTTAAAACTCAAACTTCTCTACTTATCTTTAAAAACGTTCATTCTTTTCCGAAAGATTTTCGAAATCGGTTTAAATTTTTTTAATGCATTGTAATATTTGTTGATTAAAAAGGGTTAAAATTATTAGATAATGGTTTGTTATTTCTGTATTATAAGGCCCTTCTATGCAATCGCTGATCTATGATTATAATATTTTTTCAGGTGCACTACGTACCTAAATATACATGCATAGACGTAGGCGCACCGAGACGAAATTAATTAAATGAAACGCCTACACTTACTTTACGATTCCCTCTGTCCATATCAAGACCTGAAACCTAAGTACATAGCACATAGAATTTGAGCGTGAAATTGTGTGAATGAGTTTGGCTGCAACTCCTTGGCCAATAAAACCCTAGTGAACTTTGGATACCTACTAGAAAAAGAGGATGGAGCTGTAATTACAGAGTCCCACTGAATAAATTCAGCTGGGGTCCAACCTGGTACGTTCGTCAGAAGGAGAATGGGAAGTACTCCGGTACGCTAAGTCCCGTTGAATACTTTTACGAGGTACAACCTGGAACTTTGGTCCCGACGGTCGAAGGATAGGAGTGTACCCAGGTACGCTAAGTCCCGTTGAGTACTTTTAGGATGTACTACCAAGAACTTTGGTCCCGACGGTCGAAGGATAGAAGAGTATCCTGGTACGCTGAGTCCCTTTGATTACTTTTAGGAAATACTACCCAGAACTTTTGTCCCGATGGTCGAAGGATAGGAGTGTACTGTACCCTGGTATGCTGAGTCCCTGAGTCCCTTTGATTACTTTTAGGAAATACTACCCAGAACTTTTGTCCCGATGGTCGAAGGATAGGAGTGTACTGTACCCTGGTATGCTGAGTCCTGTAGAGCTCTGAACTTTTGACCAGTACCGATGTCTGGTCAATCATTGAGGATGAGGTAAGGTACGTTTCAGGTAAGTAGTAGATAGGTAACGGGAGTACTGGTATGGGGGTGGAAGTTATGCTGCTTCTTCCTTTATATGTTTATTCAGACAACTAGTTTCGCCTATCAAGAGCCCTCATCAAGTTGATAGGGGAGGACATGATCCTTGCGAGGATGTATTTTGTCAAGTTTTGCAGAATATTTAAATCAGTCACTTATGGTACGTCTAACTGGGCCTGAGAAGGGTCAATCTTGGGGAGAGTCATGAAATCCTGCATGGCAGTTAGTTTCCCTATATATATATATAGGTATTTTATAAACATTTTAATTGACCTCATGCGGGTTCTAGCTATTGACATATAAGATAAATTGATTTTTATGGGGGAAAAATACTTTTCACTACCGAACAGGACTACTACTTGTCAGTGGCGTAGCTGAGCTATTTCTCATGGAGGGGCAACAGTCGAGGATTTAATTTTATTTTACGGTTTTGCTATTAATCTTTAGTGCTTGTTGCTGAGTATACGAAGTAGGTAGGTGCTCAATGGCTTTTTGTAATGATCTGAAATCACGGATGCTTTCATATTCATAAACCTACCTATGGATTATCAAAGCATTAAATAATTGGATAATAAATATTATCCAAATAACTAATCAGAACGTGAAAAATTACGATAAATACGAATAGGTACCTACCGATGAATTGAGGAGCACTAGGTTTATTATACTATTATTCTAAATTGCAGCATGCAAATTCATAAACCTATGTGGACTTGCTGTCTTACATACAGGTTTATCCTCAATTGTTACTTCCGCTTGAAAATAGCTTTTTCTGGAAAGTATCATACAATTGCTTTATATAAGTAGGTACCTATGTACCTACGCGAAATGAAATACAGGGCATGAAACCGAGATCAAGAAACTTAAAAAAATGTAAACAAACTCAAACCTGCAATATGCTAGGTTAGAATAGAAATGCTACACTAGATTATTTTAACTGGGATTTTATTCGTAAATGAATGGGTATAATACAACGGGAAACTGTTTTGAAACGAACAACCAAGCATGGTCAAGTAGGCAATGAAAAGTAAGGGAAGTTCGTAGGGGAATTGGTGGATACAATGGATATTTTTCTAGGGAAAAATCGCATATGGGCTCGCCCCAGAAGGTAGTGGGGAACGACTTGATTTCAGTTTGTAGTATCCACATTTCCGTTTCGTTGACTAGGTGATTTTACTCCTCTCCGAGGGGCTGTATAATATCCACGCTATTTTGCCCCTACAGAAACTAACCTAATAAAAATTTCTTCATTTCTAAGAGCGTCTCAAGTTGCTAGGCAACCGGAATCGTATAATAATAGTAGTTGTGTTTTACTGATTACATTTTTTAATTGAAGGTATTAGGTACTGAAGTTGGAAGCGTAAAATTATTAATTTGATTGTATCCATACAACAAAATTCTGCATCCTCTATATTTTATGGAGGGGCTCTGCCCACCCTGCCCCTCCTCAAACTGCGCCACTGCTACTTGTAGAAACAGGATACTTTCCACTTGTAGAAACAGGATTTCATGACTCTTCTCCCCAAGATTGACCCTTCTCAGACCCATTTCCATAAGTGACTGAATTAAATCTTCTGAAAAACTTGACAAAATACATCGTTGTATGGATCATGTCCTCCCCTATTTAACCTGATGAAGCCTCTTGACAGGCGAAACTAGTTGTCTGAATAAACATATAAAGGAAGAAGCCGCATGACTTCCACCCTCATACCAGTATTTCCGTGAGAAATAATGGCTACCTGCACGAATACCTGTAGATAGATGGTAGGACGAATTGAACAGGCTTCAGTAAGTATGTGTAGCCGACCCAGTCTCCTACGCTAGGTATTTATACCAGAAATCCCTCCTGTTGGTGTAACATGAATTGTTCACGTGAACAACACCTGCTACTCCAACAACTTTAAGAGGATCGCAGTACCATACAAAACACTTTTTTTTTTTTTTTTAATTACGAGTTAGTTTAATCTTTGTTAGATTTTGAAGATTTTGGTATTTTGCGCTCAATTATTGAATCTATGGAAACAGTCTAAATGACTGGAGACTCCGGTGCTCCGGTGTTAGGTCCGAAAAAGTGCTAACGGCAGTTCAATAAGCGCTGCACTCGTTCCTTGAATACTCTGCCAACCCGCTGAATTATAGAAAAAAACAATCTTAGATACTTACTATCCGTAAAACTAGAAGTACAAATTAAGAAGTAGGTGCCGTTTCGAAAATGGAATATTTTATTTTGACGTTGTCAGGAAATTTGGGAAAACGCTGGTAGACTGAGCAGTGCCGTCTTTTTTGACAACATATAGACATGGAGTTGTAAAAGGATAATTAAGAGATACTAATTAGTAATGAATGAGCCACTTGTCTTTTCCCTAGTCCCTAGTCTTGAAAATACGATCGAAATCATAAAAGTCATGGAAACGTCGAAAAATGTAGGTACGGCAAAACAAAAACGCGTTGATCTCAAAACGACGTTTTTCGACCTGTTGGTATATTTTTCTCCAAAATTATCAGAGTCATTTTTTATTTTTTTTTATTTTAACAATGTTTGTGATATAAAGTCCTACTATATGAGTCTCTAACATACATAAAAAATTCAATTTCCTTGGTTGTGAAGAGCTCGGAACCCAAGTTTCAAATAATGGGTGTCAGGAACCCTAGCAACGCATGGGTTTCGAGGTAGTTTTCACAGATTTTTTCGATTTCCACTGAAAGTTGAAGAGTGGACGAACAAAAATGGTTTTCTTCGGAGTTTTCTCTCTATCTCTATAGCAACCCTGTAACAAGAAATAAATTTATTGCCAAACTGAAGGTGATTTAAATATCAACATTTACATCTTATCGCTTGTTTTTTTTTTTTTTTTTTTTTTTTTTTTTTTCGAATTCGCTCAGCCATACTGGAGGTTTTCTGATGCCTGTGATCAACAGTTCCCCAGGTCCTAAGTTGGTTGGATCCTAAGTTCTCCTCTTCCACATCTGATCGATGTGCTACCAGATGAGCATCTGGTTTTTCCAGAATATCGTTCCACCCCTTAATCTAATGCAGGAAGCAGGAACCTTATTCAGCTCGCGTTTGGTCTAAGTAAATCGAATTTGCAGCTTGTTCCTTCCAAAGACTTCTCCTCTTCGTGATTTGAGCAGACATGACCTATGGTGTTCAGACAGCTGCATGACAAATGCCGGCTCCCAAAATCTTTTCTTCTGTTTTGTGTTACAAAACTGTTCCATGTTTGAGCTGACAAACCCCGTCACTTCGTTTTTTAGTTAATTAATTAGACCACAATCAAATAGTTTCAACGTAGAACCCAAGCACAATCCCACTTCTGAAATCATGTTATGATTGATGCACAATTTAAAACTCAACTGAGTACAACTGAATAAGAACTTTTTATTCGGTACAGAATTAAACATTGTCACATAGGGTATAATCTCTTTATCAGGTTTTCTTCTGAGTTTTCTCTCTATCTCTATAGCAACCCGGCAACAAGAAATCAACTTATCACAAAACTGGCGGTGATTTAAATACTCAACTTTTACAATTATGACTGGTGGAACGAAAACACAAAAGCAACGGGTAACTGTTTGTATATTTAGGAAAATCGTTCATTTTATTTGGGAAACTATTCAATTTGGAAATGCTATGAGAGAAATTTAATAATTTTAGGCAACCAACCAGGAGACCTACCTTTGAAACCTAGGGTTCTCGTGAAAACGTCGTGCATAGTGGTACGAAGTGCGGAGAATATTTCCCGGTCAAATGACCCCTCTCAGTAAGTGAAACTTGTAAGGAATCACCCGATAAAACTAGGCAGCTGTAAAAATAACGGATAGATGCAGATTTAACAAATGCGCGTTCAAGTCGCTCAGGACGAGCAGGATGAGAGACAGAGGTATAACAGAGCGGGCAAGCATTCTGGACATACAGTCTGAAATGAGCAATAAACAGCAGAACTAACTGAAGAATAAGAAGACTTATACAACGGTTCAGTGCATCAAGGAAAATCGTGAAAAATGTATTTAGCAGATACAACGTTCAGTTCGACAGACACATCAGTACAGTTTGACAGTACAGTACAAATCAGGTCGGACCACATGAGTTCAATATTCGAAAGTTCGAATCTGTACATTCATACTCGTTAATTTGAGTTGGGAAACAATTTAATATAGAAAAGCTGAGCGAAATTTATTAACTTTTGTCCAAAATTGGGGTGACGAGCTTTGGAAACCTTAATTTCTTCCATGAAAACGTCGTGTATGATGATACGAACTGCGAGGACTATTGGCCTGATCTAAAGAGCCCCTTCACCTGAAGGTGGCCTTTCAAGACACCATTAATGAGGGTGGGCATAAAGCGCTTGTTTTCAAAAATAACACGCCGACCAATCTGCGAATTCCTCGCGATAAAACGGTCTTAAACGACGAGACTATAATAGAAGCGGGGGAGAGCGGTAAAGGTGAAGGCCCAGCTGGGGAACCTGATAGGCTCGATCTGCAGCCGACTGCCGATATGGGCGAGGTCGCGATCCTGTACTACAGACCGCCTGTATGGGCTGGGAAGGGGATTGTTGTTGCTTCGCTAAAGTAATTTAGCGAACGGCCTGTCATCGCGGGCCTCTTACTACTTTTTTCAAGGGTACAATAGTCGTTTTAGGTCACGAGATGCCTTCTGTAACGTGTCGTTGCTGATAAGGCACATGGGAAGTTTGAATTGTCAATCAACATCAAGGAATTAGTTCTCCGACGCTGTCATCATCTGACTGCATTAATATGGTAACGCGGTTTGTTCCGACTTGATTCGAGTAACATCTGAGCAAGCCGAGGGCAGGTTCCCGTGATTAATGGTTAGAATAACACTGAGTAGGTATATCAATAATTTGTTGTTTTTCAATTCTTCACATAAGTAACTCATGTATTCACTCTCCACGTGCACTGAAAAAGTTTATAAAGCTGTTTAAAAGATGGATTTCTGTTTAACTGACACACTATTGATGTTATTAACCTTCAATGCATCCACGTATATATATTTAGAAATACACAAATGGCAGTGTGAATTTAAGAATTGTGTTCGCACATACTAGCCAGCTATTGATTGTCCAAACGTGAGAATGGTTTGTGAAGAAACTTGATAAGGTTCAGCCCAGTGGAACAATTATCACCGTAGCATAGCAAATTATCACCGTACACTGAGACGGGTATTTACTTCGAGTACTTAAATTTTGGCGGAATGATACCACCGTGTACGCTCAATACAGGTTTCGCCAAAACAACATCATCGTGAGCCTTGTAGGAGATGTAACACAAACTCCGGCGAAGTAATATCTTAGGTAATATGCAGTAATATGCACTTTGGGTGGGATAAGATTACAGACTATGACGAAACGATATCATCGTGCATTCTAGAAGGAAAACGCTGCGCAATATTACACAAAGGTTTATTGTTCCTGTATTAGGTAGCTCTTCTATGAAGATCACTGGTCAATAGGACCATCAAACCTATCAAACTGAGTCTATTGTGCATTATCAACATATTACGGGAAAATTTCACCTACCGGAAGAAAAAAAAGATGAACTAAAAATTAAAAAATACATAATTAACACACACACACATACATATTTTATACATATATATAAACCAAACTACTGATAAGCAGTAAAATATTAAGTAGGTATAGGAACCCCAGCCGCCTGCGCAATACTCAGAAGCCAAAATTGTAAATTGTAAATACACATTGTAAAAAAAACTGTGCTATTATCACCTAGCGGTCAACAAACTAAACCATATTATTGTAAATATCGGCTATGTGAATTTTTGATTACCTGGTCTATACCTTCAGTCGTAAATTCTTGTGATTTAATTATATAATTTACGATTAGTGATCATTGATAATAAATTAAGATTATATAGGATCCACCTCGTCAGGCATCTGGCTTGACAGTTAAGACGTAAATCGAACGCCTCACTCGATTGCGCTCTTCGAACGATTAGGTAGGTACCATCCGCCCCGAAGGACCGTCCCGAAAGGTTGAAGGCGGCGCGATTATTAAAGTTCCCCAGTATTGATACCAGCCATTGTCTCCGCGAGATAATTCCGCAGGATGTGCCAGTCCTGAGTTTTTTATGTCTTTCCCACTGCTCTCTGCTCCCTGGCCGCAGATACGTTGCCGTTTTTACGGTCCCAGGAACAAGAGTTGAGGCTCTTCTTCTCCATGGGACAAAGTCAAGGGCAACGCCAGGGACGCTAGGGAGGCGAAAATCGCACAAAAGGGAACCGTGGAATCTTCCAAGTTTTGCTTTATGGCGTTAGAAATAAAAAAAGTGTTACGAAACGTGGAACGCAGTATGTGACCGTCAATTATCGCATTTTACGTCACGGTATTTTTCGTGCCCATGTTCTGAGGTAGTTTGGATTATATAACCATTCTAGATCAGGCTTATCTCATTGTAAATTAATAACCTGGGCATGAAATACTTCGTTTTTGTAAACGAATATGTTACAGTTTCGTAAATAATATTTACCCTACTCGCCAGATTTATTTTCAAACGTTTAATTTGCTTACATCTTAACATGCGCACAGACTGCTATTTACCAATGTGACGGCGATGAAAAATATAGAGGACCGTCTAAAGTCTAAAAGCTCTCCCGCACAATCCCTGAGAATTTCATCAAAATCGTTCCATATGATTCGGACTCACCTGTGTCAATTGATTAGTTTTGCGCATGCACAATGGTAATTACTCTACCACTTGCGATATAATTTGTTGGGCATTTTTCTAAAACATGTAGCCACTTTCCTACCGGGTTTGAACAAAATCGGACCAACAGATAATGAGGAATCAACGTTATGAGAAATTCACGTTTGCGCATGCGTACAGACTACTGTTGATTTGACGGCATTGAAAATTGCAGGTAACCGTCTAGGAGCTAACCCGCACAATCCCTGAAAATTCTATCGAAATAGGACTGAAACTTTGTATATTTTTGAATGTGACAAGGATTTACCATAGACAGACAGACTGACAGACATAGAACCAAAATTGATCACCAAGCTCTGAAACGCAAAAAGCAAGTGATAATTGTGATTTTGGGGGACAAAACTTTTTTCGACTTCTATCACGAACACAAAGCTTCCTTACCTTCGGTAGTGAGGAAGCGAAAGTGTTAAAACTCCAGGAATCGTTTCAAATTGCGTCAAAACGGATTCTCTTGGAGAATATTTTGAAACATTACGGAGCGATTTCAATTTTACTTTCTTTGGAAATTTTCTGAAATGCATATGGGTCAGAATTGAAAATTTTCAAGTAGCTTGTGATTTGAGTGAGTTAATTCAAACCAATTTTAGCAATCAGGTCCCCATTTTATTCAGTGATGTCCATGATACCCCATCCCCCGCCCCCTCCCCCAAAACACCATCTATGGGTTAGATTGGGAAACATGAAGTAGTCTGCGATTCAAGTAAGAGTATTTCAAACATTTCTTACCAATCAGCTCCAGTTTATTTAGTGATGTCAAAGATAACCCCATCCCCTCCCCTCCCTCACCCCATCACCCCAACCCTAATGGTTGGGGGTTGAAAATGTCAAGTACCAAGTCTACGATTCAAGTTGGAGTAAGTAACCCGAACATATTTAAACAATCACGTCTCCAGTTCATTTACTGATGTCCATGATACCCCATCCACCCCTAAGCCCCCCCCCCCCCCCCCCTTATGGAGCAGATTTGAAAATTTTCAAATGGCCTGTGTTTTAAGTTGGAATAATCCAAACATATTCGCCCAATCAAAACCCCAGTTCGTTCAATGGTGTCCACGATACCCCATTTAACACCCTCCCCCTCCCTTAAAACACCCCCTCTGGCTCAAATTGTAAAAACTTCAATTAGCCTACAATTTAAGTTGGACTGATACGGACATCCCCCCCCCCCCCCTCACTCACAATATGTCACATTAAATAATACGATACTCGCTCACACGATCATGCTGCATGACTAGAACTTTTTTTTTTTTTTTTTTTTTTTAACACAGAATGTGTTTTAGCCATGTACTAACTAGCCGAAAATGGAACGCGGGATGGTAACGAAATGTGTGACGGATGATTTTCACGTACAACCGAGTCGTTGCTAGGGAAATGGTACTTCGTCGTTTTTCATCCCACAAAATTCGTTGACCATTCGTTCGAAAGCTCTCGATTTATCCAACAATATTATGTTAACTACTGCGAAGTGCGTGTCCAACAAACTGAGTTATGAGCATGGTTATATAAATAATTGTTTACACACAGGTGATCATTTTCAATAATTGATATTGTGAACATGATTGCAACCGCTTGTTAATTTCTGATGATTTCATTGAGCTTGTGTTTCGATGATTTGATTCATAGCAGGTGATCTGAGTATTACGAAAACGGTTTGATTTGTGAAGCGGAGGTTAAATAATTTGAATAGGTAATTTCTATACTTTACACTCTAGGAAGCTGTAATTTCGTTTGTAGCCTCTTTAGGACATTTACTTGACGATGCTCAGGGTCCGGATCAGATGTGTGGCTCTTAAAGCTAATTTCTATGCTTTACACTCTAGGAAGCTGTAATTTCGTATGTAGCCTCTTTAGGACATTTACTTGACGATGCTCAGGGTCCGGATCAGATGTGTGGCTCTTAAAGCTAATTTCTATGCTTTACACTCTAGGAAGCTGTAATTTCGTATGTAGCCTCTTTAGGACATTTACTTGGCGATGTCCAGGGTCCGGATCAGATGAGTGGCTTTTAAAGCTAATTTCTATACTTTACACTCTAGGAAGCTGTAATTTCGTATGTAGCCTCTTTAGGACATTTACTTGATAAATCGCTCTTGATTTATCACGAATTTATTTCGTATTTTTTTTTCGTAGTTTCATACTATAACTATATAAATTAATGTTATAAATGAATAGTAAACAATGACGCTTGTTTGGTTGTCACTTGGTTGCGCGACAACGCAAACACATTCTGTGTTTCAATAATTTCGTCCGAAGTATGTGAATAGAGGTAACCGGGGGTCCAGGGGGCTTGCCCCCTGGCGAGGCGCGGAGCGCCGAGTTTTTTTTTTTTTTTTTTTTTTTTTCACCTACCTACTTATTACCATTTCACGTTCACCAAAAGTGCCAAATAATTGGAGTCCATCCTTTTTCATGTGATGCTTGACTTTTTTTACCGAACAAGGGAGTTTCTTAAATAAAGAAGATTATTCAACAAGGAGGACTCAGGGATATCGATTCGGGAATTTGCCGAGAATATTTAGAGGGTACTTAGAGGGTGAACCCACTAAGTACCCTTGCTGAAATATCTAAGCTATACAGAATATTTACGTCCCTGGTTGTTTTTTGGTTTGGATTGTACGAATTAGAGAAAACAAATGTCAGAAAGATCATACTGCTTTGTATAGAAAACTCGGATGTTGTGAAAGTTACACTTCGAGGGAAAGAGTAGTCTCGCGCGATTATCATAAGGTTATTTATTCCTCGTGACTTTGTAATGACGAACGGAGAACACGTGAAACGCGTTCCACCTACATATTTGACATTGGCGTTCAGAAAATGAATCACATTGTTCAAGTTCGTTCCACGAAAACTAAATATCAGTTCCCATTGTAAACTGAATGCGAACCTTTGGGTGTTCTGCTGTCCAGCAAGTGGATTGGTGGGCCATTTGTGGGACAACGTAGGATAACACAAACATTCGTTGTCCAAACACAACGGGATGTTTCCAGGATATTTGCAATTATAGGTTTCAAGTAAACAACTGAGGCGGAAGGCGGAAACAGAGTAGTTCGCCCGCTGTTAATTTACCATAGTCGTCCTTGCTAGGTTTCGTATTTTTTGTGTAGGTTCCTATCTGACTATCATGTGAAAATCTTTTATTTTACGGTCACACGTCCAAACATCTAACTAATCTACAGAGGCATTTTATTGTAGCGGTTCGTTTTTAATATTTTCACAGTACTATATCGTTCATCCCTCTTTGCAGTTTCCATATGAAGCAATGCCCATAAATTGTACAAAATACGGTGGCATTGTCATTGGTTCTCCCTTCCGGATGGGACCCCGCAAAAATTGAACGTGGTGGCCTCTTCAAAGATTTTAGGGCTGCAATAAATCGAAAAGCTCCTGGATTGATGTCAAAGGGCGTTCTTCTTTTCTACGATAATGCAATACCACATTCAGCTGCTATAACCCAAAACATATTGGAATCATTACACTATTAGGAAATCCCCTCTATATTTTCCAGACCATCCGATTTTTCCATTTTCCTCTCCATGTGAAGACTTTGAGGGCGGAATGATGAGGAACTCAAAAAGGATACTCTCACTTTTCTGGTTCTGGTAAAGTTGGGTCCTAAGGCCGGTACCTATCGGTACAAATTACTAAACAAAGGTTAGTTATTTCTGTAGTATTTAGCACACTTTTACTGTTGTTTTTATTAATTTGTTCTTTTTATTACAATAATATCAGTAGAACCAATTTAAATCGCTCAACTTTGTTTAATTCAAAATATGTCTACAAAATGTACGTCGAGCTCTAATCATAGTTTTGTCAGACCATTGTCAAATGGTAGGTAGTTTTTACAAGGTAAAATTCTACAGTTAGATACCTCATCTTTTTTTCTGAATCTGAATTTCTACTTTGCACTGTACGAGTTACACATCACCCTCAAATTCAACAAATTAATGAACATTGGGCTCTTGTTGGTGTTAATGGCATATAACCTTTCTTTATTCGGATAGTTCAGATTATAACGCTTTATTTTAAATTTGATTTCCTGAAAAACTCACAACTTTAAACTCGATTTTTAACAAAAAAAAAGAAAAACTATAAGTAGGTAAGTAGATATTTTACACTTATGAATATTAATCCTGGGGAGAAACTTTGGAGTTTAATAAAAAACCAATTTAAGGACAGAAGGCCTTTTTTATAAAGCTTGTTAATTGCGTGTAACATCATGAATAATTAGGTTTCACTCTTACAATTAGTTTTTATGTTAACAAGAGTGCAGAATCTTCAAAAATCATGAATCAAGTGACAAAACATATCGCTTGTCTATAATTAAGAAAAAAGTACAATATTTGGCCCATTTTTACTTTTCTTTATTCAAAACCCCATAAATACGTTCCTTACTGATTCTTTCTTAAACTTCTTCTTTTTTCTTCGGTGTATTATCCGATTCATCAATAGTAGCATGATCCCGACCAAATAACCTTGCTCTTTCAAATATTTCACACCTCTTTTTATCTCTAGCCCTTCAGATTTCTCCTCACGCCCTAAAACCGTTTGATCGAGACCCACCCGTATCCATCGGCGATCGACCTATTAACAGAAGCCGGTGGAGGGATGCTGGACTTCATTGACCGAAAGGTCACAGAAAAATCTCACAGATCACCCGGAGGCAAATGAGGTTGGGCGGTTTTCGATTCCCAAATTTAGTTCGATTCTAAGATCGGGTTCCGAGATTGTGGACCGAAGTTCTTGACCTAATTTACATACAATAAGGAGCAAACGGTTGTTTCCTGAATGAAACGGCAGGTTCCCGGTTTCTACCAAAGATCCAACGAAATGCACGAATTCACTCACCTTGTGGATTGTGAATTCAACCCTCTTTCATGTTTAGATTATTAAATTTACCCAGCCCCGGGAGAATGGAACTTGAGGTTATAGGGAGAGTGGGGTCCTCCGGTCTGAGTGTCGCGCCAGTCAGAGGGGTTTTGTATGGAAAGAACGCTGTTTATTTTTCTTGTATTGGATAGATCTTCTAAGGAAAACACTAGTCTATAGTTATTGAACGAAGTGCTTTATAAATTATTTAAATATAACTGCATATATGTAGGCGTAGACGCCTACCGCAGAAAACGCTGCAAATTTTTACACAATGGTTTATTATTTCTGTGTTAGAGAGCACTTCTACGCAGACCATTGGTCTATAATTGTTAAACCTCGTATGTAAAATAGGCCCGGAGGAGCTCCATCTAAATAACAACACCGTGAGTCGAATAGGAAAGTTAGCCTCGGAGGTTCCGAAGCTGATATTTTGGAATTGTATTCCAGATGTCCAACAGGAGCTACATTTCAGGTTTCAGCATCATGGGTCAATTAAAAAATAAATTAGGCTCAGAGGCCCCACAGCTGATTAGTGTGCACTGATATTGAATTCTAGATTCTTCCCTCCTTCCATTCTTGATTCCTGTGGTTTTAATCGATTCTTTAGGATTAAATTTATCATTGATGAGCAAAATATTACCTATTACCTACTGTCACTTAGAAAGTTATAGAGATCTCGATTTTTTAGGGTTGATAAAAATTGATGCCGACTTGTAGGACCATCTAGACCCCAAATGTGATTTTTAACACAAGTTTCATATAGTTTGGTCTAGTATTTTCGGAGAAAAGCCACGGACGGCGGACAGACGGGATTTTTCGATTTTTGGATTCTACGCATCTTGAAACGTAAACCAAAAAATTTTCAGGCGGTGTTAAAAAAGTTTTTTTTTTATTCTTTGTCGATTACAAAGGTTCATTATTGAAAATAATAAAACAAAAGTGGTAAAATCCAGGAATCGTGCCAAAATGCTTCAAAACGGAATTCCATGTAATGAATGTAGAAAAACTTAATTTTTTTTATTTATTTGGCTATTACAATAGTTTCAGTGAGTTTGAAATTTACCTAAAGATAATAACCCAAAACTCCAAAGCATTTCCCATAAATGTTAATACACTGCGAAAGTAGTAGAAGCTTCCCATCACATGTTTGCTCGTCGAATCTCCCCTTGTTGTCACTTTAGAGGCGCTCATCTGATTCACCCAGCGGCCACCAAAATGACGTCCCTTCGCTGTTAAGGTCGAACAGCGGAAAAACGGAAACACCAAACTACTTCCATCCTGCGCTCGCTTCATTTCCATTATCCGAGCTCATTTAGAGACTTTAATTGCTCTTCGGGCTCCGAGCTGCGTTGTGGGAAGTTCCCGCCAAAAAAGAATCAAGTTGAGGAAGACCAGGTTCCACGAGCAGAACTAGATATAGAGGAGGCACTTACTCACTCCTGCCGTTGTTCAGTTACTGAGATGGATTGGTGACGCAAGTTGTGCGCAATTCACATGGAATGTGACTCATTTCGATTGGAAAGTGCGCAGTTTCGTTTGTAGAGGGCGCAGATTTATAGTGGGTAGCTACATGGTTTGTAGCCTGGGTAGCGTCGACAAAATTTGTCACACACAGAATAGTCTGAAACGGATTGTTTTTTTTTTTTTTTTTTTTTTTTTTTTTTTTTTTGTTTTTTTTTCCCCTCATGCTTGGGCCGTCCAACCCCTCTGGATCAATTTTGATAGGCATTTTACTTATTTACTAAGCCTGGCCTATAGGACATAGGTTCAGGGGGATGTCCTAAAATGTGTTGAAATCCGAGAATCGTTTCTGAAGGCCACAAAATGGATTTCCGTGTGAAAAAAATTGAAAAATTTGTGGACCCATCGCAATTGCTTCATTTTCTAAGAGAATTCACCAACAAAATATACACCGCACAAAAGAGATCTCAAAACTTTGGCTTTGGTACCTACAATACAATACCTACTAAGCTGACAATAGCCTACTTGAGCAGGGATGGATTAAATTAACTCTTCTACGCCGCCGTTTCGCTATATTTGTATAGCATCTTCAGGGCTACAGTACAACAGAGGATAACAAGTGGTACAGTCTGGCATATAGATTATAAACGTATAGATTATACGTATATAATGTTAACCTAAGTACTAATTTTTTTTGCAAAATCTGATACAAGAATTATGACTATCATAATTATGATGTGATTATAATTATCATAATTTGTCAAACGTTCCATTATAGGCTGCCACATTAGTTCATGTATCAGATTTTGCAAAAAATTTTAGTAATTAGGTAAACATTATGTACCTATGTTATATCAGGTTTGCTGTCTTTATATTCTATATACCAGACTGTACCACTTGTTATCCTTTGTTTTACTGTAGCCCTGAAGATGCTGTACAAATACAGCGAAACGTCAGCGTAGAAGAGTTTTTGAATTATTGAACAACCCTCGCTAACCCTCAACTTCATTATTATACAAGTGGTCGAGAAAACTAACATATGTAAGTAAAGAACAGAGTGAAAAGTTTCAGCTCAATATCGCAAAGTATGATGTCTCTTTCCATTACTACAAAGCACTTTTGCGCCAGAACTCTCCGGTTTTTGAGAAAGTTAACATGTTATCCCTGCAGATCCTGTCGTTTTGTACCTGTATCTGGTAGGTACTGGGATCACTACGATACTAAATGGATTATGTTATTTTATTTCATTTTATTTTTATTACGTAATTTTTCGGATTGTCATCAGTCGATGGTTAAAAATATGCAGCGATATTTTCTTTATCGATTGTATGATATCACAGTTGTCAAGAAAGAAATTTAGATATACGCAAATAGATTGGTACGAACTTATCGTCTTCACTGCTCGCCTTCTTAATTTTTACGTATTGTACCAAGTTTTCGAAAAAATTTCACGGACCACTTCTAGGTACAATAGGACACGTGAGATTTGATATAGTTATCATCAATCGTGCTACGCGATCGTAAGTTTGTGATTGACATTTTATTCAGAACGTTGATTACTCGGCTGTCAGTATTTCTGATACTATCTGGGTCAGGGTACGGACACTGCCTTAGATTCCTTGAATGATTTCTTCGAATCACGACCACAATGTGCCAAGCTAACTAATCTATAGTATAAGTATTATCACCTTATTATAAACTTGAGTATTTTTATTAAATTTCGAGAAGAAAAAAGAACTTAAACAATATAACTTATGTATATTATATATACATTAATTTGCTACGTTCTTACAGTGTACGTAATATGTACATAAATGGGATTATCTTGAATTGTGTTAAGAAAACATTCATCCATTTGAAACTGTAGAATTCCCAAATATATTACTATTGAACTAGATTTCAAGTGTTTTGTTCTTGAGAGTAGGTCGGGTGAATGACATGAAAACACTTGAAATTTCGTCGTCTGCGGTCAAGAACTCATCACTGCTGTATTGAACTAGATGTAGTTATAACATGGAGCTTTGCAATATACAAGGTTTACAGGATGACACCAGTTTTTCGAATCGAAGAAACAGTGAAATGAAAATTAACCTCTGTTCGATTCTCTGGACCATAAAATGAGAGTAAATGTGATGTGTTCCAACAAACTGGTTAAATAAAATGTACCTATCGCAAATCATTCGTGATCTCAAAAAGATGTTATGTAATTTTTGTCTTTCTCGATCATTCATCGTCCGATATTGGTGGACCTATATTGAAGATCCTGTCTCTCAATGGGCGAGCAGTCTGCGTAATGAGGTAAGAGAATTTCTGGTCTCTTACCAATAAGAAAACATCTTCCTGCCTTGTCATTCACTGTAAGGATTTCGAAACGAGAACCACTGGTTACGAAGTCTCAACGTTTTGAACGACCTAGAAACGTATTTGAATGATTCTTTCTTGATTCATTCGCCTGCAACGAAGTTTGGAAGTGTTAAGTAATCAATCACAAAGCAAATAGGTACCTGGACCCACGCTCTGGTAAACAGCAAGATCAGACATCATTGTCCTCTCCAGCAGTAACGAGATAAGTGCTTCTTGGTTGTGTTAATTCGTGCAACATTTGCTGGCTGCACATATCTCAATGGATGAATTTATTTACCCACCATCTCGTCATTTACCAGTCGGAAGAGAGAGATCGGCTGCTATTCATCCGGTGGCAATAAAACTAAATTTGAAATTTTGAATTTTGAAAATGAATTTTCCGGTATTCTGAAATTTTTATAGGAGTCGGACGACAAACATACCCCGTCGAATTTCACTCCTTACAGTTGGGGTAGGGAAGGGAAAGATGAAACTCAGTACAAAGTTAATTAGGTATCTACGGGTAGATAGGTACCTGACAATTTAACGTAGATTACCTACCTATGTATCCTGAGTTTTGACGTATATCCAGCCGAGTTATTCAACTCAAAATTTATATCTAGTCCCGTTAATTCACTTCTTCCCGCATTTTAACGAGGTTAAACCCTTGTTTTTACGTAGATGCTGCTACGCCATGGAATTTTTTGTCAGTTCCTTCCCACCGCGAGTTCTTCTCGGACCGTCCTAGATGGCGAGCCTTCCTGTTTACAAGCTCTCTGATGTGACGCAGACAGCCTCAGTTTATCGACAGTAATTATAAAAACGGAATTCATTATAGTTCCGACATGTTCCGAAGCAAGATGAATAAATAATTGAAAAGGCGGAGACTCCCATAAATTAGCAAGGTGGTACCTACCTGTGAGCCTCTCGCTTCAAGCATGAGAGTTTTGTTTTGTCGTGGTTTAATCGTAGGTAGATCAGGATTTTGTTATTTTTGTACAACAGTGTTAAGTAGCTTTATCAAATGTTCAAAGAAAATTGAGCTATTGCAACTGATATAAAATATAGAATCTTTCCAAAACATTATTAAATCCGTGTAGGTGCATTCCAAATCGAAACCTGGATTTCGATACTTTTTGCCTCCTATGTAGAGTGGTGCCCATAACATGAATCTATAGAAAAACAATATGAACTTCAGAAATAAGGTCTTTTAGTTTTCAAATCACTTTAATATGTGATGAGTGTGCATATAATATCATTTAATAATGATTAACAGGACGTTTCCATTTGTTTTCGTCACGTCACGAGCGTCACATCACGGTGGGGTTTTCTATTGATTTTCACGTACAACCAATGCGTTACTAGGGAAGTGTAACTCCCTTAGTTTTCATAGCAGGAAAATCGTTAGCCACTTTTTGGAATGCTCTCATTTTATCACAGCATCTCATAATCCCTAAGCCTCTGTAGTGTCATGGAAAGCTGATTTATTACGCTCAGTTATAAACTAATATTGCTAAGTAACCATAATGAACTAATAATGTGTAAAATTAATCATTATATAATCTGACTGTAGAACCGTAGGTCTATTTTTTTTAAACAGGCACAATAAGTAGGTAACTACCTAGTACCACAGGTAGTATTTGTGTCACAATTTCAGTGTTTTTCACGTACGACCCAGCCGTTGCTATTGGAATGGAACCTCCGCAGTTTTCATCGCACAGAAATCGTTCGCCACTCGTTGGAAAGCGCTTGATTTATGTGATAAATGTTCACATCTCAAGCTACCAATTTCCCCCTCCTTACGTACATGGCTACATTCCTAAACTAAGTTGATTGGACTATAAACAATTTTAATAAGCCGGTTACAATATTCTTAACGTAAAGCAATAGCATCATTTACTCCACTCCATAGGAAACATTTTCATCCTCTTGACAACAGTCGACTGTTAACAACAACTCATTGTAGTGGCTTCTCTCCACAGTTATTTACAACATTTCTATAAGTAAACCGTTGTTTTGTTGGAATTAGTCGGGATGCGGCCAAGGGATTTGTTTAAAGTTAAAGGATTTGTTAAAGGATTCTCGAGGACAACCGTTATGAAATCCCCAATCAAAGACATATCCATGTAACATGGTATCTGCTTGTAAAGCAGATAGTGGAACTCGTTTACGAGTTTTTTTAAACTACTTCCTTACCCCCAATTTTCTAAGGATCAATAACAAAACTACTTAGGTGAAAGTTTCTATTGATTTTAACGTACAACCAATGCGTTACTAGAGAAATGTAACTCCCTTAGTTTTCATAGCAGGAAAATCGTTCGCCACTTTTTGGAATGCTCTAATTTTATCATAACATCTCATGATCCCTAAGCCATTGTTGGGTCAAGGAAAGCTGATTTATTACGCTAAGTTATAAACTAATATCAATAAGTAACCATAACGAACTAATAATGCGAAAAGAAGGCACTATATGGTAGGTACTTTTTTTTTTTTTTTTTAAATAGGAAACTCTTACTATTATTGCAGACTAGCTGGTTCACCCGTGCGTTGCACAGGTTGACTTGAATATACGCCCTATCAGATCCCCAGTTTGTTCAGTGATGTCAAAGATACCCTCTTTCCGAACACCCCCTCCCCCAAAAACACCCCTATTGGTCGGAATTAAACATTTCTAAGTAGGCATTGGTTTTTTAGTGTTGTTTATTCAGTGATGACCAAGATACCTCATTTCACCCCCCCCCCCCCCCCCCACCATCCTCTAAGAAAACTCCCCCTTTGGTTCAGATTTTAAAAATTCAAGTAGTCTGTAATTTTATTCAGTGATATCCATGATACCCCATCTACCCCGCCCTCCTCCGGTCGGTGAAAAAACACTTTTTTTGTAGTTTTTAGGCCAAAGACAAGTTAAGGAGGTTTCCAAACCATCATGTGTGGGTATAGGCGTGTTTAGCGTTAAATTTCCTACAAGAATTGCACCTTTTAATTGAACATAAATTATCCTGGATTTTTAGATATTTTAAAAAATGCAGGTGCCATAGCTCAAAAATTAGACGACTACATGAAAAACGGGCTTCGGATTCAGCACCCTCGCAAATCCCCAGGACCAGTACCAGATTTGCGGGGGGAGGACTTTAATTGGGGGGGGGGTTTATGTGACTCCGAATTTGAATTGCTCTGGGAACATTAAATTCTAATACAAGTTTTGTCCACCATCCCAGTGTAATCGAAGTATTGTCTGAAGTGCTTCTGTCTAATCCGTTCCACCAAGTTTCTAAAAGACATTAGGGGGAAGCGCCTGTGTTTAAGTACTTACAGAAAATACACACCTCAAAAGAATTAAGGGATCTCTTTTTCTTGTAGCGTCATAGATCCCAGATCCATCGGACAAAGTCCACATTATATCTCATGATTAGGTACCTAATAGAGATGGGATGCACCCAGTTTTTTTTTTTTTTTTTTTTTTTTTTTTTCTATCTCAAACACTGAGAAAGACCGGCTAAGTTAAGCTCCGACTTGAACCAAAACAGAATGAAATCTAAGCATTTTTCTCAAGAGAAGTAATCTCCTCCCCCCGAATTTTACCCCCACAGTTTTTGAGATATCGAAGTGAAACTTGGAGAGGAGTGTTTATGAGGTGCCTGATACTCATTTTTACGCAAATAAAAACCAGAAAAAAAGTCCAAAAGTGTTTTGGACTACCCAACGGGAAGGGGGTTTTTTGGGTACTTAGGGAACAATTTTTCCACATTTTTTACCGAGTGACGCCTCATTTCAAACTCTTTTTAGTGCTGAACACGATGGTGACGCCAGAATTGTTATATCATATTCCTTTCACGGATTAGAGCAGATAACTATCATTCTGTTTTGGCTCAAGTTGGATCTTTATGTCGCTGGTTTTTCTCCGAGTTTGAGAAAAAACGAATAGAATATGGTGCATCCCATCTCCTTTAGGTACTTAATCATGAGATATAATGTGAATTTTGTCCGATTAATCTGGGGTCTTTGGCGTCTACAAGGAAAAGTGATCCCTTAATTCTTCTGAGGTGTGTAGTTCATTAATTTAATGACATATGTATGTCGAAACGTCATACATAAGTAATCGAGAATCAGATATGACAAGGTACACCTAAACTAACTTCTTATAGATCATCTTAATTAAAAGCAAACATTAGAACAATAATCTAATCAGAACATTCGTTTTTGCGTAACATTGACAAATATAGATCTATTGTAGTGTTTAGCGTGGCATTTGTGTGCTTAGCATAGATTTAGTTACCTAATCTCTCTCACGTGATGGATAATTCAAATATTCAAGTATCGGTATAAAAAGGGTGATCAGATGAAGAATGATCAGGTAGTTTGTGGACTCACCTGACTCGCAAGGTAAGTAACTCATTTGGCGATTGTCCGTTTTGCTGGGAGTCTTAAAGTTTAATAGTCGTCAGTGTTTGAGCTTGATTCAAAATATAAACTTTTACTTGGGACGGAAGCATAATTTTCACCTTCGGAAGATTAAAAAAAGATATATCAAAATGAAAATCTCAAATTCATCTTACTCAAAAGCAGTTTACCAACTATGAAAAAAAAAAAAAAAAAGTATGCTAATGAAAAACGTACATAAACGTAATATAAATTTTGTATTCTTAAAAAAATCGATTAAAACTGCAAAAAAAATCTTGAAATCCAAAGTTCTTTTTTGAAAAGCAAGTTATTATAAACTAATTTTTTTTTTTTCTTTTTCTTTAATGAAATTGATAGTTAACCACATCTTTGCACTCAATATGCTCAAATTTCAAGACAACGTTATATAAGTATAATCCGATAATTTAAAAAAATTTACTCATATTATAATCTTCTTGCATGGCTGGAACGTTCTTCCATACCTTTATTCTACTATACTTAGGAAGGACAGGATTTCACCACATATTCGGTAGGAGGATTTGCCAAAAACTTTGTCGAAGCGTAGAGGTAACCGGTGAAATCCTCTTTTGACTGAACTCTTTGTCGGTTATATTCGTGATTATCTACTGAATCTCGTTCGTTTACTGTATTTTAAATGGCGGCAGATTTACAGATATTTCATTAACTAATGAAGCACATTCCTATGAACGTACGAGTACATTGCATTACACATACATTACTGTGAATGGTGAGAAGATCAATATTTGACGAATCCACTATCAATTCATGACAAACATTTGGGATCGTTTATATAACTAATTGTCAGTTGGTGTGGGTATCTCCATCATAGTTTGAATAGCTTGTTTAAAAAAGCTTTGAACATTCATAAAATTAACAAGAGCTCTAGGTTATTATTTCTGTCCTAAGATCAACAGGCTATAGACTAAAAAAGTGGTCTGAAGATCAAGAGAAAAAATCAATACGCTGTACAGTGGCCGATTTTCCAGAACTTGGTTGAAAAAATTCAGGTTTCTAGGATATTCTCAAGAGATTTGATTCCTCAAATGTTGGTGAGAATCTCAGAGGTTTTCAAGCCAAACAACAGTTTTTGCACACTTTTCCGCAAACCCCCATTTTGTCGTGTAACGTATCCAACAGAAAGCCAGATTTTAAGGTAGGTAGGTAGGTACCAAAAATGTTCCAAATTTCACCAAATACCACTCAACCGCTTCAAAAAATTTACTAGTCCTTTATGATTATGTCAGAAAGACGGCGTGAGAATTCCATGCCGATTGAGTGAAATTCGGGGAACTAGGGAGTATTATTGGTGCCCTTGAAAACGGGATTTCTTCATATGCACTTAAACCGGTGGTGCTTTTGAAAAATAGAGAGATCATCACGAATATTTAGAAAAATAAATCTCCCTGGAACATTGAGGAACCTACTTCATCATGTTGTTGTGAAGTTGTAGACACAGTAGAAATCATTAATAACGTCTGTCCCAAAAGCGTAACCGCGCCATTGCCCACGCCTCCGCTCCCTACAAAAATTGGATGTCACAGCCGGTAGTCATTTTAACGGATAGATCAAAATTTTTAAGGAGTAGGCTGAAATTTGATTGGAAACTCTTTTGTCAGTACTCTTGTATGATGTACTTTGCTCTGACGGTTGTCTGAATGGATTTGAAGGTAGAAACTGAACGTTCAAGAAGTATGTTTGGAAGCACGTATATTTTTATTGTTTTCACATAATGGATGTACCTTCATGAACATTTTAAGTACCTACATGGAAATTCACTAGGACATATTTTAGGTAAGGAGGAACTTCATTAGAAAGTAGGTTCATAATAACACAAAAGATTATGTGCCTAACTTGAGAATTTTCGTGAAACGTTTCGTCGGCCTAGCATGCCTACAAAATAGGAGGGAACATAAGGACACTTTATGTTCGCTGATGTTTACAGTCTCTTAGGGAATCTTCAGGCAAACTATGGGAAGTTGACGTAAGCACAGTGGGCTGGAATACTCCCTTAGTAGAAACATTGAATCAAATGATCCCCCTCCATGTGTAAAGCATCTTATTTATCTTCTGTTTTAAGAACTAGCTATTTGACTAATTTGCTACTGAACGATTCGTTAAGCCTATTGCACAATTTTTGCAACTGGCATCATTAAAAATCACCAACTGCTGAAAATAGATAATGAACATCTTCGGGAACATTGAGACTGAAACAAATTGTTGGCTTGTATCCATAATAAAAAGTTATGAACTATTCATAAATATAATTGTGAATCAGATCATTAGACCATGTTTCATTATTAACATTCCTTTTTCATTTAATTAATGTATTCATGTATTTCATTTTTATTTGTTCAACAGAATCAGAAGCCATGTTTTTGCATTTGAAAGGCCTCATTTGTTTCTTTGCTGCCGCTGCAGCGGTGGATGTCAACAACATTCAACAACTGGAAGCAGCCAAGAAAAGCAACGACAAAACCATCGTTTTGAAAAACATCCAGGTTCCCGCTGGACAATCATTGGACTTGATGAACAACCTTAAGCCTGGTACCACGATAATATTCGCTGGAAGACAGTTACGTCAACAACCAGGACGACTGCTTGGCCCTGCAGGCTAACACAGACGATATCACTTTCGAAAATAACGTTTGTGAAGGTGGCCACGGCATTGGAATCATTGGAGGGTACGGTGAAGGGCCCGTGAGAAACATCTTCGTCAGGAATTGTCAAGTGATCAAAAACAACGTTGGGGTCAGGGTTAAGACCATGCGTGGAAGCAAAGGCATTGTAGACAACGTCCACTTTGAAAACGTTGAGCTAAAAGATATCAGCTTTGCGGGCATTTGGCTCATGGGCAACTATCATGGGGGCGGTCCAGTCGGTGAGCCCACTTTGGGTTGCCCCATCAAGAACTTGTTCATCAAGAACGTGCATGGAAACGTTCTGAAAAACGCGACGAACATCAGAATTGAAATCGCTGATGACCCTGGCAATACAGGTTGGATGTGGGATTCTAAAGTCGTTGGGGGTACGAACAAGTTCAACTGCAAAGGAGTTCCGAAAAACATGAAATTCCAATGCGGTTAATCACTATGAACTTTTTGGAGTAGATGTACGTACAATACGAGTATATTCGAATCATTATAATATACCTACCCATGAAAATACGAATGAATTGTTTTTCATCATGACCCTTTCGTCATTTGAAAACTTAAATTGAATAGATATCCAACCACGAACCTCTGATTTAAGTTAGACTGAAACCAAAACGTGTTTGAGGAGTTCAAGGAGTTTTTCTATTATTATTAAACTATAACGAACCCGGAACTAATAAGTGAGTAGCACATGGAACGATGTATTTCTGTATTCATAAAGTTAGAAATTATTGCGATCATGATAACACTCCCCCCCTTGCAACAACTGAGACCTCATTTTTTTCCCCGAATTCCAGCTAAAATGTATCTACTAAATTGAAATGAAACCGCAATGTTGACCAAACTGTTCAAGCGCTTATTGAGGTAGTGTTGTGAGATTAGACAATCATCAGAATTTGTTACGTGCGTAAAAGCTCTTAGGTATCCGTTGTCAAGTGGGTGGACTTCAGAAGTCTCATAGTCCCATTCCAGCCTGTTCCATTGTTTCCATTTTCCATTGTTCAATTTATCCTGTTTTGTCCCTTATCCCTTATAGATAATTTCAAATTAGTCTAGGAAGCGGGGGGAGGGAGGGACTCGCCCCTTTTCAATTTTGGTAATTCGCTTATTTTAAGAGATAATTCAGAGTTTTTGGATCAAATCGTTTTGTTTTTTTATGCTCTACAACTTTGCTAGGTATAATAATTTCTGTAGAATGTACGGTTTAGGAATTATTAGAGAAGAACTTTAAAATGGGCAAATTAAGCCATCTTTATGAGGCCGCCATTTTGTATTCCATCAATTTTGGGATGGCAGACAAAGATTTTCTCACTCAGAACGGACTAAATTTTCAACATCTAATTTAAAACGTTCTCCTTAGATTACTAGGTACCTATTTTCGGCCCTGGCTCCAGGACTATTTAGCACATTCAGCTGATTCCATTATTTCAATCGTCTCTTTTATGTCCCAGAGAGGCTCTCCATCTAAATCAACCCACAAACCAAACAAGGTATAGGTACCTATTTATTATGACAGACAGGTGGTTGGCAGGACCACTTTCTTGGTTACCTAACACTTAAATATGCATCCTTGTACTCAAAAGAACGCTTGCATACGAGTCTGCAACACATTGGGACATTTTATGTCTTTAGTTGAAGACATGTATGTGTTGCAGACTCGTATGCAAGCTCCAAGTTGATCCGGACCCTGGGCATCGTTACGTAAATGTGATGAAGAGACTAGGTACATACGAAAATACAGCTTCTTGAGTGTAAAGCATAGAAATTACTTATTAAAATGATTTAACCATCGCTTCCAAAATCAAACCGTTCTCGCAATATTTGGATCACCTGCTATGAATCAAATCATCGAAACACCAGCTCAATGAAATCATCAGAAATTAACAAGCGGTGGCAATCATGTTCACAATATCAATTATTGAGAATGATCACCTGAGTGTACACAATTATTCAAATAACCTTGCTCATAACTCAGCTTGTTGGCCACGCACTTCGCAGTAGTTAACAT
Organism: Adelphocoris suturalis; assembly: GCA_030762985.1. Taxonomy (NCBI): domain Eukaryota; kingdom Metazoa; phylum Arthropoda; class Insecta; order Hemiptera; family Miridae; genus Adelphocoris; species Adelphocoris suturalis. The sequence goes on from CM061043.1 coordinate 29,260,709, forward strand.
AATATGGTTGGATAAATCGAGAGCTTTCGAACGAATGGTCAACGAATTTTGTGGGATGAAAAACGACGAAGTACCATTTCCCTAGCAACGACTCGGTTGTAAGCGGAAATCATCTAAATATTTTCGTGAGTTATTTTCCGTGACGTTTTTTTAGTTTATGTGCCATAGCAAAGACATAAAATGTCAAAATTTAGATACCTACCTGGCCATCCTAGGGACATGAAACTTGACAAAATTTCATAACCAACCCTTTCAGTAAAACATATACTAGTTGAGAACGAGTAGATCTCAAAATATGTTTCAAATTGCGAGAAAAAAAATTAGCCTGACTTTGGGGGAATAACTCAAGACCTTCAATTCAGGAGTTCAGTGCTTTACCGTATGTCCAATGAAGACCCTAATAACCTAAAGAACAACTCCTACATATACATCCATCTAAAATCTATTGGGAACATACAGTTCCTCTTCCTCATATATTATACATAAAAACGGTACCTTACAAGTTGACTCAAGTCGTTCGTTCTACAAAAAGTTCTACTGCGGTAGATCGCGTTTTTCGGAGACGCTCCTTTGGATTCATACACGCCATCACCGTGTCATGAAGGAAGAAGACACAACTGGCTCCGCTCAAACACGAAGTAGAAAGAAGGCGAAGAATGTGAGGTTATACCGAGTTTTGCCATTCTCACGTTAACGTCACGGAGAGTTCCATATCCTTGAAAGACTAACGGATAAACTTACCTAACTAGTTTGAATAATCTATGTTTTCCTTTTTCTGTAAGTCATGCATTTTCTAGGAGCTCATTTTTCTTGTTTGTTCTTCTTATCTGCATCACAAACACGAATCAACTTAGTTTTGTGCGTGAACCCCATCATGGACTTTTGAAGAGTATCGATCATTGGGCAAAATGAGTATTGACGTTCACCCGTTGTCCAACAATCCGACTGGAGCATGGAAAGAACTTTCCTTAGCGCAAAAAGTAATAAAAATCAATGTAAGCGCTGTCACACAAAGCCCTCCTCCGAACAAGGTAAGGGAATATCATGCATATAAGTGAAAACCTATAATTGCCAGTTTGCATCGCATTGCGACATGTAGGTAGGTAAGTAGTACTACCATGTCCAAATAGTTGAATGGTTGGACTGAAGTGCAACTGGATTTTATGCTGGACACTGCAATTGAAGAAGCTGAAATTGAAATTAAGAACCTTCTGTTGGTGTATGGCCAGTGCCGGTTTTCCCTTTCATCCAGGAACCGGAAGACAATTTGCTCATCATGTTTTATTTGAATATGTTTTTTGTGCACTACTATGAAAACTGCTGTTTTTAACGGTGTGCGCCCAGAGACCAATCAGGGCTTTGGTTTATAACCTTGGCAGTAAAATCGATTAATGAATACCAAGGTTCTAGACCGTTCCGTAGTATAGTGTAACATCCCCAGCCCCCTCTCGCTTTGGGTGTATTTAGTCCTGTCCCCCGATTTTCAAAACAAGATTTCTCCACTTCAAACCATATCGTTAATTTCTCCTGACGACAGAGATCGGAGAAGACATTCCGTAGGTGCACCCTGAATTTTCTAGGGAAATTTTTTAAATAAATATTGTCAACATAATACTTTGGTTATAGTAATATAATACTGCTGTGCAACATTTTTATTATAGGCCTTTCATTGCTTTTCTACAGGCAAGAATTGTATGCATGAGTGACACTCATTCCCTTACACCACATATTCGTTTCAAAATTCCTGACGGTGACATCTTCATTCACGCTGGGGATTTCACGAGATGCGGTCTGGAAGACGAAGTTATGGAATTTAATAATTGGATAAGTACGTCTTGCATATTAGTTTAAAGTCTCGTTATTCATTTTGTAGTATATTAACCACATGCCCATCTTTTGTATTGACTAAACGTACCTACTTACTGAAGAAAAATCTCGGTATCGTCTGGTATTGGATTGGAAGACGCTGTACCACTACCCCTGCTCATTGCACGAAACTACAACTTCGCCTCAAGAACAATAGGTGTGTTCCAACCACCCCTCTGAGTTCATGAACTCAGACGGGTTCCATGAGTTCATGAAACTTTTAGGTTCAAGAACCCGTCGGTGGGAACACTGTAGTTCACATGTCAGTCAATGCACTATCTAGCGCTAGCGTCGTCTTTAGTAACGTGAACACCTTGTCATCGAAATCCTTTGAGCATTTTGAAGAAAAGGCCAAAAAGGTGAAAAAAAACAAACGGCATTTCCAACTTTTTTGAAATTTATTTGCTAATTGCCCCCAAAGACTATTTTCCTAGGTATGAAGGGTATGGGATATCATTCCTATCTAGAAGAAGAGTAACTGTTGAGATTTTCATCAAAATCCCTCGAGCCATTATTGAGAAAAGGCAACAAAAAAAGTGCTAAACACGATGTTTTTTCAAGTAAGGTAGGGTGAGCCAAGTGCGCCAAGAAAAACATTAAGTAGTTTGACTTTGCCTGCCAATTACCAACTAGGTACCCTTAAACAAATGTTTTCTATCTATGTGTAGACAGCTGATAAAAGAAAACTGACGGTGGTAATAATTATTCGATGGAGCAAATTGAAAAAGAGATGTGAAAAACGGTAATACAACTAGCATCAAGCAGGCTAATGACAAGGCATTTAGCGTGAAGGTTCGCAGTGAAATGAGATTTTTGGAAGGTTACGAAAGGTTTCCTTCAGTTCGAGTTCTCAACCCTATCCCCGAGCAGGTCTGAAAAGTTCATGAACTCACTGAACTCAGTTCATGAACCCGATGCGGTGGGAACACCGTAGCGAGTGTTGAGTTCCTGAACTGAAAACGGTTGGAACACGATTAACGTGCGCATATGGTTCGGTGCCGAACCAGTTCTGAAAAGTTCATGAACTCGCGGTGGTTGGAACACACCTAATACCTCTGTACACTGGTTGATGAATAGTTTCCCAACTTTTAGGCAAATTTTGTCATTCGAGTAGAGAAATTAATTGAGAATTAACTGTTGGATTATTCCTAGAGCAGTGAATCTGGTTTCAGAAATAAGAAAAGTGTTTAGGTAAAAGTTTAAATAGGACATTGAGGTAAATGGTAGGTTAATGTACTGATCGATGATTTTGATACTGAAGCCCTTGAAACTCTGCCTTCCAAATGATCTTAATATAATTTTTTGCTCTTAGGTAAACTGCCCCACAAACACAAAATCGTCATAGCGGGAAACCACGAGCTCAGCTTTGATCGCACGTTTACTCATCCGCTAAGTCCCAATTTCGTCAAGAACATCCCAACGTTGGGCAACCCTCAAAGTGATCTCGTTGATGCGGTGTCCAAAGTTAACATCAGAGACAGGCTGACGAACTGCATTTACCTGCAAGATGAAATGGCGGAGCTCTATGGTCTCAAGATTTACGGGACCCCGTGGTGAGTTGTAGAATAAATCAAGTTGTCAAGCAAATGTAGCATATTAGCACATAGTAGCATATTTGCAAAATGTAGGTCTTTCAATTATCGGTAAAATCCAACGACTACCCTGAAATTGTGGATTACTTAGGTGATAGTAAGAATAGAATATAATAAAGCTTTATTCGTGGCATAAAACAGGCAAGCCTGATTACAATATGGCTCACGTCAGACAATTGTACAATAACAAAGTTTTAACAATAATAATAAAAATAAAAAAGATCAAAATTAAAAAATAAATAAATATATAGGACTACGAACATTTGAGCCATTGGTCCAACAAGGTAGAGCAGCATAAAGATTTGAACTAACCAAAAGAGCTGTGAAAGATATCGATTTTGGGGTTTAAACTCTCAACTAAATTGTATGACAATACGGATCTATGACTCAACATTGCTGAATGAGCTGTAGTACGCCCAAATGGAAATGGAATAGGCTGATCTGTCTTGAATGAAAATCTAAGTCTAATAGAAAAACGCTGCAAAATATTTCACAAAGGTTTATTATTTTTTCAATTGAGTATGATCGTAGTCTTAGTTGGCTTGCGTACGTCATAAGGCCCGTCCAGACTCCTCGGCGTGTCCTATTTCGAGTTGCCACAACCTATACTTCTATAATTATATACGCATGTTTATATTTCTCGATTTGAGCTACTATCTATTCAAATATTTATTGCCTTAATAATATCATTGTCCAAGTACGTACGAATAGTCGAGAGGATATGTTATTAAATATGTGTAGGAAAAGCATTGGTATTAACACACAAATATGACCTAGAAAAAAACATATATTCATGCCTCGAAGGAACGCCGTACCCACCTCATGGTGCCGCAGTGTATTATATATGGGTATAACACGTAAACGTCCTAGCATGCCAGGCGTGCGTGCCTTGAAAAAGACACTTTTTAGCCCATTTTTGGTCCATAGCATCTATGCGAGTAAAGCGATCGGGATGGTTAAACGTTAGGACCAACTAGACCCCAAATGGAGTCTATGTGCGAAAGAACGGGTTTTTAAAGTAAATTCTTAGGCCTTTTATGGCCCGGACGGCGGACGGACATTTCAAATTTGGATTCTACGCACCTTGAAACGTAAAGTGACAAAGTTTGAGGGGGGGTTATACAAATTTTTTGCTACACGATCACATAGGCTTATTATTGGAAATAATAAACCAAAATTGGCTGATGGTTCAGGGCAATTTATAGCACCGGAGAAGACTTTGTATAAGAAAGATAAATCTAGCCATTTACGGCACACAGACAGAGGAAGTACATCGAATCTCTTACTTAGGTCTGAATAATTGGCTCTTAGGTTATATACATGTGATAAGCGGTAATCGAGATATTTTAGGAAACGCTTCTGAATAGTTTCAAGCGAATTAATGTACTTGGAGTGGGATGGTGGCCAGATCTCCGACCCAAACTCCAAATGCGGCCGAATAATAAGGTTGGGTATATAAGAATGGGTGCAGCAACAACCATACCATACCAACTGATTCGTTTTGCCATTCATGTAAATGGATAATTTCAATAATATTGAGCACCATCCATAATACACAGCCCTTAAACAGACATTATTCGTCATAGACTCTTACAATTTTTTCTGGAGGGCAGAAAAATTCTGCCCCTATTTGATCCTTTCCGTCAAATGAAACAGTTGAGTTACCTCTGTAGGAACTTCTCTTACCTACCCCAATTCTCATTTCCTACTTTTGTCACATCTTGTAGGTTGCTTGATTGTCAAATTTTTACATAGGCCATTCCTCACGTTTAAAATTTTTATAAAAATATTTCTAGAATCAACCAACTATGTTCTATGATTGTCGTCTTGCCTTCTTCTAGGCATTTTGTAATTATAAATAAGTGCTTCCCGTGAATTCATGCAATCAAGTCCCGATTTATTGTTACCAATATACATAGCCATTCTAGGCAACATAAATAACCATAGCGCTAATAATAATAATAATCCGACCAGGACATCTCCCCTTCTTCAAGCTCCGCTGATTAGCATTCTTCGGTTTCGGATGATTACTGCTCCGTCTCTCATGCGAACTTCATATCTTCGCGGCGCTTCTGCCACTTTTCTGACCACTGTCCCATAATTCTTCCTATCTTCCACCCACACATCTTCCCCCTCCTTCAACTCGACCAAGGTTTTTACTCCATGTCGCTTATTGAATTGTGTCCTTTGTTTTATTTTACGCTTCTCATCCTCTGTCCTGAACCATTCCAATGATGGCCATGGAGGACACAACTGGCTTGTTTCTATTGGAAGGGTACCTCTCAATTTCCGATTCATCAACATTTCTGCTGGAGACACTCCTTGCTCCAAAGGTGTTGTCCTGTACGCTAGTATACCTAGTTCTAAGTCGCCTTTTGAAACCAATCTTTTCGCGATTTTTACCACCGCTTCCGCGAACCCATTACTTTGAGGATACCTCGGGCTACTGGGGATGATCCGTATTCCCATCTGCTCTGCGAATCGCTGCATCTCAAAGCTGACAAAATTGGTGCCATTGTCACATCTTATGACCTCCGGAATACCAAACTTTGAGAATAGCGATTTGAGGTATTTTTTTATCGCTTCTGTCGTAAGATTTTTAAGTAAATGGACCGAGAGATCTGTATCGAGAGAAGTAATCTGCTACAACTATGTACCATTGGTTGGCATACTTGAAGCAGTCCATTCCTAACGTAGCCCAAGGTCTTATGGGTAGATCTGCCTTTATTAGTGGTTCCCTTCTTTGTGTTCTTTCTTCTATACAGGCCTGGCAGTGGGATACCTTTTCTGTTATGGCTTGCATGATTCCTGGCCACCACACACACTCTCTTGCTCTTCTCATAGATTCCTTCTCTCCTCCGTGTCCTTCATGAATCCGATTGAGGATGTCATCTTGGATAGCTTTGGGAATCACTACTCTTGACCGGAACATCAACATATCCTCTTTCAACCAAAGTTCATTCTTAAACTTCTCGAATCTCTTCAAGGTCCACTCCACCTTTCTTGGCCATCCCGCCGTCACGTATTCCTTTATTTTTGAAATATCTGAATCTTTCCGTTGAGCCTCTTTAATTGCCTCCAGTCTCACATCCGATACATTTGGCATTCCCACACAATTTACATACACCTCCACATCGTCCTGATCAAGAACATCCGCTCCGTCCTCTAGTTCCTTGGCATGTGTTACACGTGACAAAGCATCTGGTACATGGAAATCTTTTCCTGCCACATGCTCCATTTTGAATCTGAATGGAAGAAGTCTCATTCTGAAACGTTGAAGCCTAGGCGTGAGTTCATCTAGTGCTTTTTTCCCCAGAAACGTTAATAGAGGTCTGTGATCTGTCAGGATTTCAAATCGGTCACATCCAATCAAAAAGGAAAATCCTTCTGAAATACTGTTTTGTACAAAGACCCTGAAATTATTGTAATATCTGCTCCTGTATCGATTTTAAACCCTACGACATGTTTACCTACCTTAATTTCGAGGTCCCATTTTTCTTTTCCGGTTGTTGACGCGTTAATAGTCTGCAAATGATACTCTAAATCCAGGTCATCTTCAAGCTCTCTATCATTCTTGTCTGTTGCAATCTCTGCCACTTGTTTTCTTCCTACTTTACACACTCTAGCAAAATGTCCCACAGTTTGACATTTATAGCATTTGGACTTATTTGCTGGACTCGAACTTCCTTTATGGTAAAAGCCACATTGGTTACAAGAGCTCTCATTTTTCCTCGAAGTACCTCTCCTGATTTCCTTGAACGCCGCCACCGAGTGGACCGTGTTGTCCTCTCTAATTGACGCCTGTTGTTTTTGGATCTTCTCTGTATCTCTTACCCTTATTTCGACTTCTTTCAGTGTTATATGCTCCTTCACTTTCAGAGCCTCTGACAATCGAACATCCTGCATGCCCTTTATGATCTTATGCATAATCAATTCTTGGCAAGTAAATGTAAATCTTTCACAAAATTATCTACTGGTTCATTCACGGCCTGCATTCTTGCGAAAAATGTACTCCGTTCGAATACAGGATTGATTTTTCCTCTAAAATGTTCAGTAAACTTGTCTATCACGACATCATACTTGCTTCTTTCCGTTCCTTTCATTCCTTACCGGTCCAACAGATCATCTGCCTCTCCTCCTAGAGCATACAGAAGTATATTAACCTGGTACGCTTCTGGTCGTTCAATTAAATTGGACGCTAACCTGTACCTTTCCCATCTTCGCAGCCACTTAGTCCAGTCCGGATTTTACCAACTCAATCCTTCAGGTAAAGGCATTGCAGCATTGCAGCATGGAATGACGTTTCCTTCTCGTTCTCCATTGGATTTTCCACACCTGACACCATGTCTTGCCTTCTTCTAGGCATTTTATAATTATAAATAAGTGCTTCCCGTGAATTCATGCAATCAAGTCCCGATTTATTGTTACCAATATACATAGCCATTCTAGGCAACACAAATAACCATAGCGCTAATAATAATAATAATCCGACCAGGACAATGATTCTATCTGAAAGAAAGATGCAATTGTGACACCTAGACTATACATTCATGAAATCTGTCACAAACTTCTTTATCTTTAGAATTCCCCAAAAACTTCCTGGAACAAACGTCCAGATTTTCTCGAAGTTGAACCACCAGGAGATGTATGTACACTTTAGCTTTGTCCGGAGAAAAAGTCCCGAATCAAATTGGAATCCAACTAGAAAGAATGGAACTGAATAGGGGAGGGGATAGCGGCGTTCAGGGCTGTTAGTTACAACTCATTGTCCGAACGGTTTCAGCCTAGGCACTTCGTGGGAGGCGGGCGTCTTAAATCTGTAATCTGTGATAAGCATAAAAACGTCTAGTGCACATGTCACGAACTAAAATTTCTGGCAAAAATCTCTAACCACTTGAACTAGTTCTTAACGATCCTGGACTCCTTCTCCGGACAACGAACTTGAGGGTCCAGAACTCCTCAGAACTGGTTCTGAGTCTCTCCAAACAAACCCTTTGTCACTGGAAGCGTTTAACATGGCTTGCAATACAGACACTTGAATGGTATCACTTTAATTGTTTTAAACGATTTCGGAGGTTTTAATGATCACATCTTTTTAATATATTGTTTCTGTTAGGCAACCCGAATTCCACGGATGGGCCTTCAATGTTAGACGAGGAGCAGATTGTCTTAGGAAATGGGACAAAATTCCTGATAATGTAGACATACTGATATCACATACTCCTCCTGTGGGCCATGGTGATCTTTGTTGCTCTGGTGTCCGTGCTGGTTGTGTCGAGCTTCTCTCTGTGGTACAGAAAAGGGTCAAACCCAAGTACCACGTTTTTGGACATATCCATGAAGGTGAGTTCTATGTTTGTGGATTTAATTCGTCATTGTGGACTCAAGTTATTAAAAATTCATAAAAGAAGAAATGAATTGTGGAACGGGCTTGTTTATTTTTCAGGTTATGGCATAACCACCGACGGTTCAATCATTTACATCAACGCCTCCACCTGCAACATCAACTATAAACCTGTCAACCCACCAATCGTATTTGACGTCGTCCTCCCTGAAGGCCATACCATCGACAGATAAGTTTCCCCACCCTTAGTTACGTTTTAGTAACATTATGTTCAACAGTATTTTATTTTAAGTTGCCCATGATATTGTAATCTCATATCCAATATTAATTGGTATATCAAACGGTGCTGTGGAATGGACTGTTGTGATCAATAAAATTTTGTTACTAACATTTTACACTCTATAACTATTGTGCTGCTTTTAAATAAGCTGGATAACTGCAGATGAAATTATGGGGGCTTGCTGACTTTGTGTATAAGTTCTTGGTGCCACTTCATCGGAATCTACTAGTCTGTATTCCCAATCAATAATCCTAAATCTTCTTCACCCCCGTTCTGGTCCATTTACCCTTGCCAACCTTAATATCTCCCTCCCCCCTCCCGCCAACATTTCGATTGCGCCGCACGAATGTGGCGAAGGGAGAGATATCGAAATTAAGGAAACTTTGAAAAGGAATACAATGGAGGGAAGGGAGGAGGTTGTAGAGAGGTGCTATTATAAAGGGCACTATGATATCGACAAATAGACCCATATTCTTTTCAAGTGCAATCACCTTTTTATATTTTCCTTGTTATTGAAAGGTTTATTAAAGGTTAAATTTGTTCGTGGATAGGTTGTTGGCTTACCGAAATGTTGGTCTTCAGCAAACACAACTCAGTTTTTATTCTCAGCCAATGGCGAACTTACTGATGTCCATGATATCGATATAATTCAATGCACATTTAATCGGTTATCATTGAAAATTCTATATTCGATTATCCATGTTATCAATATAATCCAATCTGCGTTTAATAGATTTTCACAGAAAATGCTTTATTCGATTAATCTAACTTCCAAAAGTCTGGTCTAGAAGTTTGGTAGGTACTGTTGTTAAAATCCTATGAAAGAGGCCTTGTTGATGATGAACTAGTATTTCTGAATAATGTTCCAAACACAAGAAAGGATGGTAAAGTTGTATTTTTTTCATGTTTAATTAGAACTTTCTTGAATGAAGAAAAACCGGCGTTATTTTCGTAATGTTCAACTAATCTGTACTTCACTAAAAGATTGATGTGATCAGCTTTTTCTCTCCTGAAATGATGGGGAAACGAGTATTCGGATAACTTAGTCTATACATATATTTATTATGCATTTCGCTGCTCAAGTTTCGAGGGATCCGACATTCTAGCCAGACTGCGTGCTGAAATATATTATCCATGCTGCATAAATATGTAGTTTGTTGAAGATCGCAGGGAGAACATGAGTCTTCCTCCATCCACTTTCACACTAGCACAATTAATTTACCCCACAACCAATCCTGAACGTTGGCTCCCATTACTATTGGATAATAACCGATTTTATCTATAAATCGTATATGAAAACCGCTGGAATCAAAAGTTGGTTGTTACAGTTATATGAACACATATGTACATACACATAAGAACGTAAAGTTGACCATACAACAAACTCTTCTTTAGGTCGTTAGGGACAAATATGCGAAAAATTCAGCTTGGTCTATTGTCGCTCAATACAGGAGATTGTTCATTTTAACATCCTATCACTGTCTACTGAACTAACTTTATAGTGTTCAATACATTGTAGTTTTATAATAGTCAAAGGGAGGACATGAGTCTTCCTTCTCCACTTTTATACTTGCACAATTAATGTAATCTCATTGGCGAGTTCTGAATGTAAGCCCCCACAACTGTTAGATATAACGCCCACGATTTCTTAATAAAAACCGCTTGACCGGTTCGTCTCTGTTCTGTATGCAAGGAGTATGGAAGACAAATTAAGTCGACCTATCATAACTATATAATAGCTAGTATAACTACCTACCAATATTGACACTCCTATGTGATGATGATGAATATAGTTCCATTAGATGAATTCATGTCACTTTAATAAAACTTGGAATTTTCCTTATGAGGAGTAGCTAAACATCCCCTTAGAAAATCCTCGCCTGTACGAGAGTAAATCCGATGTTTAGTGCAAATATATTCCTATAATTAAGTTATAAGCAGTGTTGGGTGCATAAAAACAGGTTGTTTAAAATAACTAGTCATTATTAATTATTTGAAGTCATTGAATAATCAAAGATCTCAAATTATTTAGCTTTTGAAAAGACTAACAGATAATAGTTATTCTTTAATCAGAGAACCTAACTACATTACTAGCAAATTGTTTGTCGTTCGAAGATGATAAATTACAGATAAATATTCTTTTTTCAACTATTTTTAAATAATGAATGGCATGGGGAGTTATCGATATCTCCCCAAATGGCCAAAACCCCATCAATACCCTCCCGTTTGAAGACTGTCCTAATCGCTCCGGGCATCAAAATCGCCCTGTAAGAATCCGCTCTTATCAATATCGTGTATCGATACCGTCCCACCGGAAGCATAGGGCAACAGTAATGAACAGTATGAGGGAAAAATCTGTATAGGATATAATAATTTCTGGCACATTTCTCTGGACCGATTTGATTGGTTGTTTTTCGTCAATAGACGAGTGTCACCCCTATAATATTAAATGTCATAGTTTGAGCTTAGGAAGTGCCGTCGTGCAGAAGACCAAATTTCGCGCTGACACGAGTCATGTATTAGTAAGTGCCCATTTGGCCATTAGCCTCTTGTGAAATTAGGCTGTCCACTCATTTACTTTCGCGTTTTGTCCGCGAGAATGGTGTGTGCAGCTTCGCATAAATGCCAATTTGGAAAAGGAGGAGAGCTTCCACCAACACGTATATGTTGGGTTGTGGTGACGTCAGCGAGTTCTTGAAGTGTGCGTGAAAACTTTCACAAGCATTTGTCGTCCTGTCGGTTGCACACCTTCAAGTACCTATGCTATACAGGCAAATTTTTTTTGTTCGGCACACCTCCACCGCTCGACACTTTCCGCCAGAGGCTTGTGAAACACAAACCTAAAATCGTTCAACATATACAATCCCCGGTTTTTCTTTAGATCCACCTCCTACAAACACAGCTTGGGCCATCGCAAACAACTAACTAACTGAACGGCACTCGTCATTACGGCTAGTTCACTATCTACTCAAACAAAATCTAATGGGACGATATTGACAACACTTGCGCTCGACGAGTGACCTCTAGCCAGACGATACTGATACACGACATTGATAAGAACGGATTTTTACTGGACGATTCCGATACACTCATACACTCAAAAGCACCCTTCACCCGCTCAGGACGGTATAAATAGTCGCCAGAATGGCATATTATACGAGGGTTGATCGAATTCAAATAGACTTTTTGTTCGGCCTCAATCGAGAATTCGGGCGTAGGGTGTTTTTGTGGGGACTGCAGTGCTCCTCTGCACTCTTGGGCATGCTTCCCCTTGGGTTTAGAGCCAAGGGTACAAAACCAGTTTAAAAAGGGCTCATAGTTTGTGATAAGAGCTAAGCTCTGCTTAAAGTTGGACGGTCGTTTAGAGCCGTTTAAACTCAGTTTTATTGGTTTTTAGTGGAAAATTTGTCTAGTGAGTTAAATGATTGTGGAAAGGTAGTACGGACCGGAAGATTTCTGATGATGTATGTATTTTAGAATCGCTGGAGGTGTTTTCAAGGCAGTCACGTATCTTCCAGGAAGGCCCAAATCATTTTGAAAATGGATTTAGGAGGAACTGTTAGATTCTACAACTATTAGTTCCCATTTCTTTGACTTTGCTGCCTCGTTCTCAGCATCCGTATTTTCATTTTTTATTGTACCGGAATGATTTCAACGAAGCGCAATTAAATACTTTCATCAGAGTTACTGAAGTTTGTGACTCCCTTTTCCTGCAGTATCAACAAACAGGTAAACCGATAACATAAAATATAATGAATAATTCAGTTGTTTGAGAAAAAAAACGTCCGTTGCAGGAAACAATCAAAGAATAAAAAAAAATGCTATTATCTCCATGCAGGCCACTAGGCATGGAGGAAGGAAGGAGGTAGAGCAAGACAAAGACAAGATACGGTATCACTCCTTAGTGGGTGACGTCACTGATAGTGGTTCACTGACATTTGCCTACGGACTGCGCCAATATGTAGTGGGCTATGCTGGATGAAGTCAACAGCCTAGACCAAAACTTCAGGGTTGGGAATAGGGTTTTCTCAACAGACCAACTACAAGTTTCACTGGTGAGATCGATATTCTACCTTCTGCCGTTGGAATACGAATGCACCATGTCGCGCTACAATTTTCCCGTCAGTAGACATTCCCCTCCTCCGTCCATATTTTATTGACCCATTTAAATTGTCCAAAATCATCATTATTTGAAAGGGAGTCCGGCAAATGTCAGTGAACCACTATCAGTGACGTCACCCATACCTTATCAACGAGTGATACCTTATCTTGTCTTTGTCTTCTTCTTGTTCTACCTCCTTCCTTCCTCCATTCCTAATGGCCTGCATGGAGGTAACAATGCTGATCGCTGAACTAATCTGAACACTGGTCAATATGAATAACACTGATCAAAACATCAAAAACCAACACAGTCACTTCCCCTTTCATAAGGTTATGAAGAAACAATGTCCGAAATCAGCGGTTTATAACATGGAACTATAAATATCTTTGAGGTTCCATTAGTTTATGCTGCCTTTTTGTCTTCTTTTTCTTTTATTTGTTTGACGTTTAAACTCCAGTTTCCTAAACCAAAGTGATAAGGGCTTTGTACACACGCCTAACGCTATCATTAGTTTAAACTAAGTTTCAGAAGAAAATGACGTTTGGCCATGTTTAAGCTTAAACCTTGACTTAACCTCTGGCTCTTAGTTTGTCGTAAACACGATGAGTTAGAGAGGTTCACACCTGTTGTTCAGCGTATAATTTTATTATGAAATTTCTCACTATTGAAAACTTTCGGAGAGCTGAAATTAGGCGTAGGTTATTGGCACAGTTTGGGAAGTTACTTGGTTCCAATCAAGTGAAATTTTGTTGTACAGACGGAGGAAGAGAAGTTGTCGAAAATTGGACGTGTTTTCTCTCAGTTTCAATTTCGTGAGCCATTGGTTGCAAATTTCCTCTAAACTTTTTTGCTGAAGGAATGAAAACTAATTTTCCATTTGCCAGGGGAAATGTGTAGAGTTGTTGGGTGACTATAATATAGAAAAGAGAGATTATTTGGTTTTGCGTATTGTTCTTATAGTCAAATTAAAAAAGTCGCTTTGAAATTGATTCACCCTCGTATTTACCTATTCCTTTTTCAACATTTGAATTATTAACAATAATTTTTTAATTATTTGTTGCTTCGTATGATGAATGAATTATTTGAAAATAGGTAGTCATCCGATAACAAGTTTTTCTCTACACTTATTAGGAGCCTCTCTACAATGAAGTGATCCGTTCATATTATCGCTAAATGAGACATCAAAATAAATTGTAATATTTGTGTAGTTGTATATTGGACTCTCTCCATTTGTAGGTATTGTATCTACACCCGTACAATTCAAGGCACACTAATTTTTCAAGTTTATTTATTCATGTATTGCTTGAAAAGCCTCCAAATCATAACTTTTTTAATTAGTTTATTCTGTGATGTTCCGAGTTGTAAATTAGTCCTACAACGTATAGATTACATTTTCGTTGGTATAATAGCTTTGTTAAATTTAATCTTAGATTAATAGACGTGTAAGGTTCTACTGAATAGATCACTAAAATTAATACCTGGCAAATTCAGAATATTGTATAATTTATTTTCAAAGTTAACTATTTATTCCTCAAAAAATATTTTTTTCCATTATATGCTGTCAGGATCACGCGGAATTTGAGAAGTTCAAGTTTTGGAAGATAATGATCTCTGGATCTGTGGTAAATGAATTCGGTTTTCTGGATTTCTTACATAGTATGTAAGCTCTTCAGGCTAGGATGTGCGCATGGCCTTTGAAAGGTGCAATATGATGGATGTCCAATGACCCAGGGAGAAAGTGCTACCAGCTCTCAAATAATTTTCTTCTTTCGTATTTATTTTCAAGCTCTGTTTTACCTAAACTTAATTGTTTCTGTGTTCACTGCAGAGTTAAATTTACTTTGTCGGTTGAAGGAAAAACGACCCATGACTCGCATGAAGGGCTCCACACCCCCCACCCCCCTTCAAGGAGGCAACTTATAATCCAACAGCTAAAATTATAAACATCGAACATGCTTTAGCTTCAAATCTCGTGCAGCTGACACGGCGTCGCCTCTGTATTGTGTAATGGGGCTCGGAACTTACAAGGTGTGCCGCTAGGAGCATTAGGTAGCGATGTACTGAAGAAATATGGTGGTTGACGTGACATTCCCCTTTTTGAAACCATGCTTCAACCCTTTTCACTCTACAATTTGTTCCCGCACCATCCATCTCATTGATACTGGTCAAAAATGAAAATTATTTTAATAATAAATAAATGATTATAATGAAGAAACACCCACAAACAGGATACAAAGGTTCATTATTAAAAATAATAAACCACAACGCCAAAAAAAGAAGAGCAAATCGGTGAAGGTCCTTGTTTACGTGCTGCTCTCTACCTCGAGCCTCTCATGTTCGGAGCCCCATTGTTTTCTAGGGCACCTCTTTATTTTTTGGGTGTCAGTGGCTTCATTAAACTTTCAGCAGTAGATGAGCAAGTTGTCTCCATGCATCAAATTGTTGTCTAGGTTTTCCCATGTGATTCCATATTAATTTCAGCATCAAGTAGGTTAGAAAATAGATTTTCTGCTTCTTTAACGCTTTTTTTCTCTCTCTCTATTTCCTGTCGGTTCATGGCAAAAACATGTTCAATGCTAAAAATACCTAGGTACAGATGGGCCAATATTTCTGTGCGTGTGGACGTTTCGCTATTAGCCGCACTAAAAACATAGCCTGTTGTTCTCCGCATTGTATTTCTGTGCGCGTGGACGTTTCG
Organism: Adelphocoris suturalis; assembly: GCA_030762985.1. Taxonomy (NCBI): domain Eukaryota; kingdom Metazoa; phylum Arthropoda; class Insecta; order Hemiptera; family Miridae; genus Adelphocoris; species Adelphocoris suturalis. The sequence continues at coordinate 29,276,591 of CM061043.1, forward strand.
CTATTACCCGCACTAAAAACATCCGCGCGGATGTTTTCACAAAAGTACACAACCCCCTCGCCTAGACCCGACCAGTTCTGGTCGCGCGCACAGAAATATTGGCCCATCTGTACATTTTATTTTTTAATTGAATGCGCACATCCTGAACCAACTAATAATAAGATAATTTACTATTTCTGTGAAAAAGTACCATTGTTATACTCATGAAACTATTGTTTGATTTTTTTAGCAAGTTCTTAGATCCATTAAAATTATTCATTGTACTTTACAACTTACAGGACCCCGGAAGCGTCTTTCCCTACCTCTATGTTTAACTGGCTCAAGAACAAACTGTCTCCATGAACTCGCCGTTGGCAATCATAGCCTGTAATTTTAAAAAATCTACCGTAGGTACTATATTACATCCATTGTACGAGTATAATGTTCGGATTCCCAAGACTGACCCCTACTGTGAATGGCTTTGATTACATGTGGGTCCAAAAATATGACATGGTCGGATTCCTAAGCAATTTTCCATTTATTTTATGAATCTGCCTTAATTTTGATGTATTAGACTTCTTGCAAAGCTACAATCATCTTGATATTTGATCTACTTGAACGATCTGTGCTCTGTGTGATAGTTATTGTTTGAATTCATTTATCAATGTGTTTAAGAACATTTATGCTGCAGTAAACTCTGTAGAAATGCCCTAAAAACGTTATTGGCGGGGTCTAGTTCCGCAAATCAGCTGCTATGATGTGCCATTTAAACAGTTTTGTTCTCTTTTGAGTGTAAAGTTTGACTTTTATATTTGGAGTGTTGCTCGTGGTCACCATAGTATGTGTTACTAGCATTGCATTTTTGGTAGATAAAATACGGTCTTTTCTTAACTGTTAAAGAAACCAAACTCAAGTTCGCAGTTTCGGTTTTTTTAATGCATCTTCAACGTTTAATTTCTGTAGGCTCCCTCTTCTACTCTAATGACAATTCATGTTGTGGAGGGACTGGCGCCAAACTTCGAACATACTGTGCTGGTTTGATTTTTTCACATTGAACAAGAATGGCCAATTAGGTGAAGCTTGCAGTACTTGGATGGAAACAATGTAAAAATAGCTCTCCACGTTGTAACTACTCAGAGTTCTGTGAAGTATTTAAATGCACATTTTGCAATATCAACGTAATAATTAACAATGCTATTAATTATGTACCAATTCTAATTGCCATAACTCCCATGAAATAATCAAAAACATTTTTTAATCCTAAGCCCGTTTGCGGCTTAGCAGCCATCTTATCTCAAGTCGGTGGTGGCCTTGCAGCTGCTGCACATCCGGACTTTCTCGTTCCTGCACAAGCTGTGGGCAGGTGTCCATATCCATTTCGTCTAAGGAGCAAAAAGAGCATATAGTCATATCTGATAGCCATATCCTATGAAGGTGTTTATTTAGAAAATCATGCCCTGTTGCAGCAAGGAAACATGCCACTGCAACTCTCCTTGGTAAGCCTGGCGGCGGCACCCTCGACTTCCGCCATGATTCCCACCGCTTCCTTTCAGACTGCTGCGCAAAAAATGCAAAAACAGTTAACCTCTCCTAACCAGTTCTATTGGGGTGAGACCTATAAGAGACCTTCTTAGTTAGCGATTAGGCTGGGAAATTCAAGTTTCTCAAAAACATTTTTCTTCGCCCACTTCTCACAAACTACCGTAAAACGGGGTATTAGGAGTCAATTTTTCTAACAATAAACAATAATCTTTTTGGTTCTCCTTCAGAGTCTTGGTGTGCAGAATAGAATCCATAGGCTAACCCTTATCCCACGAATGGTGGGGGATAAATTTTTTATAATAAATATTTTTATTTATTAAATAGATTTATAGAAATATACATATATATATTTATATATATATATGTTTTTTTTTTCAATTTAATTTTTTTAATATAAGCTCTTTGCACGCAGACCATCATTGAAAAGGAAAAAACTTCATGGATAAATGTCTACTTACACTCACAAATCAAATATTGTTAATTCGTTCTTCCATGTTCGCCCTGTGGCGCGTGAATTCAAACTTACGACAAAGTGTTAGTTTTGACCCATATTACACTCCTGATCCTTAATACCCCGTTTTACGGTAACGTAAATAAGCTAGCCACTTATATTACCTAGGTGGTTAGATCAAATGTCTTGCAATCCAGCGTGATAGTGGCCCCTTACTGATCTGTTGCAGTGAAACATCACTAAATCCAATCCAAGAACTAACTAGTTATTCAAATCGCCCAACTCATCTACTGGCTTTATTGGCATGAAACAACTTCTTTCCTAACAAACCAGTTTTTTCGTGAATATAAGAGATTATTAAGGAATCATAACTCAGTCAATTTATGAACCATCCACCTCAATTCTTCTCTATATGAATACACTAAACCCCTAATGTCTCTTCAGTCATGTCACTGCTTAATTTTTATTCATAAAATTGGTTCAGACTGTTTTTTAATTGAGGCAGGTTAAGATGGGTCTACTGTCAACATGAGGTTCACCTAATTATTAAAACACGAGTCTATACATTATGATAGGTAAAACGATTGTTTCGTATTGCAATAAGCTTTCAAATAATTCCTTCAGCAGAAGAGACATGTAAGGTCAGTTGCACACACACCGATTTTGGACGGTCGGTAAAAAGTCGGCCGATATTTTATCGGTAGCAGGTGATTACAAACACATCGGATTTTTATCGGCAAAACAATCAGTTGCTTGGTGTTCGTGACGCGAGATTCTTGAACAACAATGAATCCTAAACGTGTAATTGCTATGTGGTTATTGTATCGCCACATTAAGCGCCGTAGGATTATGCGCAAGTGGTGGATTCATCCTATCAATCAAAGAAGGGAACACAGTGGAACATTCTACACTCTTTTTGAAGAACTGAGGCGTGATGGTTCCAAGTTTTTCAACTTCTTTAGAATGTCAATTGAATTTTTCGACAAACTCCATGAGAAGAAGAAAAAATAAATAAATTGGTAGTCCGAAATCACAAAACTAGTCCCATATCACGAGAGCACTCAAATGGAATAGAAGAAGCGTAGTTACTAGTAGAACTGCTGAAATCGGTCGGTAAATAATAGTTAGTGTGCAAGCGTGTATTTAGTTATGTACGCCACTGTGGGGTCGGGTCTTCCCGGTACCGGCGGTCTGCAGTGGCAGTGGCCGGCTGCTCCCCGATATTTTACCGGTATTATTTTACGGTCGGCGTGTGTGCCAAGTCCCGTTCCATCCAATGGTTCACTATTGGAATTCGGACGGCCAGAATAAAACCGGCCGTCCAAAATCGGTGTGTGTGCAATAACACTAAGATGTAAATCAGCTCTTTTATTCTCACTCAGTAATAGTCTAAGCTAGGGCAGTCGCCCATTGATACAAGGAGAAAAATCAACCAGATCACCAACCTACAATATATATATGTACATATGGTCTATAATAGCCCCCACTAATTCTTGTTTTACTGAAACCATTTATTTCAATCATATTATTTCAAGTAATGCAGATTAATACATCAGTTCATGTGTCCATATAATATGCGATCAATATTTTAAAACTGACTTTCTCCAGTTGGAATTACTTCCACTTTTTAGTTCATGTGAAAAGAGCTGATGTACATCACATCTGACTAACACAAATGAATGTTTCTTATTGTTTGTGTGCAATATTGGGTTGTTTAGCTCATTAATATATAGTGCAATATGATTTAAATTGATAACAAAAAAATTTGTTAATTTATGTTTATTTATTATGTAGTTACTTATTATTTCGTTGAAAACGAATTTGCTTTCTGTTCTAAATTGGTTATAAAATATAGAATTGAACATATTACACAGATGACTTTGAAACAAAAAATTTGTCCTACTCCACTCTCTTTTCATTTTAAGATGGAAAAATGTGTGTCATGTGGCTGTGTGCTACAACACCTTTCTCATGAATCTTTGAATTATTATCTTAGCCAAATACCTACTGAACAAATATATTAAAAGCTTTGCCTCAATAACTTTCAGTTTCGTTCATAAAATTAGAACAAATTTTTACTTCACAATCACTTTCTGATTTTGGCGTGTTCAACAACAGTGAATTCAACTAACATGAACTTTTGAAATATCGAGTTGACCCTGGACTAGAACCCTAGTAATACTTAAGAGCATGGAGAGAAAGAGATCAGAATTTAGTTCCAGCGTGCGAAAGCCTGTGGGGTTGGGAGACAGGAAAATTGAAAAGAATGTGGCCAGCATGAGAGGTACAGAGGCCAACGGGAGTGGAGGCAGGCCACACCATTGCCTCCGAAGAATAAGACTGTAGGCCTACATAGGATAGGTTGAGGCCCAAACACTGTTTCCTTGGATGCTGGATGAAAGAGACCAGCGTGCAAACACCATGGCTCTTGGATAGGAAGAGACCTGAAATACACCATTGCCTCTGGTTGTAGGAAAGAGATAAGTTTGAAGTGAACGTGTCAATTCCATATTTATACCGAGCTTACCCCGGTTGGGCTACCCTCTCCAAATGGCGAGTTGTTAGGTGCCTCCATATGTCTGTAACGTATTTCCTTACCGCTTGGACTGGCTGGTCTGTCGTCATTTTAGGATTTATAGCTAATGAAAAGCATTGACATAAAAGCAGATGTAAGCAGATACTCCCAATATAATGTATACATTTGAATTTTAGAGGATCTTCCCATACTCTACTGACACGAGTTGGTGGTAAACGTACCGAGGTACAATAAATTGCAAACATTGGGATAGCATTTGAATGTATTATCCATCACATCAATATAAAATTTAAATTCTGTTTTCCCATTGTGATCTTCAAAAAATACATTTCGTTTGAGAAAATCCGTTCAACCAACAGATTTGTAACTGAGGATTCAGAAGTACATTTAACAGAACAATGATAAACATGATCAACATGTTGACAATTTTTAGACAGCATAATATTCACGTCTCGTTCATAACAGTTGAATAAATGTTACTCCGATTATTTATTTCCAATGATGTATACTAAATTTGGTCATAAAAATAAATTTATAAGAAAGCATACTTAACGTACTTATACACACTGAGTTGTTAAAGCTAAAAAACACATTATCTTTCAAAAAATACGAAAATAAGGCCTTCGCAGTACAAAAACATACATTGTTCGACCAAAATATAAACAATGATTGAAATACTTTGAGCTATGTATTGCAACTGTATACCATTCGGAATGAATATAGCAAGCCAACCCCTTTAAATTGTTTGAACACGTAAACAAACATGTAGTTACAGGTAGTTTTCCTGTGAGCTTGTAAATCTAAAAAGAATACTTCCAAGTGACCCATATTTTGCACAACTGGGATTTAGGACACAGTTGTAGGATAACAATAATAATAGAATAACAAGAGATCAAAATTATTAAGATGGACCTTCTTGGAAGTCCAAGACTGAAGGAAGCCGTTTAAGCTGTAGAGGTTTCGATTAATAGTTATGTAATGACAACTTCAGGGATCAAGCCAATTGAATTTTTTAAATGTGATATAAGGGTCGATACGTTTTTGCTTCACCAATTATTATGGCAATCAATCCCAAACTTGGGAACTTCAGACACATAACATGATGAACGTTAAGCGGCCCATTCACTATCCTGCTGCAGGAGGTGGGGAGTGCAACGAAGTTCCTCTCTTCGCTCTCCTGCCTCAGAGTGCGTTCTCCATACACGATCCGTCATTCGCAGCTCAAACCAAAGGTTTCCCGCCAGTATACGGTATTCTGTGTTTACCTTCTGCGTTCTCCATTCTTCAATGGCTCCTCATTTAAGCAAAACCCAGAAGGTCTTCCGGCAGCTCCATACACGCTCGGACATAGCAGGTTTATAGGGTGGGGGACCCCGGACCGCAGGATGATCCGATGGAAACCCATCCGACGAGCTCTGCAGGACACCTGCAGCAGGAAGGCCTCTACACACGTCCTGCACGCCTCCCATGCAAGAAGACAGGGAAGTTTTTGTTTCCCCTCACTTCCTGCAGCAGAATCGTGAATGGGCTGCTTTATTGATGAATCTAGGATGGCACTAAGTGCTAAGAAAATCCTTAATCATTTGGTCGCACGTTTTCTAGTATGAACCAAATGAAATGGACAATCAAAGGGACACTACTCCTATATACGACTAATCTACACCATACAATAATTACAACGATTTGATTATAATCAACAAGGGGATTCATTGAATTACTGTTACGTCGCCTATCATGCAAGTTTGTGTAAAAATATTAGGATATCATGCTGACAAAACCGATCACTAAAGAGTAAATAATTCGGAATTTGGAAGAGAAGGTATTCATACATCAAGCAGGAAGCTGTTGATACGCAACCAAAAACAGATATTTTGTTCAGCGTGGTTTTCTAGCCCAATTTGGATGTTACAGCGAACCATTTAGAAACAGCCTAACAAAACAAAAAATACTCTTAGTTTAAAAAAATTATACGAAAGTTAGAGGGATAAAACTGATTTTTGTACTGCAGTTGTTTCTGTAAGGCCGAGGAATATGATCGCAAAATGTCGGAAAGTGTGAAGCGTAAATCAATACGGGACGTTTGAGAAGAGGTAGGAGACAGACTCGCCGTTGTGCGTTCTCCTGACGGCCTCAGCAAACATCATTGACACGTCGATACACTGAAAAAATAAATAACAAGAACGTTAGTTTTATTGATAGTTTTTGTAACATCTACCTAATAAACACTAGGTAAAAAAGGTAAACACCAGGAAATCAATATCTTCAATGAAAATGAGATGATCATTTACGTTCCTTTCAGAGGAATCCGACATCACTAGCAAGTCAAGTATCGAGGGCGAGCGCTTTCGATGCAAATACATCATCATCAGGCCGTCGAAACAGTACTGTTTCAATGGCCTGATGATGATGTCTTTGCAAAGAAAACGCTAGCCCCCGGTACTCGACTTGCTAGTGACGACGGATTCCTCCGAAAGGTATGTGAATGATATTTTTACTATTACTACTAGCGGAAATAACCCTTTACATTTAATTCAATGAAAATGAGGTGTCTAGATAAACTGTGACGGTGGTGTCGTATTTCTTCAGGTGTTGTCTGTGCTCCGTGGGAGTTGCCAACAGGTAATGAGAGGTGAAAAACGAATTGTGAGCGAAACCGTGGCAGTTGCGGACGACCCTCGGGCGAGTGTTGCCCAAGTGCGGTTTCCGTACACTTGATACTCCTGATTACATAAAGCTTGTTTGGTTTTTGATTATCAATGAAGCTCCGGAAACAACGGAAATGAAATTATTTTTCGATTACGTCGAAAAGCAGAGGATATGTCAAACAGACCCCTTCTCAATGTGGAACATTTTTGGCGAAAGTCATACTAATAATGCAGTAGATGGCTTGACCAGGAAACTGAATTCCATTGCTGGGATTAAATACCCCAATGTCTTTTTCGCAAAATTGAGGGCCGAGTTGAAATTGTTTGGGTAAGTGAACCAGGAACTAAAAGGAATAGTACATGCAGTTAGATGAAACGGTTAAGGATGCCACCAAATAATTTCAGAAAACTAAGAGGTATATTCCTATCTCAAATTCCTGGCCTATGCCCAAAAACTCGAATAGTTTATAGTTCATTTATCAACGGCTGAGCTTTGAGCTGAACACACAGCTAACAAACTCGCTAGCTTTCAATGTAACAACTCAGCCGTCCTAAGCCTGGGAAAAGTGTGGGGAAAGTTGTATGCAACTCACACAATGGTTAAGAGTTGACCAAAGTAAATTTCAAGTTCTGCACTGCCTTGACTTGCAACCACTAATGAAGGGTTCATGAACTTTTACACATGCAACTCTCTCCCTAGGCATCTGTAGCTCGAGGGGTGCGTTGCATATGTTGAAGACCGACATCCCAAATGAAGAAATTTGGAGATACCTTGTCAACGAGAGATCCTGGTTATCAGAAAGATATCTGTGAAGAACTTGGTGATATTCGGCAACAGATATGTACTGTAGTTCACCAAGTTAATCTCAAGTGCGACAGTTCTGCATCGCCCCAGACAAAGTGCCCAGGGATTGAAGGGTTCAGAACTTTTACACTCGCAACACTCATGGGATCCATGCGTTGCGTGCATAAAAGGCCGACCCCCACAACTCCTAATGAAAGTGATGGGATTTGACAACACACAAGTTTTTTTTCCCTTACAGTCAGCTCCCGATTGAGGGCCAATCTAAGTTTTTCCTCGAATAAGGCGCAAGCCATGTGCAAACCAAGGCCTATCTTGCTCGGTTTGGGATCATTCCTACTCAGAATAGCACACACTTCTGATGAGGAAGGAGAGGACTTTGAACCATCTTATTTTCGAGAGCCCAAAACTGGAAGCAGAGCGGTCTAGGCATCCAGAAGGCAGTGCTGAGGCGTTTGGGCTGGCCATGTAGCTACAAAGATATCGACAAATTGTTACTAGAGTTCTGTGTGTTCGTTAATTTAATGAACAATGACACTTTTTTATTTGTACAGTATTTGTAGTTTTTATTTTTAAGAAGTAATTTTTGATTTATAATACATAATTGTATGAGCATGCTGAAACCTCTTGGGGGAGCAGAGAGAAAATTAGGAAGAAAAAACTCTTGGAGATTCCTTGTCTGAGATGATAGAGTTGAGATCCTGGTTGAAAAAGGATTTGTGAAGAATATGGTAGTATCTGGCAACTGAAATTCACTGATACAGTTGAACAGGAGAAGTTCACCAAAGTGAATCTCAAGTCCCACAGTTCTGCATCGCCCCAGAATTCCACCTGGGGATGGAGGGTTTAAAAGAACTTCTAAACATGCAACGCTCCCTACAGGCATCTGTATTCGGAGGGTACTTCCAGAAGTACTTCCACACCCCTAATCAAGGAGAAACTCTTGGAGTTACCTAGTCCACTCAGAAATCCTGGTTATCAGAAAGGATCAGCAAAGAACATAGTGGTATTTGCTACAGAAAGGTACTGTTAGTGTTCACCAAGAAAAACAATTCTGTAAAATCTGCACTCTCTCAGAGTTGCGCCCAAGGATGGAGGGGTTAAGAACTTTTACACACTCAATGCTCCCCCTAGGCAACTGTACTCGGAGAGGATACCTTCCATGAGTAAAAAGCCAACCTCCCACAAACCCCTAATGAAGAAGAAACTCTCGTAGACACCTGATCAACTCAAGAGATCCTGGTTGTCAAAAGAACATGGTGGTAGTTGGCTACAGAAATTCACTGATTCAGTTTAACTCGGAAGTTCACCAAAGAGAATCTCAAGTCTGAAAGTTTGGCATCGCCCCAGACGTGCACACGTGGATGGAGGGTTTAAAAAACGTTTACACATGCAACGCTCTCCCACATCCAAGAGCCATGTCGCCATGGTTGGGTGATGGGTGGTTGGGGCGGACTGGGAGTAAATACAAGCAGCTGCTCCCCGTTGGCAAGTCCTGGATAATGGCTATTTGGGGGGGGATTCGAGTGCGGTACCCTCCACTCCAGAGCCACTCCTGTCATTTACTTCTATATTAGTAGAAAAATAACACTTCTACCACACAAATACAAGGTTTTGATCGAAATTAAAATAAATACAAGCAGAAGGCATCATGTTTCACTAGTATAACAATAGGTATCAGTATTTTCTTTATGAATAGGGTGAAGTTTGGAAACGGCCTTACCCTGACTTTAGGACAATCCTTCATGTGAGCATCCTGAGGTATAGTGTTCGTTACGACTACGGCTTCGAAACAGGCGGCGTTGATCCTGGAGATGGCTGGGCCAGAGAAGATCCCGTGAGTGAGGATGGCGTAGGTCTTTGTCGCACCAGCATCCATCAACCTAATAAACAAGAAACCATTGTGTGATTCGGCCGGTGATTATCGGAACCTCTAGATGCTAGAGAAAATGAAAGGAACAAGAGGCCAATGACGCATATACTCGTAGTCAAGAACATCAAAAATATATCATTAATCGAAAAGGGATAAGGGGGAAAAAAGTAGATGGCGTTACTCGAAAAAATGTGAAACAATTATTATGGTGGTACTAGTAATCCTCATAAGAGTCAGTTTCAAGAGCATATGCAAAGGAGCTTCCTTTAACCCCAAAATAATTACATACATTAGGTACCATATCGACTCCAACATACTCCGAAAATTTCACTCAAATCGGATGAAAATAGCAGTTATGCTTGTAATAAGAAACCTAGTTTTAGGTTGCTAGTGCAACAATAAAAAAGTAACAGTCATGCAGCATGATGACCGTATGTATTATCGTATTACATTACTTTAAGTGCAAAGAAATCGTTAACTAATATATATATATATATATATATATATATATATATATATATATATATATATATATATATATATATGTGTGTGTGTGTGTGTGTGTGTGTGTGTGTGTGTGTGTGTGTGTGTGTGTGTGTGTGTGTTCACAAATTTTTTAGGAAAACAAGAACCTACGACACAAGACTGATTTATATTTTTCGGATTAAAACGCCTTTTTTTTTTTAACAAGAATGAATGGCAAAACACCAGTTATCATGTTAACGCTTAATATTCAGGCCTGGATAATCATAAGGGCCCGAAACATTGCTATGGGCTCTTACAGAATAAGCAACATCGTTTAATTTGCATTTGGTTTCATCTTCTTTGGAATTTTGATGCCAAAACAAAAGTCATACGTTTCATTATGTGCCACGACATGGCGGTTCTCTGGCAACTCGTTTTATCTGTCCTAACAACTTATACAGAGTTATACATGCACATGTAAAAACATTAAACTCTAGGATTCGTTTCAGAATGCCTCAAAACGGTTTCAACGAAGAAAATTTTCATTTTTAAATTTTTTGGACCACTGCAACAACTTCAATATCTACAAAAATTTGCTAATTGCCTGAGGATGTTTCTCAAATATCTTAGTGCAAATGATAACCAGGAAGAGAACTTGGTTACCATACTTATGAAAATCTGTGACATTACAGCACCTAACATATCCACCGAATTCGGGGTTGTAATGAAGAGGGTTACTTTTATAGGTCTAAAAGAATCTGAAGAATAAATAGAAGAATAGGTCTAAAATAATCAATAAGGAAACGAAAATAAAATTGCGTGGTCAGTTCTTTAGTAAACTGAGAGTAGCGAAGACGTACTTTTCTGCAGCGTGGCAGATGGTACCACAGGTGTCAGCCATGTCGTCAACAAGAATCGCGACTCTGTCTTTGACGTCACCCACCAGCACCATCGAAGCGACCTCGTTGGCCTTCTTCCTTTCCTTGTGAATCAGAGCGAATTCCACGTTCAGCCTGTCAGCTATTGACGTCACTCTGTAATGCAAGGATATTGAATCATGTACAACAGTAGACAAGTAAGTTGTAATAGTGCCGGTGTGCAGTTAAAATACATTTTGATTGTTCCAACATGTATACATACAGGACGTCCCCAAAAACGTTCCCTCCCCTGCTAACATCGTTAATAATGGGTCGAAAAAATATTTTTTTTTTTGTTTTTTAAATCCTAATGTTTTTTTGTAAGGATCTCAAAAATGACAAAATTGCGTATTGCGCACATGCGCAATTGACATCAACTTCGTTATATTAAATGGGAACCCCCATTTTTTATTGCAGATTTGAATTCTACGTACAATTTCTTGAAGAAATGACCCCATCACTCGATTTTTCAGGTGCGCAAAAGCGGGTGATTCTATTCTAAAAGTGCAATAACCGAGTTTTTGAAGATATTCAATTGCCACATTTAATACATGATTTTGGAGTATTTTTTCATGCTGAACCTCTTAATGATGTTCATTTATTGACATTGCAACACCAACTCGGGAACATACCGAAAAATTGACTAGAATTTCACTTTTCTAACGCATTTTTACAAAGTACAAACAGTACCTACTAAAATGTGTTTTCCTAAGTTGGTGTTGCAAATATCGATTAATGGACATCATTACGAAGCTCAACATGAAAAAATACTTCAAAATAATGTATGACATGTAGCAATTGAGTATCCAAAAAACTCAGTTACTGAACTTTTAGAGCGGAATTGTGTCCGTTTGCGCGCACCTGAAAAATCGAATGATGGGTCATTTTTTCATGAAATTTCACGTAGAATTCAAACCAGCAATAAAAAATGGGGGTTCTCATATAAAATAAAAAAGTTGATGTCCATTGCGCACGTGCGCAATGTGAAATTTTGTCTTTTTTGAGATCCTTACAAAAAACATTAAAATAGAAAACAAAATTATTTTTTCGACCAATTATTAACTATATATATAATCATTGAACAAATTTCAATTTAGCCGAAGTCTTGGGAGAGGAAATGGAGAAAGTTGAGCCATCACATACCCCTTTGGAATTTCACCATGACTTCGTAATGATTGAGAGGTGATCATCACATTTTTTAATATAAAGTTGATTATTTAAGAAAGAAGAACACTTCCCAGATTTACAGCGTAGACATATCAAAATCTGAACTCACCAAGTAGGCACCTACTTGAGAAAATCAAAATCACATCATTGAAAATAGGTAGACAATTTAAAATAATTTCAGTGAACTGAAAGCTGATACTACTTTAGTATCTAGGAATTAGATACATCCAAATAAAGTACCAAACAGAATTTCAATGAATTTATGAATATGCGAATAGTTGCATCTACTGAACCTGAAATGACATTTTTTCGAATAATGTAGGAAGGGGTTCGTTTGCGCTATTTACGAAAAATTGGACTTTGGACAATACGTTGTTAGGTCCGAATTATTCATACTATTTGACTAATCAAACGTTAAGTACTAAATAACGTTAGATCAGTACTCAAGAATAACAACTAAACAACGAAGCAATAAATAAAATAACTTCTTCACATATTGTAATGTAGACGTATGGAATTAGTTAAAGAACAAAGCAGGCACGAGTCAAAATGGTTGAATGAAAATAGAACAGTAATGTATAAGTAGATATGCTAATATAAGAAAAAGAGCTTTAACTCAGATTTGAGCATGCGTTTACCGTACTCAACAGACATATCTAAAGATCTGGGCTAGGTCCGAAACCCACTACTAGGGTTCCTATTATAGTCTTAGAAAAACCCGTCATTGCTAGCCTATACTTGTTGCATAACTTTCTCTATCAACACCAGCCTACGAATTAAAAAATTTCAACTCACCGTTTAGCGCCACCGGCATCAGGGGAGACGATAATACTGTTCCTCCACTCCGGGATGTTCTCCTTGATCCATTTCAAAACCGCCGGCTCGGCGTACAGGTTATCGACCGGGATGTCGAAAAACCCTTGAATCTGAGACGCGTGGAGGTCCATAGTGATGATGTGATCGGCCCCAGCGACGGACAACATGTTGGCCACCAGCTTGGCGGAAATGGGTGCGCGGCTCTGTGGATTGTCAAAATCACGGATGCCACGAATCAATGGAAAATTCTTTGAGCTGAATTTGTCGTAAACACATTAGTAAACCATTCAACGGGATTTTTGTGACGGAAGCGCAGTTTGGACAATTCTAAAATATTTTCTGAAAAGAGTAATTACAATATGTACAACGAGGACAATGCAAAACTGAAATTTTTTAAAATAAATTTTAATAAAAATACTCGAGTTGTTACAAAAACAAGAGCAACTTCCCTGATCAAGCGAGCAAAAAGCCCATTTTTAAATGGATTTTCCTAATTGAATTTTGTTATTGAATCTGATTGGGATTGAGAAAAACCAGAAGCCTCAATTTATTTCACAATTTAAGTGAATGAAACTTCAATACCAATCCTTCCAAGAGTTGATCAACGTAGGACGGTGGAGCTAATCTCGTACAGAATATGTCCTGCGTGATTTTTGCAACAGCTTTCTAAAAAATGTACGAAATACATAATGGATATCCGTTATCCAGAAGTGGACGAAAAAGGGTATTATCAAACCAATTTCCTACATAGCCTACACTTTTACGATGAACATATTCGAAATTTTACGCCGAAAAACGGTAGTCGGGGTTTTTATATAGAAGGGAGAATATGAGGTCAAAGAAATTCTGACTCACCGGATACCCCATTAAAGCATCAACGAATCGAGAAAACATTATTCAAGGCACCTGGTAAAATTCCATACGGGCAATGTCTCCCATAAACAATAGCTAATATTTGCGAAATGGGGAGTTAGGGATGTGAACTGAGCTTTTCTTGGACATCAATGGGTGTGAGGGTCGAGACTCTCACTTAATCCGTTCCTGTTTGTGGTGTGAGCTGATATTTTGGTAGATTAAAACCTATTCCTTTCTTCTAGCAGTTGTTTGACGAAGAAAATTTCCTAAAAGATGAAGTAAAAGTTGAAATTTGCCGGGAAAATATGATTTCATCCAATCCAAGCGACCGTTCCGTTTCCATTTGGAGGAAGGTTTAGGATTGAGGTTGGCAAGGGGACATTGATAATCTTTACACTACGACCCGAAATTGTGAGTATCAGAAAACATTTTGGTCCCCTGAATATCACATTTTTATTTTTGATTAATCCCATATTCTTAACCCATGACATGAATAAAATGAATTATTGTTATTCTTAAACAATAAATTCTGGATTATATATAGGATGGCTCACCCAACATGTATTATGTCCCACCATCATGTCCAATCCCACTCCCATTAATTCCTCTACTATTGAAGACGGAAAAAAACCTTAAATGGTACCTCTCCTTCAATCGTATGCGTAGATCTCGAATACAACATTTTAGACTATTTTCGTAGAAACAATTTAACACAAATATTAAGCGAAAAATGACGTAAATTTACTCATGATCATCCTACATTTTACCTTTATTACAAAACGAAACCAGTACTTTTTTATTGCAGATTCGATATCTACATGGAAATTTGAAGAAAAAATGACCTTATTACTCGAATTTTAGAACCCATTACGTACATTTTTGAAGGACAAAATACAAATTTGTTTTATTGATCAAATAGTTCTTGAGAAAAAGGAGCCACAAAAGGTCTGGAAACGATAGACCTTCTTGATTATTTTGACTCGACTTACATAAGAGGTACGTACAGACATTCAGTCCTACATATGGTCCTACATTTCGACGAATTCCACCGGTATTACCACCTGCTTTGTGGAATTTAAGTGAGGCTATACTGAATGCCTGTGCTCGCACCAACATTTGTGAGGGGTGGAACAATAAAGTTAACAATATGGTTAGCCGCGATTTGAAGCGGGTGATTTCCTGGATTCAGAAGGAAGAGGCAAGTGTTAGATCTATATTCTAGCAGCAGACACGGGATATCAATCCTACAATACATACAGCCCAAGACAAGAAGATTTGTGGAGCTGCAGCGGCTATTAAAAAACCTTAACATTGACCTCCGAATCGGGAGTAAATCAATAGGCACCTGTCTTTCCGCGAGGTGTTGGGCGGAATATCCATCTCACCCGACAGGAAAATGAAGAGTAGGTGAGTCTTATACAGGATGTTCGGGTTATTACGAAAGAAACTTCAGGGATCGATTCTAAAGCTCATTTCTGAACGAAATTTCCATTAGAGTTTTTGCTTCCTCACTACCGAAAGTAGGAAAGCTTTGTATTCGTGATTGAATTAGAAAAAATTGTTGTCTTCCAAAACCGAAATTTCCACTTGATTTTTACGTTTCAAAGCTTACTGATCAATTTTGTTTCCGTGTCTGTCTGTCTGTGGTGAATCCTTGTCTCACCCAAAACTATAGCAAGTTACAGTGGGATTCCGATGAAATTTTCAAGGATTGTGCGGGTTAGCTCTTAGACGGTCCCCTATAATTTTCAATGCCGCCGAATCAACGGTAGTCTGTGCGAATGCGCAAACCTAAATTTCTCATAACGTCGATTTCCAATTATCTGTTAGTCCGATTTCGTTCAAACGCGGAAGGCAAATGGGTATATGTTCTAGAAAAATGCCCTATAAATTATAACGCGATTGGTAGACTAATAACCATTGCGCAAGTGCGAAACTAATATCGATTGACACAGGCAAAACTCCGAGTCTAATGGAACGATTTTGATGAAATTCTCAGGGATTGTGCGAGATAGCTTCCAAACCCCTATAACGTACATTGCCGTCATTAAAATGCTAGCCTGCGCATGCACAAACGTTAATTTATTATAACGTAGATTTCTCATCATCTATTGGTCCGATTTCGTTCAAACTCGGGGAGTAGATGGATAGACGATCTAGGAAAATTACCAATGAATTATATCGTGATTGGTGCAGTAATAACTATAAAAACTAAAATTGGCCGATACAGACAAAACTCCGAGTCTAATGGACCGATTTCTATGAAATTTTAAGGATTGTGCGGTTTAGCTCCTAGAGATTCCCCTATAAATTTCATTGCCGTTGGAGTAATATTAGTCTGTGCGCATGCGCAAACGTTAATTTCTGATAACATTGACTTATCAACCATTTCGACTTGTACTTTGTTCTTCAACTAATGAGGAAGCTATAATGCCCACCCAATTTGGCGGACTTTTCTTTAACGCTCAGTTTTCGAGTAGTTCAATTTTTAAGATTTTCTTCCTGTTATGCACCTTATGAAATTAAGATGACCGTAACACCTCTTAGAATGACTTTAAACTCAAAAATAAGGACATCGTTAGAAAGCGCGTTAAATTTCCAATCTACCTGATACTAAACCAATATTTTTTGAGCCGCCTTTATACGTAAAAAATGGTAAGAAGCAAATTTGGAAAACTTCTCACAATTTGACTTTTTCTCATTTGTCGTTTTTCTCTTGACACAGACTATTTTGGAAAGGCACACCACGGGGAAAACTTTCTCAGAATCTCAGCTTTTCAACGGTATATAGTCAATTTTACTTTTACTAATTGGGGGAGAAAATTATGCTTTAATTTTGAAAAACGTGGGTTTTTCAATGAAATCGAGGATTTTCGCCTATAATTACCTTCTATGAAAATACGACTTTGGGGACGGTTCCTATGTATTTTTTCACGCTGAATCGAATGCTAACACTTGCAGATCTCAAATCAGTGATTCTCCCCAAACTAGTTATTTAAAGTGTTAAACACAGTTATAACGTAGTTGGGAAGGTCCAAGTGTTACAATTCGATTCAGCGAGAAAAAAATACGTAGAAACCGGCCCCTAAGTCATATTTTCATAGAGGGTCATTTTTCACGAAAACCCTCGATTTCATTGAAAACCCCATCTTTTCCAACATTAAAGCATCATAATTTTCTCCCCCAATTAGTAAAAGTGAAATTGACTATGCCGAGAGTTTCCCCGAGGTGTGCCTTTCCAAAATAGTCTGTATTTAGAGCAAAACGACAAACGGAGAAAAGTCAAATTCTGAAAGTTTTCAAAATTTGCTTAGCCTCTTTTTTCCGTATGATTTTTCCAAAATATTGGTTTGGCATCTGATAGATAAAAAATTTAACGCTCTTTCCAAATACGTCGTTATTTTTTAGTTTAAATGATTCTGAGAGGGGTTACGATCATTTTAATGTCATAAGGTAAAAAAAAAAAAAAATCTTGTAAGTTAAATTACTCGAAAACCAAGCGTTTAAAAAAAAATCTCTACAAAGAACTTTTGATCATAAATGAGCTCTAAAATCGACCCTCATATTTAGATGAACTTAAGTCGGGACACCCTGTATATCTACGCATATTTTTTGAACTGGTAAGACTTGATATTTTCGAATCTTCCACTTTTTCAATAGTACTATCAATAGTAGCGATGACAACCACTACCCTTCAGCGCAAAAATGTGAGTGACGGGGTAAGTCCCCCTTCAATCTGGTTGGCCTAGAGACCTAGACCAACAAATCTTCCCCATTCCATAGCGTGCAATCACTCGCATGTAGGCCAACGCAAATGCTCAAGACTTGGCAAATATTTGACTTCTTTGAAGCGGAAATATGTTATTGCAGTTTTCCAGTTGAATCGATCAGCTGAGTCGCTGTACGAAAAGAGGTTTTTCTAGCGCAAGCAAACAATACGCTAACCAGTGAGTAGTACTTTACGAATAGAGAATCGTTGTACGATTGAATGAAACTATTAAAAAGTCACACTAACGTGACTGAAGCCGATTTCACATGGAGCGGTATGTCCGGAGACGGAAAGACAGAACGCAATGTGATTGGCTGTTGGGACAACAGCTGAGGATGGTGGCTGCCATGTTGCCGGAATGGGCGGTAGGCGGTAGAAATTTCTATACCGTTGCCACGTTCCGTCGAGCGTTGCACAAGCTCATTGGACAGGAATGTTGATAACCGCAAGTAGAGGTTTCAGATAAGAGAGGGTTTCAGTAGGAAGGATATGATACCGTTTAGCGAGGTGCCGCTTCATGTGAACACCCTGCCGCATTCCACCGCCCCCTCCACTGGGTTTTCCGGCCTTCCGGCTTTACACCACTCTAAAACCGGTTTCACATGGAGCGGTATGAGCGTAACAACCGGAAAGAGGGAAGGCCAGAAAATCCAGTGGAGAGGGCGGCGGAATGCGGCATGTTGTTCACATGAAATGGTGAACGGAATCATAACCTTCATACTGAAACCCTCTGATCTGAAACCTCTACTTGCGGTTATCAACATTCCTGTCCAATGAGCTTGCGCTCCGCTCGACGGAACGCGGCAACGGTATAAAAATTTCTACCGCCGTCCGCAGACCGCCCATTCCGGCAACATGACAGCCACCATCCTCAACTGTTGTCCCAACAGCCAATCAGATTGCGTTCCGTCTTTCCGTCTTCCGGACATACCACTCCATGTAAAACCGGCATGAATCTTCATAATTAAGTCCGAGTCATAGATTACCTAACGTGTAATCTATTCTTTCATAATGGAAGAAGTATTCAATTAGAAACAACTTTATCTATGTGGTTTAATTTTTTCACTAGAACAGATGTGGTGAAAGAAGGAAGGGATCTTGGAAGGGTAGGTTGTTGCGTATGTACCTATTACCTACATATGTACGATATTTTACACCTTTTTCCCTTGTCCAATTACGTTTCATTATTGAAAATAATGAACCATTATTGAAGATGTGTACACCTGCTAATACACGACAAAGGGCGAAGACAGCAGTTTCTGTCTGTGTCTATCTTCTCTGTAAAGAGCACAATCCCTACCCATTTCATAAAAATCGATCTATCAGTATCGGAGATTCGTCTATAACAGGGGTTCCCAAACTTTTTTGTACCGTGCCCCCTTGTGGTAAAATGAAAGCCTCTCACGCTCCCCTTACATAACTAATGAATGGATGTGAAAAAGTGCAAGTTTTACACTGAAAACAATTTTTTATTTGCTATTTATACAAAAAACGATTTGATAACACGTAGCTTTTATGAAGTAGACTTTAAGATAAAAATAAGTCAATCAATGAGATGGATGGGCTTGCATTTTCTTTACTAGCGCTGGTATTCTTGGTGAAATTTTGGCAAGGGCACAACGTAAGTCACTAGCAACATCAAGCTTGTTCCGATTCTTTGTTTTTATTGATACGAGTGTTGAGAATGCTTTTTCACACAAGTAGGTGGTTGAAAAAGGCAAAAATAACCGAAGACTTCCTGTGACACTCTGGGATACACTTGGAAGCATTTGATCCAAAATGTTGACTTTTCCATTTTTTCGAAGTCATATTTGGCAGAAGAATCATTTTTTTATCAATCCTATCAACGAACCTTTCCTATCAATGAAACATCGCCTGATCTAGTGGTGTAACGAGAAACCTTCAAAACCAAATGGTTCCGCTAGATGGAGTTGACCCCGTCCTCAGTTTGGGGCAAAAACGAGCTCGCTCCTGGAGTTGGCTCGATGTTGCCCCAAAGAATGGTCGAATGGTCTCACGCCCCCCCTGACCCGTCTTCACGCCCCCCAGGGGGGGGCGCGCCCCCCAGTTTGGGAATCCATGCTCTACAACAACCAATTTCAGGTTTGGCATTCGCGATGGTTACCTATTTCTACAAAATTAGAAGGATGATATCCTGAGACTACCCAAATACCCTCGAACGAAATCGGACTGATGGTTGATCGTGAAGCTTTAGAATCCATTATAAGGTAGTGTATCAGTATGATTTATGTGACAATGAATCCTACAAATTAACCTTTTTTGAAAATTTCTAATATTACAAATATGCATGTCATGCCACCTTGAAAGAGGAACCAAAAATTTATTATAGCATTATAGGATATCGTCATGGAAGGTTACATGCGTATTCGGCTTCCCTTGAGCTCGGAATAGGATTTTTCTATTCGTACAACGAATACCCCTCTAACCGTTAGCATTTTGCGCGCATGCGCAATGCTCCATTTCAATTCGTAGTTCCTCCTACTCGACTACGACTCAGCGTTGCAAAAACTTCCTAATAACAAACCGCCTCCCAAGCGAGCAGTCCCGTGCCCCAATTAACCTACCCACTAGGAGGAAATCGGCGACCATTCGCTCGGAGCTCGGCGAAATATTATTCTTAATTACACATCAACTCATCACAGAGAACAATTTTGTGAGAGAGGGGGTGTGGAATTACGAAATAGCAATGGACCATACATCATGCATTAGATGTAAGGACACCATACACCTCTCCATCACTTACAAGTGATTAGATTTTCTTCTTTACGTATATACAAATTTACATAATATTGCATAATTATCTAATTGCCATTAAAGTCTTAAAATGTATGTAGATAGTAAAGGCACTTACTTAGTTGGAATGCAATTTCTCTCCAATCTACTTCAATATATGTGGTTAAATTAGCACCAAACATCAGTATACTGGAATTAGTATGTATGAAAAACAATCTATTGCCGTCAGATAAATTCGGCTATAAAAAGATTTAGTTAATCAAAACTCACTCTATTTAGGGTAATAAACTTACGCAAGAGTGACTGGCTCTCGTTTAATTAAAATGCCAGTTTTCTTCAGAAATCGGATTCCTCGAAGAGCGAGCAGGAACCGATAAAGCTCATGGCAAGAATTTCATAAATGGGATACCAATTAAATTTGCCCCAATTGCGCTTTGTCACAAAAATCAGGTTTGCAGTTTTAAAAAATCAAAATTCTCTCAAAATCAACATCATAAATAAACTGTTCCTCATCAAAAAGCCAGCCACAACGCATTTGCAACACCAGTTTCAAGTCGAAAATTGATTAAATTTATAAAAAAATTCACACAAAAATAAAAATCAGGATCACAAGAAAAACGATTGGATCAAAAACAGCGAATTCCTCGGATAAAAAGCTAGCAAACCTAGTTTAAAAACCCGGACATGCACCAGCTTTAAAAAAAATGTGCATGCCGGTCCAATTTTTAGTTTAAAAATATGAATATAAATAGACGAGTAAATTAAATTAATTTATAGAAAAAAGTTAAAGAACTGTTAGGAAAAAGTAGGTTCAAGCCGCTATGAACTAAAGTAGAAAGTGCAGTGTTGCAAATGCATTATGTTAGTGTCTTAATGAAGACAACATGTAGGAATATTGAAAAATAAATTTTATTAAAAAATGTATTTTGAGATAATTTTGAAAACTAATTTCATCTATAATAATTTCAAATGTAACTCATTTGTCAAGAGTTAGTAGCAGATTGTAAACAGGCACAATAAAAATTAAATATGATTAGGAAAATGGCCACATGGATTGGTTTTTACTTTGATAATTTCTACGGTAACCTGTTTGATTATGTTAAATTTCGAGTTCATGTTTACACCAAAAACGATACGGAAGGTGTCAATTGAAAAATGAATGATTTTTATGTTTGTCGAAATGGATGGATAAAATGAGCAGGATTTTTGAGAAAAGCAAACGCCACACAAAAAGCAATACCGTTAGAAACGACCAGCCAAAATATGTGACCAATGCAAAGGAAAAATTTAATGCTACATAAATTTTCGTTTCGGAAGAGTCACTTTAAAACACTAAAACAAATGAAAGATCACGATCAAAGGGGTGAAAATACCTATGTATTCCTAAATTCAATTTCTGAAAATAATAGGTGGGTTAAAACGTGGTAGAACGAAATGGTGACACGCAGCAGTAACTAAATTATCATTCTTTTAAATTGTGCAGTGATATTGGATTTGAAAATTTTCAGATTTATCTAGGATTATGTATAATTTCATTCACATTCTTTTGGAAGTCTCGTGTTCATATTAAGTAAGGTCGATTGTACAATAACGGTGATTCATGCTTAGTGTAACTCAAACGAACTACGAGTGATGCAAATTCTATCACCAAGATCATGCTGAAAACAAATAGTCCAAAAACTTCCAATCACACAACAAGAAAACTCTATGACAAGAGGATCATTATGCTTGAAGGTTTGAGAATAATTATCAAGTAACGATACCATTATCTATTGAAAGCATAAAACAATCGACAATACACAATTAATTCATAATTAATTTGAAATGTTGATGTGTACACGACTCAAAAATAATACGTAAAATAGTGATAAATCGCTTATGTGAGTACATAAGAACTAAGGCAGATACAGTGCGATTTGGTAACATATTTCAACTGGTCAACGTACGTACGCAGTGTGTTAGTTTGGACAAAACTCCCGTAACTTAAAATAGTACGTTTGAAGTCGGTTAAATACTACGACAACGCAAACAATCACCACCAAAAAGCCACCCGTGTTTATAAAAAATAATAAATAAAATAAAATTTTGTTAATAAAATTCGAAAACTGATATTACGATTAACAGTATCATCAGTTCCAAAAAAATACGATGAGAAAAAAATCACATCATGTTCGCTAAACCATGTTGAATGATTGTCACAAAAACGGTTATTTCTGGAAATAAATGGGGGGAAAAACTCCCTCAAAAACTCGTATGAACTGATGTGCAAATGGCAATGGCTGACTTTTTTTACTCACAGTCGAAAGGTCGGGAACAAAATCCTGAAAAAAATATTCACAGCTAGGTCTAATAAGTGACGAAAAATGAAATTTTTCACACTGAAATCCGGGTACGTGAATTTGCCCACGGCCATAGCGCAATTTGGATAAATTGCATATTGAAGGAATCACGTTTTTTTTTAACTGTCTTAAAAATGTTGTTTAATTTAGGTGGGATATGCAATGAATGATGGAGGAGGGCGTGATTGTGTTGGATTGCGTGAATTTTCGAGTAGTTAATTCCCTGTTTTGCAAGGAAAACCTCGAATCCCCATGCGCTTGTTGAATGCTAAAAGAAAATGTGAGTTTGTGGTAACCTAAACAACCATTAGTTGATGACGAAATGTACAACAAGAAACCATTGTGGCAGATAAATTCTACAGTATGCACAAGAAGCCCCGCAAACCAACCCTGATTTGTACCCAGCAAGCAATCGTGGCTCTTTCGGATTCGTTTGATCAAATTTAGTAAATTTTGATAGGAGTACCCTGAATTTCCATTCGAAGTTTTTGAATGGCACCTCAGCCGCAGTTTTAGCTTCAGTCCCCATCTGCCATTCAAAAATATTATTTTTCATCACAAAATACAAAAAAAATGAAAAAAATCAAATAGATTAAAAGCAAAAAATTTTGAAAAACTCTAGTTTGAAAATCATTTAGTAGAACAATTTTGAATTTTTGATCATTCGATACTAGAATACCAGTACTCCAAATACATATAAACATGAAAAAAAATTATAAACAATTTTATAGTAAATGAAAATCCATATATAGGTACTTAAAATACATAAATAACTCATAAATAAACAAAAAATAATAACAATTTTGAGCGAGTGTGGCTATAATGCAATTTTTAGATGAAAAACCTTGTAATTCCTACGCAAATGGAGATCCATTCGTAGATTTCCTCCCTCTTTGGAGATCTAAATTATTTCCAAACAGGAATTCGTACAGTATCTCTGCTGTTGTCAAAATTGCTGCTCACGAAGTTACGAAGTAATACATTATTGTTTCACGCTATACTCATTGCCAATCGAATTCATCAAGACTATTGTAACCCCTCCCCGAGGAGAAAAAGATGAATTTTTTGGATCCGTTTCGGCATTCATGAGTTCATCAACTAAGCTCCAGTTTGTAGCAAGTCTGAGCTAGCCAGCGCGTTCCAGCTGGTTGTGGAAATGTACATATTCAACTATTGTCCTGTGTTCTAAAGTCCCAAGTTCTTGGAACCGATACATGAACTTCTTATTCCGAACTGAGAACAAGGATATTCCCAGGAATATCTTGAAGGAGACGAAAGATGTAACCAGAAATTGAAGGGCGCCTGCACTGCCAAATGACTCCACTATTCAACAGCCACAATTGACTGCTGTTCCTAGCGGAAGGTTTGGTTAGTCAACACATAGTCTAACAACATAATCTGAAAGGTTCAGCATTGTCAAACTAAACTGGCCACTTGTAGGTAACCTATCCAGACCAGTTCAACCATCTTCAACTTGAATTTGTGGTACAGTTACAGTACTCTAATCTACAGTTTACTATTCTAGGTTCGCCTACACAACGTCGGTCAATAGTTGGTCGGATAGCTTCCGTTAACACCAGTTGACCGTTGACAACGGCTTCTAGAACAAACCTAACAAGTACATATCTATCTATACATCATTGATATACTTGGATATTTCCAAGACAAGTGCAGTACACCTTCTTTATAAAATAATATTGATCACTCTGCTTGCCTTTCATCTTTATTTTTCATCTCCTTCAATAGATTCTTCAACTAGATAGATATATGCCAAATTTACACGATGTAACACTAACAGCGATAGAAAACAGCAAACTAAAGATTATTGAAATAAAATATATATTGAAATGATATGGGAACCACACATTTATCGTTCCCTTGGGGGGAGTTGGAATTTTTTTGAAAAAATTTCTTTAAAATCGAACTATTGAAGTCTTTCAGGGAAACACTACGTAAACTTCTTCAAGTGCCTCTTCGCGGTATAATTATAAATGAACTTCAGAAGTTCGTCTATTTCTCAATTTTTAAGTAGAAAATGTAAAAACGTTTTTAGGCACAAGGTGGTTTTTCATATACCTAACCTATATATACATGACCATATGATGGAGAAAAAAGAGGTTGAGCGGTTCTTTCCTACTTGACTGTCCAAGCTGGTTAGAGGTAGAGTTCAAGTGAAAAATTTTCAGCGGTTCAGTTCATAAACTGAAACTAGATAGCGAAGGAACTAACACTCCTTAAGCAGATCAGATCTCAACTCCAATCAGACGATTTTAACGCCTAGATTTTCACGGAGTCTGTTGATACCTGCCTACTTTCTATTTTCTTCCCAATTGATGATTTTTATGTATAACTTTTAAGCGAATATTGGGGAGAGGGGGGGAGGTTACTACTATGGGACTGTATGTATGTTTTTATGCTACTTTCCAGATGACAATAGTGACAGTGCAAGTTACAAGGATTTGACATATATAGTACGAAGTAAAACGACTATCCCTGATCTGAATGCCAGACAATTTTTAGAGGACTGTGGACAAATGGAATAGTTCAAGGATATTCTACGAAATCTGATGGATCTGAAAGGAACTGAACCAAAGTTTTTCAGCTCCAAAACGCAATAATAAGTGAACATTACAATTTTGTAGGATTATTATCATTTTTGGAGCACCAAAAGTAATCACAAGTATCCTCTAAGCTTGGTTGTCTCGAAATCAAAAGGTAAAACCATTAAAGACAAGTGGCAGGAGGCTTTACGAATTTTGCATTGAATTTACCATACTAAAGACATAAAATGAAATGGGCACTGAAACACAAGTTTAAGGTTAGCAGAAAACCATATTGGGGAGCAAATGTTTTCATAACAATGACGAAACTCGGTAAGAGTGACGACTGAAATAAAAATATATGAAGTTAGGCCATCGTTGACATAGTTATTTCGGATTTATAGACATTCGAGTTTTTTTTTCAACTCCCAGAGGCTAGTTCGTTGGTTTCTACGTCTAACAAAAAGTAGAAACCACTGAACCGGAATCCAAATGTGAAGCGGTGAAATAACCCGCGTAATTTATTAGGCGCAATATGTCTCGAATAACTTCAACAGTGTTTTAAGTGGTGAAAAACCAGACGAAAGGTTCAAACTGAAAATTTTCCCATATTATTCAACGAAGATTCGGTATTTAAAAATTATACAACTCAACCAAATCTGTGGAACTAACTTTTACAGAATATAATTCAGCGAGATTTTTTCAGAATATACAACATTTTTCAGTCAAATGAAACCTTTTTTTCAATCAAATGAAACTTCGTAACTACCAAACGAAACCTTGATCAAGTCAAATAAAACCTCGTACCAACCAAATGAAACCTCGTACCTACCAAATGGAACTTCTTCGAATAATACAGAGAAAAATTACATTTTATTTCAGAATTTCGCTAAACAAGTTGATACAGAGGCACTACAAGTTAATTTAGCGAAGCGGGTGTCTAGAAACTGAGGCAGCAGTTTCTCATCATGTTTAGCACGAAGTTGGAGCAGTCTGTCGCGATGATCATCAATATGGTGGACCGAAAAGTGTCATTTGAAAGAAATGGGGTTTCATTTGTTTGAAAGAAAGTTTCATTTGGTTGAAAAAAGGTTTCATCTGATTGGTACATGGTTTCATTTGGTAGATACGAGGTTTAATTTGATAGAAGGTTTCATGTGGCTGAAAAATGCTATAATTCATGATTGTCCTAATATAAATTTGGCTGAGTAATATTACATAGATAATATTTAATGTGATAAAACATTTTTAAACCCCGATTTCTAGCGATTTTAGTTAATTATTTTCAATCAAGATACGTAGATTCCAAAAATCGGATAAAAAGGAACAAAAAACTAACGGACCAACGCACACATTAAATGAAAATCACATATGTGATTTACTTGATCCGGAAATCTCGGCATCATTTTCGATAACCCTAATGGGAGAAGTTAAAGGTTTCAATTTTTTTAAATCTGGATTTAAAAAACCTTCGAATCATTTCAAAGAATCAAATGAGGCCACCCGGACAAAAAATGAACGTAAACATGGGTGAGAACATTGTGAAAACACGTAATGAAGTCCTATGATCGAACCAGTTGATTTACTTACAAAGGAGTTATATTTTCAAGAGATCAAGTTAATTATGCCAGGAAACGGACTCTATGGATGATTTATAGCCAGAGATTGACCAAATTGCCACTGAGAATTCAAAAGTGAATTCCCTGACGCTTTTAATCAGCTGCATCTAAACGATGATCACAAATCGCTTCGAACGGAAATTGTGATACCTACTCGGATTGTCCCACGACCCAGAAAACATATTCCATGTTTACATCTTTCAATTCAGAACTGAATTACGAATACAATATCAGCAACAGAATGTGGACACAACTTCAACATCCACGATTGAATATTTTGAGTTGAGTGATACATTTTGTTGAAGAAGCTTTCAAAAGTGTTGACATCATAACCTAAATAAAATTATACATCAGAGATAAAGAGCTTGATTTTAATCCATTGTCCAGAAGTAGTTGATGTATCCTTATAGTGTTCTGGCTTGCATCAATTGTAATACTAAAAATACCATCAATTTCACCATTCATATTAGATCGAGGCAGCAGTGATAATCCTACACTAGCGCCCCACATGTGAGAAGTTGTTACTGACCAATAAATCATACTAAATTCTAAAATTGTTTGCCATGTCTCTATCTATGATAATTTTATTTTCGAATCAAACTCTCGTATACCTCGTGGTTCATCACCCATAATACCCTATAATTCGTTCACAAATCAATGTTGCTGTTCAATAAACAAGACAGCTTCTCGGTTAGTTTAGCAGAAGCCTCCAGATGCAATGTTTACTGTACCTCAACAAACAAAAAGCCTTGCACTGTCAGATAATTCAAAGAAGAACAAGCTAGACTGCATCTTTATTTATAAAAACCCACATTGTTCATAGGTAGTAAGCTGTTTGAAAGAAGAAAAAAATCAAAATGAGAGATTACCTAATCTAGTAATAAATTACTGTTTCTTTGTGTGGAACGAGTTTATATAAAATAGTATTACGTAACTCGTACTTTTTAGTGGGATATCCATAACAGTTATTCAATCGATAAACATATTTTCTCTTATTTTTTGAAATTCTTGCCTAGTTTATCATTTTACACTCTAATCTTAATCGGAATAGTTGGTGTAATCGACTGACGTAAGTGAGGGGAGCGGTTCAAACACAAATACAAAACTAAACTGAATTTGAAAGAAGGACCTTTGCAAATCTTAGATCATTTAAGGATGCAAATTTATATTCTGTCAGAATTTTTTCGAAATATAACTTAAGGTAAAGATTTGAAGAAGAGGTATGACAGGTGCGGAAAGATTGCAAAGCGCAGTAGAAACCATCAAAGCAAAGCGAACTGCGGCTACGATTTAGGCAGATCAGGCATATTTAGGAAATAGTCTCAAGTGAAATATTCATGTAAAAATAGTGTTGGATGTGAGTATTATAACTCTCAACATTAGTTTCCTAAATGATTGCAACTAATTATGCAACAGTTAATGTATTTAACATAAACAAATAAAAAGGGGATAATCATTGAATTGAATAAAGCAGCCAATGAATGTTCAAAGAAAAGTTTTCGTCAAGTTTTGTAGTATGCCAAGCTAGGGAAGCTTAATACCATTCAGCTATATATTTTCATTAGAAGTTGTACTACCTGACAACCAAAAGTTATAAACGTTATAAAATATGAAAGAATTACATAGGCAGTACTTGAGAGTATGTGAAAAACATTGTTTCAAACAGCGATACTACCAACATTACTATTATCATTGTCCGACATCAGAAATCTACATAAGCAATTGAAACAAATTTCAACTGCTACAGCATCCAAGTCGCCAAGAAGTGCAGGCAGGCAGTACAAGAAAGCAGTGGCCCAGTGAGAGGGAGAAGAGCAGGGTGAATAAACCTGCCTATACTACCAGAAAACTCTGGCACAAAGGTACAAAATTAGTCATGGGCAAATTAAATGGTCATATTTTTACAAAATTGATTAACATGAGCAGTAAAGCCTTTAACGTGGCGATGGCAATACAGGAAACAAGGTCACCATTATCAATATGTACTTATGTGATAATGCTGCTGGGAAATCATGAATGCTTTCCTAAATCTAATTTTCATCAGCATGCAATGAACCACCAAGAAAAACCACAATTTGTCGTACTTTGTACGTATTTTGCGCACTTGCCGCGATTGAAAACATCGTAATGATGGTTGAGTGGGAGGTACAGTGATATTTTGAATGATATCATAGAGCTCCTTGAGCCCCTCGTATAATGGATAGAATGGGGATAGATTTACTCATATTTTTGTTTTCCTGGGTATTCAGGAGAATGAAGATCTATCCATAAAAAAAGGCTTTACTACACCTCAGCAAGAAGTACCTACCTTCTAGAAGTTATCTACTTTAAAAACGTAACAATAGTATTACACAGTTAAGTACCTCCACAAAAGTGGAATGGACCCAAGAAAATATACCGGTTAGCAACAAAACATATATAATAAAATGTTAAACATCAAAGATTTGAATTGGGAAAACAGGAAACCGAAGAAAAACTTTTACTTGTAGACCATCTTATTAGCGTACTTAGGGCTTAAAAAATGTGCATATTCAATAGCGTGTTAGTTAATTCAAGTATATGAACTGTAACCATTATTATTATCCACTGCTACAGTATTCATTATAAAATTCTCTGTTTCTGTGGTTTGCTATGAAGTAATTCGCAATTTGCCCTTATACAGGGTGTCTCAACTTAAGTAGACAAGACTTCAGATCTCAATTCTACAAGTAATTTGCAACAAAAAGTGTCTTCTAAAGTGTTATGTTTTAGAGGCTTCGTTTTCGAGTTATTGACGATCTAAGATTTTTTTCGTGTTTTCGACCTTATCTCCTAAAAATGGCTGTGACCCCAACATTCTTTGAGTATTCTCAAACTTGAGGATACCGTTGGAAAGGACGTTAAATTTCCTATCTTTTTGATGTCAAATCATAATTATTCAAGAAAGTTAAGATACCGAAAAAAGAGGCCAAATTACAAACTTTGTAAAATTCTAAAAATTTGGGTTTTTTCAATCTGATTTCTCCCTCCATAAAACAAAAAACAAAAAATGAACAGTCGTTTGCAAGTACAGTAAAAACTTCAACATCTTATCAGCTTTCTAACAGTATAGCCAAAAAATTGATAAAAGTAACAACAAGGAGAAAAAACTTCTTTTGAATGCGAAAAAACGTGGTATTTTTAACGAAAATCGATCGATTTCAGGAAAAAACGATCTCCCACAACTTTATG
The DNA here is from genome assembly GCA_030762985.1 of Adelphocoris suturalis. Lineage (NCBI taxonomy): Eukaryota > Metazoa > Arthropoda > Insecta > Hemiptera > Miridae > Adelphocoris > Adelphocoris suturalis. The sequence continues at coordinate 29,306,870 of CM061043.1, forward strand.
ATTTAAATGTCGAATTCTAGGTAATTTTTCACGCTGAATCGAATGGTGACACTTCTCTGAGTTTCGAGGGTCAAAGGGCACTTTTGCCCTTATTTGTTAGTCGCAGAGGTCTACAAGTGTCACCATTCGATTCAGCGTGAAAAATTACGTAGAATTCGACATTTAAATCATAAAGTTGTGGGGGATCGTTTTTTCCTGAAATCCATCGATTTTCGTTAAAAATACCACATTTTTTTGCATTCAAAAGCCGTTTTTTCTCCTTGTTGTTACTTTTATCAATTTTTTGGCTATACCGTTAGAAAGCTGATGAGATTTTGAAGTTTTTACTGTACTTGCAAACGACTGTTCATTTTTTTTATGGAGGGAGGAATCAGATTGAAAAAACCCAAATTTTTAGAATTTTACAAAGTTTGTACTTTGACCTCTTTTTTCGGTATCTTAACTCTCTTGAATAATTATGATTTGGCATCAAAAAGATAGGAAATTTAACGTTCTTTCCAACGGTATCCTCAGGTTTGAGAATACTCAAAGAATGATGGGGTCACAGCCATTTTTAGGAGATAAGGTCGAAAACACGAAAAAATCTTAGATCGTCAATAACTCGAAAACGAAGCCTCTAAAAAATAACACTTTAAGAGACACTTTTTGTTGCAAATTACTTGTAGAATTGATCCCTGAAGTCTTGCCTACTTAAGTTGAGACACCCTGTAGGGTATGCTGGAACCTGAGTAGGAGGGAGGGGCCTAATATGGCCTAGACCTGGCAAAATGGGATCAGTTTCTGTACATCGGGTTTTAATCTAAATCGGGCCTGATCGCTATCGACCCTGGACTCCGATGGTGTAATCTGTGCTCCTAGTCAAGATTGGAAGGGGGGGGGGTAAGCTGGGTGGGGGAGGTAAGTGGTAGTAATGATTACGTGAAGTAATGTGGCAGAGAAGATGGTTTAGTATCATGTAACCAAGCAAACTGTGTAATTCTTGGGAAGACCTAGATGTTTGACGGTGGTCTAGGTTCTCACAAGAAACTGCGACAGAAATGGTACTTATGCTGGAACCCGAGTAGGAGGGAGGGGCCTAATATGGCCTAGACCTGGCAAAATGGGATCAGTTTCTGTACATCGGGTTTTAATCTAAATCGGGCCTGATCGCTATCGACCCTGAAATCCGATGGTGTAACCTGTGCACCTGGTCATCATTTGGGAGAGGGGGGAGGGGGGGGGGGGGGATAAGCCTGGCTCCAGTCGTTTTTCTTGGTGAACGGGACATGAAATCCAACACCACGCAAATAATTCTGGCCAACTTCTGAATCCCTCCAGCATTTTAGCCCTTGTTTGCTTTGTTTATTTTCGTTTGTTGTGAGTGAGGGAACAAACGGAAAAAGTCGTTTTGATGGAATGATAGAGGCTTAAGTACAAGTCCTACAAACTGTTTATTTATTGTTACTCTGACAACGATTCTTTGATATTATTCATTATTGAACTTCACTGAGGAGCACAGGTTTTTCAACTTATTCTTCGGTGGGCAACGGTACATATTTAATTTGTTTATTTATCTCATTTAATGTATTTAATTCTTTAATCCATTCCATTTTTTGGTATTTTTGTATTTATTACTTTATATTTATGTTGCCAATAAAGTGAATTGAATTGTTTTGTGACATTTCCCAAGCTTTGTATTTTAATAAAGATGTAAAAAACCAAGCGATTTTTTCTTAATTTGAACAAATTTATCAACTTTTAATATTTTTAACAGCAAAAAATGTTTCTGTACTAAACAGCAACGTAATACGCAACGAACTGAGCAGTTTAGCGCCAAAGAACGAGGAATTGTCAAACAAACAGTGGGCCAGTTGAACCGAGTGATGTCGGATTGGGTCCACAGTCTGCTAGAGTCGTAGAAACGATGGTTGAACGGCCCATGGTCAGTTCGGGGGCAGTGCCAAAGAGGACCCATGGGATTGATCGCATCCACATTAGTTTTAAATACATTCAAACAGCACAATGATTATTTTGACCTATATGTCCAACTAATCTGAATTTTTACCAAGGGATTGACTACTTGATGTTATGTATTCTTGAGAAGCGAGCTTGCGAGCATCCAGACCACCAAAGGTTTTTTAAATGTTTTATTGTATTTATTTACTTATATTATGTTTTAATTTCTAATTCGATCGTGCATTAAAATAAAAACGAATCTCTTATCACTTAATAAAACTATGTTTTCCCGATCACATAACTGACCCTACTGACCTGGGGCCCAATTCAACCCCGACCCTTCGAGGATTGACGGTAATCAAGCCTAGGAATGTTTTGACAATGGACCCAGTTCGACCGTGTCCGTTGAATCAATGGCGGGAAGATGGCAGGTTGTGATTTTTTACTGAGTCCGCGGAGGGCTGAGCTGAAATGAGTGGTGAAAGGGACGAAATCAATAAAAAGTTTATTGGTCCCATGTGAAAGTGCAATTTTTTTCCCCACCGTTATCCTTAGTAACGTTTTTTTATTGGGACATTTTAAATTATTAGAAATATTGAAAAAAGGCCTGTCTGTCCTTTTCATTCAAGTTTTACGGCATCGTAACTATATTATTTCCATTATTTAGTTCTCAATACAGCTCCCTCGAACAGACAGGCCTACTATAAAATAGATTGAGGCCATTTCCATTTTTCGTCTTGTTATTGAGCTGAAAGATAGCAAAAGAAGCTCATTTTGCTGGGCATGATGACCGATCGGGTATTTACACTGGTTCGCCGTCCTTTTCGCGTTCTGTATGACCTGATCTAGACTCTAGACCGCGTTCTGTTTGACAGGTCCCTAAGAAAAACACCTACCTGGGTGTGTCCTATATGGAACATATTCCGATACCGTAGTTTTGCTCCACTCTCTTTGCTTGGTAAATACACTTTTGTCTTCGTCTTGGCCCAATAAACAGCAAAAGCCACGCCCAAACCTAGGAATCACACCTGTGTTCGGAATACGCTTAATATACCACCATCCCTGAAGACACGCTTGACCATAGTTGGGAGAGGAGGGAATACCCAGTATGAAGGAAAATAAAATATCCATAACGAGAGGGAAGCATCTGGCCCTCCACACTATTGCTTCACTAAACGTGCACACCAAACGCCAACTAATTCCAAATTGTTTGAGTTAGTTGTATTGGCACAAATTAAAATTTCCAATAAGACACGGAGATGAATGTGGATAAATTTATAAATGACACGTACTCGTAGATTTAGAACTTGTTTGAGATATCCAAAGATTTAGTCTAACAAGCAATTCAGTTTTTCTTCAATTACCTATTCATTCAACATGAAAAAACTCCTTAACGCCTGATAAATTAATAAAAGATAGTATGAAGTGGATAGGCACCTTCTTTCCATTGTAATAAGATATTCTGAATGAGTAAATGTAGTTTATGAGATCTTACCTTATCTTTCTTGTCTTGCCTAGCGTAGGGGAAACAAGGTATAACGGCCGTAACACGGGAGGCGGACGCGATTTTACAAGCGTTGATCATGATGAGGAGCTCCATCAAGTTATCGTTAACTTCACCGCTGCCGCTCTGTACGATGTACACGTCCTCTCCGCGGACGGACTCTCCAATTTCCACACTGCAATTAAATAAAAATATGGATTAAACTAATGAAGAATCAATTAGCGAATTTTCGTAGAAAAAGAAGCTGTTGCAATGGTTCGGAAATTTTTTAAAATCAAAACTTTTGAAAAATTTCTTCATTGAAATCCGTTTTGAGGCATTCTGAAACGATTCCTGAAGTTTGCGCCTTTTTCATATATATATAAAACTCAATCTTTCCAAAACAAAGAATGAGTTCGTTGGCCAACAATTTTTGAGCACATTAAACTGGTCAAATTTCAATATAAGTACTAAAAAACCCACTATAAATGGCTAAAAACGGCCAAAAATCGTACAGTACATTCAGAATCATTTTTTCGCTCCTTAATTGACCAATTATGACATTCCACGCTACTTCTTGATTTACTCTTTTCCGCTATGGAATTTTTCTAGATCATTTAAAACTTTTCAATGATCTATTCATTCATGATAGGCAAATGAGGAAGTTATGTGCCACACCCGACTTGGCAAACGTTTTCCTCTTCTAATTTGGTAATTATTGATTGGGGCCTCTCAAGGATGGAGTGCGAGCCCTGCCAGGTGTCACATCGTGCAGAAAAGTGGTTTAGAACGCTCAGGTCTAATTATCATCCAATAAGAGCAAGGGTAACGTATTTCAGCGAGAGAGATGAGGCGAATGACACAGGAAATCGCGCTCGAGCAGCTGAGACACGTATACATATAAGTATACCTATTAGACGAACTACATACGGCGAGTAGTACGTACACCACAGAGCAACGGATACAGACAATTCCTGTTGAGCAGTAGACCTACAGTTAGATGCACTATTGACTATTAACTATTCGCTAATTGAAGCTAACTACAATTAATGATTCTGAGCAATTACTAATGTCTCAAGTCCAGTGGTCCGCGACCTTCTATGATTTATGACACCTCTTTTCGTGAAGCCCCCACCCCGCAGGACCCAATTATTAGAAAACACGATTTCACACTAAGATTTATTATTTCTGGTTTTAATCAATAGATATAAGTAATAGGTATGGTGGATGTCATACTTAAGGGTGGGGCAACGCTAGGGAAATATGTTAAACAGAAACACAGAAACAGAGATAACTCTTCACACTGAACTATTTGGATCCTATAACATGATATATCACGGCACCACGGTTGCAGACCACTTCTATTTTTGTATCTAGTTATGTTTACTGGAAGTTGTTTACCTGTCGGAGTATATTTATAATGGGAAGCAATTTCTCATTGAGAATCAGATTCTGCGACCTTGAAAACCACCGACAGCAAATTTTCAGGTCATAACTCCAAATGATTTGGACAAAAAGCTGATAGAAAAACTGAATTGACGTCATAGATTGGGGGCTGATCCCCCCCATCTTCAGATAAACGCAGGGGTAAGGTTATTCTCCTATGAAGCCATTCCGCTTTCTTTACATAGCTGTTTAGGCAATTTCCAATGATCATATACTCTCTACATTGCACCTTTTCGGAATGATGAAATAAAACTAATGGACGAGAAGATAAAACGTAGGACCTTCCAATGTTACCTACTTCGCGCATTGATCAGGATATAATTGATCAGATCGATGGTGTAGCCTGAAATTCATCAGCAATCACATAAACAACATCCTTTATTGTCCTCCAGTTTTCGCTTTATGTTCAGCAGCCAAAGATTTTGTGGAAAAAATGGGATGTTTCTTTTGGGACACGCCGTAAGTGATCTTTTCAAGGTACCGTGAACACGGAGTTCAATAGACTGGCTGGCTCTGAGACAGATAGACTTCTTGGTCTTTTTACTTCCACATTAATCTCATTCAAAATGCCAACCGCAGCCATGTTGATTATCTTAAGTAAAAGTTGTAATCTCTATATTTTGTTAAACTGTTAAAATTGTTCATTCTACAGAGTGTTTTTGGTTATCAATTTTTCTCTAAGTTCGAGATTATAGTACTATCCAACAATTTGTCACATTTTTGAATTTCAACACAATCAATGTACCCATGGGCTTTGCCCCTATCACGAATAAATAAATAAATATGAAAGGTGTACTACAAGAACTTGGAGGAAAATAGTCTTGTGATTTCAAGACCTCACAAAGTCACGGAAAAATTTTCCAGCCTGAACAGCGGAATAAGCTGATTGATTGAAATGATTTCTCGAGGGAATTGCACTGAGTAATTGCGGGGTGAGAGCCTCCGCTGCGAGCCGGACTCTCGGTTTTGTCCGCGTACCATCTAGTTTTACTCAGTGAAAACGTGGGATGAATCAAGAACATTCTGTGGGTTTGAGTTAAAGGTGGCTCGCCCCACTCGCGCTATTTTCGCAAATTGTGCTCTGTTTGGGTAGTACGAAATCCAGAGTAAACCCAGTGTCATCCTGAAAATTGGCATATCAGCCATACGATCAGACTCATACGATCGCATCTGAATCCATATTGGTGTGGTTTCCAGGAAACGGATCAGAGACAAATTTAATCAATTATTTTGACTATCAGGAATTTAAGACTATAGGAAAAACTAATTAAATATATCATTATTAAGAAGAGTCAAATGATGTATGGGGACTGATTGCCGTCCAATTGCCACCCAAGTGGAGGAGATGAAACGGCTGTCCCTTCATATTTCATCTGACCTGGGAAGTTGAACGATTCCAAATCGTAAATATCATGATGCAATTCCGCCTAATCACTGGTCGCAACTAAATGCAACTTGGCGTGTGCCAGCGGCATCAGTGAAAAATGGTGGCTGCACGCCAAACCGGTCCATGACGAAGAAACAGAACCGAATTTTAGAGCGGTTCTAATGGATCGCTGACAGACTATCAGCGGGTCCAAGTTTCATAGAAAGCCAACATGAATGTAGCAGCGTAAGTTATAACTTCGTGTTGGTTCCATTCACAAAACCAATACGTTTTAAAGGGATCTATGATTCGTAACTCATTTCAAAGCTTAATCGTCATAAAATCAAGCAGTGTATTGCAATGATGTCAAACCGCTATACGTAGCAATTTTCTTCGGAAAACTTTTCAAGGATATTGTCTTGCTAAGCACCCATAATTGAATCATGAACATTAATATGTTTTCATATAATAACAATGAAGAGATTCTATCCCCGACCACCATTCCAAAATCCTGTCAAAATTCCGACATTGTGTCACGAAAACCTATGCGAATCTACGTCCCGAAAGATCAACACAAACTATACGTAGCTATCAAAATGTGATCATCCTTAATTTTCGACCAATAAAAAATTGTTTGCCATTCGTTGGAAAGCTCTCGGTTTATCAAATCACAGATACAAGTAATATCAATGCAATAAAATGCTTGGCTCAGATGTATCTTAGTTTGTGCTTATTGCAATCTATAATAGAATGAGTGGCGTTTAAAATTAGTTTAGGGAAAAGTTCCAAGTACCTAATAGAAAGTTTTGACGAGCTTGAAAATCATATTTTTCTAGTCCAATTCAACTAAAAGGCTCTACAGTAGAACTTTTTGAAGAGGAAATGTAGTAAATCGTCGGTTTGTCTTCAATTTCAGATATTACACTGTTAATAAACAGAAACCTTTTTAATGGAAAGCCATACTTTACTATATCATATTCTCACTTGCGTTAGTTACCGTTCTATACGAATATTAGGCAAAGAAACCAAATATTTTTTCTTAGTTGAATTCATTAAACCAGGGGGCATTAACCCCTTCGGAACCGATTGTTTTCTACAAGGCCAAAAGAATTTAAACTTGGCACATGACTTCCTATTAGTCCAAGGGTGACGAGGTTCAAATTTGCTCCACCCCTTAGAGAGTTATTCAGTGTCCCTTATAGTGGACATTGGTTCTCGGTTGAGCTGCGTTTGACAACCACCAACCTCAGAAAAATTCGTGCAAGTCTCGGGAAGGCTCTGTGGTGGTGGTTTTCAACCTTCTACGCACTCTGGGTCATTGGTACACCACGACAGACACAGGGGAAAAAAAAAATTCGAGAAGGATTGATGTACCTACATGGGTGGGCCCTAGAAAGTTCATTTCCACTATAGGGTGCGTTGGTTCTAAAGGGGTTAATGTAATCTGCTTGACACATCATGCTCAACCGGTCTTGGTGGAAATGAAGATTAAAGGCAAGTTCTCTGTAATTATTCGTCGTTAAGAATAAGCCCGAAATTTCGTATTCATATATAAAACAGGATTCAAAATTTACGAGCCCACGGATCCAATGAGTGTTATTAACTACTTGATGGAATGGATGCCTGCTGTGCGGCCTTGCCTTCAACAAAGTCAGATTCAAGTTTCCGCCATTACCGCTGGCTGGTAACTGATAGTGCAAGCAAAAATATTATTAATTATCTTGCATGTACTTAACCAATGGTAAATCAACAAAACGTGGTTTCTACCACCTAGTACATAGTATCTTAGCAAGAACTATGTAATTGCAACGATTATTTGTGAAATTATTTCAGTTCAAGGCAATAAAAAATTAGAAAATCACCATTTTTCAACATAATGAAGCTTGTTGAAGCTAGCAAAAACGAAAACTAAAATTTAAAAAATGCTCGGTATTAGACCTATCTCTAGATAACGAAAATTTCAAAAATCCGCCGATTTAATGTTCAATTATTGTATTATTAGAATTGAGAAATTAGAATTTGAATTATTTAGACGTTGAACAAAAATACATCTTGCGAACTGGGTTCAAAACTTTTTCTCACACACACACACATACTATTACGGATTTTGCTTCCTTACTATCACCAAGGTATCCGGGTGCCTGGGATTGGATTAGAGTTAACTAACTAGTGCACAAAATAGCTTTAATTAAAATGTTGTCCATTCCCACAAAGAAAAAATGTTACAATGATTAGCTGTACTTTAATACTCACCCAGGTATGGTGTGTTACACTGATGATGGCCTAACCCGCCCTTACCACTTTCACAAATACCATACAACATTGTGACTGTTCAAATAGACTGCCAAAATGATAAATATAACAGGAACTTAAATAATTTTTGTATCAAATTTTAAAGAAGTTGTCAGTGTGTTGGCGGTTTAATACCTAGTTTGCCCCCTCCATTTGTCCTAACTTCCGTAGCAGTAAGCATGCCCCATTGACTTAATTTACCTTCGCCGGACCATTAATATCAAGTGCGCATGCTCATAAACACCGATTCAACACAATCTACTCCCAGGAAACCGCAAAAAATGAAAGGTAGAAGAGGAATTACTATAATCAAGCTGTATAAGGAAGTTCAAGGTGATTTCTCATTGTGGCAAATGAGCGTGTTCTCGAAATCGTAATTTTCCAACAAGGAAGTGCAATTTCTGTATTCAGAGAGTTAAGAAATGGAGTGGCATATGATTCTTTCTTTTGACAGTTGAGTGTCGTCGTCATAGTGCCCAAATCAAAACCAAAAAAAAAGAGGCCGGACCCGGTTTTTATCAACCAACCTTCGAATTAAGAGGCGAACATACAAGGCTGCGTCGTTAACCAAGTATTTTAGAGGATATATCAGAACAATGTTACTTCACTCTGATCAATGAGGGATTTCTGCATGTTTGTTTAACATTGCTTCCGAATCTACATATACCGTACCGAGAGAAAACATTGTTTTCACTTTCGGGGGATGAAAAAAAGTTCACGGTCTAATAAAAAAAAAGGCAAAACATTTTTGCCAATTCACAAGGAATCGCCAGGAATTGAGTGGGTAAGCTCCTGGAAGGTCACCTATTTTGTCGCCGTTGGACATACCGTAGATAGAATACTACAATAGGTCGAGGAATAATCAAAACAGGGAAGTTTAATTCTTTTATTCAACGATTTAAGCAGCACCTCAACGAGAAGTGTCATTAGGGGCATTGAACAAGGTGACTAAAGCGACACTGCAAGTGGCACGATTCTAAGGGGATTCAAATTCCCCTCCGTCACTAAGGGGTGCCATCGTGGACTCCACTGGCAAATCGGAGGGGGGAAAATGAGGGGTACAGCGACGACCATTGTTTAGCCCCTACAGCGGAAAAAAACCAGAAATTAAATAATGAACTAATACTTAGACTAGATTATGAATATAGGCTAAACTCAAGTTAATACAAGGTGTCTCCGAAACTGGAGCCACACAAAGAAGGAATCGATTCTTCAACTAATATGCAACAAAAAGTTCCTCCGAGAGACTTTTTTTTAAATGCATAGTTTTCGAGTAATTCAATATTCAAGATTTTTATCGTGTGTTCAACCTTATGAACATCACTAAAACAAACATAAATCCGTGAAATGACATTGACAATTAAAAGTTCCAGTCATGCAGCATGGTCGTATGAGCGAATTTTCGTCAATAATCGTATTATATTATGTGATAAAACATTGTTTTAGAATGCATTGTTTTGAAATTTGTTGAACTGTTATGAAATTCGAGCATTTTGAGTTCATGTAACATAGTGTAATAATAATATAGTTAAGTACTAATTGCATGGCAGCAAAACTCTTTAAAAATAATATTCTACAATTCAAAGAAGATTAAGGAAATTTTAGCTACTTTTGGGAGTTTGTTTTTAAACAGATTTTTCAGCAAATATTAATGAAATTCGAGTACAATTTTTTGCATAATTTTGTGAGTAAAATTTATAATTTTCAATTTCGTTGTTGATCAACTTTTTTGGCTAAAATTCTGCTAAAAAATATAAATTTTACAATTTTTAGCCGTTTTTAGCCATTTATAGTGACTTTTTTAGTACATTTTTGAAATGTGACCCAATTTGTGCTCAAAAAGTGTTGGCCAACGAACTCATCCTTTCGTTTGGAAAGCTTGATTTTGTGGCGCAAGAACGGAATTTTTTCTCAATCTTATCAATCTTAAGGAGAGTTATCGTCTGGAATGGTTAAACACAAGTTAATATAGGGTGTCTCCGAAACTGGAGCCACACAAAGAAGGAATCGATTCTTCAACTAATATGCAACAAAAAGTTCCTCCGAGAGACTTTTTTTTAAATGCCTAGTTTTCGAGTAATTCAATATTCAAGATTTTTATCGTGTGTTCAACCTTATGAACATCACTAAAACAAACATAAATCCGTGAAATGACATTGACAATTAAAAGTTCCAGTCATGCAGCATGGTCGTATGAGCGAATTTTCGTCAATAATCGTATTATATTATGTGATAAAACATTGTTTTAGAATGCATTGTTTTGAAATTTGTTGAACTGTTATGAAATTCGAGCATTTTGAGTTCATATAACATAGTAATAATAATATAGTTAAGTATTAATTGCATGGCAGCAAAACTCTTTAAAAATAATATTCTACAATTCAAAGAAGATTAAGGAAATTTTAGCTAAGTACTTTTGGGAGTTTTTTTTAACAGATTTTTCAGCAAATATTAATGAAATTCGAGTACAATTTTTTGCATAATTTTGTGAGTAAAATTTATAATTTTCAATTTCGTTGTTGATCAACTTTTTTGGCTAAAATTCTGCTAAAAAATATAAATTTTACAATTTTTAGACGTTATAGGTGATTTTTTTAGTACATTTTTTGAAATTTAACCAATTTTATGTGCTCAAAAAGTGTTGGCCAACGAACTCATCCTTTCGTTTGGAAAGCTTGATTTTGTGGCGCAAGAACGGAATTTTTTCTCAATCTTATCAATCTTAAGGAGAGTTATCGTCTGGAATGGCGCAAATATATATATATATATATATATATATATATATATATATATATATATATATATATATATATATATATATATATATATATATATATATATATATTTCTATATGAAAAAGCGTTAAACTCTAGAATTCGTTTCAGAATGTCCCAAAACGGATTTCAATGTTTTTTGGGCCATTGCAATAGCTTCATTTTCTATGGAAATTCGCTAAAATTTGGAAAGAGCTCGTAGTTGTGTGACACCTGTTTCCGAGACACCCCGTATGCAGAGTGTCCGGGAAAGATACTTCAAAACTTCAGGTATCGATTTTAGAGCTCATTACTAATCGAACGTTCTTCTTGGAGATTTTTCTCAAACGCTTTGATTTTGAATTATTCAATTTTGATTCCGAGTCTACCTATAGTGAAAGCATTGTTTTCACTTTCTGGATGAATAATTTTCTTGGTCTGCAAAATCTAAATTTCCACTCGCATTTCAAGTTTTAGACCATTCTGAACAACTTTGGTACCGTGTCTGTCTGAGTGTGACTGCGTCTGCTGTATCTCCGCAAATCCTAGTAACAAGATTATTTTCCATTTTTCTCTGCGCTTAGATGGCAGATGCTATTCGGTTTCCTAGTAAGTTAAAACTGTGCCTATACATGTGTGATGTCTGTTATGTATCTAGACCAGAGATCTACTCAGAAAAGCTATCCAAAATACAGAAATAATAAACCTTTGTGTAATAATGTACTGATATTGAAATGGGTTTCCGCAAGTTCAACGAGAGTCGTTTAGTTCGCAATGACTGCGCGGTGATCAACATCATTCAACCGCCAGCTCCCTGAACAGAGTCTAGGCATCTAAATTCCGGTTTTTAAGCCGCCTCAGCCGACGAGCGGCCGCGAGGGTTCAACAATCCTGAACCTGTCGATTATGTAACGAGCTGGAGGCAGCGGGGATCGTCCTCGACACACGCCCACCCGCTGACCAATGTAATCCAAGAGTTCGGGCGGGAGCCAATGAAATGGGTATTGATGACCGCGGATGTTGTTGAGCGAGAATACAAAACACCCAACCCACCGTAGGTACCTAAGTAATCTAATTCAAACGATCGCGTGAATGTCTCAGAACTCAAACGACTTGGGTCACCCTCGAGCCATAAAACATTTTGAGACAGAGTAAGAAGTATCAGTTATGTAGCTTAACCCATTGAATGCGCCTAACGAGAGTGCCTTGTGAGAGTGAGTAGGCCACCCATGCTACTCACAAGAGAGTCTTGTGAGTGCTTCCCCTCCCTACACAACTTCGTTGAACCCCCCTACCAACCACACTTGCTTCCCCATGGCAACAGGAAGGCTTTTTCTTTTGTATTTTCCGAGGATTTTCCAGCAGAAAACTTCAAAAATCCTCTTTTGGGATTACCTGGAATATAACTAAGCACATTTCGTTTAAAAAAATTGTTCTCATTTTTTGGGCAGCAGTGACAAGCTCACTGCAAATCTGAGGCGCGGTCAATGGGTTAACCATAATATTACCCCCCAATCACCCACCTAAATTATATTTATTCCCAATAGTTTTGATATTTGGGTTCCTTTGTGCGCAAAAACCATCAATTTCATGGCAAAAAATGTTGTATAGGTAATATTTTACTAACTACGAATTTCAAATATATCAATATATCAAAATCTTCAGCAATGAACACAACGATTGAATACATCGATTTTTTTTCTATTTCGATTTTTTTTTTTAATACTGAACCCTCGTGAAGTACTCTCATAATTATACTACCAAGCCAAATTTCACCCCTAGAAATTCATTATAGACTACCTGGGGGCCCACACAACCACTTATCATATAATAAAACTCAATAGTTGAGGAGGTTCTGAATGGGGCAACGATTCCAAGTTTGCAAATGCACTGAAATTGTTAGGAGTTAGTCAGGAGTGTGCATAATCACTACTAAACTAACGCTAAACACCGTAAAGCCCCCTAAACTGAAACCATTCTGTAATCCAGAAAATAGGTGAATCGGCGAAAGACCATCAATTGAGAAACCGAGAGCGATGGGTTTCATCCTAGAAAGCTCCATAAAGATCATAAAGATAAAGATTTTATTATTATCATTATTATTATTATTTTGTTTAAGAATTTAATCCTACCCACCGAATTTCAACAGAATCATACCATGAGCTAGCAGGACATTAACTTTTTGAGTAGGATGTTAGATGATTGTGCACGCGCACAGGCTCCAATTGATCGGTGAGTGATAGAGGATTATCCACGGTCTAAGTCGTGTAAGTAATCCTTGAAAACTTTATCAAAATCAGAGGAGAATGTGGATGTTATGGGTGTTGCAAGGGTTTCAAATTTGCTAGAACATTTTTGTCAAAGCTAAATGCCAGGAACTTTTTGGAATGTTCCTTAACGGTTTTCGATGAGGACACTCATTTCCGGAAAATCTTATTTTCTTACATTTTGAGCTACTTTTACAGGTTAATAATAGTTTTTCGGATTGTTGGTTCTTGAGGATTGGTTTATAGATAGAAAAACTCAACTAGGCCGACGTTTCAATTCATTTATAAACCTTCTTCAGGGCTTAGGTGAGAGAGATTGCATTTTGCTGTATGGAGACAACATGTCATCTGCTCTACAGCACAGGTTATAACTTTAACAACCTAATAAATTCTAATTAAACTATTACTTTAACTCTACATATAATGATAACGAGAAAATGAAGATAACAATTATCATTAGATGAAGATTACCATTATGTTATCTTCATTTTCCCGTTTTCATTATATGTAGAGTTAAAGTAAAAGTTTAATTAGAATTCAATAGGTTGTTAAAGTTAACATATGCTGAAGACCAGATGAAATGTAGTCTCCATACAGCAATAATGCAATCTTTATCAGCTAATTCCTGAAGAAGATTTATAAATAAATTGAGACGTCGGCCTAGTCGAGTTTTTCTATCTACAGACCAATCCTCAAGAACCAACAATCCGAAAATTTAATTCTGAGTGGTCAAGAACCTTAGTCATTTTAACGTCATGGATGTTAATTGTAGGTTTAATATTATATTTTTTTAATTCGCTAAAACAACTTGTTTCAAATTTATATTCATCCCTTACCAAATTATGATTACGACCACAATTTTCGATACAGAATCTCGATTTTTGGGTATAGAAACACCCGATATTGAATGACATTACAATGCCTCTTTTGGAGGTCGGAAACTTTCTTCAACTGATACCTTCAGAGGCCCACAAGTCCGAACCCGGTCGGAGCCTCTCATATCCCACACGAAACACCGTCTCGCTTTGTTAAAATGCGGCCTATCAGTTATTGTCGGATGAGTCCTCGGTATTTGGTGAATGGTTATTTACTGAAGTTATCTTAATTGTTTGTTACGATTGAATCAGTTTTCCTTCAACAGCCGTTCGGACACCAATCAGGAATATTTTAGAGTACCCACACTAACAAACTCTGTGACGGATCGGGAAGGGGGTCACGTTACTACTACCAGCAGTACGAAGGAGGATTGCTTGCGGAACCACAATTTATTCAGACTGTTGGCGAGGCAACTCCACCGCAGAGCCGGAATCGTGTGGCTACAATCATGACGGTCAACGGTAAAAACAATCTGATGTCTGGAGCTCACCGAAGGATTGGGGAGCAACGAAATTGAAAACGGACTGACTGTTTTATTTTATCAATAAAAATCTATATTGAGAAATTTGTGATTCAGATTTTTAAAAAAACTTAAAAAAACAAAAAAAACTTAAAAAAAAAAAAAAAAAAAAATTCCAGTCGTGCAGCACGATCATATGAGCGAATTTTTGAAAAATTATCGTACATTATAACTTAACACTGTTTTGAAATTTGAGCACTTCAAGTATTAAAAAAGTTTTAACTATCTATTTATGGCCGAAAAAGATGAACAAAATTATTTTATTCTGTAATTTAAAAATTTTTTCATGCAAATATTACCGATTTTTACAACTAGCAAACGGCATTATTTCGATTTTTGACTGATTTTTCAACTTTGAAATTTTTGAAAACTTGATACATATTCTTATAGGAAATTTTACGCTGATTCCGAATATACCACATGTTAGTATGCTGAAAAAATTATTTCGCACAACAAATCGCAAAAAACAGGCTATTTTGAAATTTTTGACTACATTTTTGAAAATTTCAACCCGAAGATGTAATCCGATCATGCTGGCCAACGAACTTAATCTTTCGTTTTGTGTCCTTAACATTTTAAAATTTGTTTGAAGTTTCTAGCACAATTCTACGGACAGTTATCGTCTGGAATGACACATACATACATACATATACATACATAAAAAAATGCGTTAAACTTCAGAATATGATTCAGAATAGCCTGAAACGGATTTCTGTATAATTTTTTTTCAAAAATTCACATTCTACAAATTTTGAGGCGAGAGCAATAGCTTAATTTTCTTCAAAAATTCGCTAAAACGGATCATACCTATTTCATGCCGACAAAATACCAGCTTCATAGGTTGAATAGCAAAGAAATTCGCTCCGGAGATAACGCGGATGATAATAGAAAATTCAATAATTTCAAATTAGGTAATCATTCGAAAGTCTCTCCTTCACATATTATTAACTACACACAGTCCTGCACACGCGGTCTTGCAAAAATTCAAATCACGGCCCATCCTAAAGACACGGAACATGTCAAACAAGCCAACATTAGTTATACTACTTCACCGAGTTCGTGTGGAGGCAACAATTTGACGAAACTGAAATATTTGACAAAAATTTGCCCGTTGTGCCCCCTATTTTTCACCTGGAACAATTGTTTCAAAGTTCCGTTTTACCACAGAAATTTTTGATTTGCCTGGATTTTCGAAGATGAATTTCCCGTGTGGGCCTCTAAAGGATAAAAAGAACCAATTAGTATTCTATATTCTTTGTTTTTTAAATAAATACCTGCATACTTAATACGTTTCTCACAAATTTTTGAACCCATCCTGCAAGATCACTAGGAACCATTTTCTCTAAAATACGTTAGATGGTGTTCGTAAGATTTTACCATACTATAAAATATACAATACAGTTATATATGTATAGATATTATTTACCTTTATTTATATTTGTCTTTTCTAAACTCAGAATGTCTTTTTGTATAGATTTTTCGTTTTTTCAGGGTAAACCAAACTTTGTAGCACACTTCTCTGTCAGCGTGAAATTCTCTAGGTAGAATCACACAGGACTCTACTCCGACGGTTAAGAGGTAGAATTCCAAGAGGACTTAAATTTACTGCTGTATTCGGAAAAAATTTAATTTCATTCATTCACCCCGGGGGTAAGTATTTTAACCCTCCAGGAACATTCCTGCTGTCATCTGAGCCACCTTCACTCCTTTTCACTCCTTTCCAGCCACTGACCGACTGACTAACTGCATAGGGCTTCCGTAGAAAGAAATCCCAGGCCTAATGGCTTATATTTCCCCAAAAAGGGCCCCTTTTGATTTGGGATTGTACGGCTGCACTATGTCCCTAAATTTGTTGCTTACTAACTTCTTAATCTTTTTCCAATCTAGGTCTCTGAGTGAGGCCCTTTCGATTGTATAATGTCCTAGGGCCTCTTGCCTAGATCTCCAGAATCTATCACAATCACACAGAGCGTTCAGCGGTATCCTCTCCGTTTCCACATTCGCAGGGTGGAGAAGGTGCCTTGGACATGATAAAAAGGGTCCTCTTAAAGCTAAAATGCCCTGTGAGGACCCCAATCATTTTCCTCATTTGCGTTCAACTATCTAGGCTGCGATATAATCCAGTCTGAGCGATTCTTATCGCAGCCAGAGACTTTCCAGCCAATTATAATACTAATAAGTGGTTATGATTGTACATTATCAACGAGAAATCAAATAAAATACAATGGAGAGTATAATGGTGGTTTCAAAACAATGAAATCAGGCAACTATAAGGATGTAGCTTTTGCAGCAAACTAGTCGAATGAATAAAAAAAATAGGTATTGAAAGACATCCTTCGCCGACCTCAAGGACGATATCTCAGGTAAAAACTGTCAAGAGCTAGTCAAGCCATATCAGGTAGGTTTGTAACAAGTGGATCCAGGTAGAAGGTCCTTATGCGCGCTACCTGGATCTCCCGAGATATTTCTCGAAACTAAAATATTTTGGAGTGGAGAGACGTAGGTAACAGGTGTATTGTAGAGTGTAGACGTGTACCTTCATGGAATTACTTAACTCTATAAGTTTTGGAAGAGTCCTTCGACTAAATTGAAACGCTAAAAATCACAGAAAGGTAGGCAGATTTTTAATGAATGGCATTTTATTTGCTACGTACAAAAAATGATTGATGAAGGGATGACCTTCACAGAGATATGCCCGGAAACGGCTTGGGCAAAAAACCTGTCTACTCCGACGATTTTTTCCTTCGCATCATGTTATGATGGATGTTCGACGCGGACTTTTCTTTTCAGTCTTTCTTTTACAATAATATATATTCTGTTTGTCAGGACCTTCTTCAGGCGATATGCTTGAAGGATGCGGCACGAGATAAATTGAATAATGGAGGATGGGAACAATGAGATCGATTGAGGTGGTGGGAGGGGATGATGCGCGGCAAGCACGTGATTTGTGGAGTACCAGGCACAAGGGAATCAAAATATATCTTTAGCACAGTTTTAGGAAATCGTACGAATCTGAGTAAGGCGGTGCCTATAAATAAACTTAGACGGTAATCGTGAAAAGCTGTACCTAATGGCGTGGGAAGAGAAAACAGGAGCGAGGGGGTGGGCTTGTCGGCAGTTTTCAACGTCAACCCATAAACGTCATAATTGATAAAATTTGGCTAGAAACGTGTCAAATTAATCAGCTGAACCTATTTTACGGAAAATTAACGTGAAAAGCAAAGGAATTCAAGTGGAATGTGGTGTACTCACCATGTTTCCAAGTTGCTGAATTTCTTGGTGACAACCTTCCCCAAGTCGATACCCAGCCGGTCGACGATCCTTTGGGCCAACTCCGGGTGAGAAGTGCCGCTGAACACCTTGATATTGGGCATCCTTCGCTGAAGAAACGGGCTAGGTCTCTCTAATTTGGATCTCAACAAACTCTTGGCACGCACTGACTCTGATAACACAGGCATCACTGAAAAGCAATGAGGTTGAAACACAACTGGGGAGAATAGATAAATGCTAACCATGCGGACGGTTTGGAAAGGCAACCCTTCTTTCTGGAAACGCATCGTTTGCAAAACGCATGGCGGGAAAACATTTTTGATTTGATTTAATATTGACCCGTTGTCATGAAAAACATCAAATATCACAAAAAGAACTCCTTATATTTTTCAAAGAACTCGAATCTTAGAACACCAGGTACAAATGAGTGAATTCTTTAATTTACTTGGATACATCCAAACTGACTACAACTCTAAAATTCAAAAATCATGTTATAAAAAAATATACAAAACTGTAATTGATCAATAAAATCACTCTAAAATAAATTGGCTAGGTCTAAAAACTGAAGGTTAGCTTCTCTCAATTATCCCTAGAGCAACTATAGCGGAAGGCTTGTGAAATCAGCTGACACATTTTGCAGTAACCTCTTTCACATTTCACTTGTTTGAAATTTCAAAAAACCATGTTCAAGTGAGCTGTTATGATCAATTTTTAAACATTTTGTGTGTTAATTATGGCTAATATTGCTGCTCAAAGGATCAAGAGAGAGTTCAAGGAGGTTATCCGAAGTGAAGAGGTGAATATTTCTGAGTATATTATCATATAAACCAGTGCACTAACATTATACCTACAAAGCACGATTTCGATCCTTGCTTTCGGCTACCACTATATTTTAGCACTTGAAACTAACTTTCAACTCACCCTGCATTCCACTCATTGACTCGTTCAATACAAGAAACCTTAATTTATAGATGTAGGAAGGTTTTTTACCTAGATAATTTTGTATCTTCAGATATCTGGATCCTGCACGTCATCGACTTCTTATCAAGGTGAAAGGTTACAGTGGTGGACTGCTGCGGCTGTCGTTTCTAGTACATTTCCATCTTTACAGATTACGATTAGGAATCCAAATAATAAGGAATTTATTTGCCTAAATTCCATGATCCGATAATATAGCGATCTATAGCACTTGTCTCTCAGCTTGCTCCCTGTTGATTTGTTGTGGTTGACGTCAATCCCCTTCAGTTTGACAAATATTTAAATTATTTTGTCCGATAGATTAAGAAAATTAGTGACGACAAAAGAGGGTGCTTGGTATTTATCGCTCTGGCGTTAGGCCTACGGACCACCCAATGAGAAAAAGGTTTGCGAGCCCCCAAAGGTATCTGAAAAGATTGATTTGGGACGTGTTTTTTTAGATTTTCAGATGCGAATATCAGTACATACTCCAGATCTCCAAATTACAGTTCTGGTGGAAGTGCGTTTTATGCAAAAGTACTAGGTACCTACAAAAAAGTTAGGATGTGCCTGCTTTACCTATAGTTATGTGGGTTTAGTGTCTCCCTTTTCGGTGGAAAATCAGTTTGTCCTGCATCAAAATGTTGTGGACTGGGTTGCAGCAACCAGGCATATTGAGTGCGCATTAGCTTGATCATGATGAAGTTTTTCGTGGTGACCTTGAAAACCCCCGAGTGCAAATTTGTAGCTCAAAACCGATGAAAGAAAATCAATTTTACGTCATAGGAGGATTGAGATTTTTATAAACATTCTTTCTGTCTCCAAAAAATCAAGCATTTCAAAAGAAAGGAAATTATATTGTTGGTCATCACCTTCAAACATAATAAGTAAATTGATAAAATTTCCTAAAATATGTGTAAAATCGATCCAACGGCTAAAACTTGTCGTCGATCCTAAAACTCTTTTTGACATTTTATGTCTTTGCTATGGCACATAAACTAAAAAAACGTCACGGAAAATTGCTCACGAAAATATTTTGATTATTTCCACTTACAACCGAGTCGTTGCTAGGGAAGTGGTACTTCGTCGTTTTTCATCCCACAAAATTCGTTGACCATTCGTTCGAAAGCTCTCGATTTATCCAACCATATTATGTTATGAGCAAGGTTATTTGAATAATTGTGTACACTCAGGTGATCATTCTCAATAATAGATATTGTGAACATGATTGCCACCGCTTGTTAATTTCTGATGATTTCATTGAGCTGGTGTTTTGATGATTTGATTCATAGCAGGTGATCCAAATATTGCGAGAACGGTTTGATTTGTTAAGCGATGGCTAAATCATTTTAATAGGTAATTTCTATACTTTACACTCTAGGAAGCTGTAATTTCGTAGTAGCCTCTTTAGGACATTTACTTGACGATGCCCAGGGTTCGGATCAGATGAGTGGCTCTTATAGCTAATTTCTATTTTTTACACTCTAGGAAGCTGTAATTTCGTATGTAGTCTCTTTAGCACATTTACGTGACGATGCCCAGGGTCCGGATCAGCTGAGTGGCTCTTAGAGCTTGCATACGAGTCTGCAACACATACTTGTCTTGACATAAAATGTCCTAATGTGTTGCAGACTCGTTAGCCCAGTCAAATGAGAGGAAACAGGAGAAAAAATTCATAGTAAAGAAATTTCTTCACCAGGCTCTTCCTTCACACCTAGTAAATCATATCTCAAAAGTCCCCTAGTATGGGGGGGGGGTGAGCTCGAGGAGGGGGGGGGGGTGTTTTTCTCCTTTTTTTCGATTTTTTTTCGGTTTTTTGCCTCTAACTCGAAAAGTAAGCGTTCTAGCGACTTGTTTACTATTACCAGAATTAAAGTGCATGAAATTTACTACAATTTTCACACCTGACTTCATTCTCTACGATTAGGCGTTCCGCCGCTAGAGCGCGTTGAAAAGTAGGTATCATTTCAAAAAATCAGCAAAAAGGCCTTTATGCTCTTTTTACGCAGAAATCATTCGTATGTAGCTTCTGGGTGGCTTAGAATACATCATGATTTGTTTTAAGAACATCAGTGATGCTCGGACAGTGGTTGGAGCAGGTTTTATGTATGTCTTTTTTTTCTGTTCTTCGCTTACATCCTGGAAACTGTGATAACCATAACATATTTTCAGCACCCTTACCAACTCACTGTGAATTATCAGTGAATATATATGTATGTAAAACACAGTGGCTCTAAAAAAGAAAAGAAAAAAAAGGAACTAAAGAAAATGAGCTGTATTTCACCAAAAAATGTTTAATGTGCAGGTACAGTATAACCCATGTTAAAGTAATATTCACAAAAGGAGTGGGAGGGGGAAGGGGTCATCAATCTTCACAGGTATCTGTTCTTCATCCATTGACAATCACCATCCATAGTCAAACTGAAAATTCAAAATCGGATTACAGTGATAATATATAATAGTATCACTGTATTATACTATAGTATAGTATAATATAGTGATAATATATCACTATATGCTTATATTATAAGCATATAATCTTATATTGATAGATAGATGTTCATGCAGATGATTAGGATGAAACTTACAGGGCGATGACATATGTGTTGAGTGGGTAGTCTTATGGTTCCATGAGTTTCATCATCTTCTGTTGATGAACCGTCGTCAGCAAGTGGTGGATTGTTTGTGCAGGAACCTGAACAGTTGGAGCAGAGTGTTGAGCAGTGGATGACAGCTCTGCGGCATCCACATCGACCACTACCACAGCTTTTGGTGCAGCTGCAAAATATATTCTGCAGAATTGGGGCTGGAGTAGGGAGACGATGGCTTCCACAAACCAATTCCAACTTTGGATCCACCAGCAACATCTGAAATTCCGCAGAATATATTTTGCAGCTGCACCAAAAGCTGCGGTAGTGCTTGATATGGATGCCGCAGAGCTGGCATCCACTGCTCAACACTCTGCTCCAACTGTTCAGGTTCCTGAACAAACAATCCACCACTTGCTGACGACGGTTCATCTACAGAAGATGATGAAACAGACATGGAACCATAAGACTACCCACTCAACACATATGTCATCGCCCTGTAAGTTTCATCCTAATCATCTGCATGAACTTCATCTATCTATCAATATAAGATTATATGCACCTCACTGTAATCCGATTTTGAATTTTCAGTTTGACTATGGATGGTGATTGTCAATGGATGAAGAACAGATACCTGTGAAGATTGATGACCCCTTCCCCCTCCCACTCCTTTTGTGAATATTACTTTAACATGGGTTATACTGTACCTGCACATTAAACATTTTTTGGTGAAACACAGCTCATTTTCTTTAGTTCCTTTTTTTTCTTTTCTTTTTTAGAGCCACTGTGTTTTACATACATATATATTCACTTATAATTCACAGTGAGTTGGTAAGGGTGCTGAAAATATGTAATGGTTATCACAGTTTCCAGGATGTAAGCGAAGAACAGAAAAAAAAGACATACATAAAACCTGCTCAAACCACTGTCCGAGCATCACTGATGTTCTTAAAACAAATCATGATGTATTCTAAGTCACCCAGAAGCTACATATAAATTATTTCTGCGTAAAAAGAGCATAAAGGCCTTTTTGCTGATTTTTTGAAATGATACCTACTTTTCAACGCGCTCTAGCGGCGGAACGCCTAATCGTAGCGACTGAAGTCAGGAGTGAAAATTGTAGTAAATTTTATGCACTTCAATTCTGTTAATAGTAAACAAGTCGCTAGAACGCTTACTTTTCGAGTTATAGGCAAAAAACCGAAAAAAAAGTCGAAAAAAATGAGAAAAACACCCCCCCCCCCCCTCCTCGAGCTCACCCCCCATACTAGGGGACTTTTGAGATATGATTTACTAGGTGTGAAGGAAGAGCCTGGTGAAGAAATTACTGTACTATGGATTTTTTCTCCTATTTGCCTCTTTTTGGTCTAATTTGACTGGGCTACGTATGCAAGCGTTTTTTTTTTATACCAGGTCATTACCTATTTAGAAAATACTTTGTTTATTACAACATAATAAAAAAGGTTTCTGTGCACTTCAAATTTCAAACCATTTAGGTACATGATCATGCTGGATTACGGATTTTCCTCCCACCCCCTCTTTTTTCATTACATTCAATTTAGATTAATAGGTTTGGTTAGGTAGGTTTTTTATTTATTTAGGTTCACATTTTGAGAACATTTCATTTGGTAGGTACATGTATAATAAATACGCCTGAGGGGCGTTGACATAATTTGTCGAAAAAATCACGTTTTTCAGGCTTTACCCCCTCCATTCTCCCTCTTCCATCACGGAATTCAAAATTTCCGAGGTTTTTTGCACAACTAGACTAAAATTGGGATCGAACCAAGAAAGAATCTCGAAAATCGGTGGAGAAGTGGCCTGGGCAGCGTCGCCAAAATTTGTCAATACACCTATGGTTTTTTTTTAACGGATTCATTCTTAAAATGTCTGATTTGTATGTGGTTTTTTTTTCTTTCTTTTTTCTCATTCTCGGGTTGTCCCCCACCCTCCTGGATTAATTCCAATAGGTCGTCCCTCTTAAATAAGACCCCATGTCCGTATGAGCTTGCTTCTGAGGAACTTCCTAATAACCCGTTTTTGGCCCATTTCTGGATCATAGCATTGATGCGTGTGAAGCGATCGGGCTGGCTAGATTCTAGAACCAACTAGACCCCAATTGGAGTCCATGTGCGAAAGAGCGGATTTTTTTCATCAAGTTAAAGGCCTTTTAAGGTCTGGACGGTGGACGGACATTGCAGTTTTGGAATCTACACACCTTGAAACATAAAGTGATAAAGTTTGATAGAAAATGAATTTTTTTCCCCTTTACGATTACAAAGGCTTATTATGGGAAATAATTAACCAAAAACGACATGCGATACCAATAAACTTTGTAGCTAACCTTCGCTTATAATCAAGTACAGTTGCTATGTGTAGGATTACTACACTCCGAGTTATTTCTTAAACATTATTATTGACATTTTATGTCTTTGCTATGGCACATAAACTAAAAAAACGTCTCGGAAAATTGCTCACGAAAATATTTTGATGATTTCCACTTACAACCGAGTCGTTGCTAGGGAAATGGTACTTCGTCGTTTTTCATCCCACAAAGTTCGTTGACCATTCGTTCGAAAGCTCTCGATTTATCCAACCATATTATGTTATGAGCAAGGTTATTTGAATAATTGTGTACACTCAGGTGATCATTCTCAATAATAGATATTGTGAACATGATTGCAACCGCTTTTTAATTTCTGATGATTTCATTGAGCTGGTGTTTTGATGATTTGATCCAAATATTGCGAGAACGGTTTGATTTGTGAAGCGGTGGCTAAATCATTTTAATAGGTAGGTAATGTCTATAATTTACACTTTAGGAAGCTGTAATTTCGTATGTAGCCTCTTTAGGACATTTACTTGACGATGCCCAGGGTCCGGATCAGATGAGTGGCTCTTAAAGCTAATTTCTATGTTTTACACTATAGGAAGCTGTAATTTCGTATGTAGTCTCTTTAGCACATTTACGTGACGATGCCCAGGGTCCGGATCAGCTGAGTGGCTCTTAGAGCTTGCATACGAGTCTGCAACACATACTTGTCTTCCACTAAAGACATAAAATGTCCCAATGTGTTGCAGACTCGTTTGCAAGCGTTTCGTTATGTCTTTACTTTGGTTATTATTATAATATAAGGCAAAATTAACATTTAAAAAAAAAAAACACATTCTGTGTTTTTGTAATTTCATAAGGAGTATGGAAAAAAAATCAACCGAGGGGTGTAAAGGGTGTTTTTTTTCTCCAACAATAGTCCAAATTACACTAGGTATACGTAATTACACTATACGTATGTCTACAAAACCCCTCATCTATTATCGGATGTCAAGAGGAATATAAAACCCAAAATATTGCCAATCTCAACGAAAATATCGGCTGATATTGAAATATTGGGGATATGCTGTTCTCTTTATGGCCACATGATCATATTTCTATCGTATTAGAATCTTCTAACCAGTCACTGATCCACCCGGACAAACTTTTGTCCATAAGCAAAAACGTTTATTTCAGATCACCGCATCACATCTTTAGAAATAAAACAGTACATGAATCTTATTCAGTTTTCTTCGGAGTACAAATTTAATATTCGTTTTATATGGCTGCGTCAGCCAACTAATGTAATGTCCGGATATCACGATGAATCACAATGTTCCTCGCGTACCAGTCATCTCCTGTTATTAATCAAGAATTTTATTTTGTTGTATTTGGATGCGTTGTACTTGTGTATTGCTCGCTAAGAACAAATTTGCTAACTCAACTTTCGTTGTGTTTTGATTCCTACTTAATACTGAAGTTTCAAACATGATCTCCCTCCGACTGGTGTATAAAATCGTCTGCCAAGTTGGAAGTCCAATTAAATATCTTCAAAAGCAATTGGCGCACTTTCTGCGCGTAATTTCGCCGGTTTTTGCGCATTCGAAAATTCGAGTGATGGGTCATTTTTCCATGACGCAAGTTAGGAGTCGTGGCGCCACTTTGGCGCGTGATAATGAAAATCCTATTCCACCATTGAATAGCATTTAACAAATGAAAGGGAGTAATCATATAAATGGGTGATCCATAAAATTTTAGACACACTAATCGTCCCAAAATTCATAGGACATCCCCGACACTTGTGCCTAAGTACCTCTCAAATTTTGACGAAATTGAACCAATAATAGGTCGTAAAAAATCCAGGTTTTGAGAAATTAATAATTATATATAATTAATTTATAATTATTGTATATACATAATAAGAAAAAAGTTAAACTCTGTCTCAAAACGAATTTCAATAAAGTTTTAGATTTTTTTTTTTTTTTTTCTTTTCAGAAGCCATTATTTTCTACAAAAATTTGCTAATAAAACAAACATTGTGCTGTAGATTATTTTCAATAACTTTTCTTCAATAAGCTAAAGTACCCGAAACACGACGGTCGTTTGACTCAGCTATTGGTGTTCGTAGAGTATTGAAGAATACGAGTATGTATAGAAAAATTCCAGATGTAGAGAAAAATTCGAGTGTGTATAGAAAAATTCCTATATGACCTGATCGAAACTTTGTGACCCCCCCCCCCTCCCCAAATTTTATAAATCTGCTGTTTTAGACATTTTATCACTTTAAAAAAATAGTTGGTAGTCCTATAAGTACATTGGGAGCTGAACGAATTCTTATTGGTTTAGAAGGAAACTTGCCAGCGAGCTGTCTATAATTTCGAACGTTGTCCCCTGCTATTGCGTAACTCTGTGAGCATCCTGCTGATGGCCAACGTACCCCCCATCGTGATAATGATTCGTTTTTTCCCCCCGCATTCTAATTTTTCTCGCTTCATAAGAAAACAGATTAAAGGTGACTCCGTAGATAAGGATTGGCGTTTGTTAGTTGGTACTACTTTAAATCAATTTGGTTGCGTCATCGACTCGTGTGTTTGCGTCTGTCTCACGAGCGAATGTGAATCCAGATCTATTTATTCGATAAAAATAAATTGCTGTACTGTTCTAGGGTTTATATACCATATGCCGCTATATAGGAAGTTGCTTCTCAACCCTTTTGATGCAAAACAAAACAAAAAATTATACCTTACCTCGTTTTTCTCAAATCCGTTATAAAAATTTGTCAGTTTCCCGTTTAACGAGTTTAGTATTTATTAGGAGGGTGGTTCAAAAAAAAAAAAGTTCTGGGATTTCTTGTCCCCATTGTTTTTTTGCTTCCTCGGTATGTCAGGATGACCCTCCTAAATTTTTAACAAAAAATATTAATCGTAACCACTTTACCTGGGTCGATTTTGGCCAGTTATCGACCGCTATCGTAAACCAACCTCTAAATTGGTGCCGAGGTGATGATTTGAAGGGCGGATTTCATTTTTTTTGGGTCAATTTATGGGTTTTTGCATGCGCTGGACACGATGCACTTATTTATTTTACGCTCCGTCCACTAGTTATCCTGTAAACTGGCAGAGGGCGCTGCTTGAAGATAAGTAAAAATCGAAAATTTCACCGAAAATGCTGTCGCCTGGTTAAGAATTGTACTAGAAACATGCTATTATGGTCGGATAATATGCTTTGGCATATTCTGAACATGATTCCGTTTTTTACTATACTTTTCCGCCGATGATTGCTTCGTTTATCGGCCATAAACCTTAAATTAATTGTAGGGTAATAGACAAATTCACCCCAATTTCACCGAAAATTACGTCGCGTTGATAATTTAAGATCCCGAAATACCTTGTGTCGATAAAATTTGGTATTTTCCAGGATACTCGGTACAAGGCCGTTGGTAATTTGGCACGGTCTTGAACCGGACTTGAACTTATTTGCCAAATATATCGGCAAAATGGAGAAAATAGCTCAATTTTCCCATTTTTCTGTAAAATTCCTTAGTTTCTATTGGTTTTCCGGGGTCAAATTCGTAGTTCTGCATTGTCTGAACTGTGATTGGATCGTTTGAGCGTAGGGTTTGCTATTGTCAGCGGTATTGGTCACGTGTAAATGCGTGTACAATGGTATCGGGTCGTTGAGCGAATAAGTACAATGCCAGTTCAAGTCCTTGCCAAATTACCAACGGCCTTGTACCGAGTATCCTGGAAAATACAAAATTTTATCGACACAAGGTAATTCGAGACCTTAAATTATCAACGCGACATAACTTCCGGTGAAATTAGGGTGAATTTGTCTATTACCCTACAATTAATTTGAGGTTTATGGCCGATAAACGAAGCAATCATCGGCGGAAAAGTATAGTAAAAAACGGAATCATGTTCAGAACATGGCAAAGCATATTATCCGACCATAATAGCATGTTTCTAGTACAATTCTTAACCAGGCGACAGCATTTTCGGTGAAATTTTCGATTTTTACTTATCTTCAAGCAGCGCCCTCTGCCAGTTTACCGGATAACTAGTGGACGGAGCGTAAAATAAATAAGTGCATCGTGTTCAACGCATGCAAAAACCCATAAATTGACCCCAAAAAATTGAAATCCGCCCTTCAAATCATCACCTCGGCACCAATTTAGAGGTTGGTTTACGATAGCGGTCGATAACTGGCCAAAATCGACCCAGGTAAAGTGGTTAGGATTAATATTTTTTGCTAAAAATTTAGGAGGGTCATCCTGACATACCGAGGAAGCAAAAAAACAATGGGTACAAGAAATCCCAGAACTTTTTTTTTTTTTTTTTTTTTTTTTTTGAACCACTCTAATGTATTAGGGAAAGTATAATGTTATTTCATAGGGTGAGTATCTGTAATGTTATTACTGGTACAAAGCCGGATAATATAATTTAAAAATTACTTTTAATTTCCAGGTTGCAAAATGTGCTATCAAAGTCGAACTTGTTGGTGATTCTTTCACTGAGCTCCGCGGAGAAATCGGAGGGCCACCGGACACTCCTTATGAAGGCGGTGTCTTCAACCTGGAAATCAAAATTCCTGAAACCTACCCCTTCACTCCTCCAAAAGTAAATATTAATTTCACTAAGTGAAGTATTGAAAGTAGTTATCTATCTTTACCTACCTTACGTTTCCGATTTTAGGGATGATGTTTCTTTAATTTATAGGGTGTTCGGGTTAAGGTGGATGAAACTCTTGGGATTCATTCTAGGGCTCATTTCTGATCAAAAGTTCCTTTTTTGCGCTTAGTTTTCGAGTAGTTTAATTGTCAAGATATTTTAAAGATTTTTTCCCCGTGTTTTGTACTATTAAAATGGCCGTAACTCCCGTTAGAATCGCTTCAAACCTAAAAATAAGGACATCGTTGGAAAGAGTGTTAAATTTCCTATCTGCCTGATACCAAACCAATATTTTTTGAGCTGAATTAATTCGTAAAAAAGAGGTTAAAATACAAATTTTGAAAAATCAGGATTTGTCTTTCTGCACACACTATTTCGGAAGGGCACTCCACGGGGGACACTTCCTTGAAATCTCATCTTTCCAACAGTATAGTTAATTTTACTTTTACTTTGCTAATTAGTGTTGCTTTAATGTTAAAAAACATACCCCCCCCCCCCCCCCCAATGAAAACGAGGGTTTTCGTGGAAAATGACCCAGTATGAAAATAATACGAGTTTGGGTCCAGTTTCTACGCATTTTTTCTCTCTAAATCGAATGGTAACACTTGCAGATCTCCCCAACTCAGTTATAGCCTAGTTTTTTACACACTAACTCTCGAATTTTTCTCGTTTGTTATGCTCAATTTTATGTATTTTTAAGGGTAAAACTGCTTAGTTAAAGAGAAGAACTCGGTTATTGCAGAGTTGGAGAGATCTGCAAGTGTTGCCATTCGATTCAGCGAGAAAAAATGTGTAGAATCCAGCATAGTATCACTTTTCACGAAAACCCTCGTTTTCATTGAAAAAACCCATGTTTTTCAACATTAGAGCATATTTTTTTTCCCCTAATTAGCAAACTAAAAGTAAAATTGACTAGTATACCGTTGGAAAGATGATATTTTAAGGAAGTCTTCCCCGTGGAGCGCGCCCTTTCAAAATAGTGTGTACCTACTAAGAGCAGAAAGACAAACAGAAAAAAAGTCAAATTGTGTAAAATTTTCAAAATGTATTTTATTTATTTATTTTATTATTTTATTTTTATTTATTCATTAATTTAATTTTTTATTGTGCTTCTTTTTTTACGAATTAAGTCAGCTCAAAAAATATTGGTTTGGCACCAGATAGATAGGAAGTTGAACGCTCTTTCCAACGATGTCCTTATTTTTGAGTTTGTCTGTTAGGGTAGTTATGGCAGTGTTAATGTCATAAGGTACAAAACATGAAAATAATCTTAGAAATTGAATTAATCGAAAAATTAAAGTTAAAAAAATTTCTAAGAGAAGCTTTCGATCAGAAATGAGCTCTAGAATTGATCCCTGATTTTTCACACACAGACACACACACACACACACACACACACACACACACACACACACACACACACACACACATATATATATATATATATATATATATATATAGAGAGAGAGAGAGAGAGAGAGAGAGAGAGAGAGAGAGAGAGAAAAGAAAGGGTATACAATACATACATACGAGGAGAAAGAACAAACTGCGACACACAGAATACAGTAATGACACACTTTTTCCTGGGATTGTGCCTATGCCGTATACGGTAGTGGTGCTTTGAGGGTTGAGAAATTGTAGATTAGGCTTCTCAAGTTTTAATTCCTTATATCGCTTAGCGCTTTCGCCTTTTCGGCCTCATCAGAGCTGAGAATCGTAGTATTGTACTTCATATTAGTAATAGTTGTTTGGGCTCCTCAACATCTCAGAAAGTACTTTTGTTACGTCGTGTTTGTTGAATAAAATTTTGGAAATCTGGGGGGTTTTATCACCCATTGTCTTTTTGTCTCCTTATGTATGTAAGGTTGTCGAAATTGCAGAGATTTTGGCGTTAAATTGAGAGATTGGAGGGAGGAGAAACATGTTTCAAATGTTTCTCCTCCCTCCAATCTCTCAATTTAACGCCAAAATCTCTGCAATTTCGACAACCTTACATACATAAGGAGACAAAAAGACAATGGGTGATAAAACCCCCCAGATTTCCAAAATTTTATTCAACAAACACGACGTAACAAAAGTACTTTCTGAGATGTTGAGGAGCCCAAACAACTATTACTAATATGAAGTACAATACTACGATTCTCAGCTCTGATGAGGCCGAAAAGGCGAAAGCGCTAAGCGATATAAGGAATTAAAACTTGAGAAGCCTAATCTACAATTTCTCAACCCTCAAAGCACCACTACCGTAATTCTTCATCCGATTTTGATGAATTTTTTCTCCGTGGTTCTGTGTTAGAAGACTCAATAGTTGGAACCTCAATCAATAAAACCTTCTTAAAACTTCAATTCCCTAAGCAATGATTGTGGATCAATTTCGCTCAAATTTTGAGCTAGGTTGTGGTCATTGAAAGTCATATGATTCTTTATGAGTTATATTGATGTCACGCGCGAACTTGAAATCCGTGTATTGCTCGATACCTTTACAACATTCGTGATTTTTATGAAATTTTTAGCTTAGCGGGTTATAAACTCAAGATAGTACCCTACATCATTCGTTCTTAGTTGAATCCTCAATACTTTAATTCATTAATCGCTCTTTGGAGTATATTATTATTGAGCCATTGCGATTGCGCAAAGCGCAGATGTTTAATAATTACAAAACGCTCAACACCCTAAATTTTCTTCTGATTTGGATGACATTTTCATGAATTGCACAGAACTCCAGACTCAAATCATTCAGCCTCTGCGAATGCGCAAACGTTAAATGCTCAAAACTTCTGTAGTTTTCGCTCAAGATTATTCCTATAAATCATATTTTCACGGGTTCTTAGTTATGCAAGGGAATAACAATTTATAAAATAATTTATAAATCTTCTCTATTAAAACATTTTAATGGTAATCAATCATATTATGGATACGACAAACGCTGTGACCCGCTACCAACATGGGAGACTTTGATGTAGAAAAATTCTTTAGTTGGTGCTCTTGCGCTTATGTGGTATATATTTAGGAATGGAAATTATAACCAGCGAAGTACTTTATGGTGAGTACTGCCTTGAAGTAGATGTATGTAATTGTAATTAGAAATTCGATCTTGATGTAATGCTGTCCTGTGGAAGCGTGAGAGTAGACCAGAGCATTAATGAAAGAGGTAATACAGTGTGGTAATAATTTGATAATTTGTTGTTAGTAGAATTTAATGCCTAAAGTAGCCGTTTATGGTTTCAGGTCAGATTTGTTTCCAAGATTTGGCATCCAAACATTTCATCTGTCACTGGAGCTATTTGCTTAGATATCCTGAAAGACCAATGGTGAGATTAAGACATCGACTCCATTCCATTTTTAGATCGATTTAGATATGTGACTCCCAGTGTCTTAGTTTCCAATCGTATTTATAATCGATAGTGTTTAATCATTAGCTTAATTATTCTAATAGGCTTCCATTTCACGACTGGGCCTAGGAGTCTTTGCTATCTAGCTGTGTATTACTATCAAGATTTTTGCTGCCTGCAGATCAAAGGGGTAAATGACACGAACTGATGATCAGATTCCATTTAAAAAATTAATCAGCTCAACAAAACATGAGTGGTTCATTCAAAAACCAGGAAAATGGTACGGTCTAAACCAGGGGTGCTCAAACGGTCGATCGCAATCGACCAGTCGATCGCGAGTGCTTTTTGAGTAGATCTCGAGAAGAAAAAAATTTTTAATAAGTAGGTAACTAAACTACAAAAATTTATTACGTAATAACACTGCTTGCGGCAAAAGGCGGCTTTATCAAAGGAACGCGCGGTACTTGTCAAAGAAAAGCCGCGTTGTTTCTAGACTAGACTGTACTAGACCATTTCGGGCGGCGCGTTTGACGAAAGAGGTGATGACACTGAGATGTTGAAAAACGAAAAATGGCTGACTGATTTGGCATTTTTGACTGACATCACAATGCACTTGAACACCATTAACTTGGAGCTTCAAGGTAAAGGAAAAACTATTATTGAGATGATTAGCGCAGTAAACTCATTCAAAAGTAAATTGCAACTTATGATAGATAAACTGAAAAGAAAGGATCTGAAACATTTTCCGTCTTGGAGAGCAAGGATTCCTCAGTTGAATTATGATACGTATGAGGCTGAATTATCAAATATTTTGGGACAATTCGAAATGCGTTTTTATGATTGCAGTAAATTGGCAAATATAGCATCATTTATGAGTTATCCTTTTTCGTGTAAAAACATTGAGGAATCAGCTACTGAAGTAGCAAGTCAGTTTAACATGAACTCATGTTCTGTTGAAAATGAGTTGGTGCAGATTATATCAGATATACATCTCAAAGCTACAGCATCTGATACAAATTGCTGGTGTTTTATATCTGAAGATTTTATATCCGAATCTAAGGCAAATCGCCCTTCAACTGACGGCAATGTTTGGGTCAACTTACTTGTGCGAGTCTGCATTTTCTGAAATGAAGATAATTAAGTCAAAATATCGCAATCGACTAACTGACGATCATATGTCATCATGCTTGCGATTGGCACTCAGTGGTTACGCACCATCTTATGAAAAGTATGCTGAGGACATGCAGTGCCACGCTTCAACATCCAAAGTCGAAATTGTTGAGTTTAACACCATATGTAACTCTTTTGTGTAACAACGAATAAACTCGCAATTTTGAATAACTAGGAGTTTTTTCATTGATATTGTAGAGAAGAACTTAAGTAAACCTAACCCAAACCTTGACTAAAATAATGTAAATTGTGCGGAAAGCTAATATCTATATATGCTACGGTACACCCTACCTAGGTAGGTAGGGTGTATCGTGTATGTACGACAACCCTGCATCACACATACTTGCAGCCTCTCAGAGTCGATCGTAAGTAGTCTAAAAATATTGAGGTAGATCGCCAGCAGTTCAAGTTTGAGCACCCCTGGTCTAAACTGTATGTTACTACATGGAAATGTAGTAATTTCTCCTTCAAAGGGGAGAGGCGCTTAACCTGCTATACCCAGAGAATATCCTGAAGGTTGAATAACCTCAGGAATATGCCAAGGGGGAAGCATTTTCAAGAATCGAGAAAGAGGAACTATACATAACCATCATAACTCTACCAATCATTATAAAACATTTCATTATTGTATCACATCTGGGTTTTTTTTGATCGGATTGATTGCATTTATAAAAGCTAAAAGAACCATCCCATCAATACGATTAGGTTGGATATTTCTACTAAATTATAAATTTCCGATAATTAGGCTTGTACCAGTTGATGATTGGCTTAATGATTTTATATGGTTGGCCTAATATTCGGATTCACTCACAGAAAATCTGGTTGTTAGATTGAAAATCTATTATATTTTCTATATTTATAGTTATATCTAGGACTCGGCAGGTGTTTAATTTTTTGGTACAAAACCCGTCATGTTTCAAATCAAAGGGAAGGACAAGAAACTGTTGAAATGTCTTTAGGCATATTTTGAAAATTTATTACTATTTGAATTAAGCAAATAAAGGCCTGATGATGACTGATTACGACCCTAAAATATAGTAGGTACTTTTTTGTGTCAGGTTTTCTTTCATAAAGCATTTAATATTAAATATGTTTAAAAATATTAAATTTATTCGATTGATTTGTTGTGGCCTTTTTTAGCGTTCACCTAATGCGTGTAAAATTACTGAAGGTGTATTTTACAGTTCAATGAAAATAAATTATCAAGTTAGGAATATCTTTTGAAATATTTATATGAATTATTTTCCAACGTTTTGTAGGGCAGCAGCCATGACACTGAGAACCGTGCTTCTCTCTCTTCAAGCACTTATGGCTTCGCCAGAACCTGATGATCCTCAAGACGCTGTTGTCGCCAAGCAGTACAAAGATAGTATAGAAACCTTCAAACTCACTGCCAGATATTGGACTTCAACGTATGCAGGAGGTATGTAATATTCACCTCAATATAATTTCCTCCTTATTACGATGGGATCTGGAAAGTACGTTTTCCGTTTCCGGTAAAATTAGGTCTTTTTTTAAACAAAATAATAATAATTTATAATGAAAGCTACAGATCTACACTATTTTTCTACATAGTCCCCGTTTTTCCCGGCCCTTTGTGAACCGGGGGTGTAGCTTTTTCAAATCCTTTTTGGACAACCAGGTATATGATTGTTCATTGCATTGCAAAGTACTTCGTCGGTCACGAAACTTATGCCCCCCCTAGATGGGACTTCAATTTCAGGAATAGGTAGAAATTGGATGTTCCAAGGTTGG
Source organism: Adelphocoris suturalis (assembly GCA_030762985.1). Classification (NCBI taxonomy): domain Eukaryota; kingdom Metazoa; phylum Arthropoda; class Insecta; order Hemiptera; family Miridae; genus Adelphocoris; species Adelphocoris suturalis. Next base: position 29,341,861 of record CM061043.1, read on the forward strand.
GAGGTTTTTGTGGGTGGGGAAAAATGTCCCATTGAAAGTCGTGAGCAAATGAAGGCGCGCGTTGTCGTGAAAAAGTAGAACTCCCTTGGTCAAAAGCCGTAGGAATGGTCTTCCTTGATTTGCCACGATAATATTGCATTAATAGTCTCACCCATTGGCAGATAATCAACTATACTCCCTTAACGCCCCCAAAGTCGATTGGCATCACCTCCCGCGGAAAATTAGAACTTTCGCTTTCTTGGGAGTTCTTGATTTTGTTGGACTTGCCCACTAAATACTCTGCCTTTTCATTTCATAAGGACAGTCACATCCCTTGTCACAGTCTGAGGACAAAGACCGTCAGATTCTTCGTTGGCTGGAGATTTCATTCCAAAGTGTAAACGAACGATAGCGCAGAGCTGAAAGTTGGACAAGCTCGGTTTTAGTGGTTGTCACGGTTATGCTGTCGCCGTTAAGAAACTGCTGCTTCTACTTGCATAGGGATGGGATTCCGCCACAGTGACCACAACATCTGCAGAAACATTTTCGTAGGTCAACTAGGCAGTGTTGCCAGACGTCCCTTTTTGGGGTACATGTCCCCTTTTCACTCACTGATACCCCCGAATTCGAAGTCCCTTTTAAGGCCGTATCACACTAGCATTTTTTCCGCATTTTTTCTGCGTATTTAACGCAAAAACGTGAAGAACAAGAAGTGCGTTTTTCCGAGGTCAGCTTTTTCGACCATTGCACATCCTGGCGGAGCGTTTTTAAACTCACTTGGGAAAATTAGAACACGTTCTAATTTTTACCTTGACGCAAGAAAAATGCTAAACATAACCCTTGGGGAGGTTACAATTCAATGAAAAACCCCTAGGAGCCCTAACCTGACAGATTTAATAAAAACGCATTCCGCCAGAATGCGCTGTTTTTGCAGTTATTCCTCTTCAACATTCACTACTGAACTTGAAAAAACGCAGTTTGCCTTCTTCACGTTTCAGCGTTTAAAACGCAGAAAAAATGCGAAAAAAAATGCAAGTGTGATACGGCCTTTAGTCTTCCTTTTCATGACCCCACACTCTTTTCCATATTTTCACCCATTGAACTACATGCTTGGATAGCATTTTGGTTGGTACATCAGGAGTTGAGATTTGTTTGGTTGGTTGGTTGGATCTATTTTTCTGTCTGCAGGCTTGTATGTCTCTTGCAGACGTAGGCGTAGAGTTGAGATTTGAGAAAAGTAAAAACAAACATGGGCGAGCATTCCATGCTTTATCCATACCTGTTTTCTTTGGGAGATTTTTCGGGAGTTGTTAAGTGGGAGAGGTCAAGAGTAAGCCATGGAAGAATATAAATGAAACCTCTTTCACATCCTGAATACTTTTCACATTATTGAAAGAATAATCTTCATAGACTGGCAGGTCCTCCTTGTTGAATTTCTGGACAGAGATTACTTTTTGTATTTTGGTAAATTCACTAGTAAAAGTTCCAGTCATGCAGCTTGATCGTATGGAAAATGTTGGTAAGTTATCGTATATATTTTTTTTTTTAATTTAATTATTTTTTTTTTTTTAAGGTTTAAGCCACACCTGAACCAGAAGGGTCATTAGCGGCAATATCGTATTATATTGTTTTGAATTCGATATTTTTGAGTGCAAGGAAATTGTTAACTATTAATTTTATGGCAAAAAACTTATTCTAAATAATAATCTGCTATTCAAAAACACGCACATAAAAAGTGAATGGATATGCCATTGGCTTCCCTGGTAACTTCATCACCTAGAGCAGGGGTTTCCAAACTTTTTTGTACCGTGCCCCCTTCCTGGTAAAATGAAAGCCTCCCACGCCCCCCTTACATAACTAATGAATGGATGTGAAAAAATGCAAGTTTTACACTGAAAACAATTGTTTATTTGCTATTTATACAAAACGAGATTTGATAACACGTAGCTTTTATGAAGTAGCCATTTTTTCGAAGTCATACTTGGCAGAAGAATCATTTTTTATTTCAAAAAATTCTTCTTGCAGGGCTTCTGGAACATGTTCAACGTTGACATGGAAAGGATCTGTTAATAGTCTGTAAATATGTTCGTCAGCAGTGTTAGGGAAGTATTTCCCGAATTCATCAGCGAGCGTCTCCAAATGGTTTGACACTTGTTTTGACAAGTTTTATCCTTCAAAAACCTTCTTGAAGCGTGTTTCTTCTGAGATTGATACTAGCTTTGGTATTGACAAGTGCAGGGGTTTGCTGATACTTTTCGTCTCCAAAGTTGTAGTTTCTCAACATACGTCTTGATGTCATCACGATGAGTTATGATATTTGAGTCTCCATCTGCAGTTTTAAGTTAAGGCTGTTTACGAATCAAGGAAGTCTGACAAATATGCCAACATTACTTGAGAACTAGGTTTGCTGAAGTTCATGCTTATTAGCTCATTTTGCTTCTGGTTTTCCAAGAACGAAGTTACTTCATCTCGGAGCTCAAATAGTCTTGCCAACATGTTTCCTTTTGAGAGCCAGCGTACTTCTGTGTGAAATAGCAGTGTTTTGTGGTCAGTTCCTAAATCTTCACAAAGAATTTTAAACAGTCGGGTATTAAGTGCATTGTTTTTTATGTAGTTCACTATTTTAATACATAATTTCAAGACGGCATTGCGGTCGTTTGGAAGAGTTTTGGCTGCCGAAGCTTGTTGTTGTATAAAGCGTCACATCAGCGTTTTTTTTTTTTTTTTTTTTTTTTTTTTTTTTTGCACGAAGCCTGAGCGAGAACCAAGCATTGAAGGGGTGCCATCAGTGCCCATTAGTTTTTGCCATGAGAGTCCATGATTGTCAAAAAAATCAGACACGGCTTTCATCACATCAACAGCTTTTGTAGTGGTCTCCAGCTCTGTTGAAAAGAGTAGCTCGTCTTTTATTGATTCATTTTCAACATATGGAACATATACAACTAACTGAGAACGTTGAGCAACGTCTGTACTCTCGCATAGCTGGAAGGAAAAAAATGGTGTTAGTTTTATTCCATCGACAACCTGGTTTTTTTTATATCTTTAGCCATATAATCAATACGACGTTTCACTATATTGTCCGACAGTGGTATTTGAGATAATTTTTTCCTGCTGTCAGCCCCAAGGATGATATATGATAGTTTGGGGCAAAAACGAGCCCCAAAGCCTGGAGTTGGCTCGATGTTGCCCCAAAGAATGATCGTGGTCTCATGCCCCCCCTAACCCGTCTTCACGCCCCCCAGGGGGGGGGGCCCCCCAGTTTGGGAATCCATGACCTATAGTAAACCATTTGTGAGAAAAATCAACTGAGTATTGAACTAGGGAGAAAAAACCCAGCAGAGTAGTGGATTGATCCAGTAAGAGTCCCAAAAATATTTTGTATACATAAGCTAGGACCCCTCAGGAGGGTTAAGGAAAGGAAATTGGTCCATTGGGATATTTGAACACTTCGAAGGCAATGAAATTGTTGAACATAAGTAAACTACATATCAGTAGTCTGTTTTCTTTTTTCTTTAAATTATACGGTTTTCGTTTTAGAAGCTTCTAAAGATGCAATAAAATGACGAAAAAACAAAAAAATTTGAATTTGATATATTCTGTCAAGAAATCTGAAGTTCGGTCAAGGAAAAGCCAGGGAAATTAAAAATTTCCATTTTGGGACTACCCTGTGTACTGTTTGCCACAGAAAATGAGCATAGATCCGTCAAGGCTGCATCCCAATCTTCGTTAAGAGTTGACTGGTCGAGATTCGTGCAATTACCGGAGAGGAGGAGATCAGGCTGTTGACTTACTGGCCGTTGGGGTTTGGTAAAAGACAAGTCTCTCTACTGGTCGTTTGAACCTCTAGTTAACTGTATGTTAGAGTTAACAAGTGTGGGTAAAATTGGCCCTTAATAGAGACTTTTTGTAGTCGTCCCGTGAACGAAACCGTCCGAGCCGTTGTCCCCGAGATAAGGCGAGCACATGGATGCTAACTGAATCTTTTGTTTTTTTTTTTGCACGGTTTTGTGACAACCGCGACGACCGCAGAATTGACGTTTAGCGTGACTTAAAGCTATGAGTTTATGAAAATTAAATGGCTGAACCATTGAAGTCATAGGCAGCCAGTCTTTTAGTGTTTTGTTACTCTTTGCTGTCCAACTGACATTCCGATTATACCTTGGTTCCAAATCGGACAACCAAGGTAACAAATAAATCAGCCAATTAAAATCAGAGCAAATGCAGTTGAGTATAGCTGAAAATATTTTTTAACATTCACTAAAAATGAGAAGTTGTTTGTGAGCGGTACCTACCTATAGTTTCTTCATACCCATCAACTGAACATATTCTTCATTCAAACTGAAATATCCGGTAGGCATTATGATTTCCATCTGTATTTCCAATAAATTTAGCAATAGAGGTAGGTGCTCCCATTGAGATCTTAACATTAAAACGATCCCTTCGTCCGTCAGTTGCTCTGAGCTGAACTCGCCAAACCTCTCACGCCGGAACCCTCCTCTCCACGTATAACTGTGATAATATGTCTATCAAAAGCTTCGCACATAATATCCCCTCCATTAATCAACCCTTCATTGAAAAGCCGAAGCAGGCGATTGGGTTCATCCATTATCGAAAAATGGTAGTATGATATACCTATTTGATGCGGTAATTGCATGATACGGACTACTATGTGACGATTTATTTTATTTTTTATTCAATAGTTTGAGCCGCACCTCAACCAGAATGGTCATATGTATAGGTATGATGTTATATTATATGTATGATAAGGTAAGATCATATGAATATGAATGAAAAAGTAAATTGAAAATGTAACACTGAGGACTGAGACACTGACAAAAAGTAAATAAGTAATGGTACTGTTCATAAAGTGTCAGGTTAGGTAGCTCAACACGGTGTGAACTCGTCGTGGAGAATCCGTCACGGAAGAACGTAGGATTGCGGTTTTGCACAGTGTGTGATGACGAGACGCCCGGCTGTTTGTACGTCGCGCATGCGCATTAACCATTTCGCTGAATACGGTACCGTGGTAGGCCGCCTCTTGGTGGCAGCAAAAAGTCTCTAATCTATGTATTAGCCAGATGCCAGTTAACACTTTTTATGTGGATGATGTCATATTACATCAAGCAACTCCTCCTTACTGAGAGACTATGTCATTTGACACCATCTCCAAAGAAAGTTCCTTTTTTTTAAATTTTCGTAAGATAGTAGAAGTGGTTTAGAGGACAGCAAGTGGGATCGTTCTCAACTTTAGGCCAGTGACACACAAAGCGGTTATACAACTTTTTTGCAGATTACAGACGTGGAGGTTTTACCATGCATTTATATGCAGTCCATTTCTACTGAACCTGCCTAGGTTACTTCGTGACGTTCTCCGATAGATCTGATCATCTATTATAATAATAGGATACATACAAAGTGATAACGCATGAACGCCTGCACCGATTCTCTTCAAATTTTTTTTAAACTGACTGGCATGAAGAAAACTGGTGCAGATAATTCTACCAAGTTATAAATCAGATTCCTTCATATTAAAAAACAAGAAAAAGTGCAAAAACAGAAAGATTTTGCTTTTTTATTTGCATAATTAAAGTTTGTACTTGCATCCCGTGGTGACACGGGCTTTTCCACTTGTTATTCATATATCATTGTATAATGTGCGAAATACTTGATAGTGCAATTGGTGATCAGTCTTCTCCAGCGACTCGGTTTTCCTTTCAGTAAGCGCTTCAGTCTAAACAGCTTAGAGTGTCATGGCTCTTAGTAACCTACCTTACCATCAGAGTTCGTTGTTTTTGTTTTGCGGGGCTTATCTGTGATAAAACACTGAACTATCACATCTGTGGAATATTGAAGAATAGGAGGTTGGGGAGAACTTTTCACCAATCTTGCCAGTGCCGATCTGAACGTGTTAAGTAGTTCACACCATACATCAAAAGATCCACTGTGACAAAATTTTCTCCCTAATATCACGCCTGTCCTATCCACTCCTTTTGAGCCACTCTCAAGCTCTGAGGAAGAATGTCTGATGTTTTTAAATAATATTCACTGGCATTTCAATTTGTCTCCAATTTCAGGACCCCGTGCTGATGAAGAATGCTCCAGAAAAGTACAAAGACTGATGGATATGGGAATCGAGAGGGAAAACGCATGCGTAGCCCTGTCAACTTATGACTGGGATATAGAACGAGCTACAGAGCAACTCTTCAGCTAGGAACCAAACTGCGAAGAGCGTCGTGATTATTGTTCGGAAATGTACACAGACGTGATCGGTACGAGGGCTTACGAATTGTTTTTTTATATCCTTATAAGCCTACGTGTTTTAAATATAGGATAATAGTTGAAGAAAGTAAGACAGTGCTCTACTGCAAGTAATTTCCGATCACAGGACTAAAAAATAAATCTATTCTGAAAAATATAGAACATTGTGTAAACACCTTTTTTTATTATTTACTTACTTGCGTTGCCGTTAGATGTACAGTTTATTGTTTCATTATATACCTACTTATGTAGTTTACTCTACTTAAAAAATGTGCCTACTCTACACATAGCAATGAATGCCCAAGTTTGATCACTCTAAATCCGATTACTTACATTATAGCACAATTTAAATAGGAATATGCCAGCGAAACAATTGCATCATTTTAAAAATCTTCAGTCACATTTTAACTAATCGCGGCATGTCTAAATTGGTTTTGTCTTACATAGGAATTCTTCATTTTAGATAGTAGTCTTAAAATTACAACTTCATGTCCGTCAATATTTATCAAGAAGGTCTTCTCGTGATCTACTATGCGCTTATTGCAGTCTGTGATTTGCTGAGGGAACTTATTTTCCTCCCAAATCACCCAAGGTTTTAATTTAGTTTTTATTGCTCATATTTCCCGTTGTAATTTGTCAAGTACATAATATTAATAAATTATTGTTGCAAATATAAATGCATGTTTCCGATCATTTGGAAAACCCTGAAAGAATCATGGCGACAAATGACTGATCATGAATGAATCTAAATGTTCAGTGTGATCCTCACCGATGAACTTGCATCAACGCTTAAGCAACACAACTATATTTGTGCATGAAATATGAAAAAATCCACATGACAAAATATAGTCATATCTGTTTTAGGACGTCTCTCTGAAGCTTGGTCATATAGGCCAGGGGCTTAATATATAAGAGGGACAACTTACTGGAATTGGAGGGAAACAACTCATGCATGAGAACAAAATAACTGAATAGATTCACCATTCTAAGACCGAATCCGTGAAGAAAAAAATAAATAAATAAACCATGGGTATGTGTGTGACAAATTTTACCGACAATGTGCAAGACTCAATTTCCTAACCGATTCTTGAGATTCTTTACACACAGGTGATCATTCTCAATAATTGCTACTGTGAACATGATTGCAACCGCTTTTTAATTTCTGATGATTTCATTGAGTTGGTGGTGAGTCGTTGCGCTGGTGTTAAATGAATACAACAACTTGAAATAGTAGTGTTAAGATACACCGCAAAATCGAGTCATTTTTGTATGCAGGTTCCACGGGTTTATGTGAATCGCGTTAGCTAAAACACATTCTGTGTTTCAATCATTTCATTCAAAGTATGTAAATAAAGGATCCAGGGGGTGCCGAGTTTTAATCTTAACTCTGGTGCTAATCATCGGATTTCAATTTTGATTGTACCCAACTGGACAGAATTTAAAAAAATCATCCAAAAATACGATGTTTCGATTTTTTTCTGGCATACTCCCCTTTTTCAGCTGTTATACTACTTTACTCAAAGTAGTTGGTTTCATGGGGTGATTTGATTTATTATTTTCAAACAATTTGTAAAATCAGTTCATACTTTATTATGGTTGTGAGTGTAGGAGCCCCTCACTCCAACTCTGCACATTCCAATCGCATCTTCAAGCAAGAGGAAAAAGCGATTCAAATACTAAATACCCTTAAATGGCATGGAAGATGTAAAGGTGATATTTTCGAGACTTCGACACTTGCGCACCCTTACTTCGAGGCAAGGCTAAAACCCTAATTTTCGAAATTATTTCACCGTGTTGTCATGGTTATGAGTAGAGTATACGAAAAAGCGCCATTAGGAGTCACCACCTACATACCTACTTTCTTACGGTTTAGTATTTACCTAGTTCAGTATATTTTATTATGCCAGGTAATGAATTTTATGCGAATTATATTTAGCTATAATCCGGCAATAACCTCAAACGTTGTGAATGCAATATTAGTTTACTGTGAGGTCGAGATCCCAATGAAATTTGTGTTGGGAAGTTGTCAAACAAGTGTTAGAAGTCCCAGACATCAGCCGCGAAAATGTGGATTATTCAGTTTTCAGAACTGTTCTTTGAATCAATTAAGAAACTAAAAATCTTTAGAGTCCTTGAAAGTGGACTTGTAAAAGGACGTGCCATGAGAGCTCTGCGAGAAGGGAATATTAGGTAGGAATCACCTTTGGAAAGGTAAGTACCTCGAGAGGTAGGTATGTACACTACCTACCTTCTTTCAGTATATTATTACTTGTTATTCATCATGTACTTCCATAGACAAAAATTGAAGTAGTTGTTCCACTTATGGAAGTAGGTGTCACTTCCATTTCTCATATCATCGCCTTGCAGAAGGATAATGAAGTCATCCACATACAGTAAGGGACGAATATCCTATGGGATGTGATCAGTGAGGCCATTTATAGCTACCATAAACAGGTAGCTATAAGCACAGAGCCCTGAGGGTGGAGATCGGAGAAGACATTCCCAAGGCGCACTCTGAATTTTTGGTGGGAAAGAAAGCTCTGGAGGAAGCACAGCATGCGCCCTCCCACTCACCACTGCTGCAGCAGATGTTATGACACCAAGTGGTGTCATAGGCTTTAGCAAAGAACACACCTATGGCATGCTCCCTCACCAAAAAGGCGTCCTAGATATAACTCTAGGCTGCTATTCTCATCATTTATTAGTTACTTCGAGCGCTTTCGCCCTAATGGGCCTCATCAGGGAGTTTAAGATAATATGTTGTTATAATACTTCGTTTTTGCATTCTATGGCTATAGGCTTACATTATTGGTATCCGTTGCAAAGGCTTGTAGTATGGTAGGGTTTAAAATATTTCGTAATCATTACTGTATGGTAACTAGTCGGAGTTATATATAAAAAATAGCAAGCAACGGATACCAATAATGTAAACCTATAGCCATAGAATGCAAAAACGAAGTATTATAACAACATAATTATCTTAAACTCCCTGATGAGGACCATTAGGGCGAAAGCGCTCGGAGTAACGAATAAATGATGAGAATAGCAGCCAAAAGTTCAATCATCCCCTCACAACCCATTCACCATAAACATGGAAAGGCTACCAACCCTAATGATTGATATAACTCTCGAAAGCTGAGAGTTGATCAACTGCTGAGAAGCGTTTGCAAAAACCAGCCTGATTTTGGCTGTTGAGACAGTTGCTCTCAAGAAACCATACCAAGCGATAGTTGACCATAGCTTCCAGGATCTTGCTCATGTGGCTAGTAAGGGAGATGGGCCTGTAACTAGTAGCCTCACAAGGGTCTTTGCCCTCTTTGTGCAGAGAGACAATGACAGCTTCCCTCCGGGAGGAAGGATAGTTACCTGAGGCATATATAGAATTATACAGCCTCAAGAGAGTGTGATTTTGCTCCTTTGGGAGATTGATCAACATTTCGTAATAGATCATATCCTTCCCAGGGGTAGTCCTGTTTGATTTCTTCATTACTCTCTCTAGTTGTTCACCCATTGTGATTGGTATATCAATTGAGGGAATGGACGACGGCACAAGCTGAGGGAGAGATGCCATCTCAACCTCCGCCTTGTGTTGCCTAAAGTCATCCGAGTACTACCCTTCATCACTGGACAAATAGGCATAATGAGAAGACAATGTGTCAGCAACGTGCTTGGGTTCCCGAGCCACATCACCATCACTCTGAGGTGTGGTTATAGATTTAATAGTTGGTGGCGGGAAACCCTTCATAACATCTTTAGGAGGAGTACCATCCTTAATTTCACTGACATATGAGGGAAAGGAGATGGCTTGGGCCTGACACTTGAGCCGGCGCTCTCGCTCGCTTTAATATAGCGTAATTTTCAGTTGTACGTCTTACTTAGAGAGAATAATGATGCAGTCAATGCTGCTTTCTGGGCTTCCTCTTTGGCCAGCCCTTCTTTTTCTTCTCTGGAGTTAGTGATGCAGACCCTGATTGCACATCTTTCCTCTTTCTAACCAGAGTCCTGGGGAGGGGGATTTTTGTGTGAGGGAGGTGTTAGTGGTGGTTGGGGGAGAGGGGAGTTAGTCAGCCCTGATGACTGGGGGGAATAGTTTAGCAGGTCTTGGGCCCGTGTCCGCTCTATGGGTTGTTTTACCTTGGAGGCATATGATTCCTTTTTGGAAATAGAATCATTGCACATTCTACGGGCCATAGAATAAGGGATTTTTTCAGTTGCCATAATGGATTGGATGGCACTTTCTTTTTTAAAGATTGGGCACTCCTTGGAGAGTGCTCCATGCAGGCCATTACAATTGGTCCACTTTGGGATCTGCGAGCATTGTGTCTGGTGAAAACCACCCCCTCTTGTCAACAGCCCTTTTCAGGGCTACCAAAAAGAGGTAGACACAACACAAAAATATTTATAAGACGTCGAGTTATAACTCCGTCAAACAAAATATTTCACCAGAGAGAAAATACGAAATTCTCTCTCAAAAGTGAAATATTAACTAATAACATACAAGGCGACCTCCCTAGACACTTACTGGGCGAGAGAGACGCGACAAGTATCTCGAACCAAGTCGCCTTGAATGAGAAAACTCAAACAGAAAATCAAACGTCCTCTAAAACTAACAAGGACAATTCAAACAAGCCTACTCGCCAATCAGAAACACTGATTACACGAGAGACAATAGGCGAACCAACCAGGAGGCAGCAAGCAACCACCTCTGGTCCAGCAGCCACCTCGGGGACCCCGTCTGAACAACGGACGCAGGGAAACCACCCGAGGTCCCCGTCTAAACTCAAGGTCGTCGGCTCCGCGACGGACGCTCGTAAGCCACCCCCGGGGACCCCGTCGCAACGACGGACGTGGGGAAACCACCCCGGAGGACCAGCTCAGCTATCATACTCGCAGATACTGAGAAAACAATGTGCGAGCCAATGAGATTACACAGTCGAATTAATGAAATTAAGCGGACCAATCAGGCGGCGGCAGGAGGCGGCCACCTCCCTATAAATACCCCGCTCGGAGCCCTCCGAAATTCATTCTACTCTCCGCTCTCGACGACTACACCTCGAAGTACGAAGATTTCTACACGCTCTACGCTGACGAACCTTCTGCTCCCGAGTTCATCTCAAGAACGGCTTCCTACTGCTTTCTACAAGGCCTACCTTCTCTCTACACAGATCTCGCATTGGCATCTACGAGTCCAGTGATTATTCATCCTGCTCATTGCCCAACGTAGTTCTTCTGTCAGGACGCCACCCGGTACATCTATTGATATTCTCATTAGATCGTACGCCCGCTGGGACGTTCCTAGTCGTGTCGCCCGGGTTTCGTAGCACTAGGCTCGTCACCGACCGCTGTGGGCACGCCGGTAAATTACTCAGCTCATACACTCTAATTTACCGTCCAAGGAAGTCTTTTTCAAGACTACAAGGTAGGACCCTAACATCCGAGCAAAGGAAAGAAGCTCTGTCAAGCGAGTCCACCTTCCAAACCCTCTATTTCTATACATAGAGGTATCGAAAACGAGCTAATAAACTCGGATATTTCGATGGAGCGTCGGCCGTCCTATTTCCTCATGCAAGGGGAGGTAGAACACGGCGCGGCCGGGCCTCTTAGCCCACGCAGCGCTACCTACCCGCTGCCCGGCCAGTCCGCTGTTCCTAGCGACGGCTCAAGGCTCGATCCTCGCGACGAGATCGCCTTCTCACCTAACGTATTCACGAAGGAAACGTTAGATCAAGCCTCACCTACACAAAAGTTCGAGGATACCTTTCAGACCCGCTCTGAAGTCAATCATTATGATTCGACAAAGATTTCCGAATATCCACGATATTCTATACAAGGCTACCCGGCCGATCCGAGTGTCAAATACACTCCAAATGTACAAAAAACAAAGGATACTTTTCAGTACCTCAACCAATCTCAACATATTCCTCCTACAGATATAAATCTTAGGCCGGAATATTACAAAACGGCTCAGTACCAAACTGATCGAACCCAGCACCCACTATGCGAGCCCAGTGCTCCACGTGGCTGCGACACGAACTATCCCTCAGTTCATCCCGTCAAGCAAGCTGACCTTGGCGATTTCGCTCACATTCCTTACAGAAATACCTCAGGGACTAACCCGCATAATCAGAATATAAATGTCCCACTTGGTCTACCTACACCAAGTAAAACATATATAAATCCACTACAAATGGTGACCCCGCCTTTGAACAGGCTTAACACGGAGCATTTCGTTCCCTCTTATGAAGCTAGTGGATTTCAGGGAACCACTGCGGGCGTGCGACCCCAGCCGGGCCTCTACGCCCCACATCTCACACAACATCCCTCTACACAAAGTGGCTTTCGAGCACTTTTAGAGGAAATGGGAGATTATCAAAGACCAATCTTCCAAAAGAAGAATATCGATCGTGCACTCGCCGAGTTTGACCAATACTGCGTGCGAAAACACCTGAGAACGCAGAACGAATGCTTCTCAGCTATATACAAGTGGGTACCAGAAGAAATGAGGGAAGCTATCGACTCAGCTTACCTCACGGCACCCCACGCACCTTATGAAGAGGCCAAACAGCGCCTACAGCGAGAATACGGGTTGTCCTTACAGGACAGGCTCCTCGCACTCGAGGACCCCGCATCTCTCGCCAAAAAACCCAGCACCAAGTACCACGAAATGTACTCTAAAGCTGTTGGGTACTTCTCAGAGGCTCTGATCACTCAAAAGTGGATCGAAACTCTACCTATCGAAGCACGAGGTATGGTCGCAGCTCAGCCTACCACGACCGCCCGGCTCGACCTAGCTGATACGCTACACGCGTACAAAACAGAGAACCCCTCTCTCAACATACGAGGAGTAGAATCTACTCCGAAACCCATGAAAACTGGTTTCAAAAAGGCCCTCTCACAACAAGCTGAGTTCAAACCCCAGCCAGTAGAGAGTAAGCCTCACAAACCGAAGGCCTATGTCTGTCGAAACCACGCACGTTTCGGTAGCGCAACTCGCAAATGTGCAGACCCAGAACACTGCACTTGGAAGGCAAACACTGCCTCCAAAACTAGCAAAAAGGCAGCGCCCATAAGCCAGCCTAAAAACTGGGTTTCAAACGAAAATACTCAGAGATCGGTACAAGAAAGTACCGTTCCAACCTCCGACGTAGAGAGTTCGGAAAACGAATAACTGCCAGTGTATCTGAGCCTATACACCGGCAGTCTAATGAGTATAAAAGGCTTTTTTTCAAGTGCGAACTAAATGGCACTGAATTTCTCATCGACACGGGAGCAGAAGTGAACATTCTGCCCCACAATGTCACAAAAAAATTGGGCTTAAAAATTCGTAAGTCCAACGTAAAGCTCACAGCAGCTAACGGAGCCCCTATAGACACACTAGGGCGTGCTGACACGACAATTAACATCGGCCTCGGAGACATGACCACCGATTTTATGATCACGAAAGTCGATCTAGCGATCCTCGGTATACCATTCCTCGAGTCTTGGGATATCGGAATACGGGTCAAACATAAATACATCTATAAAGATAAAATAAAAAGCTATGCCGATCAAAAAATAGCTGCAGTCATGAACAAAAAATTCACTGACGAACAAATAGCAGCTACTATCCCTCATCGTGACAACAGCCCTCAACCAGAGGACGTGCAAATCACGGAGGACGAAAACATTCGCTCTATCATTGAAACATACAATGATAAAATGAGCAAACTTCAAGGAAAGTGGAAAAACAACGGGGTTTACCACCGTATAACCACGGAAGGAACACCAGTACACTTCCGAGCAAGACCCATGGCGGGCGAAAAACGGGCTCAAGTCAAAAGTACTTTTGACAAAATGCTTTCCGAAGGCATAATTGCACCATCAGATTCCGAATGGGCATCCCCGTTACACTGTGTGCCAAAAAAAGACGGGTCATGGAGGATCACCGGCGACTACCGTTTCCTGAACGCGAAAACGAAGAAAGACGCCTACCCTCCTCCTCACATTCGCTCTTTCCAAGCGAATTTACATAATACACAAATCTATTCGACAATAGATTTAAAATCGGCATATTACCATATTCCGATGCACCCAGATGACGCTCATAAAACTGCAATTATTACACCTTTCGGTCTTTATGAGTTTAAGAAAATGAGCATGGGTTTGGCCGGAGCGGCTCAAACATGGCAAAGATACATGGACAGCATCATGCGAAAATTTGATTTCGCATTTGTATACCTAGATGACATACTGGTGGCTTCTAAAAATTATAAAGAACACATGAACCACCTCAAACAAATTTTCGACAAGCTAGGTGAACACTGACTTCGAGTAGGTTTTGATAAATGCATTTTTTCAAAACCTACCGTCGATTTCCTAGGTTTCACTATCTCGAAAGAAGGGATAATTCCTAAACGAGATAAAATAGAAGCCATAGAACAATTTCCTAGGCCGATAGACGTACGAAGTCTACGCAGATTCCTAGGTATGTGTGGTTTTTACCGAGCTTGCTCAAGTAAATTCGCTCACACGGCACAACCTCTGTATGACTCCATTCAGTCAAACAAAAAAAATGACAAAACACCTATCGAATGGACATCAGAGAGAGAAAAAGCTTTCAACAGCTTAAAACAAGCAATGATTAAAGCTACATTGCATAATATTGCTCATCCACACCCTACAGCAGAGTGGAGAATAGTCTGCGACGCATCCGACACACACATCGGAGCGGCACTGGAGCAGGAAATTACAGACAAACACGGCTCGAAATCTTACCAACCATTGGGATTTTTCAGTAAAGAAATTCCGGAACAATGGAAGAATAAAGCATCATTCGACAAAGAGATGTTCGCCGTTTACCAAGCTTGCATTCACTGGCACAATGACTTGGACGGCCGATCTTTTCATATTTGTTCAGATCACAAGCCTCTGCTAGGCACGATGCTTAAGAAAAATGCACATTTTTCTAAAATGAGATTAAGATGGCTAACATACATCTCTCAAATGACAAGTGACATTCGTCATATACCCGGAGAGAACAACGTCGTCGCCGACGCACTCTCCAGACCCTTCGATCCAGTTGAAATTCAAACAAAATCGATTTCAACACAAACTGACGAGGGTCCACCCATAGCCGAAATTTCGCATATTACGGCTGCAATAGAGTGCAATCTTCTACTGCACATTTCAAATGCACAAATTCGTTCTCCTCCTAACGCAGAGGACAAATTGAAACTCACACGAGTTGAATTCCCTCAAGGAGAAATTTGGTGTAACCTAGACCTAGGACACCCAAGACCTTATATTCCAAACGAAATAAGGCAAGAAATAATCAGCCAAATTCACAATTTGGGACACCCAGGTATACACTCTACAGTGTATAAAGTTAAACAAAGATATTTTTGGCACGGACTCCGTGCAGATGTCTCCAACTGGGTCCGAGCGTGCGAGACTTGCCAACGAGCAAAAATCACTCGCTCCGTGAAGCTCCCTTACTCCGAATTTGAAACGGCTAACAAATTTGCACATGTACACGTTGACATTACCGGACCCTTACCTTTAGCTAAAGGAGGGAAACGTTACATTCTAATGATGGTCGATAGAGCAACGGGTTGGCTAGAGGCAGTCCCTCTCAACAACATCGAAACAGCCACGATCACAAACGCCTTTATCAATATTTGGGTAGCTTCAAAAGGCGTACCTAAATACATCACAAGTGATCAAGGCACACAATTCGAATCAGATCTATTTAATTCCATTATGGAACGTCTCGGAGTAAAACATACTCACACGTTACCATACAAACCGTCAACAAACGGAATGGTAGAACGCAGAAATTGATCTTTGAAAGAGGCTCTCAAAGCACAAAACGAAAATTGGCTCGACGCCCTTCCAAAAGTACTACTCGCCATGCGTACGGCAGTAGACCCAGCAACGGAAACTACACCGTTCCAGAAAGTTTACGGAATTGACGTACCACTCCCAGGAGACATTTTCGTAACTTCTACAAACCTTTCTGAGCCTCTCTTCTTCCGGCCTACGCATATTAAACATAATAATACGAAATATGCCGTCAACATGCCCAAAAATTTGGATACATGTACACATGTCTATATCAGAGTGCCCACACAGCTCACCTCTCTGCAATGTCCTTACACGGGACCATTCAAAGTGGTTAAAAGAGATAAGTTTTCGGTTACAGTGCAAATTGGCGAACATACGAAAAAAGTTCCCAAACAGCAAATAAAACCAGCTTACACTCTAAAAACAGACGAAGCTGTGTCACTAAACAAAAATCAGGCAGAAAATAAGGAGGAGACTCCCCGAAAATCTGCCAGAAGGCACGTCCCCTCTACCAAATTCGACGAGAGGTGGGTGACTGCGCTCGAAACACCCCAGCCGGCGTCGTCGTTAATAACACGACGTCTTGGGGGGGCGCCTGTGGTGAAAACCACCCCCTCTTGTCAACAGCCCTTTTCAGGGCTACCAAAAAGAGGTAGACACAACACAAAAATATTTATAAGACGTCGAGTTATAACTCCGTCAAACAAAATATTTCACCAGAGAGAAAATACGAAATTCTCTCTCAAAAGTGAAATATTAACTAATAACATACAAGGCGACCTCCCTAGACACTTACTGGGCGAGAGAGACGCGACAAGTATCTCGAACCAAGTCGCCTTGAATGAGAAAACTCAAACAGAAAATCAAACGTCCTCTAAAACTAACAAGGACAATTCAAACAAGCCTACTCGCCAATCAGAAACACTGATTACACGAGAGACAATAGGCGAACCAACCAGGAGGCGGCAAGCAACCACCTCTGGTCCAGCAGCCACCTCGGGGACCCCGTCTGAACAACGGACGCAGGGAAACCACCCGAGGTCCCCGTCTAAACTCAAGGTCGTCGGCTCCGCGACGGACGCTCGTAAGCCACCCCCGGGGACCCCGTCGCAACGACGGACGTGGGGAAACCACCCCGGAGGACCAGCTCAGCTATCATACTCGCAGATACTGAGAAAACAATGTGCGAGCCAATGAGATTACACAGTCGAATTAATGAAATTAAGCGGACCAATCAGGAGGCGGCAGGAGGCGGCCACCTCCCTATAAATACCCCGCTCGGAGCCCTCCGAAATTCATTCTACTCTCCGCTCTCGACGACTACACCTCGAAGTACGAAGATTTCTACACGCTCTACGCTGACGAACCTTCTGCTCCCGAGTTCATCTCAAGAACGGCTTCCTACTGCTTTCTACAAGGCCTACCTTCTCTCTACACAGATCTCGCATTGGCATCTACGAGTCCAGTGATTATTCATCCTGCTCATTGCCCAACGTAGTTCTTCTGTCAGGACGCCACCCGGTACATCTATTGATATTCTCATTAGATCGTACGCCCGCTGGGACGTTCCTAGTCGTGTCGCCCGGGTTTCGTAGCACTAGGCTCGTCACCGACCGCTGTGGGCACGCCGGTAAATTACTCAGCTCATACGCTCTAATTTACCGTCCAAGGAAGTCTTTTTCAAGACTACAAGGTAGGACCCTGACATCCGAGCAAAGGAAAGAAGCTCTGTCAAGCGAGTCCACCTTCCAAACCCTCTATTTCTATACATAGAGGTATCGAAAACGAGCTAATAAACTCGGATATTTCGATGGAGCGTCGGCCGTCCTATTTCCTCATGCAAGGGGAGGTAGAACACGGCGCGGCCGGGCCTCTTAGCCCACGCAGCGCTCCCTACCCGCTGCTCGACTCGTCCGCTGTTCCCAGCGACGGCCCAAGGCTCGATCCTCGCGAAGAGATCGCCTTCTCACCTAACGTATTCACGAAGGAAACGTTAGATCAAGCCTCACCTACACAAAAGTTCGAGGATACCTTTCAGACCTGCTCTGAAGTCAATCATTATGATTCGACAAAGATTTCCGAATATCCACGATATTCTATACAAGGCTACCCGGCCGATCCGAGTGTCAAATACACTCCAAATGTACAAAAAACAAAGGATACTTTTCAGTACCTCAACCAAGCTCAACATATTCCTCCTACAGATATAAATCTTAGGCCGGAATATTACAAAACGGCTCAGTACCAAACTGATCGAACCCAGCACCCACTATGCGAGCCCAGTGCTCCACGCGGCTGCGACACGAACTATCCCTCAGTTCATCCCGCCAAGCAAGCTGACCTTGGCGATTTCGCTCACATTCCTTACAGAAATACCTCAGGGACTAACCCGCATAATCAGAATATAAATGTCCCACTTGGTCTACCTACACCAAGTAAAACATATATAAATCCACTACATTGTGTTTCTACCTTATTGTGTCGTGGAAGACCACAGGCGCACATTTCATGCTCAGCCTTGCATCTGCAGCTAGTATGCCCAAATTTAAGGCATTTGTAGCATCGCATAGGTGGGGGAATAAAAGGCCATACCTGCAGGTCACACAGCAAGGGACTTGGTGACACAGTCTTGGGCTGATTTTGTAGGGCAAATGTGAGCCAAAAGGTGTCAGATGACCCCTTGATGCGCCTACCATGTTGAAGAGGGATGACTTCAATGACTGAATCCTCTTTGAGACTCTCGAGATCTAAGGTATTGGCAACGGATCGTGCCCTGTGACTCGTTACGTATCTGGTTGAGAGTGTCTGTGACTTCAGTCTCTTCCAACTATTTTTCCGAGTCGTAAATCTCTATTTCTCCAAGGCTACTTTAACGTGAAACTTGGAGTTGGGAATGATTTTCATTTCAGTTAGTTTGCCTATCTGGCGCACCAACGCCTTTCCCATTTTTAGGGGACTGGAAGTTTTAAAACCATCCCCTTAATATCATCTCATCCGTTTTAAAATGGGGAAGTCCAGACTTCTTGAAAAGATTGATGATGTTTCTTGTCACGTTAGGTATCAAGCCTTTTTTTTTTTTAAGCTCAGAGGCTTCACAACAGCATGTGATTGTTCAGTGGGGGTCACAAAGTTGGGGACTGAACAATCAGCGATTCCTTTTCCAGTGTTTAAAGGAATTTCATTGTTTGCTCCTTCCAAAGGTGAGGTAACAGCAACAGGGTTAGATTTCCCTGTATTCATGGTGAGGGAGACCTCGCCATTCTTGGGTGCCTCTACTGCTGGAGACACTGGGTTGTCAGTATTGACAACAGAGACCTTAGTCTCTGATTCATAGTGAGGGGGACCTCGCCATTCTTGGTTGTCTCTACAAGGGAAGGCATTTGTGGGGAAGGGGGAGTTGGGAGAGGTGGAGTGGAGACCTCCGCAGCAGGGGTGGGAACCCTGGGGATTCATGGGTGGTGTTTTTGGTACCCGCAATAATTGTATTGGACATTTTCATGGTGTTTTTTGGGAGAAAGGTGTGTGTGTCTGAGTGTAGTTTGTTTAGTGTACAGTGGTGTCACTTTTGACATCAGGGCCAATGCTACCTCCACTGGCCTATTGGTTATAGCCTCTTGGCTGGTCCGTTGTGGGTTAAGAGGACATGGGGACATGTCTCCCGACCGGTACTACAGGACATGGGGGATTTTTACGGACATTGCTTGGGTCAGCCCACGGATCGCTGGGGAGGCGGCGTTGGGACCCACAGCTACCACCGCCGGCAGGAGTACCAAATCTGCTGCTCCCTCCTCCACATTACGGGGGCCACCAGGGGTTGTAGCACAGGCCTCGCCCCTGTGTGTGGTGTGAGTGCTGTGACATGTGTTTGTGTGGGGACTGTGTTGGGAATGTTGAAGGGAGATCAGGGAAAAGGGAAGAGAGGGAGGGAAGAATACTAAACCCAACACGTTTGTTCCCCTGATGCCAGAAGATCAGAGGAACAAACATGGAGGGCATGTTGGATCAACATCTAGGCCTATCACCTAGGGCGAACCAACGCTGGCAAGGGGCCGCAGGGATGCCAACCCTGTAGGACCTGAAGGGTCCCCCCCCCCCCACCCTACGGGGAGTTATTATTATTACTCCCAAATGGGATGGTAAACGTACAGCAGATGATTTTTTGCCAGGTTCAAAGTTAGCTCATTATATTGTTTTTGTATGTAACAAATATGTACTATAAAGTGGGGTGAATAGGGTCACTCATTATATTTTAACCTAAAATTCACATTTTCTTCTTTACACCATTGGCTTGTACCAATCGGTTCACAAATCTTCGTTTTAAAAAAATTTAAAAATCAGGGGAAAAATTCCTAGTCAATATAGGATCAACATACTAGGAAAAATGAAAGGTTCTTCAACTTCTCTACTTTTTTAAGTTTATTTTTAAAATGTCAATAAATATATATTTGTCAAAAAATTTCGAGCAAAATTAGCACATATGTAGCTTAGAGATTGAAAAACGCAAAGTATACCTACTACCTACCTAATGTGTCATGCACAGAGAACTCTTCTATAGGTAGGTAGGTACCTACCTATTTGTGACGAGAACTATAACAGATATCTCAAAAGTTTCTGAAATGATTAAAAACTGAAATTGATTACCTTAAAAAAACCTGACTGAACAAAATAAAGGCGTAGAGGAGACGTGTCTTTAACAGGAAAATCTTTCAACATCTTGACAAAAAAAATCACTAGCCTCACAAAAGGGCAATCAATAATATGGTAAATTGTACAGAAATTTGATCACAAAGATATTGTTGACCATTAATTTTATGGCAAAAATGTAGGTATTCTTAATAATAATCTGCTATTCATAAGTGGATTTTGGATTTTTAGCTTTTTTCATATTTATGAAATGTAAGTAAATTTTTCAGTATAATTTTGTAGGTACATACATTTTTGAATTTATTTATTTATTTATTTTTGAATTTCAGAATACTCCTTTATAGTTAATAAACTTTATTTGAGCAATATTCTGCTAGAAAAATTAAATCTAACGATTTTATAGTTTTCCCCCATTTAATCTATGATACTCTATGAATCTTTTGAAACATGGCGGTAATACAGATTCGTCGCGGTTGTTAGCCTCTTATCTCCTGTGTCAAAAGCTATGATTGTGCACAAAAGTGCACTCTGTGATGCAATTTACAAACTTATAGCTCGCGCTTTTTTACGTAGGCACAACCATTTGTTTTATTCTATTATGATAAATTCCTCCTCTACCAAAATACGATTAAGTTTTGAAAATAACACATCCAAGCATATTTTAGGCAGCAACAAAGGGTTCCTGTTTCTCCGAAAAGATAAATTGATCTCACAATTTCGTAAATTGGCGCCTTTGTTAGTTCAACATTCGCCACTTGAAGCGCTAGCGATTTGCTTTGGAACACCTGTCCTCCCTCCAGTGACAACAGTCATCCCTTTTGCCAAATCCCGTTATCCCCGATATCCTCATCCTTTCCTAGGGGAATATTATTATCTTTACAGTCATCGTTTTCACTTTTCATAAATTCCGCACCAACTTCCTATGATTCCAGTTTGACGGTGGACGTCCCCGGCGTTGCCTTCGTGTTACCCTACGATGTAAAAACAGGTAAACATACGTCAGAATTGTCCCTATTTTGACAGTGTTTATTACGTGCGCCTTTATTTTCTTCGTCACTAACCTAACCCCCGTGGTACGGACAACGGCGATGGTTGTACGAAAATTGACATTTTTTTCTGCTTGCTTACATTACGCAGATTGACGTTAATTGTAATGCAAAGGGGTGTACCTTTCATTTCAGACTTGACTTCCGAGGAGAACCATTGACCAGAAAATCAACGTAAGTAGAAAATCTTTTATTGAGGCTTGAAATAGTCATAATAGACTCAGCACGTCGCTGTTCACCTGCAATCTCGATGACCTGCAATATTTGTATTTTATAGTCTTGCTAACCCAAAGAATGATGCTTCTACATTCGAACACCTGCCCACATTTTGGATCATGCTGTCTTGCTTTACCGTCTATTCGCCTGCCGAGAAAGTCTTGTGTTGTGGATCTATTCTTAGCCTCCCCCGACTTCCAATCCAAAAATAAGTGTTTGGCTAATTTCCAAATTTCTGCAGTTTCCTGTTTCAATCCGGTTTATAAAAATAAGGTGACATTCAGTTAGTCTAATTTCTCGATGTTAGATTCTGGAGAAGTTGAAAGAATGTGATTTGTACAGTTCGTTCATTGAAGTGTCTCTTCCAATTGGTTCGGTAAATTTTGCCTCAGTGATTGGAATTTTTGCTGTCACCTTCTCCCCCTTGCGAGAGTACTACTTTTTTCAATCGTGACGTATTGACAATTCCAGAAGTTAGTATGGAAGTACCTATTGGTGTTCATTTCTAGCTTTGGTTCCGTAGAATAATCCAATTTTGTTGTTTGGTTCCTTCAGTTGCACTCAGTAGTTTTTTCTGAAGTCCACCATGTGCCTTCAGGTATACCTATATTATGAAATTTTTTAAATTCACCCTCTATGAACTGACAGAATTCTATCAGTATCTAACAATATTAGATAATTGTACATCTTGTCACTAGCATAACCTATATTCCTATTGTCCTGCACATATTTTACTTATGTAGTGTAAAATCTAATTTTGGAAGCCATGAGGTCCCTCTTATTATCTTGGGTATATTATTTTGTTGTAGATATTGCATGGCTTTGTTTACAAGTTTATATAGGTATTTAACCTGAATATCCCAATTAACTCTGTAGGATTTGAATCTTATCAACAAAGTAACGTAAATTGTCTGGCATTTAAGCAATAGGTTTTGTAAACCAGCTCTGTTCTTGACGACCTTCGGTTCTTGTTTAGTTCAAGTACATATGTATGTACGCATTTGCACTGAGAAGGTTGGCTGTTCCTGCAAGCCAAAGGGATTGATCGTTCATGAACTTCCTGGTGCTTCAAGACCTAGGGCTTTGTAACCATTTGCGGTGGATAACAGTTTTATTGATATATCAGCAATGTTCGAGCTTATTTTTTTCGCTGTTACTAGCTCTGGAAAATGCTATCATGTAAACTTTTTGGCTGGCAAACCTTTTCGATTATGGGAGTTTCCCTGTGCCTAACATCTCCACAGATTCAAATATCAACTGTCCTAGCTCCGGATTTTGAGGCTGAACGGAATGGGACTGTAGGCTCAGTAGTTGCCTGTTATATTGAGTTGGTCAAGCAAGTTCATCCAGTATAATTATGACATACAAAGTGAGGAAGTGAAACCTATGTCAGGGGAGGTGGAGTTTACAACCTGAGCTCGTCACCGCATATTAAGGTTGGTACCTACCGACAGTGTGCTGTGGCTGAATTTGATTGCTTCAGGACACATGCTCGGGGAGCTGATACTGAGTTGACTTGGTTTGTGTCACATGCTTAAGTCGGTAAAATGGCCATGCTCAAATGCACTCATGATGCACGGAGACTGGTTTATTTGCCTCCAAGTGAGCTGCGGGTTTCCCAAGAGAATGTGTACCAAATTCCGGGGCTCTAGGATGTACAGGAGAGAAGTTAGCTTCATTGTTCACACATCTGGTCTGACTTCCTCATGATCACTTCTACAGGTTCCCAAGAGGATGTGTACCGAATTCTGGGGCTCTAGGATGTACAGGAGAGAAGTTAGCTTCATTGTTCACACATCTGGTCTGACTTCCTCATGATCACTTCTACAGGTTCCCAAGAGAATGTGTACCAAATTCCGGGTTTCTAGGATGTACAGGGGTGAAGTTAGCTTCATTGTTCATACATCTGATCTGACTTCCTCCAGATCACTTCTACAGGTTCCCAAGAGAATGTGTACCGAATTCCGGGGCTCTAGCATGTACAGGAGAGAAGTTAGCTTCATTGTTCACACATCTGGTCTGACTTCCTCACGATCACTTCTACAGGTTCCCAAGAGAATGTGTACCAAATTCCGGGGCTCTAGGATGTACAGGAGAGAATTCAATTTCATTGTTTACAAAATTTTTTTGACCTCGCGATCCCTTTCTGTGTACGAAACCAATTTCAGGGCTCTAGAATGTACAGGAGATAAGTTAACTTTTATTGCTCACACAACTGATTTACCTTCCGCGTAATCACTTTCAGCTGTCTCCAAGAGGCTGTGTACCAGATTTCAGGGCTACGGTAGTCCTTAGAACTTTGCTGTAATGAGAAAATACAACTTGCGATGTATTTGCGTAACGCAACTTTTTGTACACTTTTCATACTTTAGATCTCGCTTGACGTAGTGTGTCGATTACAAAAACCAGTCGAGCGAGCCTGGAACTTTTTGGGTAATTTCTCAAGTGTTTATGGATAATTAATTAACGTGTCCAGTTGTGTGATCAATACCTTCCTTCGTTTGCTGTAAATCCAGCAAGAAATAAGTTTTAGTCGTGTGCATGTGCGAATTATCATGTTGATGTAGTATTTGTAAGATTATAATTCGATTCAGGCGCCTATTTCTGTTGGTTAGATCAGGACTCAACAGGTACGGGATCAGCGCCACCGCCGTCTTATCAGATTCCGGGAGATAGTTGGCCCGAGTGTTGTTTTCTCTTTTGCCAATAAAATCATAAAGTTTCGTCTTTACTGTTTTAATAATTGATTACCGTCTTGAAACTATTACATGGTGTCAGAAGTGTTTGTCTCGGGTGTGAAACGTTATGGTGAGTGAAACGGTTGTGTTTTGTTTGTTATTTCATTATCATGTGTGACAGCGGAGAAGCAGATGGGGACGAAGCCCCTCTCATGAAGTTTCGAGATAATTTACGAGAAAATTGGAGAAAGTCTGAAGAAGAATGTGACAACTTGATTGGGGATCGTATTGTTTGTGGTGGTATTGTTAAAGCTCAGGGAAGATTTACTAAGAGTAGATTTAACTTTAGATAGAGCTGTGGAACTACCTCGCGCTGCTGAGGTTTCAGGTAGAGAAGCTGCTATGCCTTTGGTTCCATCAATGATACCAGTTGACCCAATAAGACGATTTTCAACTGTTGCTACGTTTCAGAGTTGTGGCATAAGAAATTTCGAGACCATAAGTGTCCTGCCATTGATTCTGAGTGCCACCAGTGCCATGTTATGGGCCATTTTTCTTCGGTTTGTCCACAAAAGAAGTTAAGTAAGCAACCAATTAGCATCTAGTGTAGATGTCCAATCTGATGATCAGAGGTCGTTGATGGCCTCCAAGTTTCACGAATGGATTCGTGCCATTTACAGTCGATATGCGAATCTGAGAGTTTGGGTGACTCCCATGCATGGTATGCGAATTTGCAGCTGAATAAGACTGTCATACCCTTAAAGGTTGACACTGGCGCACCATGCAATGTGACAATCTATTCAGCATACATGAAGATCGATCCATTGCCTGTATTAGGTCCAACAAATGCTGTTTTGAAGCCATATGCCTCTGAAAAACTAATATATCATATTGGCCGATTTACCTTGACCCATGCATTTTATGTCATACGTTCTGACCATCAAACTGATAACCACCTTTGTCTGCGGTTTGTGAAACGATGGGGTTGATACGTAGAATTCACAAACTTGTCAAGAACTGTGAGTTGATGGATAAATATTGCTTCTTATTTGAGGGATTGGGGAAAATCCCTGGTGACTCACAGATAATTCTTAAACCTGGTACTCAACCAGTGATTGCTGGGAATCGTCGTTTCGATTTTTCAATTCAGGAGAAGATGAAAGTGACCTTGAAGAAAATGGTCGAAATGGAGGTTATAACTCCTGTGGTCAGATTCCGGGAGATAGCTGACCCACCCGCCAAGTGTTGTTCTTTACTTTTGCCAATAAAGTCAAAGTCTCGTCTTTACTGTTTTAATTATTGATTGCCGTCTTAAAACTATTAAAGTATTTTCGTGTTTTATGAAAATTTATTGAAAATTTTATTTGTAAGGTGCACAGAAATTTATAACTAAACTTTTTTGAAATATCCTGCTATACAAACCAATTATAGGATTTTAAATTATTTTTTGCAGTTTTGATAGTTTTTTTTTAAAGCAGATTTTAATGACATTTAAATCGATTTTTTTCATTGCAACCTTAAATGTACTTCCTGAATGTTCTGGTTCATAGTTGATCTACTTTTTCCAAATAATGTTCTGCTTAGAAATATAAATTTAACTATTTTACTCCCTTTGTAGTGATTTTGTTTGGCACATTTCTTGAAATGCGAGATCTTGATTGTTCTTTTAAAAAAAAAAAAAAGCTTCCTTTTGAAATTCTCAATTTCCTAGCAAATGGGTGATTAATTGTTTAAAGATATTTCTCGTCGAAAATAAAGCTATTGCAATGGCTCCAAAATTTTTGAAATTTTTCTTCATTGAAATAAGCAGAGTTCAACGCTTTTTCATATTATATATATATATATATATATATATATATATATATATATATATATATATATATATATATATATATATATATATATATATATATATATATATATACATATATATATATATATATACTTTGGCACAGATGTACGGAGGAAAATAGCATATGTATAAAGATAAATTAAAAGGAAAAACTCACGTTATAATATTTCGGCTTTTGCCTTTATCAAATAGTAGAGTAGAATATATATTTATTTATATATTATATATATATATATATATATATATATATATATATATATATATATATATATATATATATATATATATATATATAATGGTTTAAATGGCCCTACGAGAGCACAATACACTGATGAAAAATTAGGAAACAAAAAATGAAACGGAAAGGAGTGTGTCATTCCAGACGATAACTCCTTTAGGATTAAGATAAGCAACCCATTCTACGCCAGAAAATCAAGCATTCCAAAGAGTAAATGAGTTCTCTAGACAACACATTTGAAGCACAATAAATTGCTGAAATTAAAAAAAGACTGAAAACAGTTATAAATCGTTCAATTTATATTTTTTTTAAGCTGAGTATTAGTTGAAAGAAGTTTATTAACGATGAACTAGAACAATAAAAAATATGAGTTTACTGAAAATGCACTTGAATTTCATTGATATTTGCTAAAAAATCTACAAAAACTTCACGAAAGGTAAAAATCCAATATCTTTTTTGAATCACAGAATATCAATTAGAAATAGTTTTGTTAGCCATAAAAATTGGTAGTTGACCATTTCTTTGCATTTGAAGTGCTCAATCCGATAAATGAAGGAAATTCGCTCATAATCGTGCTGCATGACTGAAATTGAAATAAATTCTAAGAGAAAGAGAATGTCACATACCTCTTATATCACACATTTATCAAGATCTCACTTTTCTATTATAAAACGGATCAAGACGACCTGCATGATGCATGAAATTTGTGTTGTGTTTTTTATACTTCGTGTAACCCTCCAATGCAACTTCAGTTTGAAATTTTTATTTTTTTATGTATGTTAGTTTAAGTTAGAGGTATTATAAATACTTGTTACTATGAAACCATTGAACATGATTTATTTAACTTATAGTCCAGGAGCCACGGCTGTAAATAGGTACCTAGTAATTTTAGGAGAAGGATTGAGATTAAATTTTGAAAATTTAGTCCGTTCTGAGTGAGAAAATCTTTGTCTGCCATCTCGAAGTTGGTGGAATACAAAATGGCGGCCTCATAAAGATGGCTTTATTTGTCCATTTTAAAGTTTTTCTCTAATA
Source organism: Adelphocoris suturalis (assembly GCA_030762985.1). Lineage (NCBI taxonomy): Eukaryota > Metazoa > Arthropoda > Insecta > Hemiptera > Miridae > Adelphocoris > Adelphocoris suturalis. Next base: position 29,369,629 of record CM061043.1, read on the forward strand.
ATTCCTAAACCGTACATCCTACAGACATTTTTATGCGTAGCAAAGATTTAGAGCAGGGGTTCCCAAACTTCTTTGTACCGTGCCTCCTTGTGGTAAAATGAAAGCCTCCCACGCCCCCCTTACATAATTAACGAATGGATGTGAAAAAAATGCAAGTTTTACACTGAAAACAATATGTTATTTGCTATTTATATAAAACACGATTTGATAACACGTAGCTTTTATGAAGTAGCCTTTAAGATAAAAATAAGTTAATCTTAATGAGATGGATGGGCTGGCATTTTCTTAACTAGCGCTGGTATTCTTGGTGAAGTTTTGGCAAGGGCACAACGTAAGTCACACAAGGAGTTTGTTCCGATTCTTGGATACAAGTGTTGAGAATGGTTTTTCACACAAGTAGGTGGTTGAAAAAGGCAAAAATAACCGAAGAGCTTCCTGCGACACTCGGGGATACACTTGGAAGTATTTGATCCAAAATGTTGACTTTTCCATTTTTTCGAAGTCATATTTGGCAGAAGAATCATTTTTCATTCCCAAAAATTCTTCTTGCAGAGCTTCTGGAACATGTTCAACGTTGACATGAAAAGGATCTGTTGAAAGTCTGTAAAAATATTCGTCAGCAGTGTTAGGGAAGTATTTCCCGAATTCATCAGTGAGCGTCTCCAAATGGTTTGACACTTGTTTTGACAAGTGTGATCCTTCAAAAACCTCCTTGAAGCGTGTTTCTTCTGAGATTGATACTAGTTTTGAGAAATTTGAAAAGTTGCAGGGGTTTGCTGATACTTTTCGTCTCCAATGTTGTAGTTTCTCAACATACGTCTTGATGGTATCACGATGAGTTATGATATTTGAGTCTCCACCCTGCAGTTTTAAGGTAAGGCTGTTTAACGAATCAAAGAAGTCTGACAAATATGCAAACATTACTTAAGAACTAGGTTTGCTGAAGTTCATGCTTAGCTCATTTTGCTTCTGGTTTTCCAAGAACGAAGTTAGTTCATCTCGGAGCTCAAATAGTCTTGCCAACATGTTTCCTTTTGAGAGCCAGCGTACTTCTGTGTGAAATAGCAGTGTTTTGAGGTCAGTTCCTAAATCTTCACAAAGAATTTTAAACATTTGGGTATTCAGTGCACTGTTTTTTATGTAGTTCACGAGCAAAAACGAGCTCGCTCCTGGAGTTGGCTCGATGTTGCCCCAAAGAATGGTCCCACGCCCCCCCTGACCCATCTTCACGCCCCCCAGTTTGGGAATCCAAGATTTAGAGTATAAAAAAACCAAAAAGACGCAAAAACTCGCAATTATCTCCCGAAATAACGGCATTAAGGACAATTGAAAATCGGGCTAATTTTAGGAGGGTCCTCTCCTCCCCCCGTTTAGGCTTTAGTCCTTCAAAATCACCTAGCGGCCTCAAAATTGGTCTGATTCAGGTCTGCCAAACCTCATTCAATTCAGGGTTGAATACTTTCCAAAGTTCATGTAGAGCAAGTTTTTTCCCAGACCATTTCCCATTGGAGTACAAAGTAAAAGGCCGTTATAGCGAACTTCATGTGTAAAATGACATGAATTTCATGAGTTCGGCTCTAAGTCAATGAGGAAAGGTCTCAGCTAAAATATGCTCTTTACTAACTTTGGAAAGTATTTAATCTTGAGTTGAATGAGCTTTGGCAGACCAGTTTCAGACCTTCATTAACGCCACTAGATGATTTTGAAGGGCAAAAGTCTTGACGGGGGGAGGAGAGGACTAACCCAAAATCAGCCCGATCTTCAATTGTTTTTTAGGAATTATTGGAGAAAAGTTTTAAAATGGGCAAATTGAGCGATCGATCTTTAAATGAGGCCGCCATTTTTGCATTCCACCAATTTTGAGATGGCAGACAAAGATTTTCTCACTCAGAACGGACTAAATTTTCAAAATCTAATCTCAAACCTTCTGCTGAAATTACTACCTATTTTTGGCCTTGGCTCCTGGACTATAAGGAATGTGTTGGTGTCATCGAGGATGATATTGGTGCCGGATTCCTTGTAAACCTATATCAACTTTGTAGGCCGAATACGGGAGATAAACTAGTTGGTCCGCTGACCAGGTACCTCACAAAATTTGAAAAAATGGTTAAATAGTTGAGTTTCATCGATTCTATGTGACGAAAACTATTGAAAACGATAAAACTCGATTTTTGTTGATTTGAGAATGACTGATGTCAGCGATGACGACGTCGTATTGTCGTCCGACAACTTGTGTTCGCCTCGGGAGAGAGATGATCTACTCGAAGTTGCTCGCGATGGACGACCAAGTACCTACTTCACTACCAACTTAATGCACACAATTTTTTCCAGTTAATAATCTGCATTTTTCTTTCTTTTTCTTTTACAGCTGTGTACATAAAATATGTTATCTACTTATATATAACATAGCTATGTATCATCTTGAAATATATCTGTGGAGATGATCTTGAATTTTATTTTTCTTTTTTTGCATCAGTGGAACTTTCTATTTCATTCCAGATTTCCTAAAGGACCCAAAATTCGCCAGAATGGGCGATAATAACTTAATAAAAAACTTCACTTCTCCGAATAAAATATAGGGGATTATCCAGGCTATTAACCCCACAATTCCTGAAAGTAATCGATCGATTAGTTACAGAGTTTTATGTGTGTCAACAAATTTTTGTTTTGCTCATGCACAATATTTATTACTCATAATATGAATGAAATGCATATGAAAACTTCATTCATCTACCCTCCAAGTTTGAAGAAAATCGGACCGATTGATCCTAAGGAATCGTCGTTGTTGTATCTGACGTCAGCAAACGCACACACCCTATTATTGATCTGATACCAAAGAAATTTATAGGGGACCATCTAGAAGCTAACCATCATAATACCTGAAAATTCCATCAAAATCGGTCTGTTAGTCTCGGAGTTTCACTTGTGTCAACTAATTTTTGTTTAAAGCAATCAAAATGGTCATTAATCAATCGCAATAAAACTCATAGGACATCTTTCTGATAAGAACGTATAAAATGAGCCACTACCCTCCAAGTTTGAAGAAAATCGGACCCATATATCGTTAGGAATCGACGTTATAAGGAATTCACGTTTGGGCGTGCGCACACCCTATCGTTGATCTGATACTAAAGAAATTCACTGGGGACCATCTAGAAGCTAAACATCATAATACCTGAAAATTCCACCTAAATCGGTCTGTTAGTCTCGGAGCTTAACTTTTTTTTTTTTTGACAAGTTTTATTGTGCCAAGTAATAACAACGTATAAGCAATATTCATTAGATAAATTATTATACATTTTCTTAAGATCTAATATACTTCACTTTAGACTTATTGTTCTGATTATTGAGTCACTAGTCTTGACGTTCATTTTATTTCACTTAGTTCATGCGGTTTAGTTCTTTTAAGTCTTCTAAGTAGATCTTCGGTGTCAAGGAGCTGAACGACATCCTCGTTAACATGATCTCTGAGCCTCAAAAGGTGATTGACAGCTTGCTTGCGGATAACCTTATTGATAGATTCAACTTTCAACTCATAGTGTAATCTATCGTTTCTGAAGTATCTGTATGCATCAACGCAGGTACGTAGAACATTATTCTGAAAGCGCTGAATAATGTTGCGGTTACTTTGTGCAGTGCACCCCCACAGTTGCGCACCATATGTCCAGACAGGTTTGAGGACTTGGTTGTACAATATGAGCTTATTGTGGATAGACAGTTTGGAGTGTCTTCCCATAAGCCAGTACATTTTCCTGAATTTGATAACTAGTTCAGACTTTTTCTTTTTAACATGTGATTTCCACCTCAGTTTGGCATCGAGTGTCATCCCAAGATATTTAGCTTCATTGGTATAAGGAATCGCCTTGTTGTCAAGGAAGGCTGGCACGTAGTTGATCCTTTTATTTGTGAAATCAACATGTACAGACTTCGCTTCATTCAATCTAATTCTCCATCTTTTTGTCCATTCATGGATGCGGAGGATGGAGTGGTTTAATTTTGTAACTGATTCGATGTTGGTTTCTCCTGTCGCCAAAATTGCGGTGTCATCTGCAAACGTGGCAGTTGTATTTTCCTCAGTTTCTGGTAGATCGCGAGTGTAAAGCAGGTACAGTAGTGGGCCTAGTACACTGCCTTGTGGCACTCCAGCAAGAATCTTCAAAGGGTTTAACTTTTGTCAATCAATTTTTGTTTAAAGCGATCAAAATGGTCATTAATGAATCGGAATAAAACTCGTAGGGCATCTTCCTGATAAGTACGTATAAATGAGCCACTACCCTTCAAGTTTGAAGAAAATCGGACCCGTAGATCGTTAGGAATCGACGTTATAAAGAATTCACGTTTGGGCTTGCGCACTCGTCATTGTTGATTCGATTGCAATGAACTTTATAGGGGGCCATCCAGAAGCTAACCCACACAACCCTTGAAAATTTCATCAAAATTGAACTAAAATTGAAAATTCCCAGAGCTTTTGAATGGGAGTAATTGTGTCGGTGTCACAACCAGGAAAAATACCCCAACGATCAGCCCCGTGCGACCCGCATGTGTGGAGCGGGGCAGATGCTCGCTACTTGGCTTAATACTCGTCTCGTAAGTGGGGAAAAAAGCGACGCTGCCCGGAGCATCCCCGAGCACGGATATTCCGCATTCGGCGAACACCGAGCGACCCTACACACCACCAGGAAATAGGCGAGCATCGGGTCGGTGCTCGGTGGATGCCGCATGTGTGGTGAGGTCTTTCGGTTAGGCCGGCCGCAAATTGAACCCAGCACACGCACAGCCCACGCCGACCCCATCCCCAACCCACGACCATGGGCTGGGTCGGGTACCGCATATTGAACCCAGTCGTGTGCCACGAGTGCAATTCTGACTTGAGATGGGGACAAAAAGGGGAAAATAGTTTTATGATTTTCCTAGGTCAATAATTATTGTAATACATAATTAACATATAAATAAATAGGAAATATGTAGGTATTATATGAGTAACCATGTAATGTAACATGAGCAATGAATTGTTTTAACATTTTTTCAAGTAACTAATAATAATAATGATATAATAAAAAGTGTGTGCTCACCGTCCGTTTCCAATTCAGTCCCAATTTTTTCCCAAAGCTCATCTTTTAGTTTTGTTCTCATGTAGTTCGCATCAGATGTGTCGTACAGCACAGGATGGTCCCTGACAAGTTCAATTAACTTCTCATCCACTTTTGGTCATTCCAACGCACCCACGACCCACGAAAACTGTGCGGCATTTAGGCCCGCCGCAAATTGAACCCAGCACACGCACAGCCCACGTCCGACCCACGCGTGGGTAGGAATGTGAATCACAGTTTTGCATTAGGTACCGCATATTGAACCCAGCCCACGGCTATCCCACTCAATCGCTCTCCACGAGTGGGTCCGTTTGTATGTGCCGCACAGTTTTCGTGGGTCGTGGGTGCGTTGGAATGACCAAAAATGGATGAGAAGTTAATTGAACTTGTCAGGGACCATCCTGTGCTGTACGACACATCTGATGCGAACTACATGAGAACAAAACTAAAAGATGAGCTTTGGGAAAAAATTGGGACTGAATTGGTACTTGGAATTATTAGGTACTTGAAAAAATGTTAAAACAATTCATTGCTCATGTTACATTACATGGTTACTCATAATACCTACATATTTCCTATTTATTATATGTTAATTATGTATTACAATAATAATTGACCTAGGAAAATCATAAAACTATTTTCCCTTTTTTGCCCCCATCTCAAGTCAGAATTGCCCTCGTGGCACACGACTGGGTTCAATATGCGGTACCCGACCCAGCCCATGGTCGTGGGTTGGGGATGGGGTCGACGTGGGCTGTGCGTGTGCTGGGTTCAATTTGCGGCAGGCCATACAGACGGACCCACGCGTGGAGAGCAACTGAGTGGGATAGCCGTGGGCTGGGTTCAATATGCGGTACCTAATGCAAAACTGTGATTCACATTCCTACCCACGCGTGGGTCGGACGTGGGCTGTGCGTGTGCTGGGTTCAATTTGCGGCGGGCCTTACGGTCGATCTCGTGTGGCGAAAACTATTAAAAACTAAACCAAGCTCGATTTTCGGTTGATTTGACGACGATCGTGGCCGCCGACGTCAAGTACCTGTCGTTGGATCGCCACCAAAAACTATAGGTACAGCTATTCCCGGATGTCTAAAAAGTCTATCTACCAAATTTCAAGTTGGATAGCTCCAAAATTGCAGCCTGTAGCGCGGAACACACACGCTGACAAATGCTAGCCGAGTCAAAATAGGTCGGTAGGTACACACTTCTTTCTTCAAATTGTCATCTAACACAAATACACTCATTGAAAATATAGCCGAATTGAACTGAAAATCCGTTCACAAACAATAATTCATTCGTTGGACTCATCCTTGATCCAGTTGAAATGGGAGAATCGTTTTAGAGAACATAATGTTTCTTATAACCATAATTTATTTCGTTCTTATAATAAATTTATATGTCGTCAAGGCGACCTATCTATATTGAAATCTTTGTATAGGAAATTAATTACCATTTTGACAAATTTTATTGCATCTAATTCCCACAAGTAATGTATTATAGGCTCGGTTCGTAGAATATTTGGCAACGGATCCCATTCCGATTTCTCGCCAGACCGACTAACCTTATCGGAATGAGTGAAACCTATCTAATGGGGGCAATGGTCTTTTTACTTTTCCAACCCCCGAAGGACAAGCATGAAATGTGGTTGTCTGACATTTTTATTTTCTGGTACCGCTTCGTCCGGCAATAAATGAATGAACTTGGTTTGGCCTTGAACGCAAACCGAAATTAGGTCCTGTACCTTTGCATGATTTCAGAGGAATCAAGTTCGCGTACCTGTCTCCCTGTATAAACAATCAGAAAGAAATAATTTTCTCCTTTTCACGAAAAAATATTGAATCATGGATACGTTTTTCTAAAGTACTTGTTGTGCACCAAAAAAAAAAAAAAAAAAGCCCCGGTGCAAATATAGAATAAGGTTTGGTTTCTCGACTGCTTTGCTCAAAATAAGATTTGTTGGGGTCTTGAGGTTCAGTCAGAAAATGTACCGCGATATTTCTAGGCCAACGTTTCGGTGTATTTGTATACCATCCTCAGGTCTTAGATAAGGGGTGGGTTAAATCTCAATCACATAGGTGGTGGATACAACAAGGTTCTTGAACTTGAGGAGGGTGAATGGATTTCACCTATTTCAACTGGGTATTCATTTTCAAACTTATTGCAGACAAAATGCCGAAATGTTATTAAATATGAATGAAATAAATGAAGTGTTGAAATGTAATGAAGGGAAGCACGGGAAGCACGTGTATGTAAATCAATATCAGATGACATTGATCTGATATTGATTTACATACTGAGGATGGTTTTCAAATATACCGAAACGTTGGCCTAGAAATATCGTGGTACATTTTCTGACTGAACCTCAAGACTCCAACAAATCAAATATAGAAAATTACGCGTGTGGCTGTTCCGTTTTATTGATACATAAATTTAATTTCTTTCATAGGGTTCTTTCACCCCACGGGATCAGTCCATTGCATATAAATGCTAGGTTGAAATTCAAACTAAAATTCTCCGACTTTGTTGTGTTCAATATTATCTCTTGATTATAATTTTGTTTTATCACGAGCTTGCATAAAATAAAAGTGTGCACTACTAAACTAACGCATCCATGGATTAAACTAACCCGCCTCATAATTTATTGATGTACATTTCAAGATGCATAGAACCCCAAAAAGTTAATAAAATAAAAAATAAAAAAATCCGTCTGTCTGCTGTCACCGGCTCTCCGGAGCTTTTCTCCATTACTTAATACTGGACTAAAGTGAATATAACAATTGGTGATTGCCTGTATACTTGGATTCTGATGTATTTTTAACTGACTTGGTTCGTGCAGAGGAACTAGTAAGGTTTAAGAGTTTTATTTAATTTCGTTAAAATCCCCTCAGTTTGTGACTTCGTCCAAACAATTAGGTATATTCTGATAATGTACCATAGGATACGTTTAATAAGTACCAGAAATCTGAAGAAGATCCATCTATTACAAAAATAATTAACAATGTTGTAATAATTTGCTGCATCATAATATTCAGCCCTTCCAATTGTTATCCCAGGCCAATTAAACCAAAACTTACAAATGTGGCCAAACGAGTTTACAAAGTATTTGCCTTCCCTCACTCAAATGCACAATGCAAGAGGATTTTTAGCAAAGCCAATCCTATAAACTTGTAAATTTTTACCGCTTGCACGGAAAAAACTCATACATCTAGATATGTCTTTCGTAGGACCCATTATGCTACTTACTTAACTTGTAGGTAAGATAAGAAACAGTAGGTGAAATCACTTACATTAAAAATTCGAATTGTTTTGTTGTTGTTTCGTTAATTGCTAAGAAATAGTGACTTCCTCATTTTCTGGAGAGATTAACGTAACGAAAGTAGGTAACAACCTACCCATTACATTTTGAGATCACGGTCACGCTTATTTTGTCATGACCCCCAACCAAAATACATATCTACCTATGTCAAAATATAGCTGATGTGATTGCATTTCCTGGGCGGCATAAAGCAAAAGAAGTGTATCAGTGCATTAGCTCATCCGATAACAGATTTATCTGTCTTTCATAGCGATGCACCAAGAAGCGATAATTTCACAGCTGATCGTGAAAATTACAAAGGGTGTGCCTCAAGACATCTAAACCACATGCAGTGGCCCACACATTACCCAAAGCAACGTTTATTCAAGTAACTTCTAAGTAATAAAACAGCAAATTAAATACTAAACGCTTAACAATCGAAAATTAAATCTGTACACATTTTAGTATCATTTGCTGTTAAGGAGTTGAGAATATCAATTTACTACTGAAGTATATTTTTTGTCGTACAGAAACTGATTGGTCAAACCTGCAAAGATCGTTTTGTTGTCGTTGGAATCGTGGCATAAATTCTATTCCAGTTAGCCATTCTCGGCTTTAGATTTCTGGTGAGAAATCTTTAATATATAAGACTTCTGGCAGATGTAGATGTAATGATAAACTCTTAAGGTGGGATTATTTTGGGCTCCAAACACGGAAGTCTGTTGGCTTGTATTTTTTTGAGAGTTTCGCGTTTAATCAGAGAGATTCAGCCCTGTGGTGAGGGATTTGATTAATTGATGACTTGATTAATTTTTCGCTTCGAGTAGACATCATTGGGTTGAAATTTGTGTGACTGCAAGGTATGCGGTATAGATGAAATCGTAGGTCTGCGAAGCCGTCTTTTGGCAACCCAACATTATAGAAAAGTTAGACTTTTTGGTGTCGTCGGGGTCAAATGTCTGTCTTATTCAAGTCGGAACAATCATATGAATTTAACACATAAAAGTTTATAACTTTTGGTTTATCATTTCCAATAATAAGCCTATGTGATCGTATAGCAAAAAAAGTTTATAACCCCCCCTCAAACTTTGTCACTTTACGTTTCAAGGTGCGTAGAATCCAAATTTGAAATGTCCGTCCGCCATTCGCCGTCCGGGCCATAAAAGGCCTTAGAATTGACTTAAAAAATCTGTTCTTTCGCTCATAGACTCCACTTGGGGTCTAGTTGGTCCTAACTTCTCGCCAGCTCGATCGTTCCACACCCATGGGTGCTATGAGCCAAAAATAGGTGAAAAAGTGTCATTTTTGTGTATATTTCAAGTTGTATAGAAATTGGAGATTTATGAGTGAAAAGAAAGTATTAGCTATTAATTTTATGGAAAAAAAAGTATTCTAAATGATACTCTTCTATTCAAAAAGAGATTTGGGATTTTAGGCTATTTTTTGCAATTTTATAGATTTTTTAAAACAAAATTTAATGAAGTTCAAGTTTTTAGCATAATTTCGTACATAAATTTTTGAATGTTCTATTTCATAGTTGATAAACTTTATTTGACCAATCTTATGCTAAAAAATATCAATTTAACGATTCTTAGCCATTTTCAGTGATTTTGTCAGCACATTTTTTGAAATTTGACCAATTAAATTATATCAATATACAGTATAGGTAACACTTTTATGTGTTGGAAAGATGACTTGGTAATAAATTGTTATGTTTATCAACTATATTAAAAAGCGTAAAATTGTGAGATTCCGCTGCTGTAATGGATTGAACCCATTTGTGAGGTCCGAAGCTCCGAGTTCCGATACTAAATATACTATAAGCGGCGTTTAATAATTATGGACCAGAGATCTACGTAGAAGGGCTGTCTAATACATAAATAATAAACCTTTGTGTAATAATTTGCAGCGTTTTTAAATTCAGATTATTGTTGAGTTGCTACTGTTGGATATGAGAATTGGAAAGGGGACACCCGCCGAGGCAATCAGTTTTCGGTATATTCAGACTTTTTTCCATCAAAACCTCAGGACAGAAACATGTGCGTCGTTAGGAAAGACGTTTGTTGAAGGAATAACTTTGTTTAATAGTCTACCTCAGCTAATTCCCTAATTTGCTGAATAAACGTTCCAACTTTAATGGACCCCTACTGAGCAGTTAGATATTAATTTATTATTATATAAATTACCAATATGTTACCATCCTATTTTCAATAGTTTGCAGGTCATATCACAGAGCCACATTTTCGTCCCCAGTATTAGAGTTGGAAACATTGTTTATTGAACCCGTTCCATAAACAGTTGTTGTCATGTAGAAGACGTCTCATCAGGTTACGGGAATAAACGACGTTGTGAAGGCAAAAGAGCTGCGCGTATTTTTGGCCTTATGCCCAAACTCTCATAGAAACCAACAACCTTTTTTCTTAGCTTAATCCAAATATGCCACAGTAGACATTTCTCTCAGAAATATCCTGAAAATGAGATTCTTGTGAATTGATTCAGTTGAAAAAGTATTAATTATGTTCATTAGTGAACAGTTTATATTAGGTTTGTCTGGAGAAGCAATCCCGAACCGTTTGGGACTGATAACGCCCAGTTTTGTCCGTTCGGAGAGACTCGGAACCAGTTCTGAGGAGTCCTGGAACCGCAAGTCCGTATTCCGGAGTAGGAGTCCCCAGAACCCTTAAGAACTAGTTCAAGTGGTTCGAGGTTTTTGCCAGAACTTTTAGTTTGAGACATGCGCAGTAGTTTTCACGCTTACCACAGATTACTACTGATTTAAGACTCCCGCCTCCGTATTCGAACTAGTCCCAAAACCGTTTGGACTAATGTTGTTAGAACTAACAGTCCTTAACGGTTTAACGCCGCCATCCCCTCCCCTTTTCAGTTCCATTGGTTCTGGTTCGGTTCCGATCTGATTCGGGACTATTTCTCTGGACAAACCTATTTTAGTAAGCAGTTATTAGGCAGGTCAGGCGAGCTCGAGTTAACTAATACAGAAGGAGTTGTAAACTGTAGGTGTTTTATTTCATGCCCAAACTCTGTATTGTAAAACAATGGTATGTGTTAATTTAATGTAATGTACGCCTTGGCAGGCGTCTACGCCTATGCTGTTACACTTAGATAATTTATTATAGATTTTTTGAATGATTATTCTCAAGTGTTCTGCGTTGAAGGGCTATCCAATTCAGAAATAATAAAATTTTGTAAAATAATAATTTTCAGCTTTTTTTTATTTTTTCGATTTTTGGAATCTACTTGAAACGTAAACCAACAAATTTAGTGGGGGGGCGGGGTTGAAATAATTTTTTTCCTTGGTCGACTACAGAGGTTTGTTACTGAAAATAATATGTCAAAATTAGGGTGCCATGAGGCTTTCTCCCGTAACGTGAAAACTCGAAATGCAAACAGCGCTCCTTGTGGCAATGATAAGCATGTTTCACTAAGCTACAGATAGGATAATGGTTACTTTCCGATATTTCGACGTAGGAACTTTACTTTCGAAGCTTTGAGGCGTTGAATCAAATCGTCGTGACGACGAGCATAGGCATTGGATGATACGACGATGTTTCAATGATTCGACGTCAAAACTAACGATTAACACCCTTATGATAGTCTTAATTGACTAATTAAAGTCTTGATTGCCTACTGCCTTAACGATTTGCTTTTTGTCGATTCCATATACTCATCTGTTTTCTTAGCTGGCTAAAGAGATAGTTATCTAATGAGAGACAAAGGTAAGGTCAAACCGATCCTTGAGGCTCCTCATGTTTCGAAAATGTCTCCAAGGTCAAACTGGCGTAGAAACTGCGCGACATCACGTATAGATTACTACTATATACCGTCCCAGGTTGTGGATGGTGTTAATGGCTCTCTTATGAAGCTTCTGTAAACAGAAAAATTAAAGGAAGTTTCATATTTTGATTCGACTGCATTGTCATTGGTTTTCTTCTCTGACTCGGAGACTATGTAGGGCCTGAAGTGAGGGGTACCTACCCTATTGGTCTGATATTTTTGCGTTTACTTTTTTTAAATGAAAGTAATATCAAATGAAACTCGTGAAGATTTCATCCTGAGAATTTAGAAACCATTCGCACTACCCTTTGATTAGTGTGGTTTTCATTTATAATTTTTCAAAGTTTCTCGCAAAATCTGACGTGAGCAATTTCACACTTGAGATTTAATACCTCCAATGAATAGATTCTACTGCTATTTCGCGACAAAATGTGCTTTTCGCTAATTATTTTCAATAATGATGACCCATGGTGAGTTTGGATTGTTTTCATGTCCTTATAAAGTATTTCCACATTCAGGATTGTTTTTCGTATTTTTATGACTTTAAAATGGCTATGACTGCAATCATTTCACAGTAAAATCAAAACTAAAGACCTCATTGGAAAGAGCGTTAAATTTGAATGATCACCATGCCTAAAAAGTTGCAGTCATACGGCATGATCGTATGATCGAATTTTCTTAAATTACCCATCGTATTATAATATGTTAAATCGTATTGAAATTTGAGAACAAAGAAATTGTTAAAAACCAATTTTATGACAAAAACTCATACTAATCAATATTCTGAGAGACAAAAGATTTTGGATTTTTAGATTTTATCCAGTTTTTCTATATTTTTCCGGAAATATTAATTACATTCAAGTCTGTTTTTTGGCATAATTTTGTGCAAAAAAGTTTAACGTCCATTTAATTATTGATAATTTTGTTTTTACCGGAATTCTGCTGAACATTATAAATTGAACTATTTTTGGCCGTGTTTAGCTATTTTTTACATTTTGAAATGTGACCATTTTGAGTGCTCAAAAAGTGCTGGTGGTTTATGTATTTACATATTCATTATTGCGCGCTCTAACTTTCCAGCGGATGAGCTACAGGGTTCATATTTGCCATAAAAATAGTTCTTCCGATTATCTTGCCGGAGTTTGCCAACAACCAAAATCAATCGGGTCTAAATACTCCATATTTGGTTTGGAAATTTGTTTGATTCGTTAAAATCGTGGTTTCGGTCAAAAATACTGTTTGGAGTACCATTTCCAATGTATTTTAAGCTCTATGAATCGAATGAAACCACGCGTCGATAGTCATCACCGTTGAGAGAGATCCGACGAGTTGTACGTTTTGAATGAAACCTCTACATCTAATACGCTTCCTGCGTATTTTCTCGAGAAGAATTTATTGGATCTATTTCCAAATTTTCTTAAACAACAGAGAAAGTGTCCAATTTCTGACTGAATTTTTATTCTCGATTTTCCATTTTTACATTAGCAAGAGGCAGTAAATGTATTTTCACGGACATTCTTCTAGAGTCTCAAAGAATACTTATCGTATTTTGGATCGATTGAAATAATTATTTGATGAAAATTCGCTCTTCGGATGAGCCGGGTTGGCCTGGAATATTTCAAATGCTCGATGTCCTGAAAGAATTGTTGTCGGAAGTTCAGCAACTAAGTACAACTTTACGCCAACACTATACTAGAAAAAAACTTTTTATTTGAGGGGAAATGTTATACACAGCCAGGGGTTGCTATGGGTTCTCTGTTATCTACTCTGCTTGCAGATATTTACATAGATTATCTTGAGCAACAAATATTTACAACTTATAACACGAATAATCTTCTGTATTAGTATAGATATATCGATGATATTATCATTCTATGGAAGGGCACAGAAAGGCAACTAAATTGTTTTCACGAAAAAATCTATAAATTAGATCCCTTTATCAAATTCATCCTCGAATTCAGCGGGAATAAACTCAATTTTTTAGATCTGCCCATCTCTTTGGTAAACGAAAAGCATGATTTTTCAATTTATAGAAAAGATACATATTGCGATATAACTATCCATAGTACTTCAAATCACCCTTTAGTCCATAAGCATGCAGCCTTCCATAGTATGATCAAACGAGCATTATCTATTCCAATGAGTGAACAAAATATATCAAAAGAAAAATCAATTATCAAAAGCATAGCGGCTTGTAACGGATATGGAGGAGATCTCGTTGATACCATTTGGGATAAGGTTCTTAGGTAAAAGAGTAGGGAAAAATTGTCCAATCTGGCTGGGGAAGATGTAAATTTAGGAGAAAAGCAACGGATAAGTATACATTATGGAAAAATTTCTGATAAAATCGGCGAAATTCTATCATCGAGAGGTTACAAAGTAGGTTTTAAAACTAAAAATAGTCTGAAAGCATTACTAGGATCCGTTAAGGAAAAAATCAATATTCAGAATAGAAGTTGGGTTTATAAATTGATGTTCTTGTGGCTACGAATATTGCGGTCAATTTGGTAGGAAATTCAGGGAAACAATAGACGAGCCTCAGGAGGATTCCAGGGAAAATAAGGGTATGTCTGCATTTGCAAAACATCTTAAGGAATCCAATCATAGTTAAAATTTTGGTTTGACTGATAGACAGTTCGTAGAATTTCTTCATTTTTGCCCAAAGGGAGGTATGTTGAATGTACTTGAAAAATTCGAAATTATCAAAAGTGACAGATCTAGTAAATGTTTAAATGAGGATATACCTCAATATATTTCACCACTGATAGGTCCATTTCTATAAAGCTTGGAATTATCCCTTCAAGCTGTTGAAACCACTAATTCTTCCCCTCCTTTCACATCATCTGATGAGCTATAATCTCGCTTCACTTTGTTTGCACTTAATTGGTTGTACATCCTGCCCCTTTCCTTTCTCTTGACCAATGGGATT
Organism: Adelphocoris suturalis; assembly: GCA_030762985.1. NCBI lineage: Eukaryota > Metazoa > Arthropoda > Insecta > Hemiptera > Miridae > Adelphocoris > Adelphocoris suturalis. The sequence goes on from CM061043.1 coordinate 29,384,735, forward strand.
CAATCTCTCTTCACCTGTGATTATAAAAACTGTGTTCTTTCTAATGTGGCTTCAGTTATTGTTTATTACTGATGATGGCCTAATTGTCGAAATCGATTTTAACATTGTTACTCTTTATTTTTCGTGGAAATAGACAACGTTTTTTCACTAACTTCCGTTTTGAAATGGGTTTCCACAACTTCGTCGCGAGTGATTTAGTTCGTAGTATACTAGAATGTTTTTCTCGTTCTGCGGGTTTGAAAACTTCCGGTCCCACATGAGTACGCCAAGTTTTGGCTCAATAGGTGATCAATCAATCAGAGTGTGCTGAATACCCCAATTGTCGCGACCTACAACTGTCACAAGGTGTAGGCGGCCGATTTTTCATATGTTGACATTTCCATGTGTTTGCTATGGCCCCCTTCGGTGGGAAACGTTACTTTTTGTGTCACACAAAGCGTAACGAAAAAGCTGAAAATCATGTTTAACAATTTTGGTATTAGGCCTCTAGATGATATCTGGAAAAATGCATCACATAACGTTACGTTAAGACGAAATACTTCAATAACAGAAATAATCAAAGGGTTTTTTTGTGTTTTATTTGTTATAATCTTCCTTGGTAAGGAAAGGAGGCGAGCGAACATAAAGACAAACTAGATTATTTATAACGTAAAAAATGAAAATAAATAAATAGTAATAAAAAATAAAACGTCCTACGTCAGCTTGCCGGTAAATCAGCAACACCAGGGGAGATGATGATGGGTGGTGCGCAAAATATAGAAATGTCTCCTTGTGTTGCGAATTTATCATCGAGCTCACGTAGGTTTCTACACCCTTTAAACCAGGTTGTAATTTTTTTTAAATATCCTTAGACTCAGATTATTCTCCCCACAAATAATAATTGAAGGAAGAAGAAAAAATCTATCTGTAACTTTTTCCCCCGCGATATGGTTTTACTCTCACAACCTACAATTTCATTTTTAATGTTCAGTCATAGCCGGGAAATTTTATATTTTGAAATGGAATTTGGTAAACAAAACTGTTTCGTTATGGTTTCGATTTATAGATTACTAGCCGCTCCGGCTCGCTACGCTCGCCTCCACGTCCAGCCGGGGGGCAAGCCCCCCGGACCCCCCATTAAGTTGCTCGCTTCGCTCGCAACGTGTGGCATGTAGGGAATATTGCTCGCTTCGCTCGCAAAGTCTGGCATGTAGGATATGTTGCTCGCTTCGCTCGCAAAGCCTGGCATGTAGAAAATGTTGCTCGCTTCGCTCGCAAAGTATGGCATTTAGGGGATGTTGCTCGGTTCGCTCGCAAACGGTAGATCTCTAAGGGTAGGTTTAACTTCTGTAGGGGATGCTGCTCGCTTCGCTCGCAAACGGTAGATCTCTAAGGGTAGGTTTAACTTCTGTAGGGGATGCTGCTCGCTTCGCTCGCTTGAGGAAGTTATACTGCCCACCCAACTTGGCAGACGTTTTTTTCAGTTGGGAATTATTACAAACAATTTAAATCTTATAAAACTACGTGGAACCACGAAAAGTTTATTCGGGGATGTTGCTCGCTTCGCTCGCAAGGTATACCTGTATATGTGTAGGACAAAGTCCGTATTTATTATTTGAAATGGCTCTCGCTTCGCTCGCAAGGTAGGTACCTATGTAGGCATACCTGCTCGCCTCGCAACGTTGTGACATCGAACCCTTCACGTCAATTCTTGAGCCTTCTCTCGTCCACGGCAGAATCATTTTAATCGCTTTGCTCGCTTCTGCTCGCAATTTGACCGAGTTCTCGTCACTTTTTTCGATATCCGATTTCGGATTCAGATTCGGCGGACCCAAAGCTGTATTTCGCCCGCGAAAACCGTTCCGAAAAACGTACCTTTATGAGGTATATTTTAATCGGAAAAAACCAAGTTTTTGTCGGACTTTTCGAGAAAACACGGTCCGTACTTTCGCATTTTTTTGACGCATTTCCCGATACTTTTTTCGCGATCCGATCGCGCCGTCGTCTTTCTCGTTTCAAAACCTACGAAACCGGTATTTTTCCGGAATTTTCGACGGCCGTTTAGAGGGGTTGGGGAAGCGGGGAAGTCCAAAAAGCGCACATTAATTATTACTTCGACCCCCCTCCCGCCCTACGGCCCATGGTTCGGGTGGGATTAGAAAATTTTAAATTCGCTTATACACCCTATCGGAAAATCCCAAGAAGATCCCCCCACTCGTAGATCCGGCCCACTCAGCCGTTTGGCCGTGCATAGACACGACAAACAGTCAGACAGACGGAGTTTCATTCTTATTAATAGTATATATATAGATTATTGTCGATCACCTCATCAATAACCTGTGTTATTCTTTTCAGCACTTAATATCTCCCCCTGTGTACAACAAGCTATGAAAACATGAGACATTTCACAGCCTACACAAGTCAAAAATTCAATATTTTAGGTTGTGAGACTTTGTTGTAGGTAGTGAGAATATTTCTGTTTCCAATGGATCATCGCGTGGTTTTCATTAGAAAAGCCGGTCGTGTGCTGTTCAAAACCCAAGTTGAGGGACGACCATGCTCATACAATAATTAGAGTGTCTCTCAATAATTTTGTTTATTACAAAACTCCCAAAAGAAAAAAAAGGATCCTTACTTCAAAATATTAGAGAACTAGTTATATATAATTTAAACTATCATCAGTTGGAAGAAGACAATGTTCCCAGGTGCAAAATCACACAAATACTCGAATGCCTGTTACATGCTCCCAATATCTCACCTGAAAAAAGACAATGTTCCTGGGTGCAAAATCACAAAAACTTGAATGCCTCTTACATGCTCCCATCAATATGTCTCTACGTGCATCGAATTCCCCCCCCCCCCCCCCCAACAGATTTTGCTAATTTCCACTTTCCTCAGTAAAGTTATGGGTAAAAAATTAAGGAGTTATTTAATTAACAGTAAAACTTAGGAAAAAATTATTTCAAACGCTTAAGGAACTAGTTATTAGCCAGGTTTCGTCGAGCCTTCCTCCCACTGGACTCAAAATCAGCTGAAATCGGTGTAGATATCGACCCGGCTAGCACTTCAGCCTTCACAACTCTCGGCTACGTGCGGCCTGCGAACCTACAGATGACTCCGACCTAGTAAAACTTCTCTCTACAGTTTCACTAGACAACTCTACTCATTCTGCCTGTGCTAGAACTCTACGTAGACGTCTACCTATAGGAACACCTTCCGTTTTACTCCGTCAAATGTTTCTACATGTACTCCCTGACTCTGTTTGTCTTGTCATAGGCTCATCCTCCGAGGCAGACATCACAAACTGCGGAATGTCTTCTGCCCCTAGCCAACCAGTCAGCTACACTAGTCAACGCTACTTCCTCTGATAATGATGCTTCATCCATGCAGGATATCTCCACAGTAGCACGACCTTCTAACTCCCCACAATCACCCAAACCACAGGCATCTAATTTCACGCCTCCAGCTTCACAAAGACTTCAATCCTTGCCTCCTCGACTATTTTCGAGACGTATGGCTACTTCTCCTTGCTCTAAACAACGGTTCCGACGCAGATCATACTCTGCCTCGTCTCCCTCACCCAGATACTGTTGGTATCACTTCCGATGGAGTTCTGAGGCCTGTAATTGTCTACCACCCAGCGCCTGGACACGTTACCAGCCTTTGGGAAACACAATTGCATGGTCCAATCGATGGTAAAGCCCGTGCCCGATCACAAATTCCGTCAATCAACATCCGAACTCTGCTGGCGCCACTCCCGTTGGGCTTCCTCGGCTCAAAAATGCTGTTTACCCTGTGCCTGGCAAAACCCTCATTTTTTGAGGACACTACTTCGCTCACCACCCACCTTTCAGACGTCTTCAGGCGACACTCCGTCCTCCTCTTCGCTTTAAGAGCTCCAGGACCTTCGACTGCAACACACCATCGCTCTTCACCATCTACAAGACTCTTTAATCTACTAAGAGCTCCGGCGCCATCTAATGCACTCAACAATAGGCGTGCCTACACCTTCCAGACGTCCTCGATCGACTGTCCGTCCGCTTTGCTTCAAGAGTTTCAGGACCTTCACCTGCAACACACCGGACTCTCTAACCTACAAAGAGCTCCGGCATCCTCTACTACACTCATCCATAGGCGCAACAAAGCTCCACCGGCCGTCTCACCTACTAATTCTGTACCTCAGAGGTCGATTATCGTAAGTGACATTTTGGCGATTTTACAGGAGAGCCAAAAGAAGTTGTGGGCACACCTATTTTGATCCCTATGGCCCATTCTGATGACTTTATCATGCTCAAATTAATTAATTAATTAGCGCTCCGGCTTTCGGCGCCACCAAAACGACTGAAGTCGTCACTTCTCTGCCTTCCGCCTTCGACAACGCTTCTCCGTTGGCAGCAAGAACTCTGTCTGTGAGAGGACCCACTACTTCACTGGCATTACACGCCATGCCTCTCTCATTTAATGACTTTTTCATGTGGTGTGGTGTGAGACAACTTTCTATGTGGTGTTTTTAGAAAGAAGAAGAAAAAAAAAAAACAATTTATTGACTTTTCCAGTGAAATTCTCCTGTATCGACATTCCTATCACCATGTACTCAACCTTAAGCAAACTTTGCTTTGTACTTCGCGATTCTCACACCATTTCCAGCTACTAATAGCTCTCTCTTTTACAGTTGTCCTCTTGGCTCACACCTCCGCGGGTTTGGCTCTTCCTCCTACAGCACACCTCCTCTGCTGCATCACACTCCTCTTCTGCAGTACACCTTCTTTGTTGCATACATCTTCTTCATCCTTCTTTACTCAACACGCCCCACAACCCGTACCTATTGTAAACCGAGCATTGCTAACGATCTGTCAAAATTGTAAAACAGACAGCTAGAATTACAACAAATTTTCTCGCACTCATGTAATTCACGACTAAAAAATCTCATAAATGGGGGAGATGTGTAGTTTACACCGGACCCGTGGAAACATGTCACCCTTATCTGACCTGGGAGGTGTGAGCTCACCAGGCCAGCAAATATAAAAGAGCCAATAGGGCCTCTGAAATATACAATTCTCAACCAATTCTTCACTGTGTTATTATTCCAAGGTACCCTGCATTCTATACGAAGCTATCATTACATATATATATCCCAATTAATATCACGACTTTATCCCAAAACAGTTTGGTGGACCATTAGTTATATATAATTCATTTCACTCTGATTAACTTTTCTCATTAGTTTGGCATATCTGGTTCCAGGGCATGGTGTGTGTATCTCCGGAGGACAGAGTCGGTGAATCTGAAGCACGGGTGCAATGTATTGTCCGATACATTGCCCTTGATTCGAGCGTTGTCAACGAAAAATACGAAGGAACATTTCCAGCTAATACCTCCGTTAGTGATCTTATCCATGAAGTTGCTGGAAAATTCAAAATCAACGATCTATCCACCATCAGACTTAATTTCCAATGCAGCAATGGTTTGGTAAGTTTTTTTTTTTTTTTTTTTACCGTAGATACATTTCCAATGTAACCATTTATTGAACATTTCCAATCGGTTGGCGATTCAAATGCATACATTCCAGCCTGAAATTTCGCTGGCATGTTCCAAACTGCTTGACATGTTTTAAACTGCTTGTTGGATGGGCTCACTGAATCCTCAAGCTTAATTGACTAAGTGTACCAATTAATAACTTCCAATCGATGTGAATCCATTACAATTAGCCCGGGATCCACCATAAAATTAACTGCGTTATAAAAGGCAAATAGTTTGATGAATTGGAAGTATGGGCTTGACCGCCCTAATGCCGAAAACCCAACAGGATGTTTTAAGTTGTGAATGATAACGTGACAAGAGGCAGGTTTGAAACCAGTGTAATTGGCTCAGACCACATCAATGAATAATTTAACGGAATCTGAAAATTTTCTGGATGCGTTTTGTGAATCTGACAAATTTGAAAATTTCAAAAATTATGTGTTAAGAGGCTCTCCTGAAGCAAAATTCAGCCAAATGTGACAGTGCAGGCCAAATTTAAAAGAATACCGAAAATTTTATTATGTGGAGTATGCAAAAATTGGGTTGATTTTGGCTCAGATCGCACCCTAGATGTAAGTTCGATGGAATCTGACAAAAAGGAAAACTTCAAATTAAGTAAATGATTACTTGATAATAGGCAGGGACAGAAAAGGCTTTAATTCACTTAGATGGTCAATCTGACCAACAAAATTAAAACATTTTATTCAACAAATCATGAATATGGATTTCCGAATCAGGAACAACTCGCTTGACCATAAAATTAGAAAAGAACCAATATTGAATAACTCTATTTGTAAATATTGAAGACAAAAAATAGACGCAATCATGCCGGCGATAAATTGTAAACACATTGCAATGTAAGTGCACATGGTTAAATTCAGTCCACATCGTCGAGTCTTTATCATCTGTCACCTGGACAAATCTTTCTTCGGCTGTGTCGTCATCACCTGCTCTTCCGTGGAATTAATCGATAGTTGATCTTAACTAGCTCCCCCAAATTCACCATACTAAATGTTAATGTAGGCACATCACTAATCCATCAAAACAAAAAATTAATTATAAATGTAGATTCTAGTTGCACATAGTTACATACATGCCAGTGTAATATGAATAATGCATGTCTGTTTAATTACTAAAACCTCAATAGTACCTTTTGGAGGAAAAAAACACCTTGCGTGATGACCTTGAGTGATGAGCGTACCACTAAAAAGCGGTTGCTACTCATTGAATGAACGTCACACTCTTTAATTCGTACACCATTGTAATACCAGTTCTTGGTAGGCTGTTTTTTGCGCGCTTTCAATTTTGGTGACAGCTGTGGGACTTTTCACCTCTGTCATTAGGGAACTGTACAATTACTAGGTAAGCGAGCTTACAAACGTTTAGTTATATGTACCTATGTCGGTTGCCTGTAGGTTATGAGCAGTGCATGCAATTATAAGTAAGGATTATGCATTTATTAATTTTAATATGTACAATAACTCGTACCAGTTCGAAAAATATTCACTCTGGCTTGGTTTATGTCGCGTCACCCCTTTTGGCCATAAACTAGGCAAGCGAATTTTCTTCCCGCACTAGGTATTGCTGATGTAGGTACTTACTTTTCTGCTTCTGTAAAAAGGACTATCTGCGGCACCGAGAAACTGTGCACTTCAACTTTGTTTTCCTTGTCAAGAAGGCAGATATTGTAAATCATGCACATCTATTGATAAAACCTACTGAAATTAATTCACAAATATCTACAATTTATCAGTAAAGACTATAATCGTAAAGAAAGATTACTAGAACTAGTCGTTGGTGAACTACATGCGATTCACACTATGATTGCAAATACACTGAGAGAACCTTTGATTACTAGTGATAATAAGGAGAGAGCTGACATGTATCACGACCTTGTGGAGATCATAACGAGTCTTCACTACATTAGAGTGTGGTGCAAATAGAGCCTCCTCTAAACCCGCTTGTTCATTACCTAGTGAACCTTCCTGTTCTCTCCTTTCATGCCAGGAAGCTTGTAGGCCTTGGGTATAGCATCAGGGATGGCAGATTCTGGAAACGGGTAGGGCGAACTATACATATCCAACAGTTTCCATTGTATGAGCAGATTGACCTTGATCATGTCTCTAATTTAGTTTGCTGCACATATTCTTTGATAGGCCCTTTGGGTTCTGGTGGAGTAACAGCTAATAACAGGAGGTAATAACAGCGCTGGTAGTGGTCTGTAACATCGAGAGGTGATGGAAGAAAGTTGTTCCCCTTCAAAGGTGAGAGGCGATTAATCTGTTAAACCCAGAGGTTGTCCTGTTGGTTGTATAAGCCGTCAGGCATATCCCCGGATGCAGCATATTTAATAATCGAGAAGGAGGAACACTCCCATCACACTCCCGGGGCACAAGAAGCAGGGAGACAGAGTGGAAGGGGAGCTCTAAATAGGCATGGCAGGGGTATGTTTTTTGGTTTTTTAGTTTTTCATTTTGTGGGTTATTGCCCATTTTGCATATTGGTGGGGGGAGTAGGGGCGCCAGGACATTCAATAATATAGGGGCATGGTGGGGGCGAGGGTGTGGCTCGAAATTGGGCTCTGATAACATGTAACAATGAGAGGTGATGGAAGAAAGTAGTTCCCCTTCAAAGGTGAGAGGCAGTAAACCTGCTACAACCACAGGTTGTCTGTCCTGTTGGTTGAATAAACCATCAGGCATATCCCCAGATGCAGCGTATTCAAGAATCCAGAAGGATGAACTACTCCTATCCATCACAGGTCTGGGTCAATCTTGCTGTGGGACTGAGGAGAAATGAGGGTCTTTGGCTCTGCAAATTCTTTGTAAGTTGGACGAAGAAGAGGAAGTGTCTTCTTTTGCTTCCTCACTACGGAAGGTAGGGAAGTTTTGTGTTCGTGATTGAAGTAGAAAAAATTGGTTTCCTCCAGAATCAAAATGTCCACTTGCTTTTTGCATTTCAAAGCTTGCTGATCAACTTTGGTTCAGTGTTTGTCTGTGGTAAATCCTTGTCACGCCCAAAACTATACCAAGTTTCAGCCTGATTCCGATGAAATTTTCAGGGATCGTGCGGGGTAGCTCCTAGAGGTCCCCTATAATTGTCAATTCCGTCGAATCAACAGTGTGCACATGCAAAAACGTCAATATCTCGTAAACTCGATTTCTCATCATCTGTTGGTACGATTTCGTTCAAACTCGATAGGTTATCGGGTATACGTTCTAGAAAATACCCTATAAATTATATCGCGATTGGTGGAGTAATAATTATAGCGCATGGGCAAAACTAAATTGATCGGCACAGACAAACCTCTGAGATTAATGGGCCGATTTTTATGAAATTTTCAAGGATTGTGCGGTTTAGCTTCTAGACGTTCCCCTATAAATTTCATTGCCGTTGGAATAATAGTAGTCTGAGCGCATGCGCAAATGTTAATTTGTTAATTTCTTATAACGTCGACTTATCAATAATTTCGACTCGTACTTTGTTCTTCAACTAATTTCATATGTCCAGATTACAATATATGAGGAAGCTATATTGCCCACCAAACTTGGCAGACTTTTTTCAATGTTTTAGGATTTAAATTATAATAGTATCACTGACGATATTTGGAACAAGCCGTCTGCCAAATTGGATGGGTAGTGTTCTACTTGCAGTGGCCATATTATAATGAATTTAGTTTTGTAGAAGAACAATTTAGTGGGTAGGAAATCTGGGTAGTGTGTAAATAACATTAGTAGTAAATCATGAAATAGAATCATCGAGATCACTGCGTCCCCAACCGTTGAAGAAAGAAAAGCTTGAAATAAAGGGAGAAACCATTTCAAAAACATACATTCATCTTGTGAAGGAACTGTACATGAATGGCTTCCAGATAATCGATATCGCTATTTTCTCAGTAATTCTTTCCCTATTTGGCATTCCCCCATATCGAGATACATACTACACTTTTACATAGAGATACAATTGATAGTGAGTTTATACTACTTCGTCCCACAACTTTCAGTTCACAATTCATGAAGTTCTTTAATGGAAGTTAACTTCTTGCTTGTTTATTCAATTATAATTGGTACTTTGCAGGTCGTCTTTGATGATAAAACCAAAGGCACATTGGCATCAATTGGTTTGGACACTGCGTATGGCGCCAGAAACTCTATGACCCTCGAAATCGAAGACCCACAGAATGTACACAGAAGGAAAGGAAGATCACGTTATCGTACTATGTTCGATAAGTATGCTTCACAGGCGGACTTGAAACATGTTGATGATGTCATCACTCCACCACCTCTGCCAGGTGCCAGTGCAGATGTTTCACTTCCCACAACTTCTCCAGTCGAAGTCCAAGTTCTGTCAAAGTTCACCAACCATGCAAGGGGTTCGCAGTCCTCTGCTCGAGGTGAGTTAGTTTAATCGTCAACAGTCATGCTAGAACATTTATCAACTATATCTAACGCTTTTAATTTTCAGTTGGCACCTACCTGCAGTGATCTAGTTATAGACGTTTGGTAGTACATAATAGGGGCTCCCTCTGTGAATTTGGTTAAGGCTTCAGCGCAATTTTTTTGAACTCTTACTTCTCATTTCCCTTCTAGCCACCACTCAAGGCTATAAAAAATCTTCATATCTCAAAAATCAATGTACCAAATATCCGCGTATCCCATAAACATTGTTTTGCTGTGGTTGGTATCCTCTCAAAACGTCTCTCGTAATAGTATCTAGAAACGGAAATTTCGTTCTTGCACCAGAAAAGCAAGCATCCCAAAAGAAAGGATGAATTTGCTGGGAAGCACTGTTTAACCCCATTAAATTGTTACATTTCAAAAAATGTGCTTAAAAAATTGCTAAATTCTGATAAAAATACTTAAATTTAATTTTTTTTACCAGAATCGATTCAATGAAATGATCAATAAATCTAATCTATTGAAGAGCTGAATACTATTAAAATGAAAAATAACGGAAATCTGCTCATCGGAGCATACTGTATAGCTGTTTCTTCTTTTTTCATGAAAATTTGTCAAGTTGAAAACCAAGCATCTTATCTAACCCCAATGTTATACCTAGGCTCAGTTGAGGCTAAATGCAATTGTGCATGGCGATTCTGGCATCTTCCAATTTGTTGTGGCTGCATGTGAGAATGGATTTTAATGTCTCCAATAAACGTTGCATTTAGGATCGATCATTTGAACTAATAAAGCCTAGAATGGATGAGAGCTCTTGTAGCCGGCACTAAAATGTAACCTCCTACTTAATAGCTTAACTATGTTTTAGCCAGGTATTAAGGGGGCACCGGACAGTGGAGCTCAGAGGGTTAGCCGGTAAAGCAGTTCATCCACAGGCCTGTAAGTTGGGTAGGGGGTGTCAAAGGGGCGAACGACGGGGAGAGGCGTGTGAGAGAGGAGATTGTGGAGGGGGGAAGGAAGACCGAGAGCGTCACATCCAGGCAATACCAGTCCCTACTTAGCCCAGCAAACTTTGTTGTTGTTGTTCTGATTTTCTGCTAACTTGTTTGTGATGTTGGCCCATTGAACAATCCAAGTTTGAGACCTTGAGCTCTGAACGCAACCTTGTCAGAAATGGAAAAAACTCAAATTTTCGACTTTACTTCAGTTTTTTGCGATTTTAACCCTAAAGGACCAGTTTTTTGGTAACACCTATGGAAATACGTTTTGAAAGCGGTCAGAATTTGCAACATTTTGAGACCATCACCATCTCTGTAGATCAGATAGTTTCCGAGCTATAGCGTTTTAAAATATATCGAATTTTTAGAAACATTTTATTCTTCTGAGTGAGTTTTGACAATTTTTCTGCAGGGAACTCCCCCCACCTAAATATTTTTATTTTTCCAATGCCCCGAAGGGCAGAAAAGGAAATGTTATATTATCGGCTGAAAACGCGATTTCTGGCGCACCTCCTAGGGGGGGGATTCAAACTGAAATTCTCCACCTTTCAGAGAGTTGTATGTGGTCGGTCTGTCTGTCCGTTGTCTGTACACCCCTCTCGATTTTCTGCTAGCCGGAAAGGCTCTTGACCTTGTTTATTGGGAAAGCTAATAAAATACATGGTCGGGCACAACAGGGTTGAATGCCTTCACCTTGTTGAGATCAAAAAATGCGGCGTTGATGAAGTGTGGTGAAAACTTGTGCTTCATCCCGCCATTGATTTATCGAATGGACATAACACCGTGTGGTACTTTGGCGTTTTCAGTGACAATGAAGAAGGGCAATGGCCAATGCCCGCATGAGGGGTTCATGCATCTTCAACTGTGCGCAACTAGCGACTGAGCACTCGAGAGCCGAAAAAGCTCTTAAATATGAAAGGTGGGAGTCAAAAGCGAGAAATGCTCCCTTGTGAAAGGGGCCTTAGTATCTTGTCAGGGTGTGGTTCAACTAAGTTCACACGAACTAACATTGACAACTCTCTTAATTTATATCTTGTTCTATTATTGTAGTGTGCCTGTTTGAATCAATGAACCTAGCAACTACACAAGGACATACGTGCATCCATACCCACCTCACCATGACAGTGTAGCCAACTGTGCTAGCAAAAGTTAAAGATGCCTCTTCAGGATTGGAAATATCCTGAAGTATCCAATACATTTTCTGAGATCTTTCGGGGAAGTCACCATCTCTATTGATAAAACCATTTCTTCCGTAAGAGTTACCTTATGGTTACACAAACTTGAAATCTCGGGGTATTAGACAACACCTAGTCCCAGTCTCTGTTGTCGTAAATCAGTATTAATGTAGTACTATGTTCATTTAATTCTGAGTAAATGAGTTATTTACAGTTTTATGGATTGAAGTTCGAAATGGCAAAAAGTCGTGCTCGGGCTTCCAATAAATTAATACTTTACACAAGAGCTGTCTTGCTCCATGGGGTAAAATGATATATTTAAATTTTTCTGGAAACTTTTGCTGCATGAACTTTTGCTTCATGTATCTTATATATTGTTTATTTTCAGGAGGCTACGTCGGCCTAGTCAATCAGGCTATGACGTGTTACTTGAACAGCCTTCTTCAAGCACTGTTCATGACACCCGAGTTCAGAAATGCGTTGTATAAATGGAAATTTGATCCATCCCAAGGTGCTCTACCTCAAAAATGCATACCGTACCAGCTTCAAAAATTGTTCCTAAATCTTCAAGTAAGTTTTGCCAGGAAATGTGAAGATTTTCATCTGGGCAGGTACTAATTTTCATGTTTTAATTGAAAAGCTTATGATTTTGGCCCCATCCCGCAGTTCTGTGGAATTTTCTGGTCCTACTTAGGGCCGGTTCAAAAATATCTCTTGCCACAATAGTTACATAGGTACTCAACTTTGTAGTTAATACATATAGAGTTTTTCATAATCTCAGGGGTATTGAGCAGCATTCTGGTAACACTGAGTTAGCTAAATGAGTCTAGCGAATTCCAAATTGAAATTGACTTGTTGTGAACCTTGTCCATTAAAATCCTAGTTGACTTTTTTGAAGATAGTGAGCTGAATTTTACACCAAATTGTGGAAACCAGTGGAGCAAAATTCAGAGGGTCACCCTGTGCCTTCACCGTGTCAGATATTAATGGAAATGTGCTTCTGAAATGCGAAACTCAGTAGGATACGCAGGAGGTTCTGACCTGGTGCCGAGGCCCTCTGGGACAAAGGGTTTGGGGATCTTTAGACCCGGAGTGGGGAACACCACTGGAATAAATTGGAGAGATAAATGTTTTATGAGAGATCAATTCAAGACAGGAGTTGGCTCAAGAATGCAAAAAGCCACTCTCGCACATTGAATATATATAGTGAAATTTATCTGCAAGGGGAAACCCCACCCAGGTGGCATGATTGACTGCTGGTGCCACATGGTTCTAACAGCTTTCTTGTCTGGTCGACCGTGCTTGGCTGGCTTGCGCTTGTTTATTGATAAAAACTATATTACGATTTGGGCCACGATGGGCGTCATAATTATATAAGGTCATATAACAATAACTCGACGTCCTAATATGTAGGTACGTATTTATACTTCCAAACGTAATTTTCTACCATAGTTTGCATTGCAAATTAATTCAATCAATAGTAGCTCACTATATCACTCGGTGTCCGATGTGGGCTTGCCAGTCAACGCGTTCCTGCTTTAGCGGGTTCAAAGGGTGTACCATTAAATTGTTACGTGACTGCTGCTGCTGTCGTTGCCTCACGTCAAACGTGTGTATTTCATGTATTCGGGTTTGTTCCATATTTGTTTTTGATCGTTTTTCTGCAATTTTTTGTGTATTGTTATCACAGATTTATGGATTCAGAAGTGCCCAAGGGTATATTGGGCCAAGATAAATTGTGACAAAGTGGTGAAGTGGGAATGAACATGGCAAGTACAAAACATTCTTCGCTCCGAAGTAGGAGGTTGGGATAGGATCAGTCCAGTGACAGACTATCACCATAGAACGATTGAGGATTAGTGCTTCAGGTTCGGTGGCTAGGGAACCACCGTTTGCTCTCAGTAGTGAATTTAGGTTGGCGAGGTTTGGCGAGTGCAGGGCAATCATGGTTGCACCGTGAAGGGGTGGTTTATACAGATTTCGACGTCTTCTGATCAATCACAGAATGATCTATTAGGAAAAGACTCAGTGACTACCAACAATTACCGTGTGCTTAGATGAGAATAAAAAAGTTGGAAGACTAGGGGGCTAGATCGATGAACTTACAAGTGTACAAGAGTTTGTACACGAGTACATGAAACGAATATGAATCCAAGGGGAGCCTACTTCCTAGCTACATACCTGTCTCCCTTTCACGGTGCAGGAGGGGTATCTAGGTTTATAATTATATTATATAAAAATATACAATAATTGATCTTAGACTCTTCAAGTTAATTGAATTAACGTTTCACAGACATCGGATAAAACAGCAGTAGAAACCACGGAACTGACCAGAAGTTTCGGGTGGGAAAGTGGTGAAGTTTGGCAACAGCATGACATTCAGGAACTGTGTCGGGTCATGTTTGACGCCCTTGAGCATGAATTCAAGAATACGGAGCAGGCAGACTTGATAAACCGTCTATATCAAGGTATACTCATCAACAGTTGTTTCATTTAGTAATTTTAAACTGTCTAATGATTATGGGAAACATGATGTAATCATATTCTGCTTGCTTCATTCAGGAAAAATGATTGATTATGTCAAGTGTTTGGAGTGTGGAACCGAAAAATCCAAGGAAGACGTGTTCCTTGACATACCGCTACCAGTTAGGCCGTTTGGAAGTACTGTGGCCTACAAAGATATCGTAAGAATTCCTGAATTCCGTTATTTTTAATATTATTCAGCAACTATCATTAATAGTATTTGAACTGAAGAGGACATCTTAATTACATCATGTGTTTGTTCTTAGGATGAAGCACTGAAAGCGTTCGTTCTTCCCGAAACCCTCAATGAAAACAACCAATACTTCTGTGAAGCTTGCAATAAGAAGTGTGATGCGCATAAAGGCCTGAAATTTTCCAAGTTCCCTTACTTACTGACTTTACACCTGAAGCGATTTGATTTTGAAGAAGGAAACACAGAAATACACTACACAGACTAGTTTTAATATTTCGGCTTGGATGCCTTTTTCAAAATACAAGAGAAAAATAAATTTTTTTGAAGAGTTAATTTACAGAATTACAACGTTGGCAAAGAAACTTGAGTTGCTTAGGACAGTTGCATTATCTCCTAATATTTAGTCCTGGTGGATCGTAGGCTCTCAAAACGTTGCTATGCGCCTTTTCGGACTGGTGAAGCAACCGCTTGTTGTCTTTGGGTCCCATTTTCTTTAAAACTTTTATCCCGAAACAATCATCGAACGATGAACCATGGACCATAGCATGCCTGCTCACTGGCAGGTCCTCGTTGGTCCATGGTCCATGGTTCATCGTTCGATGATTGTTTCGGGATAAAAGTTTTAAAGAAAATGGGACCCAAAGACAACAAGCGGTTGCTTCACCAGTCCGAAAAGGCGCATAGCAACGTTTTGAGAGCCTACGATCCACCAGGACTAAATATTAGGAGATAATGCAACTGTCCTAAGCAACTCAAGTTTCTTTGCCAACGTTGTAATTCTGTAAATTAACTCTTCAAAAAAATTTATTTTTCTCTTGTATTTTGAAAAAGGCATCCAAGCCGAAATATTAAAACTAGTCTGTGTAGTGTATTTCTGTGTGTTCTTCTCTTTGTTTCATATATTAGCTCTCTTAGAGCCACTAATCAAGTGATAAATAAATATATATTGTGATGGATAGGAGTAGTTCCTCCTTCTCGATTCTTGCAAATGTTTCATCTAAGGGGATATTTCCTGGGCTCTTAGCTTACAGGATATCCTCTTGGTGCCCCCTCCTCCTGATTTTTGAAAGCCCTGGGAGTGTGATGGATAGGAGTAGTTCCTCCTTGTCGATTCTTGCAAATATTACATCTAAAGGGATATTTCCTGGTTTCTTAGCTTACAGGATACCCTCTGGGTGTAGTAGGTTAATCGTCTCCCCACTTTGAAGGAGTATGTACTCTCTTTCCATTGCCTCTCATTGTCACAATATTCAGCAAGCAGTAATAATGGTGGAATCAAGAAATATTCCTGGTGTTCACATGCTTCGCAGTATCATAAAGATTCGTATTTTGTTTAGATTTAGGTCCACATCTAGATGAAGTTCCAGACAAAATAATTCAGGGCGATTTCATAATTATCACTGATTCCTACAAGGTTTTAGGGCAGTGAAATTTATATAATTTCTGAGGCGACTTGGTTGAATACCTCAGGTGTATAAAAAAAAAAAAGCTTGAGCTGCTAGCTGATAAGTGCAGTAGGTGTTCTTTGAACTTGCAAAGTCAGCCATTGTCAGGCACACTAAATACATAATCAGGCTTTATTGGGTTAATATTCTGTGTTTTAGGGTTACCTTTCCAGAAATACTGGACCTGAACGCCTTTATTCAAAACAGTGAAACGCCATCTGAAGAAACTGTGGATATCACTGTGAAGTGCGATGATTCGTCTACTGCAGATTCTGCCCTTGATGAAGAGACCAATCACATAGTCAATGAAGCACCAGTATTTGATGCAGACCAGTCAAATTTTGCTACAGATGTTGGGACGAATCAGGTATGTAGACCTCAGCCATCAAGTATTTTTTTATTTACGATATTCCGAAGTATTGGACATATTTTAATATGGTTATGTTTTTGGGCTGGGGGTCATTCTATAATTTGCGACCGAAAAAAAAAATGCAACTAAACAAATTCGGTAACTATGCAGCAACAATAATGAAGCAGCACTCTTCGGTTGTGTTAAAATGGACCCATGAAAAGTTTTGTTTTACAAAGCTCACTACCCATCTTTGGTGTATGAGGCTCACACGAGGTACATTACCCATCTTTGGTGTATGACATTCACACGTCTTACCTTACCCATCTTTGGTGTAAGTCACCCACATGACGTACCTTACCCATCTTTGGTTTCTATTCCTATTGATTTTCACGTACAACCAATGCGTTACTAGCGAAGTGTAACTCCCTCAGTTCTCATAGCAGGAAAATCGCCACTTTCTGGAATACTCCCATTTCATCACAACATCTCATGATCCCTAAGCCATTGTAGTGTCAAGGAAAGCTGATTTATTACGCTAAGTTATAAACTAATATTGCAAAGTAACCATGATGACTAATGATGAGAAAAGAAGGCACTAGGTACATGGTAGGTATACAATTGAGTAGTGGGTACTTTTAAGGAGTAGGTACCAGACGATGCATAGACCTCTGATCAGCTGATGAGCTCTTGAAGCTGATGGGCTCCTGAATCTGATGATTTCTATCTCTGAAGCTGAAATTGAGAGACTATTGAAATCATTGGCTCATTCCTACTGAGCTGCGTGGGATAAATTGTCTCCAGTTCATCCTAGAAAGTTGAGATTTGATGGGGAGACTCTCTGGGACACTAAGAGACGATTGCAGTTATTGGCTCTTGTCCAATCAGCTGAGTGAGCAAAATTCTCTCCTGTTACCCCTAGGAAGTCGAAATTTGATAGGGGTACTCTCTGAGACACTAAGAGACGATTGCAATTATTGGCTTTTTCCTAATCAGCTGAGTGAGCTGAAATCACCCCTAGGAAGTTTAGATTTGATAGGGGGACTCCCAGGGACATTTGGTGACAATTAAAATTATTAGCTCATTCCTAATCAGCTGAGTAAGTTAATTTTCTCCTGTTCATCCTAGGAAGTTGAGATTTGATAGGTGTACTCTCTGGGACACTAAGGGTAAGTACAGTACGCCGCACCATCACTGTTCACCATCGATGCCCGCACCCTCGCGGTAAACGCGATGGTCAACCTCCTGAATTTCACATAGATGGGGGGTGTTCATAGTGGTTCACTTTCTGAGGGGGTCACCTTCGATGTTTTCCCGCCTTTTCACTTCAGTTTCACACGAGCTCTTGCATGATAAGCATCGGCATGATGTTGAGTGATAGTGACGATGAATTGGAAATGGGCACCGCCGCAAAGTGGTTTTTAATGAGTGGACTGTTTTTGAATCGGCGGTTCAAAGTTCACCCCTTGAACCAAATGAGGGAACAACTGGGTGAATATCACCACTTATTTCCTCAACTGAGGAAAGATGAGGGTAGTATATGAGGATGACAATGGAAACGTTCGATTACATATTATGTAAAGTGAAGCCCCAGTTGGACACGAAGCGCTACTCGAACTGCCACTCCGATCCGATTTTGGCTGAGGAACGACTGGTGGTGACGATAAGGTGAGCAGAAATAAACCTTAAATTTAAAATTGAAATTATAAACTTAGGATAGGTGCTATCATTCTGAAGGGAAACACATTTTTGAAGCGTTCTGTACTGCTGAGCAAGCATTAGGAGACTTGAATGAGAGAACAAACTCCACACGTAACTATATATTTGAAAAACTGTCGTCCTTAAATTTTGAAAGGAGATTGGCAAATGGAAAAAGTGTGTAAAACCGGTGTAAGTATAGTTACAACTCATTATAATATAGAGTAACAGACGGTGCCGTCATCATTATCGCGAATTTCAAATGGGCCACTGGCAAAATCTGTATGTCCACGTGCATGTTGAAGCACAGGAATTGTTGATGGTGGAAAATTGTGGGCTTGATGACAGCCGGAGGGGCGGCCTCTCAGCCAATCACGTTCGAGTCCACATCGCGGTCAATCCTCGCTGCCCTCCTGAAAATCAAATGAATTTGATTTTCAAAAAACAGCGAGGGTCGACCTCGGAGGTCGGATGATGGCATCGCAGTGATGGTGCGTCACTATGAATGCTCCCACAACACTACACGTATTTGTTTTACATCGCGGTTACCGCGAGGGTGCGGGCATCGATGGTGAACAGTGATGGTGCGGCGTACTGTACTTACCCTAAGAGTCCCCATCTTCTAGTACAGTGCATTCATTCTCACACTTTTTGACTGTGTGTAGGAGGATTCATCGGACTTCTGGATTGAAGTATGTTGACGCCCCGTTTTAGCTTATATCCAGAATCTATCTACCGTAACATATTTGGTATCAGGTGACTCAGGGGGCATGGATTTTCCAGGATATGCAAAGAAAATTAAGTTTGAGCCGACAGGTTGAGCCGAAGTTCTACTTTGTTACTTGTCTCGTCATTGCAGTATCAGCTACAGTCGGGTCAGCGTAGGAAGTTACGGGAAGGCAAGGAGGTGGGGAAAATCAGCTGACCACGGTCCGTCACCTCCTCTACACTCGTCTAACACTTCCCCACCGTCCTCATGCCAATGGCAGGAGCGGGAAGTGGGTGGTGGATCGGAGGAGGAGGTAGGGAAGGGGTATCAGACTGCTACTTCCCCTCTTCCCACGGCCCATCTGGTGATGGGGCGGGGGTACCATCTCACGTAACTTCTTACGCTGACCCGACTATAGTCGGTTTTTTGAAGGGTGGGCAGTGCATGTTTTGCTAGATGAATTCAATGTATTTCATTTATTATTTTTGCTGTTCAGGAGGATGACGAAGGGATTGATTTGAGTAACAACTGTCAAGAGAACGAAAAGAATATCAATCAATCATTGAGTAAAGGTCCGTTCGTGTATGAACTCTACTCTATTATGATTCATTCTGGAAGCGCAAGTGGTGGTCACTATTACGCCTACATCAAGGATTTCAGTCGAGGAGAATGGTTCTGTTTCAATGACCAATCAGTCAGTCCTGTAAGTTCCTTCCATTTTAATAAATGCCACAAAAAATTATTTTTCATTTTTTATTATGGTTTTCTATTCGATGTCAATATGGTAGTTTACTAGATGTTCAATAACCATGAATTGTTATTTTAATTTAGATTGGAAGGGATGATATTATAAAAACCTATGGCGGAGGCCCCCATAGAATGTATTATAATGGGGCGCACAGTTCTAGTACAAACGCTTATATGTTGATGTACCGCCAAATTGACAAGACTCAAAATTGTCAAGCCATGACAACTGATGACTTCCCGCAGCATATCCAAGTGAGTTCAAGCACTTTCCTCCGAAATTAACGTATTTTTGGTTCTTTTTTTATAATTTAGTATATTTAATGAAAGTGTTATGCGAAAAATCCAGTGATATTGAGGAAGGTAGGAGCGCTACCATGCAGAGATTGTTATATTGTCACCAATGTGCAGTATATATAAATTAACAGTTATTTCTCTTGCATTGCAATTTATGATTGTTGACAATTTACTTCTAAAATATGTCTTTTTCTTGTATTAGAAAATCTTGGAAGAAATTAAAGAGAGCGAGGAACGTGAGAGAGCGCTTAAAGCTAAAGAAGAAGAAATGGTGAAGTTGAAAGTTTTCTGCAATCATCCCGGAGCCTCTCAGAGAAGTATAAAAGTTCTTATTCATAATGAAGACACTTTGGCGGATGCTTTGAGCGTGGCTTATTGTGTAAGTAGTAATCTTTATATAGTAATATTAAATTACTTACTGGGTTTATCAGAAATGCACTGAGATGCATTTGCAAAGCACTAATTTGGGGAAAGGGGCCCATATGATAAATGCCTAATCGCTTGGTCCAGAAAACTGTGCAAGTCAATCAATCGCTAAAGCTGAATTGGTGAAGAAGTACTAACTGTAGTATCCACTGTAAAATTTGATGTAATTACTTGTGGCCACATAGCTGGAAATTTATGTTCACATTCTCGTGAACTTTATTCACTTTTGTTTCTCACTATCGGTGGTGTTGCCTGCAAGGTTACGAATTTTCTCTCCTTATTTTCCTCATTGTCTGGCTTCAGTGATATTGAAGGTTCTGTGTATAGCCTGTACAGGAACTGATTATTTTTATATATAGGTATGTCCAACAAGAACTGTTGCAATGGATACTATGATACCCGTAGTAACGCTCAGAAATTAAGAACTGTGATATCCTGCTGGCAGCATCGTTGGTAGCAGTAATCAGCGCCTCGTTGGAGACAACTTTCTTAATGCATTAATTTCCTACATTTTGTGTGCAGTTTTTAGTAAATCCTCCATTTTGATGTAGTTAATTGCAAATTTGCAAACTCATCAATATAGCGACATTATTTTGAATGTGATGAATTTCACCTGCGATTATTCACCATGATTTATATAATTCCTTAGGGCCGGTTGTGGCAACCTCGGTTAACGATAGTTAACGTGGGTCAGAGAAAATCTTCTATTAGTGGCGTTGTGGAAGCCTGGGTTATCGGTCGGTAACCCGAGAATCTGACTTAACGCTAACCCTATATTTTTGTTCCATTGCGCATCTGCTGCGCAGCCTTGAGGCATGACGGGGGATTTGATTGGTTATTCAATGTTATCAATCCCATCTGGGGGATGGCGGATCACGAACAGCTGATTTCTCACATCTCTTGTATCTTCGGACAATGGCGGATTACGAACAGCTGATTTCTCACATCTCTTGTATCCTCGGACAATACCGAAAAGTTTGATACAATCGAACACACAAAGTAAAATAATAGTGATTTAAAACACACAAAGTAATATAATAGTGAAGAATAGTGAGTAAAATGATAATGAAACAGTCAAATAATGATGAACACGCAACGATGATTTGAAAACGAATGCCAGTGATAAGGTGTGATAGCGTTTCCAAGACAACCAACAACTGTTAACCTGGCGTTTCGTAGCAATCGCTAACCAGAGCAGCCACAACGACCTTTCCCGCTTTGGCTAACGAGCATTAACCCGACTTACCCACCCGACTTAACCCTGCGTTAACGCGGATCTGCCACAACCGGCCCATAGTGTGCCAAATATTTCAATACGCGAAATTGGGCACCGCCTTGTACCCCACTGATAGTGATAAATATTAATGTTGCAGTTAGGAATTTTTTTTTGCTTTTTTTCTGTATACCATAACCATGAACAACTTGTAAATTCAGGCCCTTCACTAGCTCTTGAATCTTTAGGATCAGTTTTTCTCATTTGTACCGTTCAAGCAGATGAACACTAAAATACGTTGTCTTTGATAGTTGCATGAAGTTAATGAAATATGATGATAATGACTCGTTATTTTTTCCCAAATTTTTTCAGCAACTGAAACTGGAAAACGTGATTCCTGAAGACCAGTGCAGGCTTGTCTCCTACGATAAATCCAAGGATTATCTGGAATTAAGCTTTGAAGGAAGGGAAAAAGACACCATAAAAGATATCCTAAGCTCCACCGAAAAAAACAGCAGGGGAGTGAACATGGAATTTTTCCTGGAAACTCGGGAGAAGGATAAGAAGTTTTTCCCATACAACTGTGGAGGTAAGTACGAAATTCATGCTATAGAAATCAAACTTATAATATTAAATTCCTGGAAAAAGGAAGTAGGTTCAGATTAGGATTTCCATTTAAATTCCCTGTGGGTATTGAAGTTATGATAAACTTTAATTTTTTCAAGATGATAATAAGTCCCTTAATATCACTCTGACTCACTACCCAAGAGTGTACTGAAAAATGGGGAAGGGAAGGGAAATATTGTGGAGGAAATTGAGTGAGATTCAGTTCCAAAATAAGTTGGGATGTGTGTCGATAAGTTGATGCTTTGATTAGCTCAAGATCTTAATGCATTTTCTCCACCTGATTTTCTCCTTAGTTTGTGTTTAGAGGAGTACGTAAAGCCTACTGGTTGGAAGCGTTGTTCTTTTAAGGAAAATGGATCATGGTTTATCCAATCCTCAAGAAATCCCGTTCAATATAACTCTTTCAATTGAACTGATTCTCTCATTCCTCTTTTTTTCAAGACTCCGCGTAGAATTCCTTAATACCAATCCACTCAAGGTGAATGGATGAATGGTTGCACACCTGCCAGTGCTTGTTTTGTTGGGCCATAATTTGTATATTTTTTTTGGAGGAGAGCTTTATAAAAGCACGCCCTCTTTGAGAATTTTCTTTTAATTACACTGTCAAGATCTTTCTTCATGTTTGTCTTGCCAGGGACAGCATCTCATTCCTGCATGAATGTTGGATGCTGGTTGATGTACTTTTTGGGACATAATTCTTCTTTTTTGGTTGAATCTGATACTTTCCATGTATACTTTGAGGGTACCAGGTTTTGTAGGTACTACAATTTTCTGTGGAGGTTTGAATACAAAAGATTTTAATTTTGTGTTCTTGCTGCCAGGGTTGTGGAAAAGCTTCTTCTTTTAGGTCTTAAGTGTTCCTGG
This sequence comes from Adelphocoris suturalis, assembly GCA_030762985.1. NCBI lineage: Eukaryota > Metazoa > Arthropoda > Insecta > Hemiptera > Miridae > Adelphocoris > Adelphocoris suturalis. Next base: position 29,407,892 of record CM061043.1, read on the forward strand.
AGTTGATATGTAATTAATGTAGCTTTCCCGTCTTATCTCCTCAGCGAAACGGAACTATTCTACTCCACTGTAAAATTCTTATTTTTTTTTTTTTTTTTGTTACAAATAAAGGTCCTCGCACACTAGGGAAGAACAGGACAGGAAACAAGTAGGGGATGCAGGTCGTAATTTTTCGCTTGTGGGTTATTGAATGGGGAGGCACTGACTAGGCAGGATGTGGCAGTGACTAGGCACAGTGTGGGACACACTACGGTTGCTCTCAAAGCAAAAAAACGCAATGTCCTGGCACAGAACTTTCTCCTTCCACTTCTAAATTTTACTTCCCCATGTTTACTTTCCATTACCCCATCCCACCCGATCTACTACCTTTCTTTCGCCCGCTTCTCGTGAAGGTGGATCAAATAGAATTGTGGACTGTCCTGCCTATGTCCTGTCTAGTGTGTGGAGAGGCATAGGACAGTACGTGTGCTACCGTCCTGCATCCTGCATCTTACTCTCAGCCTTTCCAATTCTGTTCCTGCCTAGTTCACAAGGACCTTAACCCCTACACTTCTCTTACAATAAGTACCTTTATAATTTCAATGATTCTATTTTTACATCATCGAGTTTCATATGTTGATTAGACCAAATTAATCCATGAGATACACCAGTTTGACTGTGTAGTATTATCGTGTTATCCTTTGAATTCTCGTTGGAAATATTGAACATTAGGTACCTAATCCAAAGGGTTTGACATGAGCAAACACATCCTCGGTAAATTAAAAGCAGAGATTCTTTATGGTTGTTTATCAAAATCGAGTTTTTATTCAGCTTCAAAAGAAGTGTTTTCCTGCTTTAGAGCCTCCTTCCTGAGCATTGTTCGTTTTGTAGATCCTAGGATTATTTCTTTCTTCAATGTTGATTCTATCACACTAGGTAAGACCAATGTCTGACTGTAGTAACACATCAATGGTTTCAGATATATCAATTATCGTCTACCTGGTGGACCTGGAAAACTGCGACGTGGTGAGTGCTACACATCTTCGAACATCCTCTTGTCAAACTGTGGGGGATTTGAAGGAGCTCTTCCAAGAAGCGATACCTCTTGAAACTAAAGATGTTCACTTGGCACTGGCCCGTAACAGCACCGTCAAATACCTGCCTGACCACGACCAACGAAGTCCCACTCCTCAGCCACTAAACAAAATCGGGTTCTTTTCAGAAAACCGAGTGAGTGTATAATAACAATTGGCTTGTATTGGACATTTCACCGATTATTTTGTTGTATCAAATTCATTTGTAGTCTTACTCTGCTTGTCTATTAGGTGAAAATTGTTTTGCCCCAAAACTCCGAGTTTGCGCGTGCAGCATACTATCATGGTTTGTGTGAATCTTTTTGCTTTTATTCTTTGAAAATTTCGAAAAGTTAGATACATTGGTACTTGTTCAATATTTGTTGTATAATCAATTTACTCCTAATTATTGTCTTGACATGAGTTGACGTTGGCTTTGAAGAAACTAAGCCGTAAAAAAAAGTATATATATAATAAATAAAATAAAAAAATATAAAAAAGAGAATAAAATGAAAATTAAAGAAAATTGATTTTTGGTTTTATATTTTTATTAACACGTTCAGTGTGTAGCCGTTTTTCTGAGTCCCCACTCCCGAAGGATTTTTTTTAAACCTTGAAATTTGTTAATGATGGCTTATTTGGTCATTAGAAGCTACCTATAATGAGCTGTGCAAGAATTGCGTCTCCTAGTCCATTATTTGGAGGTGGCATCGATCAATGCCACCCATGATGAGGATACAATGCTAGGCTACCCGCACTACCGGCATGTCGTGCGGGCTCAGGTGTCATTTTAGTAGGTGTGCATTTTTCGACAATTCCTTGGCCTGGGACTCATTTTATTTGCGAAATGAAAACTTGAATATTGGTTTTATACAAGTAATAGATGAAAACAAAATTACGTAGACAACATAAGAAGACCATCCTTCATCATAGATAGGTAGAAGGTTTTTTAGGCTGCCTTGTGTTTTTCAGTTGGTTGGGTTACAGTTTATTATTAGTATACTGAATAATAAGTTGGTAAGTGCCGATACTTTTAGATAGTACCTAAAATATTTCGATTTTAATTGATATTGAATTTATGAATGGCATAGGTTCATTAGTGATTTAAATAACAGAAATGAAATGTTCCTTACTCACTTAATAAAGATACTTGCCATGTTTGTATTAAAATCTGTATTCCTATATGGATTCATGTTTCCCAATTTATTCGTAATAATTATCTTCAAAATGTTTTCTAGGTATTCATCGCTCCAGTCATGCCAGAAGATGGTGATTTATCCGTCAATTTTGAAAAATCACGGTTCTACAAGTGCGTTTTTGAGTTGAGGAATGTCATATTGTTGCAGCTTTCTTTGCCAGAAAATTTGGAAGGTAGATACCTCTCTGGATACTCAACATTTTCACTTCCCCTGCCTTTAATGACAAAGGGCAAACATAATTGAAGGGTCACGGGAAAGAACGATCAAAGTCAATTTTTGGTCCGAAATGAGATAGTGGTGCCATCTTGCAGGTCTTAGAGAAACGAATCGAAGCATGTATCGCTTCGGGAAAGAATGATAAAGGTTAGCGTCAAAATACAGAGGGAAAGATTTCAAGTGTCCCAAAGCAACAACCTGAGTCCATTTGCTGACGGCTAAAAAAAAAAGTCCTAAAAAACCTCACTTGTTGATGAAGTTCAACGTGAAAGAAAGATCAACGTCCATCAGTTTTCTTGAAAAAATCAGTTTTCCTTATCTCTTCACATTTCGTAAAACATTTTGATATTGGTTTCTTCATTAAAATGTGTTTTTCAATTAAATGACTAGGTACTTGGAGTTGAGAATTATTTACCCTGAACCCAAAATATTACACTTGAACGTTTAAAATTTGAATTTTGTAGATTTGCAAAGAAGTCTCTGATCGTTATTTCCCACGGCCCTTCAATTATTATGCAATTCTTTTGAAAACATTTTCTGGATTCCTCTAATGCACGAATCTCGTTCAGCTAAGCAAATATCAATAGAATAAGAGATAATCTAATGAGCACGCCATGGCTCGGATGATTGTGCTTACATCCAAGTGCAGCCAGTATATAATTTTATATTTTAACTAATCGCTAAATAGGTATATATTCTTGTTTTTTTAATTATATTTATAGTATCTGGGGGCTTCTTGTTAGTTTTAGTCAACCCTCTTGTAAGCACAAAGACCCCTGACAAATTATGATATAAATAACAAAGATGTATTTGTGTTATCCACGTTTCCAATGTATTTACTGTTTTCCGTATTTTTCCTAAAACTTGTGCGAAAATTTTAATTCGCAAAATCATAGTCAATTCGGTTCATCTGTCTATTTGGCTAATCAACCAGTATAAATAAGAAGTATTAATTATTTATCTGCTGATTTTTGATTGCAGATCAATGTGACAGTCTGTTAATCCCACTCCTTGATGTAGAAGCTCTCTCCAAAGAAGCAAGTGGTGCGTTGTGCGTTGATTACGTTGTTGCACGGTCAGAGTACCAAATCTCTCTAAAAATTCAAGTATATTTCACTCTATAATCATGAAATGATACTAATGGTTTTCAGAGGCCTCTTCTGATTGTGTGGATGCTGGTCAGAGACTCAATGGACTCGAGGAAGAATTTGCTTACAGTGGCGCTAGTGGTACTTCCGATCAAAGTGCAAGTGAAGATTCTAGCTTGACTGATAGTGAAAGGTGAGTTGTTGACTCTTATAAGAGGTGATTAACATCTTAAGCCTATGATAGGTACAAATGTTTCATTACCTACGTTTTTATTGTGGATTTGTGCTACATTACCCAAGTTTATATCCATGAATGCACTAATTCACTTTCTATCCAGGACTATAATTGGAGACACAGAAGTTGGTACCAATGACGAACGCGTTTCCAGTGGAAGTGACTCGGAACAGTTGTTTTCTCCCGTCCAGTCTACTCCGGTATGATGCATTTATTTTACACTACCAACGCATTTATTTTTATTCTTTACTTTTTGTCACTATAGTTTTTGAACTATTCCTTTCTTAACGTTGAGAATGTTGAAGTACAAAACGTAACGTCATGTTTTCTATTATTATTAGCTTTCTTGAAACAAACGTTTCTATCATTAGTGAAGTGGTTTACTGTACTGCTTACTACTGTCCTTATTTTCCTTTGGGCAATCAGCGGTAGGATTTGGAAGAGGTAATTTATACTCTGGAAGGAAAATACTTCTGTTCAGATCTCTCAACGATCTAATTGCGATGGCATGGTGTATAAGTTTACTCTATGATATATCCAAGTAATATATGGATTCATGTAATATATATCCAAACTAGCGAGATTCTGCAAAAGCGGGAATATGGAGGAGATAAGAAATTGCAATACTTTTTATTCCCTTCTCTTCCTTGCTGAACTTGCTTCAAAAGTTACCATTTGGTAACAGTATTGGAATCTCACTTTACCCTTCCGAATTCTATAACATTCGCCATTTTCAGACAAAAAAACACGAACTAGCACTATTTGCACTCCAGCAATCCAGTACATTTCCCTATCCAAAGCTTATCAATAGAATTCGGGAGGCCCTAGGCACATTATCATCATCCTATTAATCCCTTAATTTAATCCATTGTTACCCATGGTTTGTATGAATCCAGAACGTTGTTGCTTCAACTGAAGAGGAAGGAGCTCCGTACTTTTGGAATTCTGAAGCGATATCCACGTCTCCCAAACCTCCAGCGGCCAATTTGTACTTCCGTGCAGAACTTATCACTGAAGTAGCAGGTGCACCTACAGCTACAGGAGAGCATAGAGGTGAGCGTGCTATAACTCTTCCTCTCGCTCGTATAACTAGCTTTTTTTTTTTTTTTTTTTTTTTTAAATAGATTGAATAAATTGAATTATTATCTATAAAAACTGGTGAAAACTATTGAACTCTGTTATTCAGAGGTTAGTTATCAAATCTACAATAGTATACCGATGTCTCGGAAAAAAGTATTTCTAATCTTCAAATGAAGATAGCCTTGATGAAGGCTCACATCAAAATTAAGCCAGCTATTTGATGAGTAAAGTCCAACTAATCACCCCAAATCCAAATTCCTATTTATTTGTTCTAAATGCAGTTTCTTAATAAGAAAACGTTCAATTGTTTGTATTATATATTCTCCTCAATGTCATAAACACTTTATCGCTTATTAGTGCAAAGGCAATTTTACATTCATACACAAGTATGCACTTTTTTTGCGTTTCAGAGGGTGTAGAACACGTTTACAATAGTCATTCATTTTCAGATTTCTTTTATATATATATTTATGGACAAAATTTTGTTCTCACTGCTCCTCCGAAACCGCTGGTCCGATTTGGGCCAAATTTTATACGATGTATTACCATGTCGGAACTTGTGCCTCGCTGACTTTGGTGATGATCAGCTGACCACAAGCCGTAACATGATTGTGCTAAAAGTTATGTTGTCTGTCTGATTACAACTATTCCAAATATTGGTTCTGCCTACGCAAACTGCGTAGATGGATCAGCCTTGTTGCAGCTGAATGGTTCCAGCCTTGTTTCAGACTGAATGGGTTGATATAGTAGGGGTATTCATGTTCCAGTAGTTTCAACGTTGAATCATCCAATCGGCAAGACCCAATTATAAATGGGTTCCAATGAGCATGCGCCTCGTCTTTTGCGACGATTTGATTCACCACAAGAAAGTCAAGATTTTGACGTCGACTCATCGAAATGTAGCAACGGTCCTATCGGCTGCTTTGCAAAATATGACATCGATTAGCCAAGGTTGTCGTCCTCTTTATTAAGATCTACTGGCATATCAAAAAAGTTGTTCAAGTTCCAAGTTCATAATTTGTTTGATTTTACGCTTATTATTTATGAGAGCCTGTTTAGGAGGTTCTCATTAACCTTTTTGCGCCGGGGTCCACATATATGAGGAGCTACCTAGGTGAACGTCACTGTCGGGGTCCGTTCATATACAGTCCGACCTTAGATCACCTCCCTGCCAGGCTCCGTATATATACAGTTTGCTTTTTTTATATAAAACTTTATATTTAGGATATTTGATTTACGGGGGGAACTGTTCATGTAGCTTTGAGAGGGGTTTTCCAGGGTTTTTTTCTTTTCTTTTTTTTTCTTTGACTAACGTCAAATGTGATGTAGGGTTCCCTAATGTATGCCCAAGGACAGGGCGGCCCCATCACCAACCCCTATCAAATCTTCGGCTGAGATCCATTTTTTTCGTGATCCTCTGATGCTCATGGATGCTGCTCTAACTATCGCGAATCCTATTCTCACCCTCAGCCATCCTATAATTTGTCCTTGTGGTCTGAACCATTTTTCAGCCAATTTTTCGGCGAGAACTTTGGTAAAGGCCACCATCTGGGGGGCAAAGAGACCGTCAACCGAACAGACCAGGGGAGTAAATGATGCGTGTCTTTGTTCACATGCTACTAGATATTTTCGTTTTTTTTCCTCCTCAGCCCCAGCGAGGACCCCCGCAACTGTGCGATCGATGTATGAGGGAGCGTCAGTGTCAGAGACACGGACATCGAACAATGCTTCCCTCTGTCGGTCCCACACGCCACGGCATGCGAGGTCCCCTCTGAGGCCTGGTGTGGTTGGAGATGGTTCAAGAATTACTGGTTCTTTGATGACATTGCCCCATGCGGATGACATGAGCTCACCTACAAGGTCTCGTATCTCATTGTGCCTTCGTGTAATTAGTCCCCCTGTTTTACAGTTCAGGGCATGTTCGAGATTGAATTCATGATTGCCACACCCATCACATGTAACTGGCATCTCTACTGGCTTCCTCTTGTAGCGGATGGCTAAGGCGTCTCGAAATTCGCAAGCAGACAAGTCGTAATTGTGCTTTTTTAATGGAAGGGTGGAGAGCCAACTTGACGTTTTTACTTTCGTTGTCTTCAGGATTGCTCGTCCTATTGCTCTTTGCCGTTGAATTGGGAGCTTTTCCAATGTGGTGTTCAGCAATTCGTCTTCTACCTGGTGTTTCTGTCTTCTTGCTTCTTCCTTCGCCTGCCTTAGTGCCGCTAAGTGTTCGCTGACTTCAGTTTGCTTTTTGTTTTGTTATGCCGTCACTACATTAATTTTTCCTCCCGTCATTCATGGTTTTTCGGACTCAAAACGGTAGTTGAAAGACTACTGTATTTACATTGAACATTCGACATTACTGGGCGGGGGGAGGGAGGGTTTACCATTCTCCACCCAGAAGCTCCAGTACTGCTTGCCCTTTCGTACGAGTTTGTCTTGTATTATTCCATCCGTGTTATTTTCTGTGAAATGTCGCGAAGAAATTGCCGTGCTTTCACGGACGAATAAATAATTGAACTTGTGACTACCTTTCCCTGTGTTTGAAGTTGAATTATTTTGATTTTCACCTCATTTTTTGAACAAAACTGTTCATAAAAACGGTTGCATATAGAAAAATACTATATATTTTTTCGTGATTGAATACTAAACTTAACAGCAAAAAAACCGGCGCACCCTACATTTTGTTATTTTTTCACCTTAGCTTCAATTGGTTAATTTTTTTTTTTTTTTTTTTTTTTTTTTGCATGTGCCAAGTAAAGTCGGTATCTTATGAGAGAACAGCAAGGAACAGAGTGGCAAAAAAAAAAAATAAAAAATACCCGTTTGAAAAAATCAGCTTTATTCACAAAACTTCGATGTTTGGACAAAAGTAACAAAACATTCTTCTGTAGTTCTCGTGTGAAAAATAATTGAAAAATAAATTTTTTTTTGGAAAATAAATTTTTTTATTATCGGGTGGTAAGTTCCCTTGCTTGTACCACCGCCTGTATTCTTCTCGGCATGCTGCTGATCAAATTTGAAACCCTTTCTTGTCTGATGAGGTCCCATTCTGCGACCACCGCTGTCCTGAGGTCTTGGAGGTTTACAGGTGGGTTCGGTCGCTTTCGGATGCACCTCTCTAGATCGTCCCATAGATGTTCTATGGGATTGAGGTCGGGGCTGCGAGTTGGCCATTGTAGGGTGCGCATGCCAACCTCTTCGATTTAGTCAGTAACCACGTGTGCTACGTGTGACCACGCGTTATCGTCCATAAAAATAAAATTATCGCTGGTGTAACGGGAGAATGGCACTACATAATCTTCCAGGATGTCAGAAGTGTACCTCAGTGTGGTTAGATTCCCTCGGGGATACACATGGAGTTCCGTTTTCGCCTCTGAAGTGATTTCACCTCAATCCATTTCAGACCCACTCCCGTAAGGCACCCTTTCAGCACTCTTAATGTTTTCCGATGAGTCCAGGTTCTCACTAGTCGCTTCAGATCGTCGTGTTAGAGGGTGGAGGAGGGCAGCGTTTCGCTCAGTGCAATATTTCTGAAAGGGTGCCTTACGCGGGAGGTTCTGAAATGGTTTGGGGTGGAATCACTTCAGAGGCGAATACGGAACTCCATGTGTACCCCCGAGGGAGTCTAACCACACTGAGGTACATTTCTGACATCCTGAAAGATTATGTAGTGCCATTCGCCCCTTACACTGGCGATAATTTTATTTTTATGGACGATAACGCGCGGTCACACGTAGCAAACGTGGTTACTGACTACCTCGAAGAGGTTGGCATGCGCACCCTACAATGGCCAGCTCGCAGCCCCGACCTCAATCCCATAGAACATCTATGGGACGAGCTAGAGAGGTGCATCCGAAGGCGACCGAACCCTCCTGTAAACCTCCAAGACCTCAGGACAGCGGTGGTCGCAGAATGGGACCTCATCAGACAAGAAACGGTTTCAAATTTGATCAACAGCATGCCGAGAAGAATGCAGGCGGTGGTACAAGCAAGGGACGGTACCACCCGATATTTAAAAAATTTATTTAAAAAAAAAATTTCATTTTTCAATTTTTTTTTCACACGAGAACTGCAGAAGAATGTTTTGTTACTTTTGTCCAAACATCGAAGTTTTGTGAATAAAGCTGATTTTTTCGAACGGGTATTTTTTATTTGCCACTCTGTTTCTTGCTGTTCTCTCATAAGATACCGACTTTACTTGGCACATGAAAAAAAAAAAAAAAAAAAAAAAAAAAAAATTAAAAATAACAAAATATAGGGTGCGCCGGTTTTTTTGCTGTTAAGTGTATATGATGTAACAAACGTTATCTCAAAATTTTGTGAAATTTGATCGAATTTTGAACCTGTAATGCTTTTAAGAAGATAGGCGGAACGGAAGAGTGCAAAAACGCAAAATAAGTCAGAACTGAAGAGCTGTCTTGGTCCGAGCGGGCCCTTTAAATCCAGGACTGGGGAGCCCCGTGGGCATTTAAAAGTCAGGCGCAAAAAGGTTAATTACCGGATGGGACAGTGCTTACATTTCGATGTTTGTTGGTTTGACGAGGGAGCTCTCCGATATAACTTTCCAATGAACTCAAGTTTCGGTGATTCGATTTTCGAACTAGACTTTGAATACTCCTGCAATAATCTAGATAATAACTATAGGCCTTTTTTCAATGTTAAAGATAATCAAGAAGATGTCAATGTTTTTTAGATGTTCAAGACTGACTCATCCTTTTTTGTCTCTTTTTTCCTTAGTCCTCAAAGTTGCTGTGGACAGGCACATGGATATCGAAACGTTCAAAACCAAATTGGAACGATACGTGGGGGTTGCAGGCAAATATTTGAAACTCTTCAACTACGATTCTCCGTGCGAATGGACGTCATTTACCCTAAATAAGGACAACGATAAAATTGCCATTGGCCTCAACAGACACCTTGAAAAAGACGAATTCAAAGCCAAGCTTTACTATTTTAGTACCGACTGTGCCAAAATCGTAAGTTAATCAGGAGTTTATCCAGTCTCTTCATTACAAATTTTCTAACCAAAAACTACCAGGACTATTTTCAAACTGACTGAAATTCAGCACTTCTTTTACCAGAAAAAATCGTGAAGAATGACAAATTTTGATTGCTATGGTTGATTGATAGGGGGTTGGAATAATTTTGTCGATGTAGAGTATTACTGAATTCTTTTGAACGCCGTGAATCTGATTGAAATACTGTAAAATCTCTTTATCAATCCAAAATGGGCATCAGTAAATATTTGCCTTTCCTAGATAATTTGCAGTTTTTTTAGGTTTGGCCATAAAATTGTAACGCTGGTTACACATTGGGCGGTTTCTGCCGCGGCGGCAATTTCGCCGTCGCCGCCCGAGAAAATCTGCTTGCTTACACACTGGGCTGTCAAAACACCGTCAATCAGTCGACGGCGTAATGGATGTCATTTAAGCTGTGGTGATCCCGCGGGCTTGGGTTGTAGTTGACTTTTCATTATATGTGTACACAGGCCCAATGTGTAGAAAGTAAGTGTGTGTGTGTGTTGTGTGTGTATATTGAGTGGTGTGAGGATAATTCAACAGGTCAGTTTTATACAAATTATTTAGTGTTTGAGTAATAAAATGGACAGACAACAACTGTTAGCACTGTTATTGTTCCATCGAAGACGAAAGAGGAGAACTAAAAATCGCAGTGTTTGGATCCATCCAATAAACTTAAGGAGAAAAGAATGTGGAACCTTTTACACATTGTTTGAAGACCTGAGGAATGACGAGACTAAATTTTTTAATTATTTTCGAATGTCCGTCAAGTCCTTTGACGAGCTACTGGTGGACTGGGAACTGGCGGCGACGGCAACAACACCACCAAATGTGTAGACTCGCATTTGGTCACGTACACCACTGCGAGCCTGAAGGCGGCAGAAAAACAGTCCGCCGCAGTGGCAGTGGGCGGCTGCACAGCGACTGCAAACGGCAAAACGACAGCGCGGCATTTCTGCCGCCCAGTGTGTAAGCTTCCATTTAAATCTTCAGACAACTGCTCGAATGGCAGCGACGGTGAAATTGCCGCCGCGGCAGAAACCGCCCAATTTGTAACCAGCGTAACACCGTAGAATATTCTTGGTGAGTCGGTCGTTTAGGAGATCTAATTTTTGTTATCTTATATATTGAAAAATTTACGAAATCTTTTGGCAGTTAGTAGGGCCGTTCTATCCGGCCGATTTCCTTCATTTTTTAATGTATAAAAGGTATTTATGCATTGATTTGTCACCAAGCATTGAAATCAGTTAACTCAAATTTTTATACCTTTTTCCTTTGATATCTATCTCAGGTTATAATTGTGATACATTGTTCGATTTTGGTCTAAGAACACTCAGTGACCTTTCATTTGGTTGAGTGTCAACTTAATTGGTTGGGTCTGAAAGGATTTATGGGCGGAATACCTATTCAGTTACGGCCCAAGAATTCTATATAAAACAAACTGCACAGCCAGAATGATGATGATCAAAAAGGTCGCCCATTTCGGCTCAACAGAACCCTAACATATTGGTACACAAATTCAAGCCCTGGATCTTTTGACCAACAGAAACATCTTGGTGTAAAAAAAACGTGGTTGGATCAAAAAACAAAGGGTGGCCCCCTTCGTTTGAAGAGAGGGATTTTCGCGACCTTCTCCGCCCGCCTTCTACTTCCAAGGCTGGCAGGAAGTTTTGATTAACACAATTGAACAATAAGTGTCATTTCTAACCATTTGAGTTGAGCCAAGTACGATTCCTAGAAATTTCATCTTGTTGGTAGCTGCAAAATTTTTAAAATAGTCCCATTAATATATCATGATAGAGAATTGAAAAAATCTGCTGCGTTGAGCTAAGGAGGAGTAATGCGTTTAAATTTTGCAACCCTCGGAATTCACTTCAACCATAGTTGAACCAGTCAACCTCCCTAGAATAACAACCCATTAAGCTTGTTCGACTTTCTTCAACCAAGATTTACTTTTTGCTTACTATCTTCATTTGCTAGTTCGACTCATTCCTCCAAACAGCAAATCCTAGTGAAATTTTCAATGAGTCGTCATCTGATGTTTCATGATTTTCGAAGTGAGGTAGTTGCTTTGATTCTTCTGATGAGGATATGGTTGATACGGATTTCGGTGTTGCTCGCAACAGTTGTCTCGGAATATGACTATGGAGCCAAAATGACAGTTATGTGCGCCTAACTCGCTAAGACCGCAAAGCTGTCTGGTGTATTAATTCTGAGTGTTCCGGAAAATATGATTTCACCCCCATCCCCCACCACTTCATTTCAAAGAGTTCATGAACTCATTGAGGTGCTGGGGTAGACCTGGTGACAACTGCTGATGTTGTCTGTCAATACCGAATCACCTTCGTTTTTAAGACGACCCCTCTAAAGTAAAGCTATGTCATGTAGGCCACGGCTTTGTAAATAAGAGGGACGACCTATTAGAATTGATCCTGGAGGTTTGGGACATTCAAAAAAAGAAAAAGCCGGGTTCCAATTAGTTTCAGGCCATTTTAAGGCCAAGTCCATGAAAATAACCATAGGTTCTCTCTCACTATCTTTCTCTCTCCTTAGCATTTTCAAATTTATTTTCGATGGGGATAAATCCGATAAGCCATATTTTCATTTTTTTTCATGATTTTTAAAATTTTTAATCTCTTGGTTTAGAGGGGTTTTTTGTCGCATATTCATGTTAGGTTATAATGGAGGCGGTAAATCCAGTAAAGTCGTGATCTATTTGCCATTCTCATTTCATATCATATACAACTCACACATGGGGACGTTCGCCTCAATCTGCTCTGCACGTTTTGGGCTCAACCTGATTGTATTATCTGTGAATACAAAAATAATATATAATATATAATAACTATATTAATATATAGTGTACAGTAATATAGTATGATTCCTCTTATTTAATACTGGGCAATATAACTTATATTCCCCTCATATGTTGAACAAGCCTATGCCAATGAAAAATTCAACTTGGTGTCTTCTTTGTCCATCTATTTCAAGTTTTTCACGTCTTATAATTTCTATTCAGCAGTCTCAACAGGTTCCCGTGGAGTTGATCATCTGCAAAGGAAAAACTGTTGGAGATACCAAGAAGGATATGGCAAAGGAGTTGGCGAAAAAAGGATGGAAAGTACCAGTTGACAGGTAATTTATGTTTATTTTATGTATATTGATCTATGAGTAGGTCCAAGAATTTTGATCACTTCATTAAAAAAAACGGTGCGAATTATTTCACAAAGATTTAAAACTTCTGTATTTGCTAGCCCTTCTGTCACTGGTCTATAATTATTAAACCCAGTATATAGTACACTAATAAGAGAAACATTAGCCTCTGAGGTCCTTCAGCTGATCAGTGCGCAGTGTCCACAATAATGTACCAGAGAGCTGCAGTCTAAATGTTGCAACTTTTCACTTTGCAGGATCAGATTAAGGATTAAAGAGTGGAAATCACCTGGAAAAATCCTCCTTGACAGTGCTCTTTGGGAAGATCACGTTCAGCACGACTCCATTGAACTATTTTTCCAAAACCTGGAGGGTCCTGAAACTGTGACCGCCGACACGTTTTTCGTTTTTTTCACCCGAAGATGGCTCCCGTCTACCATGACCCTAGGGCCTTTTACCGAAGTTGTGCTGGATCACCCCAATGAATTTCTTAAAATGGTAATAAATTATCCAAGTAACAATCATGAAATCGCTTGTAATACACCTGAATGTCCAAAATAATTATTATTTTATGTTATTTTTAATTAAATATAATTTAATTAGTGAAGCAGATCATTCGCTTTTCTTACTTCATCTTCTTAAAAAATGAAAATTTAAACTTTTACCTAATTTTCGCTTCAAAAAAGTAGCTTGCAACGGCTCCAAAAATTTTAAAATGGAAATTCCTCAAAATCAAATTGTAAAAATCCGTATTGAGACATTCTGAAACAATTCCTGAGTTTTAACGCTTTCTCATATATTTGTGTATATATGTTATAGTTGAGGCATTATATATAATCTCTGATCATTCTATATAACGAGTGGCTGTTTTAGTAAATATGTATAATTTCCTATTTTTCAAACTTTTTTAAACACATTGACTCGAAATTGTGTATAATGTATAGGCATTTTGTATAATGGCTTAGATAAATTGGGTAATGTATGAAATGAAATTATTAAAATGGTTTCATTCTTGTTTTGCCAATTTTATTTCCATATAGCTTTGTGTAAGCTCGTCTACAACCACTCTTTAGAGAGATTTTACACAGTTCTGTGTTTTTTTGTATGGATCAGTGATCTGGATGCTCCTCCATGCCAAGTGGCCTGCATATTGGTAAAAATAGAGTTTGCATACATACATACATACATATGCATCCGAGATAGCATCATATAATATCATTTCACACCTGATTTTTTCCTTTCATATATAACCGAATCATCCTTATAAGAAGGAAAAAAAACCCCATTTGCAGAACAAACTAAATGTTGGGATACAAAAATGTGCTTGGCTCTATTTGAGTGTGTGCTGAATTAGTTGAGTTCCCTGAAATGGTTACGAACTATGGAGACCTACATAGTTCTACGCCTTGGTTATTAAATAACATATCATCTAAACTTTTAAACATTGCAGATTTGTTAATTAATTATTTTGTTTTCAGCTTTCAGACATGAGCGATATCAAAGTTGAAAATATAGAGTTTGCCAAGGGCAAGGGAGGGTCGCTATTCCCTTGTGAAATGAACGTTCTTAATATTAATGATTTGGAATGGACCGCAGATGAAGAAATTCTAGTCGAATGGAAGAGAAGTTCCTTTGGAGGAGCATTAGTGGTATTTTACCGGTATGTCATAATTATTAATAATTATTATTGTCGAGAGGTAAATTCACATTATAGTAAAACCCAGCTGATTATACTATTTTGTGGTTGCAGCAAGTTATTATTCAAATATGACACCCAGACCAATTCTATCAATCTTATTAAGGGGCATTTGCTAGTTATTACTTGGCATAAATACATTTTTATTAAAAACTGATCAAAAAACGAAATGAGCGTTACCCATGGGTGCGAAAAATGTATTTTAACTATTTGGCCCTATCCAAATTTGTATTTACCGCCACGGGCCTGGAATGGAGTTAGAGGCTTGTTTTCTAAAGTTACCGCGAGAGCGCTAATGTCGCTCTAAGTTGAATTACTCCCTTTGTATACTTCAGGACGGAACTATGATAATTTTCCTTTCCCTAATTATTCCCAAATTAGTTTCCGATCTGAACTACCGCAAGTGCAGTGAAAGTGATACATTGACATCAGGGTTTGCTGTGTAATTTTTTATAATTTTACCGATGTATTGAACACTAGCGCTATTAACAGTCCTGTGGACTGGGCAATTGTGTTTTCGTGTCTAGTAAAAGTCTTCTTGGTCTCCCATATTACCGCCCCTTTAATTGCGTAAATGAAACGTTTATTGAGTCTGGATCCCGTAAAATATAAAGTGTTTTTCTTTCGATCCAATTCATTACCCTTTTTTTAAATAGAAGAAGATTCCATCCTAAGAAGTTTGTTATCAACCCCACTCTCCTACGATGAGTAGTAGTTATCTTTCTACAATTTTTCAAAGTTTTGCGCACTGGTGACGTCAAAGTAAACCTCCTGCCTGAGCAGGGCCTCCTGCCACCCAGTGTGACGTCACCAATGCAAACTTTGAAAAATAATTTAAAAAAAAAAAAAAACTGCTCAACGTTGAGCCCTGATGGTATCAAATTTATTAGAATGGACTCTGTTTTCATTTAAAAATATAAAATGAATAATTGGGTGATGCTCATTGCTTGGTTGATATTGTGGATGACGTTACTGTTCTCCCAGTCTATGCTACATATTTTTCGCCCCTTTCTTCTGCTTTTCCATATTAGTCACTTAAGAAATGGAGTTCTGCCTCGTACTCGAGAAACCAGGTAGTGAAATTTCCGTCGTGTGCCCCACAGACTCATAGCGACTGCTCAGGTGACCGAAAATTGGGTTTTCATTATTGCCCAGGTCCGTGAGTATAGGTGGAATCATACCTTCAAAAGTACCATGGCCAATTGCTTTTGAAACCTTTCACACTCTTCCTCCTAAGGATCCGTCACAGGTGCAAACAAGTGGGGTGAATGAAACTCTCAAATCTTCTGCTGCAGTCTCATATTTTGCGTGTTTGGAAACTGCATTTTGAAGTACTTGAGATCATTCAAGGCGGGCATAGGAAACAGCGTTGATAATAAGAGTATGGTGGTGGTGCAACATGGCTCCCCTTAGAATCGTGCCACTTCCAGTGTCCCTTAAGACACCGTGTTCAATGCCGCTAATGACCCTTCTGGTTGAGATGCGGCTTAAACCTTAATAATACAACAAAAAATACACTGCTAAGGATATGGCACAGAAGCTTCCTCGTGGCCTTCACAGAATGTCACCATTAAATTTTCAGAAATGACCGGTTCACCATGATCTTGTCGTTAGAGTGCTAGGCAACCAAAAACCAAAAATAAAAAATTAATTCCCGGCCGGGAATATTCCCTGCCAATAAATTCCCGGCATGATGGGCACAATCACTGGTAGTACCGTACGATTCGTATGGCACCTCAAGGGACTCTACCGGGATCATCTCTGAAAATTTGAACAAAATCCGATAAAATTAACTAAGCTGTGACCGTAACAAAAACATCACTTTCGCGCATGCGCCTAGCGTACCGCTGCTGATGATCGCGAAGAATGTGATACGGTACCTCAAGAAACCTTGCCCGCATCATCCCTGAAAATCTGACCGAAATCCGTTCACAATTGCCTGAGTTATGACCGAAACAAGAAAATTTTGTTTGCGCCTGCGCAGAGGCTACCGTTGATTCGATCATGACGGAACTGATAGGGGACCATGTAGAGCTATACCCTCACGATCCCTACAAATTTGAAGAAAATCGCATCAAAATTGTGGAAATTACGGCTGTTGCAAGGACCGTAACAAGAATATTTTGTTCACGCATGTGCAGAGCGTACCGCTAATGCAATTATAATGATTGTCTTTTGGGACCTCAAGGGACCTTACCCACATCATCCCAGAAAATCTGACCGAAATCCGTTCAACATTGACCTAGTTATGACCGTCACTAGGAATTCACGTTAGCTTCTGCGCAGAAGCTACCGTTGATTCGATCATGATGAAGTTGACTGGGGACCATCTAGAGCTTAATTTGCACGATCCCTGAAAATTTGGTTAAAATCGGATCAAAATTGTGGAAGTTATGGCTGTTACAAGGAAATGTGGACGGACAGACAGACAGACAGACACGGAACCAAATTTGTTCAAGAGGCTCTGCAACGCAAAATGCGAGTGGAAATTTTGATTTTGGAGCAAACAAATTTTTTTCATTCCGAAAGTGAAAACAAAGCTTCCGCTGCCTTGCAGTCTCGGAAGCAAAAAAAAAAAAAAAAAAGAGTATGGTGGTCAAAAAACAGTGCCAAGCCTGCAATAAGTGCTAGATTACTGAAATTTCCTTCTTGCATCACTGGCTCAGTTTGCACTCCGCTCCTTGCTAGACTTTCCATATTTTTGCAAACAACACCAATACCATCGCCGTCCTTTTCACAGTTCAGACCTTGGTTTAAATCCAAGTGCTCCCCAAAACCGTCACATGTGTCAGGCAAATTCAGGGGTTCCAGTCCATGGCGGATGTCTAAAGTATCACAAAACTGTAAGGATGACAAGTCACAGTCATCGGTGGATAATGGAACAACTTTAAATCACTACTATGTTCCTTTGTGCATCAGACCGTGTGCTGCTCCTTGGGTGGTTATGTCAGTTATGACCCGTTTTCTTCTAGGTTTTTTTTTTTTTTTTTTTTTTTTGTGGCTCCTTTGGGCAAAAATAAAATAATTAATTATTACCTTTATAGTGGATGAAAAGAATCGATTTTTTAATTACCTTCCGCCCAATTTTTCACCCTACATGTATATCGTTAGATTAATTGTACTAAAACTCAAACGATATCATGAAATGGGTGTATAAATTATAAGACTTATTTAAAAGCAAAAACTGAGTTGTTTAATAGGAGCTTCTATACGGAAGGAAGATTTGAACAGGACTGAAGCTTGCTAGGATGCCTTCGGGAAGCCATTGGGCCCAGGAATGTTGAAAGGAGAGAGGCTTGTCACCCTCTACTACGAAGTATTAATTCCGAAACAGCCAACCTAATATTCTTTTCAAATGAAAGTTCCACAAGCATATGTTGTAGCGTTTAGTTGTCAAGTTGTTAATAATGCGAGTTAATTAGGTAATGAATTAGGCAGTAGTGCTGTTCTCCGTGCACAAAAACTCAGTAATTGCACTTTTAGAGCGGAAGCCGCACTTTTGGAGCGGAATCGCGCTCATGTGCGTTTATCATCATATGATATTTGCAACGTCAACTTGGGAAAATACCGAAAAATTGCACTTCTCTAATCACATTTCCACAAAGCACAAAGCGTACTAAAATGTAGATTTTTCGGCGTTTTCCCATGTTGGTGTTGCAAATATCAATAAATAGACATCATTATGAGGTTCCGCACGAAAAAATACTCCAAAATGTGTATTACATGTGGCAATCGAGTACCTTCAAAAACTCAGTTATTGCTCTTTTAGAGGGAAAATGCGCACTTTTGGAGCAAAATTGCGCCCGTTTGTGCACACCTAAAAAATCGAGTGATGGGTCATTCCTTCATGAAATTTCACGTAGACTTCAAATCTGCAATAAAACATGGGGGTTATCATTTAAAATAACGAAGTTGTTGTCAATTGCACACGTTCTTGAAAAAATCTTTTTTTCTCGACCCATTATTAACGATTTTATCAGTGCGGGTGGGGGAACGTTTTTGGGGATACGCTTTATAGGTAGTAAAATGGGACTCGTGATTATGGAAACTCTCGAAAATTGAATTTACATTGGTTTTTGAATTTAAGGCTTGTTAGTATGTGCCATTTGCTTTTCACGTCACCGATGAGTCTCTTCTATGCGAATATTTCTTACTTCCCATAATTCAATATATTTCAAACAGCCCCACATAATTACTCTAAAGGATTCAGCTTGTAATGAAGAATCTTATATATATGTTTGTGTGTGTTTGCTTTTGTGTGCACGCGCGTATGTGTGTGGACGATTTAACTTTTGAGTGGTAGAAATGTGAAATTATTGCAAACTGCTTAGTGTGAACGATTTAGAGAGGCACTTTACCTGATGTTTGATTTCCCCAGGGATAAAAATGAGGCACTGAAGTGTCTTACCAAAGAAGAAGAGGAAGAAATGGCGCAGAGCGAATCCTCCAATCTACCAAGTTCCACTTCCCCCTATATCTCGTCGTACTCGCCCAGAAAGGAGAGAGCGTTAAAAATCTATTGGGACAATAAACCCTCCAGTAAAATCATGGATTTGGACTACTGAGGTGAGTTTATAATTTTTATCTGCTTGTGGCCGTAGATAATAATCAACTGATGTTGTGATAACGTTTAGTGTTGTTTGAAAATCAACTCATAGATATACTTAATTACTGTTACATCAAAATTTTCTAAGTTAATATACTTTTTTTGCCAGAATGGCATAATTGAGAGTTTCATGCAGCCTTCTGAAAGAGAATGTAAGCGAAGACTACTAAGAACAGATTTAATACCATGACCTGAATGGGGATGAATCTCTTATGAAAGAACCGTGTCTAACAAAACCTAATGTTTGTGTAACTCCGTGAGTTAGTGAAGTTGTAATCCTGCCTAACGTCTCAGACGTTAGCTTAATTTCAATCTAAGCTAACGAGATGCAGAAACCATGTAAGCTTGGTTCTCAAGTTTTATTTTGTATAAATATACATGAAGAGAAGGGACAGAGCTGGTAGGTGTAAGTAATGTTGTTCTCAGAATGATGAACCCGCCCCGCAATAACATTCTTTGATCTCAGATTCAACCAGTGTGAGTCAGAAACCGTTCAGCGTGATGTTCATCTGTGCTTTAAAATAGCAGCTTCAGATTGGAAAACCATCAAAAAGTCGTTTTGAACGTTCAGAGATTTTTTGTTCAAGATTAGTCTCAAACCTCAGACCAAGATGCAGCGTGGAAGCGTAAAGTTGAATGCATGACTCTTTAAACTCGAACAATCAGTAATTCAATTGAGGGAGTCCGAACTGGTCGAGAGGACCAATGACTATTAGTCTTAGGGCGGAATTCATAGATGGGAATTGAGTCTGAGTGGACCCTAAGTGATAAGGGAATTCATGCACTCAGACTTCACTTCACGACATTATATATGTAATTTGAGGGCGACCCTGAGGGCGTACTGAGTGTGCAACACTAATTCACACTCAATGGGATTCATAAATTAAAATTGGTGTTGAGGTGAGTGTCGCCCTCAGCTGAGTGGTGCAATATTTTGAGTGGTGGTAGGAGGTCACTTAAGTGCGTCAACTGATATTTATTATTATTTTCACGTAGATATAGGTACCTACTGGCAATATAGCAGAACATACGTCGTTTATTTTGTTTGGAGCTTATTCAAAAACAGTGAAATGAGAGTAGGTAGGTACCTAAATGGTAGGTAGGTGCCTAAACGGTAGTTAGGACTTATTTGATGTGACCCACAGATCCCATTCGAATGTTATGCAATCAACAACGAAATATTTCGCAGACTATTCCGATTCGGGAAAGAGACAGTCATGATAAATACGAACCTGGAGGAGCCTAAATAGAGAGGATTTATAACCACCACAGCTGAAAGTGCTGGTCACGCTTTGATTTTATGCGATCTCTACATACCAAGTTTCTAGTGCATTATTTTCCGATTCATCTTGGTTTGTGGAATGAGTTGGTGGTAGTTACCTACCTTCCAGTCATCAGGATAGTAAAATTAATGAGAATTCCAAGAAAATGTGATTGCTTGAAGCTCTCCCAAAACCTCACGTCTTCTTTTGGTCCTACAGTCTCATTATACCTATAACCAGTGGCGTAGTTTGAGGAGTCGCAGGGTGAGCAGAGCCCCTCCGTGAATTACAGAGGACGCAGGAGTTCGTGGTATGGATACAATCAAAATGAATAATTTTACGCTTCTAACTTCAGTACCTAACACCTTCAATTGGAGAATGTAATTAGTAAAACACAATTACTACTATTATTATACGGATCCGGTTGCCTAGCAACTTTAGACGCCCTTAGAAATAAAGAAATTTTGATTAGGTTCATTTGTATAAGGGCAGAATAGCGTGAATATTGTACAGCCCCTCGGAGAGGAGTAAAATCACCTTGTCAACGAAACGGAAATGTGGATACTGCAAAATGAAATCAAGTAGTTCCCCACTACCTTCTGGGGCTAGCCCATATTCGATTTTTCCCTAGAAAAATATCCATTGTTCAGTATCCACCAAATTCTCCTACGACCTTCCCCTTCTTTTCACTGCCTACTTGATCATCTTGGTTGTTTCTCGTATTCGTTTATCAATTTTTGATTGTTGGTATATTGTTTGTATTATACCATTTACGAATTAAATCTCAGTTAAAATACTCGCAAAGAAAAAAAATGCAGTTTTCTGTGGTGATTGAATTAGATAGAAAAGATTGAAACAATCTATTGTAGCAGTAGGTACTTCTATTCTAACCTAGCATATTGCTGGTTTGAGTTTGTTTTGTTTACATTTGGTTGTTTGTCGTTCTCGGTTTCATGTCCCGTTTTTTATTCCACGTACTTATATAATAGTATTTATTGTGTGATATTGTCCAGATCAACAAGCAGGTAATAGTTTGTTGTGGATAAACCTGAAAGTGAGAAGCGAACACATACATAAATATATGATTTTTCAGGCAGTATTTAAGTCTAGTATAATAGTATATAAACTGTGGTCCTCAGTTCATTCGTAGGTATTTGTATATCTACTTATATGAATCTGAACGTTTGACAGTTTATAAAAATGAATACTAAAACTATAAAATAAAATGTAGTCCATGACTGATGCCCCTCCATGAGAAATGACTCAGCTACGCCACTGCCTATAACTCTTCTTCAACTACATCTCTGTTCTTCAAAACTAGCTGGCGAATCAGTGTTTTCTCATTTTCTCACTTCTTTTCTGTCACAACTCTATACATAAACACAAATTATCGGAACTTCAACAAACAAGCAACAAGGATTCAATTCAACTGTGGGAGCTTGATCTAGGCGGGAGGACCAATGATTTTCGTCTTTGTCTGATAAGGATTATGCCCTGTCTCCCCAAGGAACAAGGATAACACAGCACAAAAAGCAAAAACACAAAGAAAATAGTAACCTTTGAAAACTGTTATTGTTCAGTGCGGAATGTGAGAGGTAACTTTCTCGTCCCTCTTCCCTGAAACCAGGAAACTTCCCCTACAACATACTGTCAGAGCTGCCAACTTAAGTTGAAAAAGCTTTGTGTCCCCTGAGTGCACTGTCAAACTCGTGTCATCTGAGTGTGCCCCTAACTGCTGAGTGAACCACCCCACTAATGATGAATTCGAATCGACGAGTGAAGGGTGACCCTCCATTTAGGTGAGTGTGAGTGAACCCACACACTCAGGCTTTTCCTATGAATAACACCCTTAGCTTGATAATGCCCATGCCCTGTCTGCCCTAAACAACCTGTATCCCTGAACGATTGAACACTTTCTAGTGATCTTCCCATCAGGAAATCACATTTAACGGTTATCACAGACTCGTCATGTTAGAATCTCAGAATACAGAATGCTTAATGTAGTGGGGTTGCCTTCTAAAAACAACTGAACTTCCACTCTATTCCTGCTCCACCCCCACTACTTGAGAGTCCCCTCCTTCCAAAGGTACGCAGTTAATTTATGATCGAACTATATGACTTGGTGATCAGGGGAAGATCTTTTCACCCTGTATATCTTGATGAACTTTGGAAATAATTGTTGATTTCCCATTGTGGTTTTCAGGGTGACCCAACCCCTTTCGAGTGCTGCCGGGCGATGGTGCAGCCATCCACGAGAGATGGGGTTTTGGCTTATATTAACTCTTCTTTTCCTCTTTGCGGTTTGGTTTATTGCGACGACAAATGAACGAAACAACTTTCATTGTTTTAAGATTAAAAGAAAAAAACAAAATAACAGAGTTTCGTGTACTATTGCTTACCACTATCGGATTTATGAGCTTTATATATACTGTAAAATACTATTACAAACTATCGTACTGTTTATAAATTGTAAATAACCACTGTCTATTTAAAAAAAGGAAACTATTCACGAACACCTTATACCACCGTCTGCTTTAAGTTATAGAATTCGAAGAAAACAAATCGTTGAACTTGTCTTGATTAATTTCAAAACTAGGTAGAACTTACATGTCCACGCCTTTTTTTATATTTATTATTTTGTTTTAATTTTTATTTTTTGAGAATTTTGTTCGTTGTTATCAAAGGCTGGATTGAACTGTGCTATTTTGTACTGTTTTTGAACATTATCACTACGAATCTAGACGTGCAATGTTAGTTTGTTAGGAACCACAATTTGTTACCTCTAATATTAATAATGAACCTATAATCGTGCTTGGGCTTTCTTCTTAACTTGAAGCTTTATGTGCTGTGAACCGTTTTATAGAGTGAACTGAATTCTTCCTTAGCTTGGCTTTTTGAATATTTACCGATAAATAGATGGGTACCTGCGAAAATCGCCAACTAAAGTCGTAGTTGGCTTACGAGTTTGTACGTCCCTTGAAGTTCCTTTGCCTTCAAGCCTAGTATGAACTAAATGTTGTCATTGCATTTCTAGATTCTGGTGAGTAAATTGATTTCCTTATCACATGTTAAATGAAACACGTGTTTAAGTATGAATATAATTCAATTATTATTAAAAAGTGTCATTTTTTGTTCAAGTGGTCATTGTTTTTTGTTCACTCCTCCTTTCGAACGTACAAGAGGAATCATAGACTAAGGACATAATTGAGGCCTTGACAATGAAAATGAGGTAAGAGCCAAAATTAATGTTTTACAGGGGAAGCTGAAAACGTTTTGGTGACTAAAAAAAAAAAAGATTACGCAACGATTTATTTGGAAAACAAAGAATATACATTCACAAGGACATGATTTTAAAACATATTTGTCAAGTTTTGAAGCAAAAAACTGCAAGAAATTATATACAGGGTGATTCCCTCGCAGTTGCAAAAAAAATTTTGGGTGAAACTACATCCAAAATGGAGTAAAATGCCGCCAACTGCATATTTTTATCTCAATCCGTTCTCGAGATATGATTTTTTAAAGGTTTTTTCAGGAAAACCGTGTTTTTTCCTTTTAAACTCAAATTTCTCCACTTTACTTCATTCAAATTTAACTTTTGACCTCATTTTCGGTATCAACATTAAATTTCCTATAAGAATAGTGTATTTGGGTTCTTGAAAAGTACCATCCGAAGACCCTCACATCAGCTCAAACATTGACGATTTTGAAAAAATAATATTTCTGAAAATCTTTAAAACTTTACTTCTCTTCCAAAACGAATCCTGGAAACTGGTAGATCTCATGAAAACTGCTTCGTCTAATACTCTTTCCGTCTAATCTTACTCTTCGTCTAATCCGTTTTACACTTAAAATCGCAAATGTTTAGTTTGTTTGTTACGATTAAATGTATGTGTGTTATGGGGTAAAACTAGTTAATTAAAGTGTAAAACTCGATTATAACGTAGTTGAGAGATGTGCAAGAGTTTCCATTCGATCCAGCGAGAAAAAATACATAGAAACCGACCCCATACTCGTTGGTTCATGGAGGGTCGTCTTTCGAGAAAACCAACAATTTCATTGAAAAACCCGCATTTTTGGTTTATTATTTCCAATAATAAGCCTATGTGATCGTATAGCAAAAAATTTTTATAACCCCCCCTCAAACTTTGTCACTTTACGTTTCAAGGTGCGTAGAATCCAAATTTGAAATGTCCGTCCGCCGTTCGCCGTCCGCCGTCCGGGCCATAAAAGGCCTAAGAATTGACTTAAAAAACCCGTCCTTTCGCCCATAGACTCCATTTGGGGTCTAGTTGGTCCTAACGTTTAACCATCCCGATCGCTTTACTCGCATAGATGCTATGGGCCAAAAACGGGCGAAAACGTGTCATTTCAAGGCTTTGTTAGACATACGCACGCACGCACGCCTGGCACGCTTGGCAGGGGGTCACGGTGGGCGGTGAGGGTGAGTGAGCGGGGGGTGGAGTGAGAGGAGGCGCCGGCGCCGCGGCACCTTGTGGTGGATACGGCGCCGGCGTTCCTTCGAGGCTTGAATATATGTTTTTTTCAAGGTCATATTTCTGTGTTAATACCAAAGCTTTTCCTACGCATATTTAATAACATATCCTCTCGACTTTGCGTACGTACTTAGATAATGATATTATTAAGGCAATAACTATTTGAATAGATAGGAGCTCAAATCGAGAAATATAAACATGCGTATATAATTATAGAAGTATAGGTTGTGGCAACTCGAAATAGGACACGCCGAGGAGTCTGGACGGGCCTTATGACGTACGCTAGCCAACTAAAACTATGATCATACTCAATTGAAAAAATAATAAACCTTTGTGAAATAATTTGCAGCGTTTTTTAACATTAAAACATAATTTTCTCCACTAAATAACAAAATAAAAGTAAACTTGATTATACCGTTGGAAACAGTATTAGACGGAGCAGTTTTCATGAGATTTGCCAGTTTCCAGGATTCGTTTTGGAAAAGTAGTAAAGTTTTAAAGATTTTCAGAACTATTCTTTTTTCAAAATCGTCAATGTTTGAGCTGATGTGAGGGCCTTTGGATGGTACTTTTTAAGAACCTAAGTACACTATTCTTATAGTAAATTTAATGCTAATTCCGAAAAAGTGGTCAAAAGTAAAATTTGAATGAGGTAAAGTGGAGAAATTTGAGTTTAAAAGGAAAAAAACACGGTTTTCCTGAAAAAACCTTTAAAAAATCATATCTTGAGAACGGATTGAGATAAAAAATATGCAGTTGGCGGCATTTTACTCCATTTTTGATGCAGTTTCACCCAAATTTTTTTTGCATCTGCGAGGGAATCACCATTTGCATGTTTCGCTCCAGGAGTTACCACTAGCATCATCTTCCATCACCCGCCTGAACTAAACAAAAGGACGAGACGTTCACGAACAATCAACTTGAGACACGAGACTCTAGACCCTGACCAACTAATCTAAATTCTTACCAAGGGATTGACTACTTGATGTCGTGTATCTTTGAGATGCGAGCGTAGCGAGCTTCTAGACCACTAATCTAAACAGAAAACTGATCTGTGTAAAATCTCATGGCGAGTGGAGCGCTGGGAATTCCACGCAGTGGGTTGTCGAACTAAAGAGTAAGTCAGGGTCTAAAGTTTCGTGTCTCAACTTGATTGTTCGCAAACGTCTCGTAACGCAAGGCGATGGGTACTTGCCTCTTTTTTTTTCCAGTGCAAAACAGTGTTTTCAGAAATTTTGGCACTTACCTCATTACCTATACAGTGTCTATGCAGCGTTGCAGAGAAGAAGGAATATTAAGGGAAGTTAATGTCCAACAAAACTAGTCGTTAGGTACTTGGTGGTATAAATAAAATTTATTTGTTCACGCTTATTTACATACATTCAATTATTTGACTCAATTTTCTCATCTGTACAATTCTTTATGTTCCTCCAGTCAACCCTGTTTTACTTACATTTCGGTCATTACGAAAGATTGCGAATAGATACAAAAAAATAACGGTTCAGTCTTTCGAGAAGCTCAATAGTACCTTCTTACCGGAATATGACATAATGTAGGAGTGCAGTATCTATAGTATGAAAATCTACTAGTTCGTAACTTGTTATTCAAGTCATATCCCTTGAAATTTATTCATGATGCCGTAATCCTGCAGTATTTCCGGAATAAGTATTTTCACAATCTAAAAATGTTCGCTTGAAATGAGTTAAAATGTCAGTGTACTAGGTACTCTCTTAGAGGTATGTACAGCCGAACTTCATACAAAATATACAAGTAAAGTTTTATAAACTTCGGAATTTTCGAATTCTTTACAGACTATTTACATGAGTTTGATGATTGCACAGTTAGTGATCACAGTTTTCTTGGACAACCAAACATGGCTTGTTCCGTAGGATACTATGGTATTATTAACCACAATGCTTGTCCTTTCACCAATTATTCAAAGTACTCTGGAATGATTTTGAATAGTGATATGAAGATCAGTTATACTGATATGTTTCTAAGACTAGGAAATCATGTTAGACTCTGATGGGCCGTCTACAGAAACTCCCCAAAACTTCACTCGAAAAGCTTCTTATAATGAATTTCTTTGTAACTGGTGAAAAGGGGGGTACACAGTCTACAATTACTTGTCATGTTAGTCTATATAATTGTATTGCACTTCAGTGAAGGTTCATATCTGCCAGTGTAGCTGTGCACTTGAAAACTATCCATTAATAAAACATCGCATATGCTCCAAAGGCGTTATAAGATCTGTTGTAGATGAAAATATCAAGAACTGAGCAGGGAAGTCCCTAGGTAGTTGTAAGGTGGAAGCAGTGAGAAGCAAAGGACCGAATTTTCCAGGAAACTACATTATAGGGACAGAAAAAGTGCCTTGCATTTATTGCCTCCCCACGTGTAATAGTAGAACCATTTTCTCGAAATTTACAATGGTCAGAAAGTTGGGGTCTCAGGAATGTGTTCACCATCCTATAGTTGAAAGCATATTACATGATGTCGCTCTCACACTCCGCTACCTGATTATATTTGTTTCTGCTCAGTCCATTAAAGTATGTGGAAGCAGTCTATCAGGTATTGTATAAGGAACGCCTTGGAAGCCTGAAATTGATTTAATGCTACACCGACATTCAGTAGCTACACTGACAGATTTGTACCAATCAGATTTGAAGAGAACCCCCACCCCACGTTTTTTAACCAGCAAATTTATGTTTCTTTGGTGGTTCACCAGTATCTCTCAGCGTTTTCAGAGTCGAAGAGTTGGTAGGCATTGCCCATCTTAGTTTTGAGCATTGATTACATGGTAAAACTAAGTTCTCTATCATGATCGTAGCCTAGTAAATGCTGTGGACATTCCTCTTGAAGGAATGCCATCTTTATATGTAGTCGGAAAGGACATACAGTTGCTGTCATACGTAGTCAGAGTGGACGTGAGAGGTTTCGGCGATGGCTGCCAGCCGATGGCGGCTTAGTGGATGTTGCATCATTTCCCACTGTTGCCCAACTGTTTCGTACGTTCGTTCCGAGAGATCCGAGTAGTATGCAGAGCTCGGGGGCGAGGCGGTCTCCGCATCTAAGACATAACCTGTTTGAAGGACAATGCGAAAAGCCAAAAGGTAAATCAAATGCTATGTACAGTTTTGTTACTATCAATTCTGCCACCAACCTCAATTCGTTAAAAGGAAAAAGAATAAACTGTGTTAGTTCTCACCAGTAACAATTAGCTGTACAACCTTTGGAGCCTAGACCGATTATTTCTAGTTGGATTAAATTTGTGATTCATACTTCTCATCATACGTGCGTGTTTTTGAGTTTTGCTAAGTAATATATCGATGGAATTTATAGTTGTAAAATGGGTTCTCAGGAGTTTTTTCTAACTTTTCAAAATTTTGGCCTCAAAGTATTTGAAGCATTGCTGTACCAAAAGGTTCTCCCACCAATATGTTACCTTGGGGGAGGTTCTACACCCCACGATTTAATTTTTCATGATTCCAGTTTTCTTGTTGTGTCCAACTCACTGACAATAGGCGGCCCCAGTTCTGTTGTAAAAGTTTCCCTTCTATGGAGACCTGTCCACTTGAGACTGGTTCATCGTCCTTGATAAAGTAGGTGCTATCTGTCACAAAGTGATAGATTCCTCCACTTTGGCAAAATATTTACAGCAGGGATTGAACCGCATTACAGCTCACCATTGTCGGCAAATTCGATCATGTTTCAGTAGTTATCGTACTTTTAGTCAATGGCCTTCAGATACATTAGCGGACTAATGATTGCCCTTCCCTGAGGTCTACGTTTACTAGTCTTTTGTGGACTCTCTTCACCACTTGGTAAAGAAAGCCTTTGCAACTTCGTTGGCGCCGCCTACCTTCTGTGTTGGTGAAAGAGATATTGTGGAGAAAAATTAGTGGGGTAAGAAACAAATTGCGGAAGTCGGATCCAACTTATAAATATCTGTTTTTTTCTTTTACTCTCTTTTTTTGCATGCAGACGTTCGAAATATGTTTCCATGTTACAGTATCTGACCCATTCAAGCTCACCTGTGTTCTGGTATACAGGCTTGTCCAGTTCTGCATACAGAGCTTCAACGCCGCTGTACGCATCATCTACCGTGTAGTGATTGGACGCAGGGCGGTCTGATGGGCTGTCCAACGCAGGAGTCCGCCTGACCCAACACCAGAGCCCTCGAGTTGGTTCTCGGTCCACTCGACTCTTGCCTACATCCACCCTTTGCTCCGAGGTAGGCCCAGTTTCTCGATATCCTGAAATTTCAATATAATGTTTGATTAATGTAATGAAATAAACTGATACACGCATAAATATTCTTATAATGCATCCTCATCTAGAACCAATAACTACGTTTTCTCCCATAAATGTCCATCCCAATCGTGAACATAATAAAGAGATACCTACTATTGAGCGGAATGCGCTGAACTTGATAGGAACTGTTTCAGCGCCAACTTTCATAATCTCAAAGGAGAATTTAGGTACCAAAGAATGGAAGGAGGAATAGGTTGAGAAGTACCCAGAGAAAACAAAACTGATATAACGCAGTTAGAGCCCCTCTTCTTAGCTCAATCCGAAACTGTCTCATTATTTAGGCTACTTCCCCAGTTACCCAAGGCTAAAAATCAAATACATTGTTACCAAATATTAGTTAGTTTCGGTTAGGGACGTTTAGGGTTAAATGAAAGGTTAAAGAACTGTTATTCTGTTGGAAAATGTGGATCATTGTAAGTATGTACCTAGGTAGATGGGAAGTCTAGTTTCCGTTTAAAATGTCAGTGAACTCCCGAACTGAACTGTCAAACTGAACAGGTGGGTTCCTCTGTTGGGAAGCACTGAAGGAATTGGAAAATCTTGGAATACTACAGTGAAGTTGAGCCAGGATCAAGGAAGGCTGCCTCTATGTTTAATAAGAACTCGTGTACCTGTCACGTCGTAAATCCATGAGAAATTGTGAACCATAATGTCAATATGTGATTTTACCGACTATACAATTTAGATGATGAATATTATTAAGTAAGTACTTCTAATTATGTAAATACTTACTAGGCTCTTGATTGGCGTTTATTCTTCTGGAACATAACGAAAATAGTTTTAGTGACAAGGAAATATTACACAGATATTCATGTTAATAATCTATTGGTACCTAGTTAACAGCATCTTCACTACGGTACAAAGTTATAAATATATGGTGCGATGCTTCAAACTACTTTCTAATGTG
The DNA here is from genome assembly GCA_030762985.1 of Adelphocoris suturalis. Classification (NCBI taxonomy): domain Eukaryota; kingdom Metazoa; phylum Arthropoda; class Insecta; order Hemiptera; family Miridae; genus Adelphocoris; species Adelphocoris suturalis. The sequence continues at coordinate 29,438,211 of CM061043.1, forward strand.
TACCAATCTGCTCAACTTGATAGTGCTATTTATATAAAATCATGAAATTGCTCCTTTACTAAATTTTTGGATAGAACGGGGCACTGAAACTCCGGGGACAATGTGGGGTGAGGGCACTTTTTACGTTTTGAAGTTTCTTTAAGACGACTGTAGCGGTCACTGAAATTTGTGGATTTCTCTAATCTGAGAAATTTCTTGTCATAATCAATCGTTCACGTAGTAGTGGTTGATCACGTAGTATTAATATATGATCGTATTATATATTCATATATGAACGTAGTATATACCTACTTGACTTAATGTAATATAAGTTTATGATACGATAATATTATGATTATAGGAAGATTAAATTGTGTTTCCGTACTCCTCAGGAACTGTCGAGCCGATTTCAACCAGATTTGGATTTGTTTTTCAAAGTTGTGCCCAAAGTTTGCTTAAATTCTTTGAATCAGCTGAGAGAGCTTTAAAGCTATTTTATTTCTTATTCAACTTTTAATGCAGAAATGTGGAGTGGAGCTTCTTCAACTGAGAAACAATGCCAAGCGCTTTGAGTTGAGAGACTCCATCATACAGTATAATGTTTTTTAGGTGCTGAATCCAAGTATGAAATCAGATTGTGATTATTTAGTTTTGTTCTTGGTGGAAAAGGGAGTGAAAATGGAGAGTTTTGTAAAATGTTGCATCACAATTCAATGTGTTCAACTATGATTGGAATTATAATGATGAATCATGAATTGAACTTCATTGAACTATGAATAGAATCATGATAAAAATTGTACCTAAGATAGGATCCAATTTTTTTTCTCGTAATTTTTTATTTTCAACTGTTCTTATCATTTTCAACAAAATTATGAACAATCAAAGTCTGAGTTCATATTTTGATTCAGCACCACCACAACCATAATGCTGCAAAAGGTTGTCCTAGCGACAATACGTAAGCATAGATATTGAAAGTTAAAAGATCAGTTTTAGATAATTCAAAATAGGTGTACAGCCTACCTATTTTTTCTTTTCTATCTTCCAGTGATTGAAAGCACTAGAATACGGGTAACGTCACTCCGGTTCATGGTTTCACGTAGAAAATCGCACTTATCACGTTGAAACATTTGTGTGAAGCTCGCACCATATTTTTCACGTTAATATTATTGATGGTATGATCCTATGTTATAATAATGATTCGATATAAATCAGAATTATTGCTATAATCATGTAATTATGGTTACTCACTTGAAACAGTGCCGAAGGGTAACCATCAATGTAGCTCCTACTATCGCTGATAATACTGAAACGATTATTAGCGTTACCGACCAAGGGAGCGCCTCTGCATCACCTGTGAAATGCATGAATTGACATTAATTTGTTGCCAGCGCAAGAACTAAGTAGGTAATGGAATTCACATTTCAGTCATGATATTAATATACATATGAGTGTAATTTGTATTTGTACTATTTCATGTTTTGACATTTTCGTGTCTTTACTTTGGCACATAAACTAGAAAATCGTCTAGTCTTGGACCATCACGAAACCCGTCAAGCCCGTATCACACTTGCTTTTTTTCAGTTCTTTCTCGCATTTTTAATGCTCGAACGTTAAGAAGGCAAAGTGCTTTTTTCCAAGCTCAGCTTTTTTCACCATTGCGCATCCTGGCGGATCATTTTTAAACTCCCTTGCTGTTTACCATAGGAAGTTGAAATTTTATAGGGAATGTCTCTGAGGCATGAAGAAACGAATGAAATTGCGAGTTTCATCCTGATCAGCTGATTGAGCTAAATTCTCTCTTATTTACCCCAGAAACTTAAAATTTGATAGGGAGCATCTGAGTCATCGAGAGACGAATGCAATTACAAGCTTCACCCTGAGCAGATGATCGGGTTAAATTCACTGCTGTTCACCCTAGGAAGTTTAAATTTGATAGGAAGCCTCTCTGAGAAGTCAGAGACGAATCAAATTGCAGGCTCCATTCTGATCATCTGATTTCGCTAATTTCTCTCCTGTTCACCTTAGGAAGTTGAAATTTGATAGGGAGCATCTCTGAAACTTCAAACACGCATGCGATTACTGGCTCCTTCCTTATCAACTGATTGAGTTGAATTCTCTCCTGTTCGCCCTAGAAACTTGAAATTTGATATGGAGCATCTCTGAAACATTAAGAGTTGAATGCAATTAATAGCTTTATCCTGATCAGCTGATTGAGTTAATTCTCTCCTAATCAACTTAGGAAGTTGAAATATGATAGGAGCAATAACTGTTGGCTCGATACTTGCTCCTTACACGCTCATTTCTAGTTCCTGTCAATAGGTAAACAACATCTGAACGGTTGTTCTTTCCTTGCAGTTCATAAAAAGCACTTTCTACGAGTAGTTCCAGTTCCCTTTACTAATGCTACTACTTACCGTCTGGAAACTCCACTAGAGTGAGTTTTGATCAGTGAACGGTAGATTGTTAGAATAGTACCTAAATGGATTGTCTTAACCTTTTGAGGACGCAAGGCTGTCAAGGTGAATCAAGCGTTGCGGTTGTATGGCATGTGTCACATGCCAGCCGCCATTTGCTAACTAGGACGAAGCTTATTCTGTGATGATGAGTTAGCCTGGACGTCATGGTATTTACATCGATATTGGAATTTTTTAACACTCTTACACATATAGTTTGTGTTCCAAATTGAGTCGAATTTTTGAAATTTCTCTGACTGATTTGTAATCTTGACGAATGGCTGGACCCTATGATTAAGTTAATTTTTTCTTAACTCTTCTAAAATTATCACTATTTTACTCTTAAAATTAGGTAAGAAGCATTTCGTTGCCTAGGTATCTCAGATGGGTAAATACCGCCAAGAAATTACTTAGAAGTTCGTAGGAATAAGTAATTGAGGATAAAAGCGGCGGCATGTCTCACATGCCATACGTCTAAATCGAGCTGACAACAATTGCATGTCACGCATGCCATAGTCCGCAAAAGGTTAATTCTGGGGAGAGGGGTCTGTTACTTTATTCGATGTGGAAAACTGAATCGCAAGGAGAAATGCCGCCAACTTTACCTTCGCTTATTTCACCAGGTGTTCTGTAAGACTCCAACTCGAAAAAGGCCGTCGTATTTTGCCGTGGATTATTTCTCCAGGTGTTCTGTGAGACTTGAAACTCTTCTCCACCCTAGTAAACTTCCTCACCTCCTCCATAGGTGGACATAAGATTTACGAGATGAGGTTAAGTGTATTTAAACTGAGAGTTTGGTTCTTCGTCCTAAGTCACTCTGTGATTCATTGACTTATAATATTTTTTATTATTCTAGTATTGATTTTATTAATCTATGAGTTTAGTGGACCTTATGTTAAAGTGAAAAAAGATGAAATTTGTATTCATTTTGCCGCCATAAGTGTTGACCCCTGGCGGTTCTGGAATGTCTGGAACTAAGTTATGTTTGTTTAATTACAGCTGTTGTTTTGCCTGTTTGTCCAGCGTATAGTTAGTCCACTGTTGGTTATATCTCGAAAAATTACAGAACACCCCCTCACAGTTCGATAATAAGTTTGTTCGCTGAAGCCAGCAAACCAGTTTGTTACCGACTTGAGGCGTTCGCTGAATTCTCTGACCATTAGAGTGTACCCTAACCCTACTCTCAGTCACGGTCCGTTCGCAGAGGTTTCTAAATTGGTTTCCAACCGCTTGCGGATCCTCAAACCGGTCAGAGCTTTTTCCAGCTACCGTAGAACGGGGTTACTTTACTTTTGCGTGGTAAAAGTGGTACTTGACGTAATTTTTCATATTTTTCAAATTTTTGCATTACCTACTGAATTTAGAAAACAGCCAAGGGTGGCATTTGATACTTGATTATTGCTTAATGGATTTTAGTCATGACAGCAAAATCAACCACACTTCTTCTTCTTGTTTGATAAGGTTTATCAGTTCTCTATTTTGACTACAATTGGGAGGTGTGCTGCAAACTGTGTTTCTCACGGCTTTCCAGACTTCTTGACTTCAATTTCTGGCTTTAGTATGGTTTTAGCATTGGATAACAGTGATATTCATGTATGAATTAATTTGATCAGGTGTTATCAGGTTCCAGAGGGTAGGGTTATATGAAAGTGGGAAGGTAAACGGGGCAACAGTGGTACACCTAAAAAACGGGGTTTTGTCAATTTTCGGTCATGCAGGATTTTTTTCTCTATTGTTTCAGTTTTTGATCATGAGAAAGTACAAAAGAAAATTGGGATCACGGCCTTATGCCAATTTCACCGAAGAGACAATGAGAAATGCTTTGGAGGATATCAAGAGCGGTAGGCTGTCAGTGAGGAAAGCTTCTTCTCGGTACAATATCGGCAAAAGTACTCTTCAGAAGAGAATTTCTAATTTATATTTTTTAAAATCCCGACTACAATCTGGACGGGGTAACATTAGTACAGAGCGTGCTTTTAGGCACTAGATACAGAATAGAGCTGGTGTACCACAGTTACCCCGTTTGATGGGGTAAAAGTAGCACAACTTTGACGGTTCACCACGGCCTTATGGGTAATGATAGAGACCTGTAACTTAGAAAGCACTTCACACATGTTTTTTAGTTTCACCTGTATGAATTTCAATGGGGAATCTTCATTCCTTCAATCAAACACTTATAAAAAAACCATGAAAAATGTACCATTGTAACCCCGTTCTACGGTACCCACTTTCTGACTATTGACCCCCTCCATACCAAGCTCACGGCAGCCAATGAAATCATTCTAAGTTTAACTTCGGTTTTCGCCACTGTTTTACGCCTCTGAGTGTTTTGCTCATACGTTCAATCATAAAATGGATGGACTCCCATCCCCAAAATCACTTCGAAAGTTGGCAGACACACTTGTCCAGTCTCCAACCAGTGTGAAACGGTTTGCAAGTCATTGCACACCGCCTCGGCGAACAGACCTTAGGATTACTCACCCGAGGTGTTGTTGGAGGCGTGGTAGGACGTGGTCGCCCAGGAGCAGAGATCGCAGGTGGTGAGGCCGTCGGGGTGGATGTCCCTCTCCAGGAAGGCCGGGCGGGGCGGGGGCGGGAGGAAACCCCGCGCCCAGGCGCCGTCGTCCCCCTCGAGGTCCAGCGTCTTGGTCGAGTCTTCCTCCAAAGCCCCTGCCCACCAGGAGGCGTCGTCCCACCCTCCTTCCATGTCCTCCATCTCCTGGAACAATCACAGTCTTGGTAAAATATCGATAAATCAGCTATTTAAATTGCACATTAATGTTTCGAACAGAGGTAAAATTTTTCAAAATCGAAATAAACAATGCCTTTTTGAGTTTTTATCAAACTATAGAAAGTTGAACATTTATTAGGACGAACTAAATCACCCGCGACGAAATTGTGGAAACCCATTTCAAAACGGAAGTTAGTGAAAAACGTTGTCTATTTCCACGAAAATAAAGAGTTACAATGTTAATAAACCTACTCGCGATTTCTGCTCGACTTGCAGAACTAATACGAACTAAATCACTCTCGACGAAATTGTGGAAACCCATTTCAAAACGGAAGTTAGTGAAAAAACGTTGTCTATTTCCACGAAAATACTTCCGCTTTATTAGGAGCCTATCTGGGACAATCTATAGACGAATGAAATTACTTTCTCCATCCTTTTCAGATAAATGAGTTCAATCGTTTACAACTGTTCGTTTCCCTCACGTTAGAGTGTTGTATGGAAATCAGCAGCCAAAAAACCAATTTAGGAAAAATGCAAGCAACAAAAACAATCACAACCTCATAAAATCGGATGATGAGAGCGAGCAGATGGATAAATGAAGGCGGTCCGCAAACTTGAAGCTCCATACGTTGCACAGTGGGGGCAGAACACCCGAATGCCTGGACATGTGAAGATGGTCGACTGAAAAATGAATGTAATTCGGAAACTCCGAAATCTACTTATTTGTATTCATTTAGCCTCAAATCAACACATTCTGAGCGGATTGAGTCCAAAGCGTAAGGTTATCGAAGTATAAAACACGCTGAAGGTGGTAATGAGTTCGGAAAGGTTTATTTTTCTCGTGATGTCAGTGTTCCTTACGACTGCGACCGACCACCAAAATGGATCATACAACCCCAGGTAAGTGGAAATCTCCCTCTCAAATTACAGCTTCCTAGATTGAAGAAGAGAGAATTTAGCGGCCACAGCTGATCATGAAAGAGCCCATCATTTCAATCGTCTCTTAATGACCTGGAGCAGCGGTTCCCAACCTTTTTAATTGTGAGGCCCAACTATTTTTAAAATAAAGCTTTGAGGCCCATATATATATATATATATATATATATATATATATATATATATATATATAACATGTTAGTAATTGGTAAAAGATATGTACAAGGGGAAAAAATATCTCAAGTATTTGCAAAGAAAACACCTGTACTTTATTCACTTTTAGTTGTTACATGATGAAAAACAATTATATACAAGTGGTCAAAGTAAAAAGAAAAAACTCAATGGGATTTTTGACATTGTTTTTTTTACCACGAGTGAATCAATGTCAGGATTGAAACTGGACCGTTTTAGTCTTAAATCGCTTACAACATTCAGTTCGTTCCTGTACTTATTTTTCAAAAAAACCTATGTTGAAAAGGCTTGTTCACATAAATATGTTGTGGAAAACCCCATCAAGTGCTTCAATGCAATTTTGGCGATTGCCGGATATTCTTCGAGAACTTTAATCCCGAACGGAACAAATGGAGTTGTTTTAAAAAACGATGCTACAGTCTGGTCACATGACAGTTCAATTACCGAGTCTTCTTCACTCGAAGACATTTTCTTTTTTCAAGTTATCTCCTTCAAATGGTGAATGGCAATTCGCTGGCTATCTTACACGCGCAAAGAGTAAACTCACTTGTTATAAAAATGCAATTGAATAATTTGACTATCGCTAACACTCAAGTGAGCATGGTTTAAATTTAATTGTTTCCATCTCTATTCCGATATTAATTGTTGAAACAGATGATTTTTTAAATATATTTTTATATTTTTGACCAGCATCCACGGCCCAGTACCAAGCTGCCCGCGGCCCACAGGTTGGGAACCGCTGACCTAGAGAGTCTCCCTATCAAATTTCAACTTCCTAGAGTTAAGAGGAGAGAATTTAGCGGACACAGCTGATCATGAAGGAGCCCATAATTTCAATCGTCTTTTAATTTCCCTATCAAATTTCAACTTCCTAGGGTTAACAGGATAGAATTTAGCTCACTCAGCTGATTAGAAAAGAGCCCATAATTTCAATCGTCTCTTAATGGTCCACTGAGTCACCCTATCAAATTTCAACTTTCTAGGGTGAATGAATTTAGCTCACTCTGGTGAGAAATCGTCAAAAACATAAACGCGCTAAGGAAGGCCAAAAAATTGGTTTTCCACGCATAAATCCTCAAACTCAACCAATTAAGTCATATGGTATATCAAATGAAAGGGTATGATTCACTGAGCATTCTTAGACCACAACGAACAATGTATCTCAATTAGAACCTGAGATATTGAAAGACAAAGCTATAAAAGACTGACAAAGCTGATTTTCAATGCTTGATGACCAATCTATGCAAAAATACAATTCTATGTATACGAAAATGAAGGAAATCGGCCGGATAGAACGGCCTTACTAACTGCCATTAGATTTCGTAAATTTTTTAATTTAATATATAAGATACATTATTCGCCTCCATTATTCTTCGTTCCGTTCTCACCGACAAATAACCAACAAAATCGCCCATTCCGAAGACTTCCGCGCAGCGCCAACCTATTTTTGACCATAAATCCAGATTTCGATTTTTTCACTCACACACACCCCCCCGTTCAACGCTCAAATCTACCATCTGTAACTCTCCATTAATTCATAATTGAAAATGATCTGACCCGTGTAATCTCCACCGTTAGAATGACTTATTCTTTGTAATGTAATCGGCCTTGCCCGTGAACATGAATTTTTTTTTTTTGTCATATACTTATATGAAAAAGCTTTAAACTCTAGGATAATTTTAACATAGGTACTTTATCTGAGGGAGTGTCATTATTTCCTGGTGATTTTTCATTGATAATTAAAATCTGCCGTGTCAACAGTTGTGCGGCAGCCCCATCTTCTAAGCCTAGGCATCTTATCGTGTTTCTTGGGGCTCTCGGTCGGCCCGGGGGTGGTCTCGCCTGGTGTTTTGATTTCCGGTGGAGCGATTGTTATGATCGTGTCTAGAGGTGCAGCATATCCAGAAATGGGTGGGCACCCTCGGGAGGCCGCCATGGTGGGTCGGGTCCGGGCTTGACCGGGACGCCCCGGCCGAGCAACCTTTTGGGTGGTTACAGACTACCTATTTGGTCTGCAGCCAACATTTTAGTTTTCTTATTAACATGTATCATGTTTTAGCCCTGGGGTCCTAGCGAATTTTGCGAGTCAATTTTTTTCCGCGCACGAAATTAATTACTGTGATTTCCGCCTACAACCGAGTCGTTGCTAGGGAAATGGTACTTCGTCGTTTTTCATCCCACAAAATTCGTTGACCATTCGTTCGAAAGCTCTCGATTTATCCAACAATATTATGTTAACTACGGCGAAGTGCGTGTCCAACAAACTGAGTTATGAGCATGGTTATATAAATAATTGTTTACACACAGGTGATCATTCTCAATAATTGATATTGTGAACATGATTGTAACCGCTTGTTAATTTCTGATGTTTTCATAGAATTTCGAATCAATATCGAGGAGAAAACATGATACATGGTTGAAATTTTTGGTTCTAGAACAGAAATAATTGTTATTTATTTTATCTTTTTTTATGACTTTTTAAAATATAGTTCTTCCATAAAATTGTATGGCTGCATGTATAAATTTGTGCTAATTTGATCATTTGGGAGTTGTGAATTTGTTATTTGGCTTGTTTGTTTTTGACTATTGTTATGCAATTATGTGTGATGGCTAATAAAACTATCTCTCTCTCTCTCTCCCCTCGTCCCGGAGAGGCAGATAGGCTTGCCCGTTAATAAATTGATTTATTAGAGAGTTTTTGTTCTTCCCGTAATTTTCTACCCGTGTACGCGAAGACTGAAATACTAACTGCGCATGCGCGAATCTTTACGTCAACGTGTAGAACTACGCGTGTACGGGAAAAAGGCCTATCTACACTTGCACAGGAAAATGCATTCGTTGGAATTTCGGCCTACGGGTAGTCATCATAGCCTGACGCAAAGGTAACCACAGCTTCCGGTAACCAGCAACGGTAACCACAGTGTGGTTGCCAACAACACGTTGGTTGGTCAACAAGTCGAGAGGTTATAGTGAAATGCTCCGCTACAAAATTCAGCCATTTAAGGTACCTAAGCAATAAATGTATTTATAATTTATGTATTTATAAATAATTATAAAGCAATTAATTATTTAAATAAGAATAGGTTGTACGAAAAGAATACGAAACAGCATCTGAAACACTTATAGAGACGTTAACGTGACGTTAGCGTTTGGTTTTTCACGTATACGTGTAGAAATACGCGTAAAAATCACGTGAAGAGCTAGCATCTCCAGCTGCTTGCTCTAGACGCTGCTCTACGCGTCAACGGGAGAAAATCTTACGGGAAGAACAAAAACTCTCTATTAATTAAGATAATTTACAAAAATTCGCTCAATACGAGCATGCTGCATGACTGTTTGAATCGTTCTCCTCCTAGATCAGTCTTCGCTCTCTGAACGATGGGAGCTGAAGGGATGGGGGGGGGGGGGGGGGGCTTCTCGAACGTGATCGACGCCTGAGAACTGGCCTCCGTATCCAACTCCCGGGGGGATCGTAATCGGCCGCACTCCGCCCATGGATCACGCACTGATCGGCTCCGAGCCTCCTTAGCCATGAGAACGATACTGGATGTATACTAGATTCGTAAATAGCTGACGAAAGTTCGAAATCATTTGTACATAGTTGTATATAGTCAGGATTCGGCCCAAGGAGAACGAACAGGGTGTATACAGGTCACGGATTCCCGGAAAAGTCACGGATTTTGACATGGATATGTCTTTGCTCTGGGGGGTCAACCAAAAATTTCCGTGATGCAAAATTTGTGTCACAATTTCAGTGTTTTTCACGTACAACCCAGCCGTTGCTAGGGAAATGGAACTTCCGCAGTTTTCATCGCACATAAATCGTTCGCCACTCGTTGGAAAGCGCTTGATTTATGTGATAAATGTTCACATCTCAAGCTACCAATTTCCCCCTCCTTACGTACCTGGCTACATTCCTAAACTAAGTTGATTGGACTATAAACAATTTTAATAAGCCGGTAACAATATTCTTAACGTAAAGCAATAGCATCATTTACTCCACTCTATAGGAAACAATTTCATCATCTTGACAACAGTCAACTGTTAACAACAACTCATTGTAGTGGCTTCTCTCCACAGTTATTTTCAACATTTCTATAAGTAAACCGTTGTTTTGTTGGAATTATTCGGGATGCGGCCATGCGACCCAGGGATTTGTTTGAAGTTAAAGGATTTGTTTACACCTCTCGAGGACAACCGTTATGAAATCCCCAATCAAAGACAGATCCATGTAACATGGTATCTGCTTGTAAAGCAGATAGTGGAACTCGTTTACGAGTTGTTTAGTTAGGTACTTGAATTTTAATAGTAGGGCACGGATATTTTCGAAAGTCACGGATTTTAATAATATAGAAGTCACCGATTTTTATGGCGTCGGTAACCAAACAAAATATAATGCCTGTACCGGAATTCACAAAACATACTTGATAAAAAAAAAAGTTATGAAGATCTGATTTTATATAGGCTACTCATGATTATAGTGGGTCTAATGGTAAGTATTTCGGTACGCTATTCCTAAAGAAATTAAAGCCTGTAAAAGGTTACCGATTTTTAAAATTTAGAACCCCAAAAGTCCCCGATTTTTATTTCACAGATCTAATAGACACCCTGAAGAAATAATTTCAAAATCTTTGTAATCATTGTAATGACGTTTCGGTCACCATTCTGTGACCATCATCAGATAGATTAAAAGCTTTGCCCTCAAAGAGGACAGTGTCAAAAACATGAGGTTTTATAAACCTCATAAAATCGCTAGAGTCAACAAGCCAAAACAATTTCATTTGGGGAAATAGTATTGAGACACAATATTTTGACAATATGGTTTAGTTTCTTGGCCGCTAGGTGATAATTAGCATGACACGAATGAACATGGTAAATGTGCTGTGAACTAAGAAGTGACTTTGTAGAAACCTGCCTAAATTCTCCAAGGTATGTAATACTATGTATATGCATATTTATTATTCATTTTTCTATTTGTCATAATGTAACATGTCAAACAACAGCTTTTCAATTAATAGACTTTTGGAATCTCATCTCGTTGTAGCCCTGATGATGGTGTATAAATACGTCGAAACTTTGGCTTTGAAGACCATAATTTTATTATTCTGACCGTCTCTCAAGATCCTAAAACTGTACTAAGAAACAATATTTTGGTTAGCAATTTTCAAGGGCCAAAAATAAGATGCATAAGATAAAAACCAATAAATTGTTAAAACAGAGAGGAAAAAATATAACAGAAACTAACATTTGGCATTCATTACTCATTCATCTCTCATTGGAATGAGTAATGGATGCCAAATGTTAAACATTAGTTTCTAAATATTTTTTCCCCTCTGTTTAAGCAATTGGTTTTTGTCTTATGCATCTTATTCTTGGCCCTTTAAAATTGCTAACCAAAATATTGTTTCTCAGTACTATTTCTCCAAATGAAATTGTTTTGGCCCTAGCCTGGCTTGTTGGCTCTAGCGGTTTTATGAGGTTTATAAAACCTCCTGTTTTTGACACTGCCCTCTTTGAGGGCAAATCTTTTAACCTATCTGATGATGGTCACAGAATGGTTACCGAAACGTCATTTACAATAATTACAAAGAATTTGTAATTATTTCTTTCTTCTTGGGCCGAATCCCGACTATATACAACTATATAAACATCTCGGCCGACAACACCTCTATCACGAAATCATTAGTAGGAAACATGAAACGTCTGTGGTGCAGTGTACAACATCCTCACTAAATAACTGTGTCGCAAGAATATCCTTCATGTATGTAAGAATAATTCTTCAGCCAAGAATCTTCACTTTGCGAAGTCTGCGATTGTAACGAAGACCTGGAACATTTGATGTGCAGCAAGTTTGTGCAATTGTTCGAATATATCTCTGAAGTGAATAGATTGTTTTCCGCTCTGAATCGATTGAATCCCAGATCGATTGAGTCCCAGATCGTTTCCAACTAATTTTGGTTCATTATTTTCAATAATGAACCTTTGAAATCGACAAAGAAAAAAAAATTAACCCCCATCAAATTTGTTGGTTTATAGAATGGTAGAATCCAAAAATTGAAGAAAAAAAAGTTGTTCTCCAAAACTAAGTGCTGAACCAAAGTTGATGAAACGGATTAAAAATCACATTTGGGGTGTAGTTGATCCTGACTGATTGTAAAGGGCTTCCGTAGAAAGAAAGCCCAGCCCTGATGGCTTATATTTCCCCAAAATGGGCCCTTATTGCTTTGTGGATTCTACGGCTTAGCACAACAAAATTCTTTATCTTTTTCCATCTAGGTCTCTAAGTGAGGCCCTTTCGATTATATGGTGCCCTACGGCCTTTTGCTTAGATCTCCAGAATTTATCACAGTCGCACAGACAATTTTCAGCCTTGTCTTCTCCATTTCCACATTCGCAAAGTCGGGAAGGTACCTTAGACATGAGAAATAGGGTCCTCTTGAGGCCGAAGTGCCCTGTGAGGACCTCAATTATTCTTCTCATTTGTGTTCTAGTCTGTGAAATACTCCAGTCTGAACGATTTTTGTTGCAGCCGGAAATAGGCATTCTAGATTGACCTTTTAGCCTCTTTTCTCCATATCTCTGTTAGATCTTTGGTGGTCCCAGTTGTTGGCCTTGCACGCATTAAGCATAATTTTCATAATCTGCCGATAAAGTGGCGATGGATTGCTATCTGGATAGAAGGGTACGCTGGATGGGCTTCATTAATTGCAAGAGTTTCATACTGGAAATGTAAAATGTGCTTCCCAGCTGATGAATGCACATTGTGAATGTAAATTCGTAATGACATTTTCACGATCAGCTAATGTCGAGCTCGAGCCATATGGTCTATCCGACAGGTTCTATTGTTCCACGAACTTCTCCCTTGACAACAATACGGCTCGCGGTATGTTGTGTCCCGCATAACTTAATGTCACTCGGCTCCTAAACACCGGTTACTTATGTAACCTGCGATCAATAGCAGAGGGCCCGGGGGTCATAATCTCATTCAAAACTATAAGTCACGAAGTTTCGACCCGTCTCACGAACAAGGAAGATCCCCCTCGAGTCGTATGTTGTCGCGAACTTAATAACCTCCTCGATCCTTCACTTTAATGGGTTGCCCTCTGTGTTCCCCCAGAGGAACACGGCCGGTGAGTTCAGTACTTTTGATAAGATCGCAGATACGAGGGCGAAAATGCTTTATCTCATCTTAGCTTTCTCTGTTCTGTGACTATGCAAGTGGGCGCTACTTACCTACTTTTGTTGAGGTCTTCCAGTCCAACTGTTCCTGTCTTGGTTACACACTTGAAAACCTTAATTTCCAAAATGTCAGGGACATTTTTAACATGTATCATTTTTACCTCTGGATTTTTTAAATTGAAAATTAAGCGAAATTCAGCGCGAGCCGACATGTTTTATATTGATTTTTACGTAAAACCAATGCGTTGCTAATCAGTGTTGTAGCTCACTTAGTTTTCATATCAGGAAAATCGTTCGCCACTTTTTGGAATGCTCTAATTTTGTAGTGTGAAGTAAAGCTGATTTATTGCGCTACGTTATAAACTAATATTGCTATGTAACCATAATGAACTAATAATGCGAAAAGAAGACACTACATTTTAAGTACTATTGAGTAGTAGGTAAGTACTTATAAGCAGTAGTTACTAGACGATGCACAGACCCCTGACCAGCTGATTGGCGCAAATAGCTGATTTCTATGGTATTTAATATCCGCAGCTGAAATTTGAAGCAGGGCCTGCATGAGACAGGTAGAATAGAATTTGAACGTGCGGAACCACCTTAATTTATGCCAATTAAGCTCGTAAACTAATTTCTATGCCGTTTTTAATCTATGAAGCTGAAATTTGAAACAGAGCCTCTATGAGACAGGTAGAATAGAATTGGTGAGAAAGCACCTAGATCCTAATACAACTAGGAGACTGGACACATTCAGGGTTCAATCCAGATCTTGAATTCAGAACTTGATGGCATACAGTTCAAAAGCAGCAGTTTTTTATGTTGTCGTTAGACTTGTAATCGATTTATGATTGATGATCAAGGCACTTCGAAAACAGTATGCGAGGCTTCACACTACTTTCCTGGCATGTATTCCATTAGCATGAGTGGTGTAGGTGTTGTTCTACTTCAAACTAAGGAAATGGTTGTTACAACGAATTACGGCAGGGATTGGATGTAAACTGATAAATTCCGTAGGTATTATGCCGTGGTTAAAGTTACGTTAATGATGAGGGCTGGCACTTGAGTTGTAACATTTAATTTGATAATACTTCTCTTATTTTATTCAACTGCACCAAAAGCTAATTTACAGATATAAACAAATTGAGCTGCAAAGTGATAAGTATTCAACTTGAATGTAACGCATACATCAACTCTTAAGAAAATAAAAAGACCTCTAGAAGGATGATTATTCCCAACAACTCTGTCATGCAGAGTGAAGATTTGAAAATGGATCCACATTCGTCATCAGAACTCCACAGATAATCGTCGGACTTTTTTCTCTTAATTCTTATTTCTGTTGTTCCTTTGACGCATAACCTAATTAGTCCTTGATGACTTCTTCGTCACGGTTTGAAACCTCCTCGGGGCTTCACACTAATGTTGATTTAACCGCTTGCCTCCCTTCACAAAGTGAGACGTCCATTCCACTGTCGGGGAACTGGTGGAAATGATGGGCCGAGAAAAGAGAAGTTGTGAGTCGGAGGCTAATTGTACGGGTAACTTCCTCGGGCGAATTCCTTCTCTCAGCGTGATTCCCTTTTTACAGCCGGTGCCCTGATGAGAAGGCGAAGGGATGGGCAGTCAACTAGGTGAGTGGATCTATGAATTTAAGGTAGTCAGTTGAAAGTCTATTGGCTGCCAGTTTAAATCATCATTTAACATTGTGAACAGATATTGCTCCTTCATAAACATGCTCAACAGTTCTTCATTGGTTTCCCTGATAGAATGAATGAAAAATTTATTTAGAGTTGATTCCTCGAAAGATCTCCAATTTATATTTAAACATGGTACTATTAACATAATTAGGTATGTTCTTCTCCTTAATTTGGGTCAAGAGTAGAATTAGGTACAAAGTCAAACTCGGAGAAACTAAGTTCCTTATCAGTCAAGCTTCATTTGCTCATGGCCTGTCTTATCTCGCTGAAATTCGGATTGCAGTGAGGAAATGACGATTTGATTATCCCAGATGAATTTCATCACGATCGATGTGATATCCTTGTAACTAGTATTACTGCTACTGTTTTCATTCAATGTTGATGAAATTTTCTGGGAATTTGCAAGATTGGCTGATGATGGTTCCTTATAAATTTTGTCACTAAAAAATTAATAGTTTCTAATGCCCATTCGTCAACGTCAAATCCAAATGTCATATTAGTATGGCTTACTTCGCCGGATTCCCCTCAAATTCAGAAGGTTGTTGTGAAATAACGGTTGGATTAACCTAAATGAGTTTCATTACGATCGTATCACAAATAACCGCAGCGTATGCACAAACCTCAAATCGTTGTGTGATGACTTCTACAGTTTACATTCAATGTTGATGAAATTTTCAAGGATTGTACAGTATAGACTGTATGTGGTCACCAATGAATCGCTACATAATGGTTGTTCGCGCATGCGCAAACGCAACATTTATCAAATATCATTTTCTCATTGCCCAATTGACCAATTTTGACTTTTGACGATCGATCTTAATTTGCTATTACCTCGCTGTAGAATTTTAAGATTATGTAAAACATTTTAATGATCATAGGGGTTGAAGGGGGAAAATATATTTGGATTCTTCCAATATATAAATGTAATAGGTACAACTAGTTTCGCCGGTTTGGCCTCATCAGGTATGTTAGGAAGTTCAGAGGAAGGGAGTTGTTATGTACCATTAGGTACATTAACAGGATGTCTGGTCATTTTTCTCAGCACTACCCACTAGCCAGTGCTTTACCCCTGCCCACACGTACCATTCAATGGAGAGTTTTGCATGGAGGCAGTCCAGACTCATTACAGGAAACACTAAGTTAGTACTACCAATAGGAGCAAGTAAATAGGCATTAAATTTTCGTGGGGAAATTGTAATTTGAGTAAAATATAGAATTAAACATGTGGGTAGGGGTAAAGCACTTGCAAGGGGTAGTGCTGGGAAAAATGACCAGACATCCAGTTAATGTACCTAATGGTACATAACAACTCCCTTCCTCTGAACTTCCTAACACACCTGAAGAGGCCAAACCGGCGAAACTAGTTGTACCTATTACATTTATATACTGGAAGAAGCCTAATATATCTTTTCTCTTTAACCCCTATACTCATTTAGAGATGGCTGCTACCCCAGAAGCTATTATTTTAATGATCTGTACATTAAGCCACACACATAACTTGCCAGACTGTTTTAAATTTTAATTATCCACTCTAGTAAAATATGGTATGTATTCCCATACAGTATAGATATGAGTGTTCTCGTCTAGAATCCAAATCACCCGTCCTTGAACTGTAGAAATTTATTCTCTCGGAACACAATGACAATGATTTGCCCGTCCAAAAGACAATAAAGCACAGTAGTTAGGTACCAAGGTACCCTGCCTGTTTCGTGTTATTGAATCGGACATGCGAGACTTTATCACCCAGTACATACTCCTTATATAGGAAGGGTAATGGTTATGAGGGGAATGCCTTTGTAAGCCAAAAAGGAGTAGCTTAGGAAACTCCGATCTCATTGTTGCCCGATAAAACGCAGTGGCTCACCTCTGAGTTGTCGGTGAGCCCCAGCCATATAGTTAACCTTTTGCGATAGGTTGCACAACAACCTTTTCATGGCTCAGGCTGTTAAGGGGGGCATTCATAGACTTCTCAGTTATAAGCATGAATAAAGCACTAACAGTTAACAATATGGCCGACAGGTTCTGAATACTAAACACCTCTCGGGGCCGGGATAGGCTTCCCTTCCGTCCATTATTGCTTCCAGAGTTTATGGCTTGACACCTTTGTTAGGTTCGATGGGCCGGGCAGGAAGCTCGTCCTAAGTTTTTCGTGGATGGATGGATCGGTAAAACATTTTGGTAATGAACCCGCGCGGGTAATTCGAAACTGTTCGTGTACAGCGACTTCGTCCCTCTCGAAATTCACTCTACAAATACCATCAAGTCATGATTTAGGTCTACTATAAACAATGTTGCAATATACGTAGGTGCTGCGGAGCCAATGAGCTAACTTGTCGGTCAAAAGAAATTATGGTGGCATGTACTTTCAATCTTGCTCACATCGACGCTCCTTCTTCCCATTCACGGTAACTGTTATGGTCATAAAATATTTTCGTCATCATATTTATGACCTCTACATATTGGATATTTAATACCTTTATTACTTGGAACCTTCTGGTTGGATTTTGGTAAAAGTTGAAACAGTTTTGACATGGGCAGTTTAGACCTTTACGAGGTGATCAACTAAAATGTCCGTTACGTTTTTTTCCTCATATAAAGTAAAAACAAACGAAATCTTCATGTACAACCGTTGCTGATGAAGATACTTGAATCTTACCGAAGACAAGATGAAGTACCTTGGAATCTACTTATTAAGTAATTTCTGGCATGTTTACAGCGATCCATCCTGATCAGCTGAGAGATGAATTCTCTCCTTTTCACCCTAGGAGTGTGCAATTTGATAGGGAACCTCTCTGGAACATTAATGAAATGACGAACTCCATTCTGATCAGCTTATTGAGATAAATCTCTTGTTCATCCTAAGAATTTCAAATTCGGTCGGGAGCCTCCCTGGGACCTCAAGAAACGAAAGAAATGATGGGCACAACCTTGATCAGCTGAGTGAACTAAATTCTTTCCTCTGTACCCAAGGAAGATTAAAATTGACAGGGAGTCTCTCTGCGACAAGAGTCGAACTGGATGACAGACTCCATCCTGATCTGCTGAATGAGCTCAATTCTGTCCTTTTCTTCCTAAGAAGTTGAATTTGTTAGGGAGCCCCTCTGAGACATCAAGATATGATTAAAATGATGGGCTGTTTCCTGATCAGCTGAGTGAGCCAAATTATATCCTATTCACTCTAGAAAATTTAAATTTGACAGTGAGCCTCTCTCTAGGAGAACAAGTGTCAAATGAATCACTAGGTATTACTTACTAGGTATTCGACGAGAAGTTGAAGTATCTAGGTACCTAGTTATTAAGTTATTTTATGACATGGATCCCGCGATCCATCTTGATCAGCTGAGAGACATTAATTCTCTCCTTTTCACCCTAGGATGTTGAAATTTGATTGAGAGCCTCTCTTGGACGAGATGAGAACAATTAAATAACAGCCCCAAAGTTATCAGCCTGGCTGTAGGTTTTGAAAGGTCTAGTTGTCCTTTAAATTCTTTGAAAATGTGAAGGTCAGCAAGAAGTAAGGGATTCCATCACTACCTATTGGCTTTCTTCATACTTCATTTCTCCCATAGGTAATCGGGAAAAAAAATATTAAGAAAGAGACACCCATGATCTTTTGTTTATCCCCATAAGGGAGCAATTTTTCAAAAGTTTCGCATGCACAATTTTATTTAACATTGAATACAATTTTTACGGGGAATGTTGGAGTTACATATCGTGGAAATTGTAAATAAGTTAGTATACATGGAAATTAAACCATATAGGACTGATGCTACTATATATTCCTTAAAAAATGCATTCAGTATTACAATTAGTATGTTGATGAAATACTTAGGTTGTAACTATCCCAGCATTTTTTATTATTTGAATGCTGATATTTTCGAATGACTATATCCTCATAGTTTTGTTTTAAGTGGAACATGGCCAAAAGTGGATTAAAAACAGACAAACGGTGTTTCCTATCTTATATATGTGCGTTCGTACATGCCCAAATTTTTACTCTGTGAGTGTTTTTGGAAGAAAAAAGATGGCATCCCTAATATGGACAGATGAACAGATTGATTTAACTGCGTCCAACTACTTTGGCCGATCTTTGTGCATGCATGCTTCTAACATTACCTAATTTATGATAGGTACCTACTTCTACTTCACCAAAACTAATCACGAGACATCTATAATTTTGGCCGACTCCGGAGCAGCATGATCTCCCCATAAAAGGACAGTTTCAACTTATAATTTTCTCTTGAGAAGATGCAGGTCAGCTACCTGGAGGAAGAGAATGGCCTGAAGGGGCGACTTCGGATTGACCCACATGTTGAGGGTCTTCTATTGTCTTCTGCCAGACCGCTATGGAAGTGGAGAAACAAGTAGCGACTCTGACAGGTGGGTCGTATTTCGTGGTTCTTGGGTTTCAATGGGAAAAAACGGTTCATCGTGCAGGTCAGTCTACGTGGGATGCAGCCGACATCTCAGATTATAGTTGTAGAACAATAGCATTCTCTCATTCCACAATACTCCTAAAACTTTTTCGTCAAGGAAAAATAAGGTTCCAATCTTGCTAAATGACCATGTGAGCAAATTTTTGCATATTCGTATCAAAATGTAATAAAATCTGAGCACTTTGTGTGCATAGAAAAATGTAACTATTAAATTTAGAATCTACCTAAATCGAAAAAAACTTTACTGAATTTTAATCTGTAAAACGACCAAATTTTACGATTTTAAACTATTTTGTGCTGTCCTTACACGTATTTAAATACCAAAATTTTAATGATATTAAATTGCATTATCAGCGAAATTTTTTCACGAATTCCTGAATATTTAGTTCTTGGTTTATAAACTTTTTCCGAGTATTATTCTGCAAGAAAGTACACATTTAACCATTTTAAACATCCCCCCCTTTCCCCGATTTTAAATTATTTTCAAACATTTTTTTAATCATTTGGTCACCTGTTGCGTTCAAAAGACGGCGTCCCAAGAACTGACATTCTTCTCAAAAATTAAAATCGCCAAAAAAAACTAAAAATTAAAATCGCCAAAAAAACTAAAAATCGCTAAAAATCATTGAATTTCGATTTCCTAGCAGAAAAAGAGTATGAACTACAACTTTCATAAATCGTGCACAAAATTATGCTGAAAAACTTACTTAAATTCCCTTATTCTGAGGTTGTAAACAAGCATAAAATCATTTCTGGTATCTTGAAAGTTTTTGAGTTCTAGATTTTTGAATGTTTAGCCCTTTAATGCAACCCTTTGGGGTTGACAAAAATTGATTCCGAGTTTTTAGGACCATCTAGACCCCCAATGCAATTTTTAACACAAGTTTCATGTAGTTTGGTAAAGTAATTTCGGAGAAAAACCTCGGACGGCGGACGGACGAATTTTTTTAATTCGATTTTTGGATTCTACGCACCTTGATACGTAAACCAGCAAACTTTCAAGGGGGTTAAAAACAATTTTTCTTGGTCTATTGTTCATTACCTAGTTATTGAAAATTATAAACCAAAATACAAAATGTTATTTGAATAGATTTTGAAACGTTTTTTCGCCTTAAATTTGGTAGTTAACAATTTTTGTGCACACAAAATGTATGAATGGAATTTTTTCCATTTTTAAGCCTTTTAAATAGCTCCATTTTATTTGTGAATTCGCCAAAAAATCGATCCCACAAACAGAATTTTTATAATAATTCAACCGCTTTACGTAAAACAACATAGGTAATCTGATTAACTGACTATTAACTGACGTAAATAAAATGATCTGTAAAATTTCCGGTTGACCCGTCGACTAAGACATTTTTAATGTAAAAAAAAAATAAAAAAAGTTGCGACTAAAGGCTAAAGAGGGATAAGCGTGAAATATGGTTTTTTGGTGTTTTCTACGGAAAAATCTGCTATTCATAGGTAGTGTATGACTGTAACAGCAAATAATGATCAAAACCTTAGCTGAAACTCATGTGAACTGTATGTAAAGTTATACTGGTGGTTATTAAATAGTAGGGCATCCTAATAATTAACAGGTTGAATAGCAAAGAAATTAGCAAAAGAGCTCACACAGCTGCTCTACGGGGCATCAAACATTATGATTTGTTTCTATATGTTCCAAGGGGCTTCCATTCCAAATTCATAGGTATAGGTATGGTATTCATAGATTGAATACCACGAAAATTAGCTTCGGATCTCACTCAACTTATCTTATGACAATTTTCGGCAAGAAGTTCTCCGTAAAAACGTATTCTACGTACATATTATCTTGCATTGTGACAGCCTAAATGAATCAATTTCCTCGAAGGTTTCTGAGATTCAATTGCTGGCTCAGGATTTCGGAGTGTCCTCACATGTGTAATCTTCTGATACCTACGCATCAAATCTGATTCCATCCAAGGGTCATTTCGCTCACCTGCTTCTTCATTTTAAAACACTTTCCGATCGCCTTTTGATTGTTTATGAAGCCCTTTTTTCTTTCTCGACTTCATCATGTATTCATAGCATAAAAATTTAATATCAGACCGATAAATCATTTCACGGAGTCGATTTAATGAAAGACCCAACCCAGAGTAAACAGTCGGAAGCCCCCACTTCCATCTTTAACATTGAATACCGATTAAACCTTCGTTTTCACATCATAATCTTCGTCGAGGAAATGAATTAAATTTATTGCCGTCCTCCGAATGAATATTTTCAATTATATCCCGATAATGTATTCAGTTTGAAATGAAGTGTTTTTGTTAGTTACCTACACCGAAGAACTCCGTAAGAACTCAATTGAAATTACAAAAATGTAATCGAATATGTGATAAAATGTGTCCGATAATGTAATAAATATAATGATATCACCATGAACTAAGGAACAGTAAACGCCCGCAGGGAGAGTAAACGCGGAAAATGAGGTCGTGCTATGTCATCACAATCCTCATTGTGAAATCTCAATTTCGATTTTAGGGAGCCGAAATTCTCAGCTTAGTTGACTCGCAACCAATGGAATTAATTTTGAAATTATGAGAAATACTATCAGGTAGTTAGGTGCTGTTCTCATACACAATTTGCTTTTGCCTTTTGTGTCCAAATTTTGGAATCTACTTGGTCAAGTACAAACCGAACTTTTAAGGTGCTTGCAGATCCATCACTGCTTAAGCAGTTATCACTATATTAGGTACTTTGGTAAGTATGTAAGTAGTTTTAGTTTAATTACATAATATCTTCACCCATTTCGTTTCAAAAGTCTCGAGTTTTATTGAGAGTGTGAACTGCCTGTGCGAAGTCACCTGTTCATACCTTTCCTTCAACTGTTTAATCCAGTCCATCAAAGTGAAGAGTAATAAATAGAAGAAAACGAAGTCCCAGCAATACCAAACCCAATAACAAAATCACGAAACAATGTAATGAAGACTTGAAATGGAATATTGACTGCTTCCATATAGTAGGTTCACATAGTAGTAGTAAACCGTGACGTATGAATAGAAAGTTGGCGGAGTCAACTGCTGTGGCATTTTGGCGGACTCTCAGGAAATTCAGACTTTGTTTTTTAAAATCATAGAGACTCTAAAAAAAAAAATATTTCGCGATCTATAAAATTTGTTGGTTCACGTTTTAAGAGTTGTTAAGAGATACTTGATTCAAAAATTTAGAGTCGTAGACGTAGTCAGCAGCTTTTCTCCTAAACTGCTGGATCTAAGATTTAGGGTTAAAATTTTAAAACAATCAACATCTTAAAAATTTTCAAAATGAACGGGTAGTTTTTGTGTTGATTTTGGTAGAAGTCTGTTTAATGAATCCAATTAGGAGAATCGTACAAAAATCCGTTTGAGCTTCACAAGGGCATATTTTTCTAACGGTAAAATTGTTAATAGGTTAGTGAATCGCGAAGCGATTTAGCATACAGCAGAAGCGTTGTACGCTACTGTTGAATATTCGGCTATATTTCAATAATTGTTCAAGTTATAACGTTTTTGTTTGCAGAGATTTATGTCGATATCTTTATTTTGGGTAGCTATTTCTTCAAGATTAACTATTTCCATTTCAGTTTTGATTCATTTCTCTGTAAGTTTCGAAGTGATGCTGTAGACAAAAGTGAGGTTCCACAAAATGAATTCCCATGAAAACGTTTAGAAAATGCAATAAATCTAGAATAAGTAAGCGCCTGTTCAATTAATGATTGAAATCTGGAGTGGAATTCTCGAATTTTTTGGGTAAATACTTGAATTTGTTGTTTACGTATCTTGGACCTGATAGAACTGCTGTAATAAATAGGTATTATGTTAATGCTTTAGCGGGTAATATAAGTATTCAATTTATGTAATAATTAGGTCTGTACTCAATTGAGGACAGTACAATGTTATACGAGGTACCCACCAATCTGTTTATACGCGATGTTGATGAAACGACAGAGATACACCAACTTGTATAGCCAAGATAGCATAATCGGACACTGCACCGAATATTGGTTTGTTCACAGTCAGTAAGAAGATTATGTGACGGGTGATATCTCAAACCTAGACTAGGAAGAGGAGATAGTCACTTAGGAAAAATAGTTCATTTTTCATACTACAATATTGAAGTATACTATAGTATGATATATAATGTAGGTATTGTATTGTATGTATTGAAAATATAATGCATGGTATCGCATAAATAGAGTAGGAAGGGGAGATTGTCCCTTTGCAAAAAGTGCCCATTCTCAATGCATTGAAATATACTACTATATAACCAGGCTCAGTAGGATGTCCTCCTGAGCATTTTCCGTGCTATGGTGCGATTACGCATTGATTATGGGTCTGAGGTTTGATTATGGCTCTATTAGGAAATCTGCTGAGTAAATAGGAACCTATATTAAACAAGGGCCTTTTGTACTGCCCCTACACCTATAGCAGCCTCCCTTCAGGCTCTTGGGTATAGCCAGTCGCAGCAATCACCTCAAAACCACACAACATTCACGAATTTTTAAAAATGTGTGTGTGTGTGTGTGTGGGGGGGGGGGGGGGGGGGGAGTTCACGAAAACGTAAAACTATGAGCTGACCCCGCTAAATCTCTAAAAATGTCGTCAAAATCAAACTAAAACATATTATAGGCACCAGACAGACGAGGAACCAAAATTGAACACAAAAAGGACGTGAAATTTTAGGTAGTGAGGAATAAAAAATGAATCAAAATTACAAAAAGTAAATAGGTACCTGCTAAAATATATAAATTTAGATTTTGTTAAAATAATGTTTGTACACACAAAGATCTCAAATCACAGAAAAAAAATTATGTAAATAAAAGTAGAAACTTAACGTAAATTCGATCATTAGGTCATACTGCTCGATTGAGAGATACATGACCACTGATTTCGTCTGTGTTGATCGTCCACTGTTTTGAATTTCATCGATTTTATTTATTTAGTTTTATCATCATTTTATTACCTTGTCTACCTATAGGTTGCGGAAGCATTGTTTTCATTTTTGGGAGAAGAAACATTTTTTTTTCTCCAAAATCACAATTTCTACATACAATTTAAGTTTTGGACTTTTCCAAAAGCTTTCGTTCCATGTCTGTGTGTGTGTGTGTGTGTGTGTGTGTGTGTGTGCGCGCGCGCGTGGCGTGTGTTTTTTTTTTTTTTTTTTTTTTTTTTTTTTAAGTTTTCTCTGTTACACTAACCCTATGGCAGAGGAGTATATTTTCTGCCTGCTCCCATTTTGATTACAGGCAGTTGCATACATTATACATCACATTATACATGAAATGCATAATGCATACATTATACATGAAAAATTAAATTAATCCGAAGACTTTAATTCTTATGTGATGTGTGTGTGTGTGTGTCTGTCGTGTCCGCAAATCCTGGTAACAAACTTAATTTCCACAGTTTTATATGATTTTGATGACATTTTCAAGGAATGCACGGGCTAGGGAGTAAACGGCCGCATATTAGTGTCATTGTTCCGTACTCAATACTTCACTCTCCGCATGCGCAAACGTAAATTCACCAAGCCTTATTTTCTCACGCCTTAGTCTTCCGATCTCGCTTAAATTCGGGAAATAATACGTTTTGAGCATTAATTTCAAGATTATTTTTCATTTATTACCATTTTATTTCATTTTCTATTATTATTATTATTGTGAAATAACGGTTGTGTTCGGGATAGTGTATAATCTTGCAGGTTAGTTCAAGGTGGTTAGTTCGGTTCTACTTGCATAGGACAAGGTGGAGCCCCTGGCGCCTGATTCACGGCCATTGTGCTTCGGTCAGATACGGGGCTGGGACCGGACCCAAGTCCCTTCCTCACCCGATCACAACTCGCCCGTTCCGATCACCCAACGCCGGAACGTCTCGAGATAAGAAGGATTTTTCCCACGGCCGGTATAACTCCGATGTTTGATTCTGCGGCCGGTCGTAGCTCGAGGATTCCACGTAACCAGGAGATAACGCGAGAGCAGCGACAGCAAATAAGAGAGCGAGGGTGATGTCACAGGTGACCAGGTCCGTTCGGACAGACAACCTCGGACTTGTTCTGGATAGCGCATTCCGAATGGGAGATTGAAAGTGCAAAAAAGGTCAATTGATAATAGATTTTTTCTTCAATATTTGGCATTAGATTTCTTCATACAGCCATATTAACAAGTACAAATGTGTAAATTAATATACACGTGATGCATATAATTCAATAACTTAACTACATTCTTACCTACTCTTGAAATAATTGGTAATTCTCTTATATGTTATAATTAATGTAATTTAAGAATACCATAACTATGAAATACACTTCAGGTCAAACCATTATTGATGTTTAATTTATTGGGTGGTCTATAAGTTCCCCCAGTTCATCAAAAAAGGTTTTCCGTAGTCCTACGTCGTTCCGTGTTCTGCGTCGTCCACTTCTCCACACTCATCACATTAGTCCGTCTCTTCCTGATGGATTTTGTGCAATGACTACCTAATTGTCCCCCCCTGGGATTAATAAATCCCAAGGTTGATTTATAAGGGAGTGTCCCAGCATTTCTGTGCGCCATGATCTCAGTTTGATGTTAGGAAATATGAATTTATACCTATTCCCTGCTGGATGCCTATCATGGTACTCCTGCCATCTCCTCGCGCTCGTCTTTTTAAATTGTGAGTACAGGTCCTTGTATGGGATCAAAGCATTGGCATCTTCCTCGCAGTAGCAGCCCAGTTTCGCAGCCCAATCCGCTTTCTCATTGCATTTTACTCCTAAGTGCGCCTTCACCCATACTAATTTTCATTGCTATTTCCGAGTTGCTTAGCTCGAAGACGCGTCCTTCGAGCTTTATCAATAGGTAGGAGCATTCGAAATAGAATTGGGATTTTTTAGGTTCTGAATCAAGCTATTGGAGTCTGAGACGATAAGAACGGCCCGTGGTGAAACTACCTTTGATTGATTTGATTGATGATAGATGCAAATTGACAAAAAGTGATGCAGAGTAACAAAGAAAGTAACAGTGAACTGGTGGGTTTTCGAGGTCGCTGAATCATAAAATGAAAGCCCGATTTTTACTGGGCTTAAACAAGACTTGCGCCTGATCGAAGCTAGATAGTTGCATTCCGATTTCATATTCGGATTCAGCAACCCGAGAAACATAAAGTAAGGTGGTCAAACCAGGAAATACGATGCAAACTTTCAATTGTGATTTTTCAGATTACTAAAAATGAGAAAAACAGTAAAAATCATCGGAAAAATCGCCAAAAACAGTATTTTTTAACACATTGAAAGTTATTTTACTCTGAAACGAAAAACGATAGAAAAAATCCAGTTGCAAATTTGAATTCTACATAAAAAAATCCTATAAAGTACATGTTTCTATTTAATCGAATTCTTTTTCATAGATTCAAAAGATGAGATTATGTGGGTCATATTCAAAGTCAGGTAGGTATGTATTGTATTAAATGATTGGGAAGTTAGTTCTTTATTGTTTAAACTTCTACGGTTTTCATTTTATTTAGATCACATTTTCAGGGATCGAGTGATTTTGATGATATTTCTTGGAACTCGCGGGTTAAGCTGAAAATGGTCTCCTATCTATTTCAACACTTAGAAATTAAAAGTTTTCACTGCGCATGCGCAAACGTAAAATCCATTATGCGTCATTTTCTCACGGCCTATTCCTCCGATCTCGTACAAAATTTAGAGGGCACCTAGTTGAAAAATGACGATTTGATTACCCACATATGAGTTTTATCACGATCGAATCATTAGTAAAATCCTTGTAACAAGCATCACTTGTACAGTTGTTTATTTTATTTCGATCACATGTTCAGGGATCGGGTGATTTATCTTTTAAGATTATTTCAAAAGTTGTCAATGGTCTATACATTCATATACCGGACACGAGGAAGCCACACCCAACCTGGCAGACTTGTTTCGTAATGATGGATGACAAGCCTTTTACTTTCAGTGACAGGTCTAGGTCGAGGATGCCAACAAGAATTTGCTTCATGTGGCAGTAAGAATAAGAAAGGGCATCATACAAAACGTTAAAATGTTAATCGTCCTGCATCTATTACACTAAGGGCCGGTTTATCAATTATTATCCACATTAACTGCAGGATAGCTATACTGAGAAAGAAAGTAAGTCGTTTATCAATGCCAAATTACCTAGCCGACCTAGCGGATAAAATTATTCCTCAGATAGAGGTTATGTCTAGCAGATAACCAAAACTTTCTAACCTCGAACAAGTTTATTAATTTAAAAAAAACTTATTTGAATCTCAAATTCGATTGTCTTTATTTTTGTGCCTTCCAATGGATATATTTGGGAATTTGTCTTGAAAGTATATTGAAATCGGCAACTGAAAATAGAGGCGTCTGCGGAACATCACTCATTACAATGTTAGGTACCATTGATTTATATTGAATAGATATGTGATTCTTTGTTAATGATAATTTTGATTAGTTATTTTCACTAATAAAATTAACATTATTTGTAATTAGCTAAGAAAAAATTTCATCTCTAAGAAAAATTTAAAAGAACAGAAAAATATATGGAACAATGAAGAAGAAGGAATTGAAAAATAAATCCAAGTCTTGTTGGTTTATGTTCAAGATTCGCAAACCATTTCTGGCCAATCGGTTTCAGTGTGCCTCCACTCTAAAAGTTCATCTCTAAGAAAAATTTAAAAGAACAGAAAAATATATGAAACAATGAAGAAGAAGGAATTAAAAAATAAATCCAAGTCTTGTTGGTTTATGTTCAAGATTCGCAAACTATTTCTGGCCAATCTGTTTCAGTGTGCCTCCACTCTAAAAGTGTGTATTTGGGGAAGCCAGTCACCTGGTTATAGGTAGAATGAGTTGGCTGCGTGTGTCCCCCACCTCAGTGTACCACACCTGACCCACCTGTTACAGTGAAGTCAATCAACCCCTATGATTAAAGGGTTGAAATTTTTGAAAACCTATACCTAACTACAACAGCAATAAGTCGACTTAATTGCATCACAATCCTTGGAGATGAGTAATACCAACACTAACTTAAAGATTTCAAGTAAAATGTCGTTGCTGAATTATTGTATCTATTTTTTACAGATCAAGTTCCAGAGTATTTCAAGGGTCGTCTGACGCATTCTGGAAGGTTTATTGTTTATTTTATTGCCTCATAAAAACGGGGTAATCCACTAAGAACTCGCTGAGAAAAAAAAGGTCTGCGAGAGTTAAGTGATAAGCTCGTTGCGAAAAATGCGGCTAAGCTCGGGAGATAAACGCTGATTCACGGCAATTCGTGAGAGTTGTCTTCTCCTGTTCCTCTTTAACTCCAACAAAGAATCCTCGTCGAGCTAAGTAGGTCTTTGTGGCGCACGGATGTAGTAACGTAGATGTTGAGATTCTGAAGGATCGCCCACTCATACCCAAGGTGAACTTTGTGAAATCCTAAGAAATAATGAAGATACATATCACTGCCAACCTTCCTGCCTATTATACGTTAAGTTTGCTTTTTGTTACGACAACAGTTATTACAAATATTGAACAATTTAAATTCTATATGTATAGTATAAATGACCCCGTGCGAGAGAGGAAGGGGGAGCGAGAGATTGGGAAAGAGAGATAGAAGTTTTATTTATTAATATATGCATAATCGGGACCATATATGAATTCTCAGTATTCTCTTGAATTATAATTTTTTTAAATTGTTACAATTTTCATAAAGTTGTAAACAACATGTAAAATAAAAACGACATACGCAAGAAGGCTAGTGTTACCGTAGCCATTGTGATTATCGGAGCTAATTTCTTTGCCATTCAATCTATGAAGCTATAATTTGAAATAAAGTGAGCCTTTAGGCGCAAGTTTTTCCATTTTTCAAGTTTCCCGTCAATCAAAGCACTATGCGATCTCAATTCTTTAGTTGGGTATAACTGGGACAGCCAGTGTAGATATCTGCTATGAGTGAATGGGCTCCTAATGTCTTCCACAGATACCAACTGACTCCCAGCTCACCCATTTGGTTAAAAAGAGTTTCGAAATGATCAGCTGAGGCTTGTAGAACAGCTGAGAACTCAACAGGTTAGTTGGGTTTGAAGCAGTAGCACACTGGTGTGCGAATGTGTTAAATTCACTAGAGCACGAATGTGATAAGTCCAGGAATCGTTTCAGAATCCTCCAAATAGATTTCCAAAGAGGAAATTTTTTGGAAAATGTTTTGCGCTATAGCATCAACTTCTTTGAAAATTCATTAAGAATCAAATGTTGTTTCAGTAATTATGAAAATTTGCCGGCAATCCACCTCCCAGCCAGTCCAACCGTATTCAAGAGTCAGCTATGAATAAGTCGCGGTCCATTAGCTATTGTGATTGGGGTAGTCGCTCTGCCGAAAATATGATGCACAGCCGGCCGAAATGGGCTCCTACAGGTGGTCTCCCGGAGGTCGCACGCAAACCGCATTCATAAATCAGGTGAAATTTATCGCTCCGACCACCGCGCCCTCTCCCCATCCATCAATTCCTCGACTTCGATTGTTATTTAATGGAGATGTTACTGAGCGGAATACACTTTGCTCGACGCCCACCGTATTGATGACAAGCTACAAGATCAACATAGCTCTTTCAGTTCAAAAAGTCTGCAAATTATAAGATAGCATTTACGTGCAGATCCCTAGTCTATAAATAAACTTGCGATAATGTCATTTACAACTATGCTTCCCTTTTAGCTAAAATTGTCAGGCACAGATGTAAAAACAGCTTAAAGGAGAAATTCGAACATACAATCGACCTGAATCAGCAACCTACAATTGCAATTCGAGTTGTGATTCACAGTTATGTTGATGATAGTTTTTTGTAATCGACCTACAAAAAATGTTTAACACCCTCCTCAAAATTTGTTGGTTTACGTTTCAAAATGCGTAGAATCCAAAAATCTAGTAAAAATTTTAAAAATCCGTCCGTCCGCCGTATGCCTTCTAGAGCTTTTCTCTGAAACTACTGGACCAAAATTTATGAAATTTGGCTCAAAAATCATCATCGGCCAGGGATGTGCCAGTAACATCGGCATCAATTTTCATAAATCCAAAAGGGTAGTAATATGGGCGAACATATTCAAAAATCTCTCGGAAACTTTCAAGGTAAAAGTTATGGTTTTTGGTTGTCAATGATAAATATAATCCAAAAGAATCTATTAAAACCATCCGCAACGCTGTTTGCATTCCCCAAGGGCTAGAACTTCGAAAAAACACCTTCGGATTTCCAGGCGCGAAAACATAGGGAAATGATGCACTACTAACATACAGGAGATCGTATCTCAGCGGTTTGAGTACCCGATTTTAGGGGTGACACGCCAGCGGTGAATCCTACCGGCGGTGGACCGTATCCTAATAGGGTCAATAAATTTATTAATTCTCTCTTCCTAATCACTCTCATAAATTTTTCTGTATAATTTTTTACATAAATATTTTTAATGATCTATTTTATAGTTAATAAACTTTACTTGAGCAATATTCTGCTAAAAAATATAAATTCAACGATTTTTATCCGTTTTTTGCTATTTCTAGTGATATTTCAGCACTTTTTTAAAATTTGACCAATTTAATCTGCTCATAAAATGCTGGCCAACGAACTCGTCCATTCGTGTGGAAAGCTTGATTTTTTGGCACAAGAACGGAATTTTTGTCTCAATCCTAAGGAGAGTTATCGTCTGGAAGGATATATATGAAAAATATCAAACTCTAGGATTTCAATGAAGAAAATGTTCGAACATTTTAATTTTAAAATTTTTGGAGCCATTGCAATAGCTTAATTTTCTACGAAAATCGCTAAAACAAATAAGATAAAAATAAATTAATAAAAATCCTTCACAACAAAGTTTACTTGCCGTTTCACCCTTCTGAATTGGGTTGTTTGTCTGAGTAATCCAAATAACAAGCGTAGATACCTAACTGCTACAGTTTTTATTGGTTTGCTATTATAATTTCAGGGATTTATCGGGTAGAGCCCTAGAAGGTAGAGAGGTATCCGATCTATTTCACCGTTAGCGGATCAATACTCGTTAAATTCATCTATTTAACCCATTTCAATAATCTATTTCATCATGTCGAGGATCGAAGAAGTTATGTGCTACATCGAACTTGGCAGACATTTGCGTCTGACCCTATGCCGAGATCGTAAACAACTTTTTTTCAAGTTTTCAAAACGTCAAGCCTTGGAAAAACTCCTTGCCTTTCAAGAATTGGATAGAACCCAATAATTAGGTACCTATACTTACATAAGCTATCAAACAGATATAAGTATCGAACATCAAACCTACAAATGCTTCTATTTTGCCAGAGCATAGAGATTAATTCAATCTATGGTAAATGTATTGAACAATAGTATGAGCCTATCACAGCTGTTTACAATTTTTTTTTGTTTTTGACAAAAGGAAGAAATAGATTACCAACCTAACTAATAATGATCAGTGTTTGCACAAAAGGGGGCAGCACAATTCTAGGTGATATTAGTCAGAACGTTCAAGGTTGATTGCACACCCACTCGCTTGCAAATGTGACCGGAGGTCGACTAGATTTACGCCCTCATTACTGTTTCAGATCCATAATAACCGATAGAAATGTAAATACGGTCCGCGCAAGTCGCCTGCCCGTATCCGTATATTTTCTCAGGGTCTCATGAAACGGCGGAAGGTCTTAGACGTCTTTTGAAAACGTACCGACTCAGCTCATTTGGAGTTCGCCGCAAAGGTGGCTAAGGGGATCTCGACCGCATCGATATGGCAGTGAAATAGTTTCCTATTAACATGAAATCGACTTCTTTCAGTTTATTGGGTTGACCAGAGAGCAGCTGATTTGCGAGGAATTCCGCGAGATTTCACGATTTCACTCAATTATGAATTATTTCAATC
This sequence comes from Adelphocoris suturalis, assembly GCA_030762985.1. Taxonomy (NCBI): domain Eukaryota; kingdom Metazoa; phylum Arthropoda; class Insecta; order Hemiptera; family Miridae; genus Adelphocoris; species Adelphocoris suturalis. The sequence continues at coordinate 29,470,687 of CM061043.1, forward strand.
GTGTTCTACGTTTGATCACTGGCGCCGATTGATACGTCAGAAATGACGAACTGCATAAAGATCTTTAAGTACCAACTGTCAAGGATTGATTGATTGCCACGTACTATGCAACGTATCAAAGAGCTTCATCCCATCCGAATCCGTTTATCAGCAGCATTCCTCAACATCGACCATTACCCCGACACCTCAGACGCCTCAAGAGAAGACACCACTCCGACTTTACCGAGGGTTTTAACTGAAACCTCCAACACACAATAGAAAAGTTCTTATACACATTGTCTCTATAAGTTACCAGTATATTATTATCCATTAAGTTACCAGTACAGTGGTTTAGTACTCGAAGTTTCTTCAATACTAGGAGGTTGATGGACTAACCTAGTACTTCTCATATACATTCATGTTATTGTTTATATACATCTACTTGTTATCAAACTATATAGTGCTATGCACAAAAATGTTTCTGTTGAATAAAAAAAAAAGAAAAAACTCAATTATGAAATCAGGGTAAGTGGACAATGATCCCAGGGGAGATAGTATAGGTAGACGACCTTGTGGGGGGGAATTCTCAGTCTGGTGGAGGAGGGGGATTGGCTCCAAAACCAATAGGTTGGAAAAAAGGGAGAGAACCGCACAATAAAGTTCGGTTTCGGTGCGGCAAAGGGGGAAAATGAACCCTCCCACGGACCCTGAATTTAAATACCTAAATAAAAAAGCGGAAAATCATATCCTATAGACCTTGAAGCCCACGAACCTCACTGGGGGAGAAAATTATACAGGTTTACCCATGTGGTATTCGAGTTTCATATCAGAGCAAAATCGTCTTCAAATATCTTCTATTCACCGATGAACGTCGAAAGATGATAGGGAGTCACTTTCGGGCAACTAGGGACGAGCAATGTCAGGGGCGCCATCCTGATCAGCTGGGTGAGCTAAGAAGAGCTGAAGCTCTCCTATTTACCGTAGGACGTTGAAAATTGATAGGGAGCCTCTCTGGGACAACAAGAGACGAACTTACAGGCTTCAGGCTTTATCCTGATCAGCTGAGTGAGTTGAAAATTATGTCGTCTGTCTGATTACAACGAAATCTGATAGAGAGCCTCTCTAGGATATCAAAGGACGAATAAAATGACGGGCCCCACCCTGAGCTCCAGCTGACCGGTTCGCGTGGCGTTTTTTGCAACATGCTCCAGTAGCACGTAAATTGGAAAGCATTTTGTAAACAAATTATCCATTGACTAAGAGAAAATTACTTTTAACCGCGGTTCACCGAGCGACAAATAATCACCGAAATTTGTTCAGTTAAACTTGACTTTCGCGTATGCCAATTGTGAGCTTTCCCGTATAACCTGTTCTTCGGCAAGTGATTAATAATTTTCTTAATAATTCATAAAAATAAAAGTGTTGAAACTACTTTTCACCTACCTGTATTTTACCTATCCATTCGAAAAGTTGGTTCTGCTTACGCAAACTTTTTGTTTTAGCGAATTTTTGAAGAAAATTAAGCTATTGCTCTCGCCTCAAAATTTGTAGAATGTGATTTTTTGAAAAAATTTTATGCAGAAATCCGTTTCAGGCTATTCTGAATCATATTCTGAAGTTTAACGCATTTTTTTATGTACCTATGTATGTATGTATATATGTATGTGTCATTCCAGACGATAACTGTCCGTAGAATTGTGCTAGAAACTTCAAACAAATTTTAAAATGTTAAGGACACAAAACGAAAGTTCAAGTTCGTTGGCCGGCATGATCGGATTACATCTTCGGGTTGAAATTTTCAAAAATGTTGTCAAAAATTCCAAAATAGCCTGTTTTTTGCGATTTGTTGTGCGAAATAATTTTTTCAGCATACTAACATGTGGTATATTCGGAATCAGCGTAAAATTTCCTATAAGAATATGTATCAAGTTTTCAAAAATTTCAAAGTTGAAAAATCAGTCAAAAATCGAAATAATTGAAGATTTCTTCAAAAATTCGCTCATGGGGTCATGCTGCATGACTGGACTTTTTTGTTTGTCCACGGATTTAGTTTCAAAGGTCCCAATGACAACTGAGGGAGTTCTTAAAACCGATGTTGGGTATGAATAGGTATAGGATGGGGGGCAATATGTCGACACATAAACTGGTCGACAAACGGGCAAGAAGCCGTGTCGACATCTTTCAACACCAAGGGTTGACCAATGTCGATTTCACAGGCATTGGAAATATGGCGACACAAAAATACAGCGACTAGTCGACAACTTTCAACACCCCTTGTTGAAAAAGGTCGTCCAAGTCAACCATGGGGATACGTCGACATATTTACATCGACATCCTTCGTATACCTGACATGTAGGTTAGAATGAAGTGTATAGTTTGGTGGTCTGGATGCTCGCAAGCTCGCATCTCAAAAATACATAACATCAAGTAGTCAATCCCTTAGTAAAAATGCAGATTAGTTGGATGTGTAGATCAGAATGAAGTGTATAGTTTCGTGGTCTCATAACACGATCACATAACAGTTTAGAAACGTAAATGTGACTTTTCATTTAATCCTCGGATTGAAAGACCCCATGGGACCAAGGCTGAGGACAGGTAGTGGCCAAACAACCCTTTTGTCGTCGTTTAGCAGTCGACCAGTTTCAAGAGGGGTGTTTTTTAGCTCATGTTCAACTCCTGTTGTTGAAATACAGCGAAAAACGGATCTCAAATTTTTCGACATAAATCCGTCGACCAGTTTCTAAGATGTGCGTTATCGACGTTCTTCAACACCTGGTGTGGAAATATGGCGACAGGAGGTGTCGACCAGTTTATGTGTCGACATATTGCCAAGTTCCCTAGGTATACACAGTGAATACTTATTAAAACTGTTAGAATGGACCCGTAGCCTGTTTCACGGTGGTATAATAAAGAAGCGCCCCATTTTGAAGTGATTTCCATGAAGAAGTGTGGGTAGGGACTCAAGACTTCTCGAGATCCTTCTTTTTAAGTTGCATCATTCGTATTGTGCAATTTAGAAAGTCCGCCAACTTGCGTCGCAGAATAGTGCATTACCGTAGGCGGAGAGGTACCTGGTCGGAGTCTGGGCTAGTATGTAAATGAGATCATTTACCTCCGGGCGAAGGCTTAAAAAGGACGTTTCCTAAGGAAAACTTCTTCAGAGACTCCTGGAAAGATGGGAATCCAAACAGTTAGGGATAAGACGGCCGGAACGAGTTGAGGGGGGCCTCAAAGACGCCCTTCCCTTTCTGCTAGAAGGCCTTCAGGAATTGGAAAATACATGAGTCGGCGAATGCCTTTCGCACAAAGGCATCAAACGGTTGGGAAGTCTACCAATTTATAATACGGACCATTCGGGGTGAGGGGGGGAGGACGCTCATGATGAAGGGATGGAGTTAAGGTTTGTTTCCTTTGGGAACAGCGTCCTTCGCCATATAAAGCTTTGAGTTGAGAAACTCCACTTATCAAGCCAATGAGATCGTATAGTATATTCTGGGAGGAGAGCCCTCCTTTTGCCAAAGGGGTTCCTTCTACCTTGGGATTTTTTTTCTCTTTTTAATGTTCCGTAGTCGGAGAGTCCCGGTGCCGAAGAGAGATGACTTCAACGTGCGGTCAAGAACAGTTGTGCGGTTATCGATGGTTTGATTCTATTGTTGCCTCGCACAACGCATTGGAAGCTGAATTGCGTTGTAGTGTTCTGTAAAACGCTGCGAATCACTGCACAATTACTATTGTTCATTTTGCTTATTGTTTGGGTTGGACGAGGATGCTGCACAAGATATCCTTCAATTTTATCACCAAGTACAATATCCTTCGATTCTACCTTCAAAAGTAACATGGCAACTCTTTGAAGTTGGGTAACCCTGTAAAGTTGTGCGGAAATCAATAACTTCGTGTAAACAACACATCGATTTTTGCCGTTTTTGACATAGATATGTTTTATGGCTGGGGGTCATTCCAAAATTTGCACAATACAATAAAAATCTAACTATTTGGCCCGATTCCCGTGGTGGTAGAGATTTGAAATTTGGCATGTAGCCTGGTTACTACATACATTTAAGCAGAATACGGCCGGGATCAGCTGAGTGGCTCCTACAAATAAGCTTAGTTACCTAAATTCTCTCCAGTTCACCGTAGGAAGTCAAATACACTGCCAAGGAAATGGCACATGAGCTTCCTCGTGACCTTCACAGTACGTCACCATTAAATTCCAGAAAACTAGAAACGACCGGTTCTGGCATCAGGGAATTAATAAGGTGGGAAATTGGAAGCTGAATCCGTTCACAATTGCCTGAGTTATGACCGAAACAAGAAAATTTTGTTTGCGCCTGATTCAACCATTTTGTTTTCCTGACCGTTGATTCGATCATGACGGAACTGAAAGGGGACCATGTAGAGCTATACCCGCACGATCCCTAAAAATTTGAAGAAAATTACATCAAAATTGTGGAAATTACGGCTGTTGCAAGGACCGTAACAAGAATATTTCGTTCACGCATGCGCAGAGCGTACCGCTAATGCAATTATGATGATTGTCTTATGAGACCTCAAGGGACCTTACCCACATCATCCCTGAAAATCTGACCGAAATCCGTTCAACATTGACCGAGTTATGACCGTCACAAGGAATTCACGTTAGCGCCTGCGCAGAAGCTACCGTTGATTCGATCATGATGAAGTTGATAGGGGACCATCTAGAGCTTAACTCGCACAATCCCTGAAAATTTGGTTAAAATCGGATCAAAATTGTGGAAGTTATGGCTGTTACAAGGAAAGACAGACAGACAGACAAGGAATCAAATTTGTTCAGGAGGCTCTGAAGCGCAAAATGCGAGTAGAAATTTTGATTTTGGAGCAAAAAAAATTTTTTTCATTTCGAAAGTGAAAACAAAGCTTCCGCTGCCTTGCAGTCTCGGAAGCAAAACTGATAGGGAGACTCTCTGGGACATTAAGAGACAGTTGAAATATTGAAATTATGGTCTCTTTCCTGATTAGCTGAGTGAGCTAAGTCCATTAAGGGAAAATTGAAATTATGGGCTCTTTCTTGATCAGCTGAATGAGCTAAATTCTCTCCTGTTCACCCTTAGGAAGTTGAAATTTGATAGGGAGACTCTCTGGGTCATTAAGGGACGATTGAAATTATGAGCTTTTCTCTTACTGCGAAAAACATCCATGATCAGATGTTTTCCCCAGTAAGGGAGAAATTTACGTTTTCCCACACCGGGCCTACCACCTTATCAGGATTTTATAATGCTAATGGGTTGACGGCATGTTATAGGTAAACTTCGATTACCATTTTTCAACATGCCTCTTCCATATTGTGATTACCGCCATCGGAAACATATGTAATTAATGGATCCACCTCCTGGCTTTTTTGGTTCATTATTTTTAATAAAGAACCTTTGTAATTTTATGTCAATAGGGTGGTGGACAGTAAAGGTCTCGTTATGAAAAATCGTAATTTCTTTCTGATGATTGCGATATGGATAATTATTTTCTTGATTGACTAACAATGCTGAAATTTCAAACGGAGCCTCTCGGGGCATCAGATACAACAAAATTACAACTTCAGAAACTACCATCTTGGTGTGAGGCTAATTTCTCTTCTAAACGTATATAATACATATATAATAATACTGTAGTGACATATATATAATGAGATCCAGAACGAGCACCGTTTACCGCCTGACCTCTTTTCCGAGTTGGGGTATTTTGCAACTTTCGAAGGTGTAATGTGAGGATGGCTGGGAGATAATCATCTTGGAGCCCAAGGACGAGTGGAAGTGGACCATCTGCAAGGCCACACTGCGCATGCGCAATCTCTTTTTATCCGTATCTTCTTTTTTAACGAAATAACCTCTCATAATTTACGGTAACGTAACTTTATAACTTTGAGCCTCATTGCAACGGTTTTTTTTATCCAACGATAATCTTACTACAAGCAATCTACACCGGTTTAAATTAATTGAGAAGGGTCAAACGCGTGAGGGCGTTGGTAGGCATAAAACATAGTGAATCAGCAACTGAAATAAATTTATGCTGAGACCGCACCTTATTTTGTTTGTGATTTTTAGGGAAAATTTTCAAGTTTTCCTGGGGCAGCGCTTAAAGAACTCAACAGTTAATAAGCTTAAAATAGCAAAAAGCGGTATAAAATGGCATACAACTCAGAGTATAAAAATAGTATTTCATACCAAAAATTTTACTTGGAAAATTTACATCTATTTCAACTAGTAATTTGAAAGTTTGCCATGTTTGGTGTGGCACATACCTAGTTCTTAACCAAAACATGAACTTATTGATAATTGAAATGTTTTGAAATCATTGAAACAATTTAATTCCTGATAATTTCATCGAAGTCGGATGAAAAATGTAGAAACTGCTTGGTATAAGGGTTTGAGGATCGTGCATGAGCAGCAGCTACTAATAATACAATCGGGATGGACCTCTGGGAGACCTAATTGACTTTCGTTATTTCTCAAATACTGTTCGAATTTGAGATCGAACGAATAGACCGTGAGAAAATGACGCTTGATGAATGTAACGTGTAGGTACGCGCAAAGTGAAGTATTGATTTGTGAGCAATGAAATTGATAGGGCAACACGTAGCCTAACCCGCATATTCCCTAAAAATTGCATCAAAGTCTGATGGAAAATGTAGAAATTAAACTTTTTACAAGAACTCGCACATGAACAGACACGGAGACAGACACTAAACGAATTGTTCAGTATCGCCTGAAACGTAAAATACAAGTGGATTTTTTCTTTCTTTCATTAAGCACCTTGCATGTTATACTTTTATCCCCTCAACAAGAGTCTGTGGAAAAAAAAGTCACGCAAAGCATGATTGTTGTGAATGTCTACCATAGTTCAATTCGTCCCGAGGAATGACAAAATGACCCATATACAAATTTCTCCCTTGAGGGGAAAAACAATAGATGCTGGGATGTTGGGAAAGTAAAAATGGACACTACTTTCCACTCTGCTGGGATGTTGGGAAACTAAAAGTGGACATTACTTTCCACTCTGTTGGGAACGTAAAAATGGACATTACTTTCCACTCTGTCGGGAACGTAAAATTGGACATTACTTTCTACTCTGTTGGGAACGTAAAAATGGACATTACTTTCCACTCTGTTGGGAACGTAAAAATGGACATTACTTTCCACTCTGTTGGGAACGTAAAAATGGACATTACTTTCCACTCTGTTGGGAACGTAAAAATGGACATTACTTTCCACTCTGTTGGGATGTTGGGAAAGTAAAAATGGACATTACTTTCTACTCTGTTGGGATGTTGGGAAAGAAGTACATTGCGGTAGTACCTCATTGATTTCTACCTGGCCTTCACTTTTCGATTTAATAATAATCTAAAGTGCCGGAGCGTTGCATTTTGTGTGGAGAAAAAAAAGTGTCGCGAAAAATTTCTTGACCCCCAGCCAAAAGACATATCCATCTCAAAATTTTGTTCAACCTCCCATAAAATGTGTTTGGTTTACGATGCGTAGAATCCAGAAATTGAAACGAAACTTGGGCGAAAAAAAGTACAAATATCGTCTAGTTGGCACTGAGATCTTTGCATCTCGATCAATCAACCGTAAGGGCTGAAATATTGAAAAATGGAGAACTCGAAAACTTTCGAAATACTAATTTTTTTCACTTAGTTATTGACAGACGTAACTCCAATGAATCTAATGAGTCCACTCGCATGGCTGTACGTTCATCCGTGCGCTCTTCCTACGTTCTTTAACATTGGTGGGAAGAAAGAACGTCAACATAAGTGTGAATACGACCAAATACGTGCATACAGACATTTTTGCACATTGATCACAATTATTACTACGTTGTCTCACGAATGCTGGTCATTCTGTTCACGTGAGATTCGTTCTGTTGCGTTTGATGATAATGGCAAGAGCGTAAGCGAGCTGCTCAGAGTCCCACCCAAAGAGCTGCACCATCCACAAAACCCAGCAGCTCCTCAGTACTCCTCCACTTCTTTCTTGTTCCTTGTATGCACATGGAGGTAGCTTGGATTACTGACATTGCGAGCCTATTCCTTAGCGAACCCTGCATAGTCGCCAATGGCATTCTCCATTTTTCGGCCAGTGCTTCCCTGCATACCTTCAGGAATGAACTCATCTGTGGAGCCATCACAGCATCCACCGAGCACACCAATGGGGTAAATCTTGCTTCTGCTGCACTAAAAACTGTGCTAACAGAGCGCGAGTCGTAAGAAGATGCGTCTGTATCCACGATACAGTCATCAAACAACGCATCTCCTTGAGGCTCCCAAACTGCACACAAGATCTCCCCTTAGGCCAGGCCGGGTGTGAACATAGCAAAATTCGCAGATTCTTAAAATCTTACCTCGCAAAATCGAGTTTATACACATAACATTTACCATGATCATGTATCATAATGTACCATAGACGTCATTTAATAATTAAATTATAGACCAATGATCTACTTTGAAGGGATATCTAATACACAAGTACTATACTATTCTGTAATAATTTGCAGTTTTAATATACACTGCTGTGAAACATTAAGGGATTACTGTCGGAAAAACTCAGTTTTGGATTCGTGGTGGCCGGATCGTAAAATACCTGTTCACTGAGACAAATTCTAACTTTTCGGTAAATAGACATCCAGAAAAAGAGTTTACAACAAATCCAAGCTCAATAGAATGGTCCAGTCCGAAGTAAACCAAGAACACATTTTGTGAAAAAATCGATTTTCGCGTTTTCAAACAAATGGTCGCCCATCCGGTCTCTTTCAAGCGTTTACAAAAATTTTATAGGTCATTAAAATACTGAGTTTATGCTGAACAATTTAAACAAAAAATCTTTATAATGGTTCATTATTTAAGGGTTTATAGTCAAAAATTCACTGAAAATCGTAAACGAGTTCCACTATCTGCTTTACAAGCAGATACCATGTTACATGGATATGTCTTTAATTGGGGATTTCATAACGGTTGTCCTCGAGAGTTGTAAACAAATCCTTTAACTTTAAACAAATCCCTGGGCCGCATCCCGACTAATTCCAACAAAACAACGGTTTACTTATAGAAATGTTGAAAATAACTGTGGAGAGAAGCCACTACAATGAGTTGTTGTTAACAGTCGACTGTTGTCAAGAGGATGAAAATGTTTCCTATGGAGTGAATGATGCTATTGCTTTACGTTAAGAATATTGTAACCGGCTTATTAAAATTGTTTATAGTCCAATCAACTTAGTTTAGGAATGTAGCCAGGTACGTAAGGAGGGGGAAATTGGTAGCTTGAGATGTGAACATTTATCACATAAATCAAGCGCTTTCCAACGAGTGGCGAACGATTTCTGTGCGATGAAAACTGCGGAAGTTCCATTCCCCTAGCAACGGCTGGGTTGTACGTGAAAAACACTGAAATTGTGACACAAATTTTGCGTCACGGAAATTTTTTTTTTGACCCCCCAGAGCAAAGACATATCCATGTCAAAAGTAAGCGATTTTTTAAAAATTGTGTTCAAAATTAAGGATCACTGTGTTTTTTGTTTTTTATTTGGGGTTTTGAGGGTTGAGCTGAACTGGAGGCGTGAAAATTGGTTGCTTGGAGTACAACTGTCACAAAAAACCTTTTAAAAAAATTAATAAAAATGGACTGTCCTCAGACGATTTAAGTTCGAGAGAACGGATTGAAATGAGACAATATACCATTTCTTGCTTTAAACATTATCGCACCATCCTGTGACTGAGGACTATCTAATTAATTTTTCACAGCAGTTTAGATTGGTACTTACACTCACTAGGTAATATTGCTTTGCTTTATTTTGCAATAATATATTTACGTACAGATTTTAGCTTTTAGTTTATTTCCGATAGCGCTGGCTGGATGCAGGAATTACGGAGTTTCTCATCCCTATAAATTTGCATGCGTCCATTCTGGTGGGTGAACGTTTTTGCTCCTTCATTAATTGGACATTTCCGTTCGGATATCCACACAAAAAAGGTCGATTCTGTCCGCAGGCATCCATAATTCAACTTCACAAATGTTTTTTGTGAGATAACTTCACAAAACATGATGAAATCGGGTTCATAATGAATTTCCCACGCTGCTAATTTGCTTCCATACATGAATACAATTTATGAGAAAATAACCGAAGTATGACGGCTTTTTAACAGTATGATGAAGAGCTGTAGAGTATGCTTAATGGATGGATTACATTACATAAGTTAGATTCAATCTGGAGAGAAACCACTTTAACAAAAGAAAACAAAGCAACCTATCTCGGCTTTCTGGTGGAAAATCATAATCTGCTGATGGATATTGAATTGTCATCAGTGAAGGGTTTATAAGGTGGAATTAAATCGCAGATCAATTCCACCTCCAAGAATTTCGCGTTATTTTGTTTACCAATCTTGCACTTGGGTCTGTGACAATATTAAATGATTCCAAATATTTCATCTATCAACACGTTCATCCATAGTATCGTGGGGTTTGATTTGGCTAGTTCGTGAATCTCGAAAAATGCCAAAAATCATTGAGGGGTTTTGGAGGTGGAGATAAATCGTAGATCAATTCCACTTTTCATGTTCTCGCTTCCTATTGATTAACAAGCTTGCACTTAAGTGTGAGACAATATTGGATGATTCCAAGTGTATCTCAGTACCTTCGTTCATAGCGTTGAAGAGCTTGTTTAGACTAATTCTTGAATCTCGAAAACTGCCAAAGAATCATTGAAGGGTTTGGAAGAGTAGTTGAATCGGAGATCAATTCCACCTCCAAGGTTCTTGAATTATTTTGATTTCGAAGCTTGCTGATAGGTGTGAGACGTTATTGGTCAATTTCATGTGTATCTCATCAGCTTCATCCACAGCGTTGACGAGGCTATAGTTTATGAATCTCGAAAAATGACAGAAGTTCATTGGAGGGTTTTGGAGGTGAAGTTAATTTGCTAATCAGTGTCACCTCCAATGTTCTTGCATTCTTCTGATTAACAAGCGAAAGACTAACTTCGTCGCGAGTGATTTCGTTCTTATCAGGATGATGGACTCAACCATGAGCTAAAGGTGGAAACTATAGATGAAACTATGGAGAAAATAGCCATCGCCCACCAAGAGCGACTAACAGGTCATGTCAACATCGAAGCTGTGTGATGTAAGCGACCTGCTGAGAAGACTGAAGAGAAGAAAACCAAACGATCTAGCGCAGTGAAAGTGAAATAATGAACTAATTCTCATCAATTATTATCAGACTTTGTCAAAACACGTTCTGAATCGTTGTTTTGGATTGTTTATGTAGTAAATGAGATCAAAATCAAATTGCTAATACGTTGTAAGCTTGGTGTAATTAAAAAAAAAGATTATGCATGTTTATGTTTCTTAGGTACCTACCTATATTGTTTACACTGTGGATTGTTGTTCTGTCCTTATAGGAAAACCTTACCTGCAAATACTATCCGCAGAAATTCTCATTCGTGAACTGTAATTCCACAATGAACCTCCAAATGATTGGATTTAAATCGTTTACACATTTCAACAGTTTCAAAATATGTTTCGAACGTCCGGTGGAAGAATTTTGGCCTGAAATGCATTCTGGTGCGTTTTGGGGGTTATAAGTTGAAATGAAATATTATCAAATAAAATTTATACGAAAATTTTTCATAAGGAACCAGTGGGTTGTTGGAGGTATAATTTTTGTATTTATATTTTGTTCTTATTGTTTATGTCTGCATTGTCTAAACTGTGAGTTATTATTCTGTCCTTAAAAGACATACGTGCATACAGAAGTAAGTACCTATCTATCAAGAAAGTACCTGTTTTTAGGACGTCCCTCTGAAGCTAGGCTTTATCAATAGAGGGACGACCTATTGGAATTGATCCATGGAGTAGGGGACAACCCAAGCATGAGAAAAAAATAACCACATACAAGTCAGTTTCATACCATTCCAAGACAGAATCCGTCAATAAAAAGAACCATAGGAGTGAATCTGTGTGTGTGACAAATTTTTCAAATCTCAACCGATTTTTGAGATTCATTCTACGCTCGATCCCAATTTTAGTCCAGTTATGCAACAAACCTTGGAAATTTTAAATTTAAAGACCTAAGGGGGGGGGGGGGGGGGGGGGGCCGAAAAAAGGTGTTTTTTTGACAAATTTTGTCGAAGCAACACAGGCTACAATTCTCAACCGAATTTCGTGATTCTTATTTGGTTCGATTCCAATTTTACTCTAATTGTGCAAAAAACCTTGGGGATTTCGGATTTGTTATCTAGGTGGTGGGTGGAGGGGATAATTACCGTATTTTTCAAGCGCTGCTCAAGTTACAAATCTCGATCGATTTTCGTGATTCTTATTTTGTTCCATCATGAAATCGATATAGTTTTGGAAAGTATGTCAGGATTTTCAAATTTTATCAAGAGAGGGGTCAAATGGAGGGGGTAATACTGATAAATCATGATGTTTCAACTACACTTGTCCAATTTTCGTTTTTTTTTTGTTTTTGGTTTTTTGTGTTCAACTATGAAATTGGTCTAGTTTTGAAATACATGTCAGGAGTTTCAAATTTAATGATGGATGGGGGTGGATGGAGGGGGTAATAACGATAAAACGAGATAGTTTTACTATATTCATCTGATTTCCGTGACTGTTTTTATTGTGCAACCTTGGAAGTTTCAAATTCACTATCGGTGAAGGGGTTAAATTGAGGGTAGGAGGGTATTTCCGAGAAATCGTGATATATATATATATGTATATTATATATATATATATATATACTGAGTGCTGGTTATGTCTAGGTAGTGAATATATAATTGGAGGTTGGGTTGACCAAACAAGATGACCAAACCACTCAAGTCTAGTTTGGTCAACCCAACCTCCATATATATATATATATATATATATATATATATATATATATATATCCATTCATAGGGACGTCCCTGTAATGCATGCATTACTTACCAATATGTTTATTGTTTATGTTTATATTGTTAAGACTGTGGGTTATTGTATTCTGCCGATATATAAAGTATTTACCTCCGTACAGAAAAAAAGTACCGAACCGCAAAATACGTCGCCTCGAATTATTTTCCCAATTCTTGAAATATCCCTGGATTTGATTTCAAAATGGTTTACCTACGTAATCTGTTTCGAAATTTTCAGTTTCAACGGGATCGGTGGAGGAATTTTGATTGGAAAGAAATTTTTTGCATTTTGGGGATATAAGGTGTGATAAAGTGTGTTAAAAATGTTATGAGGATGTATAGAGTTTGTTTGTAGGGTGCAGGTGTAAATGGGTTGTTGTAAGGAAAGATTTTGTGTTTTTATTATGTTTAATATAATAGGGCTTACCTGCTTATAGAACTATCCAGTATCCGCAAAAGATGTCATGTAGAGCACATTTTTTCCCGAATAATCACAAAAAACACACACAATAAACAAAAATACGCCTCAGGGCACACAACTTTTTTTTGTGTTCAAAAACAACCGAGAGCGTTCAAGGGAGTTGAGGTATGTCGAAGGGGCCACGAGAGAGTGAACATGGAGCGGCGAGAGAGTCTGTGGGCAAGTGTGGGGCCGGCTGGGGAGTGACGTCACGACGTCTCTGAGGTGGCCCGCAGTTCGGGTCCCCCACTCCGACGTCGAACGGGGGCCCAGGCTTCATGGGAGGTTCGCCCGAGAGGTGGGGGCGGCCCGGCGGACCGCGGGCCCCACTGGGTGCACCGTCCCTCACTGGGTGCTTGTCCTCGAAACACACTGGGTGCGTGTCCTTTCCTCTGGCTGCAATGGGTGTCGGTCCTCTCAAGGTGCCGCGACATGGAGAATTCTTGGGCTATTATAATTTTCCAAGCAAAACCTTTAAAATTGACCATGAAAGCCTGACAAACTAACGAGCAAATTTTATTGGTAATTTAAAAATCATATATTAAATAATTTTTCTGAAATTTTGACTCATACATTTTGGACGTTCATATAAGTTGGAAAGACATGTTCCTCAATTATTGTTACTTTCACCAATATAACACACAAACCGCACAATATCCGGAATTACTGTACAATTTATACGGAATTATTGAAAGTACAGATCTTTGTACATTGTTGTTCGCTATTTGCCTGGCTGTTTCGTAAAACTACAGTGTGACAGTTCCCGTCAATTCCAAGAGAATGCGCGTCTAGCCGCGGATCGAACGCGCCCTTCTCGAATTATTGAGCTGCTGCATGTGGCGATAGATGAGGATCCGAGAACCGGAAAACGAATCTTCTCCGAACATAGCACATTACGCTATTAGTACGAGTTGTATCTTTTATAGGACTGTCACACTCCCCTCTCTCTATGTAGCACGGATTTAGGCCCCTAGAAGGTACCTAAGTCCGTGACAACAGTGAAACATACAAGGGGACCTTCTAGGAGCTAATCCACTCAGTTCCTGAAAATGTCATCAACATTTTCAAAATCTGACCGAGTTTTATGTTTGCGCACGGTTATTAGCCATAGCTAATTGAATCGCGTTGAAATTCATGACCTATTGCCGGACCCCATACTCCATCAACAATCCGATTTGAGCAAATTCGGGCTTAATATGATAATGCGAATGATTCCTGAAAATTTAAGTTCTTAATAAGATTTTACAAGTTCACGCTCACTCATTGAATCTCGACAAATTCAAATCCAATCACCAGACACCATACTCCAACAACTCTCCAATGTTAGCAGATTCGAGCCTGCAAGATAGGTACAGGATCTTGTGAATGTTAACGCGAACAACTCATGAAAATTTCATAAAAATTGGCAAAATTTCACCAAGTTTTGTATACGGTATAGCACGCTCAGTGACAACAACTAATTAGATCGGGATGAAAATCATATCCCATCATCTGACACTATCCAACATCCTCCAGCAGCACTCTTATTTAAGCTAATTCAGGCTATTTGATGAAGGACCTTGAAAGTGATAATGCGAACAATTCCTAGAAATTTCATAGCATTGGCAAAATCTGACCAGAATTTACAATGCGAGATAGCGAGCATCCAGACCACCAAACTATACACATCATTCTGACCTGTATGTCCGACTAATCTACATTTTTACTAAGGGATTGACTACTTCATGTTATGTATTCTTGAGGTGCGAGCTTGCGAGCATCCAAACCACCAAACTGTACACAGCATTCAAATCTATTTGTCCAACTAATCTAAATATTTACTAAGGTATCTTGATGTTACGTATAAGTTATATGTATAAGCTATTCTTGAAGTTACACCTCTGCTTTGGGTGAGTGATGATTACAAAATTATACTCGGGTTGTGGACAGCTTGTGAATATTGAGTGTTGGAATTTTTCAGTATGTATATATTCAGTAACTGTTGCTTCACTCATATCCTTAGAATCTCCGTTGATCTTATCACTGCCGCGAATATGTCTCAACTTTAGATTTTGCAAGCTAACTTCATTCGATTCACTGCGGTTCTTTCCACTGCACCGAACACATTTTTCTTCCGTTCTAACACCTCAATGTTTTACCCACATAATACACACAAACTTGGAGCCGCCTTTGAGGATGAGGGTGAAGTTTATGGAAGAGCCGTTTAGATTATGAGTTCTTCGAGGCAGAAAACGCCTCAAAACAGGTTGCCGTCGAAACCCCCCTCCACCCCATCGCCACCTTTCGGAACAAATCCCAAACGAAATTACTCTCACCGGGGTCGAGCTTCGCAATTAAATTAATCGGATCGGCGATCGGGATGAGAGATCGGCTCGTTGCCTTCGCGCCGATGGAACGAGATCATTCCTCCTCTCTGCGAGCCTCAAACTCCAAACCATTCCTGTGAAGAAACTGGAACCTGGAGGTTGAAGTCGGATTCCTCAAATTAATTGAGCCGATAAATCCGAGCGACATGTTTTTAGTTGGGGGGACAACACGGATGATGGATAATCGGAAGGATACGTCGGGCGTTTCATTTTTCTTTTCTGAAGGAACGGTCTATTTCGAGGCGCTGAATATTCATCTCTGCGTAATGGATATCGCCAGCGCATCCACGTGTGGATCCTAAACCAAAACTTCGCGTTGTGAAGTCATGATTCTTCTCATGATTAGGTACCATTTTCAATATTGAACCTTTGTTTGAACCACAACAATAATAAATAAGGAATTAGACAACAAAGAAAAGACAACAAAGACTAGACTAGAATACTAGAATAAGACAACAAAGAAAAGGAAGAAAACATGAAATTATCATGTTTAAAGCAGAGAAATAAAATACCTCTTTAATAAATTTATGTTCAAGTTCAAAAGGTCAAAGAGGCCAGAAGAGAGTCGAATAAGTAATAATACTTATTATGATACTTATCATAACTACTTATTATTATGATAATAATGAGTAATGGATGCTAAATGTTAAACATTAGTTTATATTTATTTTTTCTTCTCCGTTTTAGCAATTCGTTTTTTTCTTATGCATCTTATTTTTGGCCCTTTGAAATTGCTAACCAAAATATTGTTTCTCAATACTATTTCCCCGAATGTAATTGTTTTGGCTGTAGCCTGGCTTGTTGGCTCTAGCGATTTTATGAGGTTTATAAAACCACCTGTTTTTGACACTACCCTCTTTGAGGGCAAAGCTTTTAATCTATCTGATGATGGTCTCAGAATGGTGACCGAAATGTCATTACAATGATTACAAAGAATTTGTAATTATTTCTTTCTCCTTGGGCCGAATCCCGACTATATACATCTATGAACAACATCACGGCCGACAACACCTCTATCACATATCAGGGTTAGAAGAACAAAATGGAAGGAAACAAGTGGATTCGCTCATATTTCATTTAGGAGAGCGTGCAGATGATTTTTTTTTCTTCCATTTAACCTGAGTAAGTGTGAATCTGAGGATTATGTTGTCGTTACTAAAAATTTTGATAAATTTTCATTCCCCGAAAAAATATAATATTTGAGAGAGCCAAGTTTTTACGACGTAAACAAACCACAAACGAGACAATTGAGGATTTCGTAACTCACCTTCATTCTCTTCCCACTAATTGTGACTGGAGGAATCTGTATGACGAGATGATACACTTGGTTATAGTCCTTAGCATGATTGAAGAGAAACTTAGCAATTAGTTACAGTTAGAGCAAGACTTAACCGTAGACAAAGCAGTCACGGCCATACGACAGTCTGAAGAGATGATTCGTCAAAGTCGGATACGTCGAAATTCAGATTTGGCCGTTTCAAAAAATAAGGTTGAGGAAGCCTCAAAAAATTGTGGTTCAAAGTTAGGGTTCAAAAGGCATAATGAAATGATCCAGATTAATAACAACTGTCAATGGTGTGGTCGAAACCCGGCCCACTTAGAAAAGAGCATGTGCCCAGCCCGGAATGCAGTTTGTCATAAATGTGAAAAATTAAGACATTTTAGTACAGTACGTCGGAGTCGTAGAGTTAATGAGCTTCAAAATTTTCATGGAGAAACATTTGCATCATCCGCTGAGCACTTTTCACTTGATGAATATTTTATAGGAAACGTAGAGCTCAATAAAAGCTACCCGTGGGTGGTTGATGTTCTTCTATAGTCGAGATTCATTAAGTTTTAAGGTAGATACCGGAGCGGATGTTACTGTAATTCCTTCATCTTTGGCTCGAAGGGATTATGTTATCCAGGATACTTCTGCAGTCATTCGAGGAGCCAATAAAGCTGCGTTGGACGTGGAAGGTGTTATGGAAGGTGTATGTCATATTTTGATGCAAATTGTGCTTTGTTAGGTAGGCCGTCCATTGAAGCTTTAAATATAATTCCCTTTCTTCGAGAAGTGGTTTCCTCCGATATTAGGGCTATCATGAGTGAATTTAAAGATCTGTTTTATGGCCTAGGGAACCTTAAACAAGAGTATGACATAGAGTTAAAGGAAGACTGTGTCCCTTACACAATATCAACTCCTAGAGCTGTTTTCCTGCCTTTAATGAAACTAGTGGAAGAAGAACTAAATGATATGGTTTTAAAAAAGGTAATTGCTCCAGTGGACGAAGCCACAGAATGTGGTACTACTCCGATGGTAGTACCAAAACCAAACGGGAAGGTTCGGATTTGTGTAAATCTAACCAAACTTAATTAATGTGTGAAAGGACGGTTCCATCCAATTCCAAAACTTGACTACTGCTTCTCAAAAATCTCTGGGGCAAAATTTTTCTCGAAACTGGACGCCAACGGTGGATTTTGGCAAATTCCTTCATCACTTAAATCTCAGCAATTAACTACTTTTTGAAGTCCATTAGGTCGTTTTATAAATTTGAAGTTACCATTCGGGATTACTTCAGCTCCTGGAGTTTTTCAGAAAGCCGTCAATGAAATTCTGAACGATCAGAAAAATACCGTCGCAACGATGTATGACATTTTGATTTGGGGGGCTACAGAAGAAGAACACGATCGTTATATGAAAGAAGTGCTAACGAAACTACGGTCGGCTGGAGTGACGCTAAATAAAGATAAGATGGAACTGAAGAAAAATAGTGTTCAATATTTAGGTCACATTATTTCCAAAAAAATCATTTCAGTCGACCCGAAAAAAGTGAAAGGTATAAAGGACATGAAACCTCTGACAGACGTAAGAGAAGATCAACTTTTTTAGACGTGGTTAATTTTGTTGCCGAATTCATTCCTCTCAAGTTGGAGATTCTGGAGCTCATAAGTTCCCTTCTCAGTGCAAAAACGGCATGGTATTGGGGTAATGAACAACAGAAATCGTTTGAAACCATACAAATTTTGATTACTACCCCTCCTGATTAGCAATGTACAACGCAGAGTTGGATACCATAATTTCTTGCATCAAATTTCGGGTTGGGGTCAGTTCTACTCCAAAGGCAACTAAATAAAGATCTTCGTCCAGTATGTATGCTTCGAAAACTCTTCTCCCAGATGAAAACAATGACGCTTAATAAAGATAAGACGGAACTGATGCTTCATTTTATTCAAACATTGAACGTGAAGCATTAGGAGTAGCTTAGTCGTGTGAAAAATTCACAGATTTCATTGTTGGGGAAACACATAATTATTCAAACCGACCATAAGCCATCAGTTTCTCTCCTACAAACTGAAGATTTGGACAGCCTTACTTCTCGGTTACTCAGATAATGTTTACGCCTCATGAGGCACGATTATGAATTGCAGTACGTTGCTGGAAACCAGCTCTTTAATGCTGATACTCCCTCCCGCAGTCGTATCACGCATACAACCGCCTCAGATTTAGAATTGAGGAACGAAATGGATATCTTCTCAAACTTTATGATTGCAACCATGTACCCTGCAACATCACCAACACCCTGGCACTCCCATCCATCCTTCGCTGGCCTACCAAAACAGTTTTATAAGGCGATGACACGATTGAGAAGCGGGGTGACCGTCACCAAATCATTCCTGTACCGTTTTGGTCAGGAGGAAAGTGGCTTATGCTCCACCTGCCGAACAGGAGAAACTGCAGAGTACCTGATTATGGAGTGCACCAAGACACACAACCAAAGAGCCACGTTGTTCCACAAGTGGGACAAAGAACTATCAAGACCATATAATCTCGACGTCGCACTATGCTCCCAATTTCCACCAGTATACATTTCTCTATTCAACTTCCTACAAGCGTGCGTTCTGAAGCTGTGATAGAACTATGTACTACTGTAGCTATATGTATTGTATATATTTCATAACAATTACTTAGTGTTGGATGTATAGTGTAATTTGTAACTGATGCCAAATAAATAAGAATAAAAAAAAAGTGATTGCAAATATTGAAGTATCAAACCAAAACTTAACTTTGATAAAAAAAAACGAACAAGAAGCTGACGAAATTGGTACAAAAAAATCAGAAAATACACAACTGATGGATGGCCAAGCTCAATTCATCTTCGCTAAAGTATTTTTCGGTCAAAGATGAGATCGGCAATGATCAAGGGTTTCTCCTCAAAGATTCGCGGTTGATTATTCCTCAGGGAATACAGAAGTTTATCCTATCCAGGATACATGAAGGACACCTGGGGGTCAAAAAATGTCAGCAACGTGCTAGGCGAAGTGTGTGAATATGTATCAAGATATAGAGGAAACAGTAAAGAACTGCCCTCAGTGTATTAAAAATTCCAAAAATAGACACGAGCAGTTAATGCCTAGCGAATTTCCTGAAAGACCGGTATGGTATGGTTCATTTTGGTCATAGACTATTACTCCCGTTACTCTGAGCTTGCTCAACTGAATGGGTTGAAATCCATTGAAGCGATCGTAAAACTAAAAAGTTTCTTCATCTGTCATGGCATTCCAGAAGAGGTTCGATCCGACTGTGGGACACAGTTTCAAGCTATTCTAAGGTCGGAATTTGAAAGTTTTGCCAAATCATACGGGTTCGTCCAGAAAACAAGTAGTCTCCATTTCGCGCAAAGTAACGGAGAGGCTGAATCAGCTGTTAAAATAGCAAAAATGTTGCTGAAGAAAAGCCCCAATGACCCTTATTTAGCACGTTTGTCATGTAGAAACACACCACTCTCAAATGGGTTCGCGCTCGGCGAACATCGCATGAACAGACGACTCAGGGACAGACTTCCGACCTCCCCAGAATGTTGGACGAAAACTTAAACTTTGAATCGCTAAGGAATAAAGAAGAAAAGTATCGAAAGAATTATAAAAATACGTACGATCGCAGATACCGAGTACCATTGCTGGAACCTCTAAAAATAGGAGATATGGTATGGATTACAGATCTTCAGAAGTGAAGGGTTGTAGGAATTTCCGAGCACCCTCGATCTTACTTTATAGAAACGGATAAACGACAGGTCAGAAGAAACCGATTCCATTTAAAACTTGCGTCTTACTACAATTCAGACTATCAGCATTCTAGTCAACAAAACAAACAAGTTGTCAATCTCTCTGACCGCCTTACTACCCAGTCTTCAAGACAGAGTCGCCTAAGAGAACATTTTGGAGGCCTGCAAGATTTGTACAAGAGCACGCATTGGAGAGGGGAGGTGTTTGACTGGTTCTCTATCATGTTCCGTTGTAGTCCACTACTGTATGATTAATGTCCCTGGTTACATAACTTGATACCGTGATTTATAAAATAAAAAAGTTTAGTTCCAATTTAGCTTTGTCTCGTAACTCAACTACTTAAAATAGTTAATACAGTTAAATCACAATGGTCAATAATAAAAACTTTTTTTTTTAAATTCAACTATGAATTTGGTCTAGATTTGGAATGTGTAACGGGAGTTTACAATTTCATGATGGAAGGAGGGGAATGGAGGGGATAATAAAGATAAATCGTGATATTTTAATTACGAGTATATTCGTCAGACTTTTCGTGACTGTTTTTATTGTTTGTTCGCGCCAGATTTTATTCCAGTTATGCAACCTCGGAAGCTTCAAATTTACCGTCAGTGAAGAGGTTAGATGGTGGGAGGGGAGAGGGGTGTTTCGAGAAATC
The DNA here is from genome assembly GCA_030762985.1 of Adelphocoris suturalis. Classification (NCBI taxonomy): domain Eukaryota; kingdom Metazoa; phylum Arthropoda; class Insecta; order Hemiptera; family Miridae; genus Adelphocoris; species Adelphocoris suturalis. Next base: position 29,492,102 of record CM061043.1, read on the forward strand.
ATGATACTTTTGATTTTTTATATCTTATCTTAATTCTCACCAATATATATACAATCCATTCACTGGGACGCCCCTGTAATACATGCATTACTTACCAATATTTTTAAATCTTCGGACATCTACAGGGTGATTTTACGCAAGTATGGATAACCAAGTTATCTGCTTGCATTGTCTCATTGATTTATTTAAGAATGTCAATTTGGATGCGTTGACCGTGAGCATATTCGCGCTCATCCACCGTCCTACAGTACGTGATCAATTTCTGCATAGTCGTGAGCTTCCCTCCAAGTGTTTCCTGTACTAACTAGAATATCCTGTACAATATCCGATAATGTTGAAAATGTTAGTAGGGAGTTGATAACAGTGGCGTAGCTAAGTCATTTCTTATGGAGGGGCAGCAGTCAAGGATTTCATTTTATTTTATAGTTTTAGTATTCATTTCTAGTAAATGTTGTTGAACATGAATACGAACGCTGTATGATAAACTGTCAAACGCTTTATACATATTCAACGGCTTTTAGTCATGATCACGTAAGCTTTCATATTCATTCTATAGCATGGTATTATTTTTGTATTGTTTATTAAAACATAATACTATTTAGAAAAAATATTAGACAACTAACTAATCCAAACGTTGAAAAATACGATAAATACGAATAGGTAGTTATTTTATTAGTTATATTATTATCGCCTTGTACTAAACATACTGCCTGAAAAATCATATCTGTCGACGTTTCTTCCCTTAGCTTTATCCTCAGTTGTTGAGTATTCCTGCGCAAAAAAAAACTTATTCTGGACAATATGAATAATATGAAAAATTAATGTACGCGAAATAAAATACCTGGCATGCAACTGAGAGCGAGAAACAAATATGTTAACAAACTGAAACCAGCACCATGCAAGGTTATAATATGAATAATGCTACGATAGAATATTTTTATCTTTTCTATTAAACTATATGTCAATCACCACTGTAGTCTTCTATTTATTGTATTTTTGCTTTATTTTAACTGAGATTTAATACGTAAATGGTAGAATATGTACCCACGATATACCAACAATAAAAGAATTAGAGAAACTGTTTTGGATCAAAGATCCAACCGTGATCAGGTAGGCAGTGAGAAGTAGGGAAAGTTCGTAGGGGAACTTTTGTGGATACCGAACTATGGATATTTTTCTAGGGAAAAATTGCATATGGGCTAGCCCCTGAAGGTAGTGGGGAAAAACTTGATTTTATCTTGTAGTATCCACATTCCCGTTTCGTTGACGGTGATTTTTACACCTCTCCGTGGGGCTGTATAATATCCACGCCGTTTTGCCCTTACACAAACGAACCTAACAAGAATTTCTTCACTTTTGAGAGCGTATAAAGTTGCTAGGCAAGCGGATTCGTACAGTAATAATTGTTTTTTACGAATTACATTTTCCAATTTATGTGTTGGGTACCTAATGGAATTAGAAGAGTAAAATTATCTATTTTGATTGTATTAATACAGCGAACTTTTGTATCCTCTATGATTCAAGGAGGGACAGCCCACCCTGCCCCTCCTCAAACTACGCTATTGGTTGAAATGAAAAATGAAATGAAAAAAATGAAATGAAAAAATGGTTTATTCCTTTCAATTACATAGGCGGGCAAAAAAACCTATAAATACATCAAGGAATTACCCCACACAAAGAGAATAACTCCGAGCTGTGTGGGGGAGTACACTTCCTAACTAATGAAAATTAATTTTTTAAATATTTGAACATTAAACAAAAGATATCCAAAAAATAAATAAAAAAGAAAGTTACACTTATATTTAGCGATAAATACTTATAAACATTGAATAAATTCGTTCCGGTCCTATTCCAATAAGCCATGTAAAAACTATTTTTTAAAACTTTTGTCGGGTATATAATAGTGGTGAGCGGATGGCAACTGTTGCATTGCAGAGAAGAATCGGGAGATTAAAATGAATATGATTATTTGATTTAAAAAGTCGGGAACGAGGAGCTGAATGGATGGCCAAGCTATATTGACGTGTCTCAGCATGATTTGCTTGCGAACTATCGGAAAACTGAAACCAACCAGTATGCTTGTGACAGAACATCAACGATTGCGGCCGATCTGGTCAGGCAGTTAACCCGGTTATGAGCGGTCCCTCGATTTACTGCATCGAACTGCCTCGAGAAGTCGAACGTGTCCTAGCGGAAAAAACAAAGCTCACAACTAAACTAAAACCGTAAACCCCCAGAGCTACCGGGAGCGTTCCGCCCAGGATCTCCGGTTGACGGGAGACCTGCCATAATGCGACCTACAACGTTATAACGAAGATGCTATCGGTGTAAACTACTGTGAAAATAATATTTCTGGAGGGGGGCGGCTGGAGGCCCACCTGCAGCCAACGCCGGAACGCTGGGGCCCCCGGTTTTTATCGCTTTTATCGGCGCTGGCTATCGCAGGAAGGAGGAAAAACAGTTTCTCCAAAGAGGTTTTACGCCTTTAATTCTGGGAGGTCTAGCATCGACTGTTGAGGTGACTTGTGAGCTTGAAGCGCCTACCGAGGAGTTTCATTTCCGTTTTGTACGTAGTCAAAATGGACGTTTTATAGGTTTTCACACGAATTATAAATATATGTGTAGGGTCTAACAGTAGTTTGGGTGGGGCCTCTGGTAGAAAGATTGATAAATAGTTTATTTTGTAAAACATGAAACACATTATACGATATAATCAGAAAATTTACATAAACTAAATATCTGTTGTCAAATTATCAGGATAAGGGTCAAAAACGAATAAAAGTCCTTATCGCCGAGCTTTCGGTTTACATAAAACCATCTTCAGGGCTCAAGGATCTTTCACGGTGTCGAAATATAGGACACGGTCATCGATTTAGAAGTCAATTGTTTAGAAGTCAATACAGAACTTATGCTTGCCAGCAGTGTGTTTTTTCAAAGTTTTTTCAATTTTTTACAATTTTAGCCTCTAGTTTTTTGAGTCCTGTTCATGTGCCAATTCTTGTCTGCCTCAGCTGCAACCATTTCTTGTTTTTGTTATATGACAATTGACTTCTAAATCGATGACCGTGTCCTATATTTCGACACCGTGAAAGATCCTTGAGCCCTGAAGATGGTTTTATATAAACCGAAAGCTCGGCGATAAGGACTTTTATTCGTTTTTGACCCTTATCCTGATAATTTGACAACAGACATATTGTGGGTCGATAATCTCTTTCTCTAAACTAAATATGACATGGTTAAATAACCGTCTGCTGGAGGTTAGGACAATTAATAAAAGTAAAAAGAAGAAGAAAAAAAATCAAGTGCCAAAAAGGAGGATCACTATATATATATATAAATATATATATATATATATATATATATGGCAAATTTATATATGGCTCAGGTGGAGCAGGAATTCCTTTTGTCACAGCCATTGCAACCATTAGTCTGGCGAAGGTTTTTGGATAACATCTTTGTGGTCTGGCAGCATGGGCAGGAAGCATTGGAGGTTTTCATACAGAATCTTAACGCATCATTACCTCTAATGTTCACTCATGAGATTTCAGAAACAACCATAACTTTCCTGGATGTAGATGTTACGATTGAAGACCGATAACTTTTCTACTAAGGTCCATGTAAAACCTACCAATGCCCAAATGTATCTCCAATATGAGAGTTGCCACGCCCCCCACATAAAAGATGCAATTCCTCGATTACTCTCTATCCGCGGTCATCGCATCTGCAGCAACAGGGCCGACCTTGAATAATATCTTTCAACTTTAACGAATCGACTGAGTCAAAGGGGCTACCCACAAAATTTACTTAGGAGAAAGTATCGTTCCAGCACATGTATCTTACCGGGCTCCCAACCAACAACGAGATCGAAAAGGACCTTTCCTCGTCACCACATTTTTCCCTGGGATTCAACAGATCAACACTATATTAAAATAACTGCACCCGATCCTGCTCAATAGTGAACTAACTCGAGAGATTTTTCCTGAAGTGTTGTGTCTGTCATACAAAAGACCACCTACTTGGGCAATATGCTCACACGCAAGGCGCACTTATCCCCAAATGAGCCATCCCTTTTATTACAAAAATGCAATCACCCCCGGTGCCAGATGTGTGATATAATACATCCAGGAGTGGAAATCTTTTATCCTAATACCCCACTAACATACAAAGTAGAGGGAACGGCACACTGTCAAAGCAGGATGTGCGTTTATGAATTGCTTTGCAAGTAGTGTGACGCTTTCTACATTGGAAAAGCTACCCAATTTAACGAGAGAGTTAACAATCATCTTTCTACGACTGATAGACGGGGGAACCAGCCAGTTAACCGTCATGGAGCAGTACATCAACGAAGTTTTAATGACTGCTATGGAGTTCGAGTACTCAAGAGGCTGCGGGAGGAGAATCTACTGCTTCTTCACTATACGAAGCAAGTGAAGAAGGAGAACTAAATTATGAAGTGAAGAACTTATGAAAACTTAAGAAGTGAAGAACTCTTATGGCTGATTCCCCCGAGGAAAAACTTTTTTTTTTTTTTTTATTTGGAAAATTCTTTGACCTGAAAAGTGTTTTCACCAAAAATTATTGTTGACTCAAAATTGAACTCCAACACAACCCACAATACTTATCAGGTGATCAAGACTGCCCAAACATAAAAACACCTTCATTAATCTTGATAACGCAAAATAGCAATACGTTGGTTATTTCTATATCTGTGTTTATATTTGTACCTATTATTCGATAAATTTATGTATATATATAGATGAGAGGGAATACTTTAGCTACAGAAAATAGGTAACTCAAGGGGAACCTTTCAGGTTTTTGACCTTAATATGTAGGTATGTCTTGTGGTTGGGTAGGTGAAAATTTTGTGTTACGAAAAAATGCACCGTTTTCTGATGATTGGGAATATGAGGATAATTATTTTCCTGATCGACCAACTATACCAAAATTTCAAGCAAAGTCTCTCAGGGGCAGTTAGAATAGAATTACAATATATTAGTAGCAGTATATATTTTACAGTAGCAGTACAGTAGTTAGTAGCAGTACACATTTTACATATGATTATTACAACTGAGCACAAATATTCGTAATGATAGAACCATATAAATGTACACAATATAGACAAAATAATCTGAATTATGATCGATAATGATTAAAATAATATATCTGTGAATGTACCATACTTAAAGATCTGAGAAGAGAATCAACGCGTGGCAAATCTTGTTTCATTCATCCGATAATACTGTAGATGCTAAAAAAAAGAAAAGGACACGATCCTTCAACAATAAGTAGGTACCTGCCTGTTTCTAGGCGCTGGCATGAAGCTAACAAACTTAATTGAGGTAGCCAGGCCTTGGGAATATTAGAGAAATAATCACAATAACTTCATAATATAACAGCAATGTGCTTTTTAAAAAAAGGTAAATGCAATGACCCACCGCGTTACTTATATAGGTAGGTACACTTTACTGAGAAAAGAAACAATATGTATATTCTTATATCCTTATATTATCCTTTTATATCCTTATTATTCGTTCAAAGCGAATGATCTAAGGAGTAGAGAGTTGGTGACGAAACGAAACAAATTAAGCATTTTGCTCTTGTCCCTAATCTAGCTGGCGTGCAAGAAGTGATTGGTTCGATTAGTATCCATTTACTCCAAATAATGAGCCTGAATAGTGTACATACGATATGGATCCAGTATGGGGCATTCCAGAAAGAACTGAGCCAGGTCGTCATTTTCTAACAGGTTGCAACTATTACATAATTTTGGCTATCAAATTTATAAGCAAGTCCTCTGTAATAATTACAATGTGCGGAAACAACCCTCCTCATCTGATTCGCCATACGACTCGCATTCGAAAAGGAAGCTCTCTAGAACGTAGAATTTATAACGAGTACATTGCGTGGAACCACCTTAATATACTGAATAGTTTGAACAATATTTCTGTATTTGTTATCATCAAATCATTTCAAATTCTTGCCTTAGGACATAATAATGATCCTATGTTTTCCCGAAATGGGAAACTTCCGTACTAATTGTATGCATGCTAACTGCGCTCTCTTACGGGAATTAGTTTGTTTTAATAGTTTTGTTTTATGTTTTTTAATGCAGTCTCCAAATAAGTAGTTCAGTTAATTTGGGGTATTAGTTCCAGAAAAATAGTTTCCCAAGATGGTTGAGTAGTGTTGCTAAATTATTCTAACACGCGCATATCTTCTGTTAGTTATTAATTCAATAATAGATAGGCTGAGTTTCATCGTGCAGGTGTCCGAAAGATGTATTTCTGTTCTTTTGGATTTTATTTCTTAGAAGGCTTAGGATAGTTGCCGGGATAACGGCCCACCCTGCGAAAAATGCGAGCCTGTCAGAGAGCATTTGAGGAACGGGTGTGTGAAGAGAATCTCATTTCTCCGTTTGAGCGATGTCATTAGTCTTGGAGCGCCCCAAAACGAACGACTAGACCCCTCTAGGGCCTGAAAATCCCGAACATCTCATTTTGGATCTCGACGGAGCCGGGCGATAAAACGCGAAAAACTGCGTCCGCCAGCGGTTAGCGCTCCGGCAGATCGGATTTCTTTGTTGGTGGCAGCCTCTCCCCTGACCACCCTGACGTTCTCCAACCCCGGAGAACTCGACGGCCACATCTGATTTAGTCATCTTTTAAAAAGCCGAAGATGGCGGGGAGGTTAGAAAAACGAATACCTTCCGCGATGGAAAGATATAATGTTCCGCCTTTGGAAGCAGACCCCCCTTTGAGCACATACTTCACGGCTTTCTCGTTTCCAAGCCACAAACTCCCCTCCGAACAGTTTGTTGTAAGGCGCTGCTCCATTAGAAGGGTTTAATAAGCGCTTCTCGAACTCCAGCAGGGCCAACCTGAAAATCCTGGACCGGCGGAGACCGAACGGGGATCACGCTTTCAATTAAATGCCCCCACAAAATGTGTACGATTGATCAAAGAAACGATCGAAATGTTAACATCTAAATAGGGTTTTTGAACTCTATGGTGGAAGTCAGAAACAACCGGGAGAATGAGTAGCTGGATCAAAATATGGAGATTCACTAGGGAATATAAATGAAGTGCTGGAATGGGACTTAAAGATGGTGTAAACTTACAATTTAAATAAGTGCAGCTATTCCAAGAAACTTTCAACACAACTTGCTGTCTTCCAGAGGCGTATACATCAGATGAACAGAAAGCATACTTGATTAAGGAATATTATGTGAAGAAGGCTATTTTAACGTGGGGCCAATACAATTCATGGATCACATTGACCTCATTCCATTAAATTCTTTGGAACTGGATGACAATTGTTGAAGTAATACTTGTTTACAGGAATTCAACGTTTCGCGAGCGCAGTGGGTATTACAAAGTCAACTATAAAGAAATTAATAGAAGAACGTTTAGGAACGAACAATCACAATTTCTAAAAATGTCATTGAAATCTAACTGTAAGAAAATACAGTTGCATATAAAGAGCGACATACACATTTTTTAGAAATGTATAAAATGTAAAACACGAGTTGGATTCTGGAGGGGTATTTTTACCACCAAATTTTGATTAAATTGCTTCGGCTACCTAAGTAAAATTCGAAGCCAAATCTAGAACTACTAGAGCACTTCTAGAGATTAAACTGTACCCACTAGAATAATATATCATAGTGAATTTAATCAAAATCATTATGAAACTATGAAATGGTATAATGCTCTACATTTTATTATTTCTGGAGCTTCTTATCGTAAGTCAATTAAATTCTTCAGCTGGAGCTTCAGCACCGTAAGTCAATTAAAAAACAAATTAGGCTCAGAAGCCCCACAGCTGATCAGTGTGCACTGATATTGAATTTATTCTTGATATTACATAAGAGATTCATTTCAAATCGTAGATCTGAAGGTTGACATCAATATGCCTGCGTAGATAAAAGCACCTGCAGAGGAAAAATTAATGCAATTAATTTAAACATCTACATTTTACTGGTCCTCCTGATCTCAGTACAACGATATTTAAGTAAGTAGGTACCTACCAATTGAAAATAACATAAATGTATAGATCAATGAAATGGGTTTAATAATCATTCAAGACTCCACAGCGGAATAATAACGGATGTAAGTAACGTAAAACTTCAAAATCGATCATTTAGGAAACGGAAAAATGATGCTTGAAGTAATTTCCGTTAGCGCATGAGCAAAATGAAGTAAAGATTTGAGAAGTATGGAATTAGTTGTGGGCAATTTACAGCACATTCCCAGAAAATTTCATCACACTTGGATGGAAACTGTTGAAATTAGGCTCGTTATAATAGAATACACATTCGCGCATGCGCAGTAGCTACTAATGATAGGATTATGTTGAAATTGCTAGGGAATGCTCAAATTAACCGCTGCCACCTATCCTTCAAATTTGAGTGAGATCGGACGACAGGGGCGTGAGAAAATGATGCTTGATGGATTTCACGTTTGCGCATGCGCTGAGTGAAGTATTGCTTCGGAAACAACGAAACTCGTTGGAGTCAATCTTCACTCTAACCCGCCCATTCCATGAACATTTCATGAAAATCCGTTGAATATTGTGGAATTTAAGCTTGTTACAAGGATTCGCGGATTCACGACAGACATACACACACAGACACACACAGAAACACACACACACACACGCACGCACACACGCACGCACGTCGCACGCACGCACGCACGCAAGCACGCACTCACACGCACACGCACACACACAAGCACACACACACACACGCGAGCGCGCGCACACACACACACACACACAGAAAGACACGGAACGAAAGTTGTTCAGAATGGTCAGATACGTAAATCGCGAGTGGAAATTTTACCACTGTAAAAAAACAAAAACCGTTCGATTTTCGTGGAGACTACAACTTTTCCATCTCTCAAAAGTGAAAACAATGCTTCCACTACCTATAGTTAGACTTAGAAGCAATTTAAGAGATAAAATTTAGCATTTAGGTACCAATACTTCACTAGTTGGTACATCCGCACGGACAATAGTTGAACTCGAATTTACAATGTTAGAATTCCATTGGAACCATAACACCTGATAATTCCATTACAGGCAATTTTTATGTATCCCAGTATCACTATCACTATCTAGCGATTAATGATGGAATTCAGAGCTTGATCGTCTAATCAATAGATCCGCTAGCAGCGCACTAGAAATCACGCTTAGAAATTGGTAGGTAAGAAGTGTTTTTCGATATTCAAGCGCTTAGGAAAACAAACCCTTCAACGTATTGCGGGTGGTTTTCTTTCATCCTTTATGATTATATTTTTTATTGACAAGCAAAAAATCATTACTGTTACCTTGAAAGTTTTTGAGATCTTGATTTTTGAATGTTTAGCCCTTTAATGCAACCCTTTAGGGTTCACAAAAATTGATGCCGAGCTTCTAGGACCATCTAGACCCCAAATGCGATTTTTGACGCAAGTTTCATGAAGTTTGGTACCTATATTAATTTTGGAGAAAAGCCCCGGACAGCGGACGGACGGATTTTTTTTTTTTTTTTTTTTTTTTTCAATTCGATATTTGGTATAGGTAAAACGTATAAAACGTATAGGTACCAAAAAATTTACAGGGGGGGTTAAAATATTTTTTTCTTGGTCGATTACAAAGCTACTATTTTGTCTTTGATTTTGATATTGGCTCCAGAGTTTTTTTTTAATCAAAGGCCAAATCAGTGAGAAGGAATAAGAATCACGTGGGAGGATGTTTAGGAGCTACCATATTGAACAATAAAAAGTTGGATAGTGAACGTACACAAACACTGGTGCCAGCAAGTTGGATTAATGACACTTCAACGCTGTTATTAGCGCCTACGGTAAAGTTCGCTGCTAAGTGCTGTAAGGAAACGCCAAAATGGATGTAAGACGATAATGTGGCGTCATAGAGGGGGAACCGAATGGTGCATTAGCAAGTAGTTACCGACCTCCCTTAATGCCAGATGTGAAAGGAGTGAAGTAGTGTATTTTATCGCACGAATAGATAAGGTGTATTTCCCTTGAACTCAACAGCGTAAAGGACATGAAAGCCACGCGTCAGATATCAGTTTATTTAGTTTTATTTACTTAGATAATTTATTAGTATATTTTAATTAATAACAAGCATTTTTAGTTGAAATCTATCAATACAACTAGCTGTATCACAATCTAGCTACAGCCATAACATTTTTAAAATACTTCAATAGTTGAATTGGGTAGTAACTGGACTGGTATAAATGAATTTCACGTTCGCTCATGCGCAGAGTAAACTAATGATCCGTCATCGGTGTATAAATTGGGGACCATTTGGGGTTGAACCCGCACAATCTCTGGAAATGGTCTCAATAACGGACTAAGACCACAGTTTTCTTCCTCAGAAGTGGACACTAGACACACATTCTGACACGAAACGAAAATGGTTCAGGACGGTCTGAAGAGTTAAATGAGATTCTGAGTTTGGAGTTATTTTATTCTGACCTCTCGAAAGAGTTCACCGTTCCCCTACGAGGTAGGTACCTGGTGGGTCTTTTAGGAAATAATAACACACAACTGAACTATAGGAACATCTATCTATGTTACGAATTATGCGCAGGATATTCACCATGTGAGCTCTCCTATGATTAGAGCCCTCTGCAACAGCAGATTGTCGATTTATCCTACTCCGGAATAATGTAGCTGGAGCATCGTCTGGGAGGAGACCTGGTCATATTTTTATGACACAATGACATCGGTATAATATAGGACCAAACGAAGGAACCCAATTACTACGAAATAAATTCAAGAAAAAACCGTTCCACCTCATAAACCCTCGCTAAGCTCGTTACTATTTTATGGATTCAGCGGGAAAGAAACGCGATACGTCGGGGAAATATACGGGTCGATAAAGCCCTAGAGGATGTTTGAAGAACGTAGGCGTAAGCCGACACCCAAGACCGAGGCTTCTACAGATATGGGCTTTATCATGTTACTTCCCCTGGAAAAACGTGAGGGTTCGCTCGGCAGTAGGTCTTCCCGCATGGTCGTAATGCGTTTGTGTTGATCGAGTCAACATGGCCGTCTGATGGGGCCACCCTTTTAGATTGACGACAGGGGAAGATGTTATGTGTCTTCTGGAGGCGCAGCAGGAGCCACCCATCTGTAATGTCACAAGAGCTGGCGCTAAAATCTTACAAGACGGTCTTTTCCATTCCATAACATCGTCCAGTATAAGATCCATTCATGTATTGTGTAAAACAAAAAACGGAAGCCTACAACTTCTACTGCCAACTCTTCCAACTCAAAAATCAACAGCATGAGTTATTGATCTTACATCTTACATGTAAATCGCTTTCTAGTTTTCAGAAGCAATTGAGTTCTTGTATCTGATTTTGGAACTTTACAGGGTTCAATTCCCGAGACTTCATTCAAAACATTTGAATGTTCCACCATTTTCCACTCTACAGCCAATATATAGGATCTTGGACAATGCAGAAACAATTGTTAGTGAGTGTCGACACCCAGCATGAATGCCAGTCCTCGTTCTTAGCTTCGCTTCTGCTAGCCAAAAAGTTGGTCACTAATTGGTCTGACAGATGACTCACCGAATCCTCGAAATCCTCGATTCTGAATAGGACTTCCTCTAATATGGATTTTGTACATCTGAATTCAGTCTTTTCCATGCTTCCAGTTGTTAACCTTCAGATTCTTTTGCATCTTTCTTCTAAATGAAACGATCCCGGACGAGCCCCCTAATGTAAGAATCACAACAACTACAGGGTCCACAAATTATAATTCAACTCAATAACTTTTGTGTCTTTCTTAATGGTACTCACTGTTACCATGCTCAACAACTGATAAGAGTTTCTTTTGTACTAGAATAGCAATACTTGTACTAGCCATTACAATACTTTTATGAATTTTTGTACTTTCAGTCGACGTAGGAGAGAAGGAACCACGTCAAGAGAACACCTCAGTTTCTAAGTGCAAACAAGCCCTCCCTTTTTTTGCGCCGGCCGCAAAGTAAATGATCTGCTTTTCTTTGAAGTCCCCTCGCGGCAAGACGTCTTCAAACTCCCCGGTTGTTAGAGAAGAGACCACCTCATTTTCCAATTAAGTTCAATTATTTCGCAAAGTAGCAGACGGCACAGACGCCGAGAAACTGCCTGACGATCGGCTTGAAGTTTTTTTCTAGTGAGTGAGGGATCTGGAGGTACTGAACCCCGAGGGGAATTATCACCAAACTGTAGAATATTATCGCTGTTCGTAATCACTTCTTACACAGGATGCACCTAGATTGTAATTGGATGTGTTAGAGTAAGTTGTTCAGCTATGCTTCAATGAATACTTAACCGTTTACAGGACATGGGCCTTATACGATAAAGACGAAAGTCATTGGTCCTCCCTACCGGATCGGCTCCCACAATTGATTGAATTGAACCGTTCCGAAATTGCTTTCTTCAAGCAATCAAAAAGGTTTTTTATTGCTTTCTTCTTGCTCTCCACAATACTGCAGCATTTAGCAAAACAAATTTTCCACAATCTGAAGTGTTGAGGATCGAGATGAATGTTCATATCACGCCCGGGTCACCAGTGTAGTGTGGAATATAAAGGTAAACAACTTCGAGGTCTGCTACAAGTATGAGAGATTCGGGATCTTCTAGCCCTATTTATACTAAAGACTTGGAGTGGCCAATCCAAATAAAATTATGAGCTTATTTCGTTTTTAATAACTGAAATATAATTATTTTGAGTTTTATTAATTTTGTGTTACTTATAAAAAATATTACAGACGTTTATGACTATTAAAAGATACAAAAAGCAAACTTCTGACTTCAAAAGCAAATATTTTAAGGAACCCTGGTTATTTCTCTCAGAGTTTGGATGTTCAATACTTCCCAGCAATTTGGGTTTTTTTCGCTATATTTTCCTCAGCCCCTGTTGAACCAATTTTTATTATCGTTCGTCTACTCTGTTTCTCTAATTGGAAATTGAAAAATCAGTCCAAACCAACCAGGGACCCGTGAGAAGCTCTAGCGCCCGAGAGCTATTATTGAAACTTGCGTTTAAGGCTATACACAACTTAGGACCTTTACGTGTATGATTGTTTGAGATTCTACAGATATACCATTATATTCCGAACAAAGAGAAACAAATAGAAAAGTGCTCCTAAAAGCCGAAAAACGCTGTTTCAAGGAAAACGCGTTTTTGTTTTTCTATAAGTTCATTATTTGGATGTTTCCATGACATTTGTGTCTAGAATCAAGCTTTCAGGACTTTGGGAACTAAACATGAATCTTTCATTTCATATTAGTGTGTGTTTTATTACGGCATTGTGTTGTTTAAGAAGAAGGTAATGCTCAGGCTACCTGTGATTTCTCAGTTTCCAATCAAGTTAGCAACTGAGTTGAGATCAAGCAGCTGTGAGCGCTTTTCCGGAAAGTTGGGCTATTCTCTATCCGTTTAGGACTTCTTTCGTCAATGCAATAATTGAGTCCAGCTGATGCAATAAAGGTTAATATACATATTTTTTAAATCTAGTCATGCAGCACGATCGTAAGAGCAAATTTTCATATAATATTGTATTATAGGTACCTACTAGTATTTAATAGTGTTTTGGAATTTTATCACTTTGAGTGCAAAGAAATTGTTAACTACCAACTAATTTCATGGCAAAAGAAACTCATTCTAAATTATTTCTGAAATTCAAATTAGACTTTGTATTCTAACCTTTTTTACGTTTTATTTTTTTCATCGGTTTTTCAGCAAGTATTAATGAAATTTAAGTACGTTTTTCACCATAATTTTGTGCACAAATTTTTTAATGGTCTAGTTCATTAGTGATCAACTTTTTCTGACTAAAATTCTGCTTAAAAATATAAATTTAACGATTTTTAGCCGTTTTTAGCCATTTTTAGTGATTTTTTGAGCTCACTATTTGAAATTTTACCAATTTAATGTGCTCAAACAGTGCTGGCCAAAGAACTCATCCTTTCGTTTAGAAAGCTTGATTTTTGCGCGCAAGAACGAATTTTTTTAATCTCAATCCTAAGGAGAGTTATCGTGTATCGGAAGTACGCATACATTTATAAATGTGAGATGAGTATACGTATGTAAATGAAAGTGTTGAAATCTAGGAATCGTTACAGAATGTCACAAAACGGATTTCAATTAAGAAAATTTTCGAAAATTTTGATTTTAAATTTTTTGAAACCAATGTCATAGCTTCATTTTTTACAGAAATTCGCTAAAAGATTTAAAAATAATTTTTTTTGGTACTGAACCCCTTTAAGGTTAAACAGTGCAAGCACAATCACCTTCAACCCACACACAAACTTTTTTTTTTTTCAAATTCATTACACAGTCTAATAACAGATGCGAAAGGAGTTCTATGTAGTGTTAATCAACATTCCATTGTAAAGTTACGAGTCATTGCGTTAACTTTGTGTCTTAACGTAACACCTTGAAAATGAAGAGAGGGTGGAAATGGCCGAAAGTCGTTGTCAATATCTTCAAAAAAATATTTGTGTTATAGTCACATCAAAGAGTTGAGGCGGTACCGGGAATCGCCCAACCTGCAGACCAAGAATTTTTATGTCCTCTTAGTTAACGACTGGTTTCTTTACTACTACAGATGTTTTGCTTCTCTACCCGACACTTTTTCCCCGGTCTGATCTCCTCTCAGAGAAGTTATAAACGTTTCCTCCATTGTCAATTGGTATCTCGTTAGCGAACTGTGCCGGAGTCGGTTGGCGTACAAGAAGCAAGAGAGCCCAGTTTCGAGGACGTGACTCCCATGCGAAAGCAGGGTGGGAAGGAGAAGTCCATGAAGGAATAAATAAGGAATTAGCTGGAAAACGCTGAGTCTCTTTCCGTCGAGAAACAAAACAAAAGGGGAAGGAAAATGACTAAAGAGAAAACGGGTTTCCAGGAGGCTGGTTGAGGAGTGAGTTATAAAGAGAATGTCGGGCAAGTATGTCACTGTCAGGGGTCCGGAATGGCGGTCGGATGAGTCAGCTTGTGGTCATGAGTCTTCACTTTAAGTAGCTCCTTAGGACGGGAGCTGTCCGCATATTTTCGTTGACGCGTTGGAATCCTGACGGTATGGGTGAGTGGGGTTTCGCCAATTAGCCAAATGAGGTGCTTGACACGGTGATATTGCCTCCTTGCAACCCCTGGGACATTGGCGGCTTCAACTTCGGTCATGGAGAAAAACATCGCAAGCTAACATTCAGAGAGTGAACCATAAAATTAAATTAAAGGTAAAGTACTCAGTCACGCAGCATGGCTAATAGTTCTAATTTTCAATTAAAAGAAGTGAATAAAACTGAGGGGATAGCCGTGTGGCGAGATCGCAAAGAAAATTTTAGGACCCGCAGCCAAACTCGAAAAATTTGGTCAATTATCGGAATTGTTCACCTAGAAATCTATTTTTATCACTTATTATGAACCTTAAAGATCTGGGAACGGTCGCAATCGACTCAGCGCTGAAAAATACTTCGACTGCGACACCCCACATGCCCTATTATCAAAAACCTATTTTTTATCATTTTTTTTGGTCTAAATTGTAAATTTGAACCTAAAATTCTAAAGCGATCGGGTTGGCCAACGAACTCGACCAGTCCTTTGCCAAGAAGGAATTTTATGTGTTGGAACGAATTTTTTACACCGTATTTTAAGGGAGTCATCGTCTGGAAATACACCCTATATATATACGACGTTAAGTTCTTGGACTATGTTCCTTCATGTACGGATCGGATTTGGAAGTGGTCCCCACCACTTCCAAAAACATTTAAAATTTTGAAACCATCTAAATAGCTCATTTTTTCTCTGGAAGTTCACTAAAATGTGGTGCACTTTCATTAAAAAAAAAAAAAGTTTTGGTTGCAAACGAGAATCATCAGAATATTTCGTCACCCCTGAAAAGTGTCGATCCTTCAAACTAACGATTTTCGCGGTTGTTGCCAAAGTAAAGACATAATAATGTCAAAAACCACGCAACATTATTTACAAGACATGTACCAACAACCAACACGAGTAAAACAATTTTCTCCCATCTGATGTGGGAAAGTAAAATAAATATAATTCCCTATTGCGAAACTCGAACTTAAATATATAATTAGCTTCGAACACACGAGAGAGCGTCATTATCTTAATAATACTCATTGTTTAATTGTAGTATTTTTTAAGTGCTTTGCGTTCTGATAATTGAGCTTCACCATCGCTTCACTTTTAATGGGATATTTGAGTACTCCAACTTCTCACCTTGGAGTAGAAACAAGTTTTGATCAATTATTGTAATATGCACGTGCACGTTCAAACTCACCAACTGTTGCTCACGTGTACATACACTTCTATAAGAAATAGTCGATCATAGAATGAGCCGTATTCATAGAATGTCTGCCAAGTTGGGTGTGCCATGAAGCTTCCTCGTGTCAATAATATGAAAGTGTAGGTCATTGAAATGTTTTAATAACTTAATCTAAAAAAATTAACCATTCAAATCCCTGGGAATGTAAACGAAATCGGATGGACACTGTAGAAGTTAGCTTGTACAAGAATCTCAGGTTCGCGCATGTGCAGACGGTACAAATGATTAGATTGTCATGAAATGTTTATACTTCTACCTTTTACTTACAAGTACAAAGCTGTTCTTCTACGTTTTAATTTAAAGGATTTCCTTAATTTTTAGCGGTTTTTTTTTTAAATGAAGCTATTGCAATGGCTCGGAAAATTTTAAAATGAAATTTTTTGAAAATTTTCATCATTGAAATCCGTTTTGAGGCATTCTGAAACGATTCCTGAAGTTTGCGCTTTTTCATATATATATGTCATTCCAGATGATAACTCTCCTTGGGATCGAGAGAAAAATTCCGTTAAAAAAATCAAGCTTTTCAAACGAAAAGATGAGTTCGGTGGCGAAAAATTTTTGACCACATTAAATTGGTCAAATTTCAAAAAATGTACTGAAAAATCACTAACAACGGCCAAAAATCGTTAAATTTAAAATTTTTAGCAGAGTTTCAGTCAAAACAAAATTATCAACAATTAACTAGGACACAACAAATTTTTGCCCAAAATTATGCTGAAAAATATACTTAAATTTCAATAATATTTGCTGAAAATCTATTTAAAAAAAACTGCAGGAGAAAACCTAAAAATCTAAAATCGTTTTTGTAAGAATTTCATTTAGTATGAGTTTTTTTTTGCCATAAGATAGTTCTTTCTACAGAAAATGCTCAAATTTCCGAACAATTCAACATATAATACGATAGATAATTTTAGAAAATTCGTTCATACGATCATGCTGCATGACTGGAATTTTTCATTTATACCGCCGATTGATTTGTTTCTAAAACCCAAAATTGGTTGACATGAAGTAGGTATCTACCGGTATTAAAATCAACCGCTCATTTGCAATGGATAAAATGAAAGGTCCACCAACCTTCAATCTTAACGAATTCTGAAATTGGACGCAGAAGATCTAACAAGCCGCAGCTCATTTAAATATTTTGCCTGTAATTATCCAAATTAGTAATCTCTTCACGATGGTGATTCGGTTTTAAGATCCGGTTGAGTGGGAGTGATCCTACATGTTACCACACACAATGCCAAGTATTACGTCCTGATAATGTTAAATTTATATATATTTCTGAATATTCATTTTTATATGTAGTACCTACGGAACGAACATCTCACGAAGTTTTTGTGACCATATTTCCGAATTCCTTCCTTATTCAGAAAATTCCGCAGTCCTTATTTCAAAACATGAACTTTGTATTTTCCTGCTCATGAATATACATAACGTAGTTGGTCAAGTTGGGTGTGCACACCGCTTTCTTGTAAACATAATATGTGTGATTTTATTAACGATAGTTGCCTGTTGAAAGGGATCATCAAGAACCAACCTTATCGCTAAGAGTTGCGTCAAAATCTGCTGAAAACGGAAGTTTATTTTCACAAGGAGTTTACTTTTGAGCAATGGGAGCTTTCTCATGGAGTAAATAAAAATCAAATCCAAGACAAGACGATGCAAGAAACGCACTGGTTGCCTACTGCCGATCTTCAAGATATGTCACGGACATTTGAAAACTTCAAAATTGTAGACAGAGAATCAAATTGGAAGAAAAGAACATTTTTAGAAATGTTTAGGATAAAAAATTCAAATTCAGCTAACTTCCGAAAAGACATAAGACACAAAATTTGAACACTCTACTGTTATTTTTCGATTGAGTGACTCTAAATTTATAATTACCGTCACCAACAAACTAGGTAGTTAACATATATGGATTAAATTTTATTGTTACCTACATGAAGATTTCTCCGACATTTTACACATTTAAATTGAATTTTTATTAACTCCCTGAAGAAACCTCAGATGCTGAGGAGAGGCATTGGGGGAAAGTATAAAAAACTGAAAAGGTCTGTTTTTAGGAAGTTGTTAATAAATTAAACTGTCTTAATATAGAAATGTTGCGCGTGCAGAGCCTACAGCTTTAATTTAATTTTGATATAAAATTCATAGGACCTTATAATTATATAGCCCAATATGTAGAATCTGTGTTAATTCGATCAAATTCATTCGCAGAAGCTACCAATAATCCGTTGGTATGTAATGCGATTCATAGAAAATCTATCATCTAACTCGCTCAAATTCCAAAAATCTGTAAAAACAATAGATGCGAATCGAGATTTTGCTGGGATTCTAATCGGAAAATAATATTTTTAAAATAATGATCGAGATGCAGGGGTACATACATATTCTAACCCCAAAAACGGGGGGAAAAAAGTAATCATAAAATGTTTCCCACGAGTGGCTATTCTCTGATAGATATTAAGACAGTTTATTAATAGAATAGAATATACATAATAATTAATAATTATATATAATAGAATATATAGAATACTATAGATATTAATAGAAACCTCGATATACAGTTCTGTTGACTCAGTTATAGATCAGATTCAATAATTACCTACTTTTGAAACCATTTCGTTGATTATATTTGTCTTTTGGTTAGAAAATAAATTTAAGGTAAAAATCTCGTAGCTAGGAGTAATTAGGTAGGAATTTCCTATTTGAAAATTTCCCTTCTTGATTTTGGGGATCTCCTGGCCATTAAAAGGCCATCAAACCTCTTGCCTCCAATTCTCTGAATTCTGGAGGCTTGCGGAGATTGGGAGAATCCTTGGACGTTTACGACAGTGATTTTGATTAGGAATCCAACTTCTAAAGAACGTGAAGAGATCAGTGTTCAGAATTTGATGCGTTGTGTTCTTGTTTGATCAGATACAGGTGGTATTGTAATTTCGAACTTCCTATCTGTACTCTGTAATTTTCATTCATTATATAGGAAAGTGAATGGAAGGACACCCCAGAACTCACTGCTTAATAGAGGTAGGTAGGACACTCCGGAACTCAAGACCCCTTAGAGTGAAGAAGTAGGTACATCCCGACACTCACGGCACCGTAGAGTGCAAGGGACATCCCCCGGAACTAAGCAGCTCCATAGAGGACAAGGTGCAAAGAACTACCATCCCGAATTACGAGACTCCGTCGGTATAGTACTGATGGAAAAAGGTGAAGTGCTACTGTCAGGAATCACAAGACTCTGTGAGGGTGGCACTGAGGAAGAAGTTATGGTGAAGTATGGCAGACCAGAATTGCGAGACTCTGTTGGGGTAGTACCTACTGAATGAAAAGGCTAGGTGATGTGAAATGATTAAGCTTGGAAGTTTGAATGTAGAATCGTATCGAACTCGGCCTATCCTGAACTTTTATAGTCCCTGGTAGCTGGAGGAAGAATGGCAACTGTTGGCGAGTGGAAGGGGTAGGTGCTGGTTCCCTCACACCTGTTTATAATGGCTGTTTTCGAACTTTGGGGGGCCAAGCCAATTCAGGTTTCCTATTTATTTAAAAAATCTAAAATATCATTTAACATACCGTATTGTTTGCGCACAACATCTTGGATACCAAAACCATATATACATATTTCTCTGAGATCCTCAATGAAAAAGTAGAGATTAAAAACTGGAAAACGCTGAAATTTGTAATTTCCCCATGGAACTCACAAATCGGTAAGAGCTGGTCGTAGCTAACTTTTCGTCCAAAGCCAGGGCGCTAGGAGCACTCTAGTTCTTCCTTATTCGTCATACGGCGATACAAGAAAATTACAATATAAGAAGGTATGGGAGGTATGCGAATCAAAACTCTTGAACCCAAATCAATTTAAGCTTCTGCGGGTCAGAAAAACTATAATGTTAGAAGCAATAAAATTAAATTTATTCTTTATAAAATACTTTTGTTGTAGGGAGATCGAAGAGTTCAGCCATTGAAAGTGTCTTCATTCATGATCCAAGCCGTCACACCGCTTCAGCCTCTAAAAGTACCCCGCGAACATAATTTCTTTCGAGGTCTCTTCAAACCAATAAAAAATGATGTAATAAAAAATGTTGGAGTAAACTCTAAATAATAAATAGCTATACAGCACAAAAACTTTAAAGCCAGAGCTACCATCTAAACGTTGATATTCACTTACCCATAAAGTCGAGTACCTACCTTTTGTAATCCTACAGCCGTGAGGAAACTCGATGTGCAAGCACAGCTCTTTCGCACGTTCGTGCTCCTCCGAGAAAAACAAGGTTTTCAATCAGATTTTTTTCTCTTCCTTTCAATACGTCAACAAAATTGTTCGCCCGTCGCTTCTTCTAGTTTTGCCGATGCTCATTAAAACCCGACATGCAACGTCGTTGTTGAACAACCTTCGTGAAAATAAAGTTGACTCGGCTTAAGAAACGCGACGACAGGCGATCGGCAAAGAAAAAAAAAAAAAAAAAAAAAAAAAAAACAGTATTGCTCCGAAGTTTACGACCATGGAAAAGTATCGATTCGGTTAGCAGCTATTGCGCCAAAGAAATAATGGAAAACGCTTTTGTCCAGTCGATTTATAAGATTATACCGTCCTCGGTCAATCCGATGTTACGAGTTTCCTACCCTGGCAGTTCAATTAAACTGTCACTATCTTCAAACAGCTATTAGAGATTGGCTATTACGGGAGGATCAGGATAGGATTTTTTCTCTTTTTGTTCTTCTTTCCTACCTTCCAACCCGTTTGACCTTGATTGAAGCAGAAGAACGGGAATGAAGGGCCGCCGTTGAGAAAAATGCAGTTCTGGCCGACGAGATGAGTTTACCTGCCTAGATCCTCCTTTTCTTTTGTGCCGACACATTCGCAGCATTTACTTACCGTTGCGTCGTTGATTTATGCTCCGAAGGATATTTCGGTATCAATTGAAGACTACAGGGGAAATGTGGGATGTGTCATTTTCGCAATCGTGCAGCAGAGCATTTTTTTTTAAATGGAAAACGCCACTATTGTCCACGTGTGGAATTAAAAAATTAAAAAAATATACCAACACGTTGTTCAAGTACTATAGGATGTAACTATACTCAAATTTCTACATGTTCGGGGCAGGACTAACACCGAAAGTCTCAATTATATTGGAAAAAAGGGGGTATCTCGATGCATTGCGGGTTTTCTCCATGGTATTCTCAGTCTAAAAAGGAGAATGAACACGTTCGTTGGCCAACACTTTTTGATCACATTAAATTGGTCAAATTTCAAAAATGTACTAAAAAATCACTAAAAAATTGTCAAATTTATAGTTTTCAGCAGAATTTTTGTCGACAAAGTTGATCAACAAAGAACTAGAACAGTATAAAATATACGCAAAAAATTTTGCAGAAAATTTTACTCAAATTTCATCAATATTAGCTGAAAAATCCATAGAAACTCCCAAGAAGAGCTAAAATTTCTGAATCTTCTTTGAATTGCAGAATATTATTTTGAACGAGTTTTGCTGCTATAGAATAAGTAGTTAACTATTTCTATGCACTCAAAATGCTCGAATTTCAAAACAGTACAACAAATTTCAAAACAATGTATTCTAAACCAATATGTTTTATCATATATATAATATAATACGATTACTTACGAAAATCCCCAGGTACGATCATGCTGCATGACTGGAACTTTAAAATCTTATTTATACTGAACTAGAAGCCTGTTAGGGCTTGGAAAGCCCTAATCTAGCCTAACAGAATTTAATCATTTCCATTCGCCCAAGGACCTGCTCTTCGATGATCGATTCATTCGCCAAATATCTACGAAATAACCACTCCACTGAATTACTTGCAACGCACTTCTTACTTACCGTGAATTGATGGCAACTGTTGTTACCGCCACAGCCTAATAAACAACTCTCGTTGATAAGGACCGCCTAGAACACGATCAAGGCGGGTATAGAGACGAACGGCGACACTTTTGCAACAAACTTGGGGCCGTGCTGATTCGAATGAGCAGTCTTACACTAAAATCGGACCACGAAGTTCTTCACAATTTCAAAGACCGTTCGGAATTATATTATGTAAAGATAGTGGTGTGGGGGTGGAAGGCTTCTTCCTTTTTATGTGTTTATTGACTTCACAACTAGTTTCGCCCTTCCATAGGCCTCATCAGGTGTATAGGGGGACAGATTCATACGAGGTGTATTTTGTCATGTTGTTGCAGAAGTTATAATTTCAGTCTCAGAATTTCGTCCGATGGTTTGAAAGGGTCAATTTGGAGGGAATAAGGTTGAGATCACATGGCCAATAGCTATCCTACATATGTAGGATATAATTAACTGAGTGTACGGAACAGAATATAAAATATATACGAGATGAGATGCTTTTTCTGTGGGGACGATTATGAATTTCACTATCAACTGGTTGTGAAGTCAATAAATACATAAAAAGGAAGAAGCAGTGATCCTTCCACCCTCACACCAGTATTCAGTACGAACTAATGGCTACCTGCACGAATACCTATATAATCTTATTTACTTATTTTAATTTAAAAGGTACAGTGGATGTAAATATCTGCAACAGCTTTTTCCACTTGTTGAAATAAGCAGACAGGCAGAATGCCGATCCATCTAGCTAGCAGTACTTTTGAAGTTCCTTTTCAATTTAAGGTTGACGGAAATCCCATTAAGTACAGTTTTAGTCGTTGGCAATAACTGTGGGGCCCTGATCGAAAAATAGGACTGAAAGCGTCTGCTTTCCCCTTGGAAACCTAAAACGCATAACCTCCTTTTTCGATGAAGCCTATTAAAACGGCTGAGATCCTGAGAGTTTTCAATTTTGTTTGGATATGATGTTTCGAACTTGGGGGCGCTTTTAGCCGTCGGTGGGGTTGATTTTTTTGTGAGGGGGGTCAAGCCCGCAAAACGCGTGCTGCCCCTGGGCGGAATCCTGACCCGGAATGGGAGGCGGGTCTCCCACATGATGGAGATGCCGGCAAAAGGTGATGGGCGCCCCTCAGTGAAGACGTTATAGGAGGGCCCCCCCGAAAAACCCGACACCGTTAGAAGGTTAATCGAGAGTGCGCGATATATCAGACTTCCCCGCCTTCGGTCCATCCCCGCCGATACCTTACACCTAACCATGGGATATTTCGATGTCTTCTATAGGTTTCACCAGCGAGACCCCGAATAGAATATGCCACTTTTACTTTCCCAAAGACCTGTGGAGTCAAAGAAAAGTTATGTGTGTCTGTCTGTTTATCGATGGCGCGATATATCAGCCTTCCCTGCCTTCGGTCCATCCCCGCCGATACCTTACACCCAACCAGGGTGTTGAGCATGCGAAGGGGTTTCGAAAAACTAAACCAATTAACCCAACTCAAATATTATAATCTATTTCGACGTTTTGTAAAATTCGCACAAATTAGATTTAGCTCGGACAAATGTACAAAAGGAAAATAAATAAAGGGTCCTATGAAAGAGTAAATGATGCAGAATTAAATGTACAGCTTATTTTTGATAGTTAAAGTTCTTTGAAAATAAAATTGTTCTTATTGCAGTAGGTATGTATGCATGTTGGACTTCAAGCGCGTGACGTGGCGGTTTCCCAGTGCAGAATACGTCGGTCCCTCAAGTCGGCAGACAGTTTATAGCTAATTAGAGAGATACTATAGGTAGGTACCTTGAAAATCCCGTACATCCGATTGCAAATCACCGTTTTGAGGAGAAGGATTTCCTGGCAATACCATTCAAACGGAGAGGTCCACGCTGGTAGCTACCGTATCATCCAAGGGTGATGGAGGCCACACAAAAAAATGGCAAAGTTGTGAATGAAGCGCACAGACGAGCGAAAGATTATCGTCAGGCTATAACTGATTGCTTTGAAGATTCAAAGAAGACTGCTGCGGATTCCTGGAATAGACGGTAGAGCTGCGAGAAGGGAGGGGACCCCCTCCAGCCTGATAGGACGACAGTTGAATCCACTGAAGAACTTGAAGGAACTTTGCACAAATAATCTGTCACTATCTTACTCAACACTCTTAATCTCTAATAATAACAACAGATACAGTCTACGGCGTAATCACAGGGGATATTTCGATGTCCTCCATAGGTTTCACCTACGAGACGACGAATAGAATATGCCACTTTTACTATCCCAAAGACCTGTGGAGTCAAAGAAAAGTTATGTCTGTCAGTGTGTCTATAGGGCACGATATATCAACCTTTTTCACCTTCGGCCCCTCCCCGTCAATACCATCTTCGATGTCTTCAACAGGTTACCACTATGAGACCCCAGTTGAATAGAGGATGCAACTGTTGATTTCCCAACGACCTAAGGAGTCAAAGAGCAGTTATGAGTGTCTGTCTGCCCATTGAGTGCATAAAATATTAGCCTTCTCCACATTCGGCCAATCCCTGATACCTAACCATGGAATCTGTCGATGGATTCCACAGGTATCCAATATGAGACCCCAGTTGAATGCCACTTTTACTTTCCCAACAATATAAGAAGGAGTCAAAGAAAAGTAACGAATCGTAATCACAATGCATCAGCCTTAATAGGCTTGCCCCGCCGTTCGGTCCATCCCCGCCGATACCTTACACCCAATCATGGGATATTTCGATGTCCTCCACAGGTTTCACCTGCGAGACCCCTTAATAGAATATGCCACTTTTCCTTTCCCAAAGACCTGTAGAGTCAAAGAAAAGTTATGTGTGTCTGTCTGTCTATCGAGGGCACGATATATAAGCCTTTTTCGCCTTCGGCCCCTCCCCGTCAATACCATCTTCGATGTCTTCTACAGGTTACCACTATGGGACCCCAGTTGAATAGAGGATGCACCTATTAATTTCCCAAAAAACTAAGGAGTCAAAGAGCAGTTATGAGTGTCTGTCTGCCCATTGAGTGCATAAAATATTAGCCTTCTCCGCATTCGGCTTTTTTCCGCCAATCCCTGACACCTAACCATGGGACCTTTCGGTAGCTTCCAGAGGTTTCCACTATGAGACTCCAGTTGAATGCCACTTTTACTTTCCCAAAAATGTCAGGAGTCAAAAAAGTAATGAGTCGTAATCACATTGCATCAGTCTTCTCTGGTTTCGGCCCTTCCCCGCCGATACCTTACACCTAACCATGGGATCTTTGGATGTCTTCTACGGTTTCATCTTTGGGACCCAAGTCGAGCAGAGTATGCCACTTTTACATTCACACCGACCCATGGAGTAGAAGAAAAGTTATGTGTGTCTGTCTGTATATCGAGGGCACGATATATCAGCCTTTTTTCGCCTTTGGCCCCTTCCCGTCAATACCATCCTCGATGTCTTCTATGGGTCACCACTATGAGATCCCAGTTGAATAGAGGATGTAACTATTCATTTCCCAACAACCTAAGGAGTCAAAGAACAGTAATGAGTGTCTGTCTGCCCATTGAGTGCATAATGCATCAGCCTTCTGTGGTTTCGGCCCATCCCCGCTGATATCTTACACCTAACCCTGGGATATTTCGATGTCTTCTACAGGTTCCAACTTTGAAACCCCAGTCGAGCAGAGTATGCCACTTTTACTTTCACACCGACCTATGGAGTCGAAGAAAAGTGATGTGTGTCTGTCAGTCTATCCAGGGCACGATATATCAGCCTTCTCCGCATTCGGCTTTTTTCCGCCAATCCCTGACACCTAACCATGGGATCTTTCGAAAGCTTCCACAGGTTTCCACTTTGAGACTCCAGTTGAATGCCACTTTTACTTTCCTAACAATATAAGGAGTCAAAGAAAAGTAACTAGTCGTAATTGCAATATATCAGCCTTCTCTGGGTTCGGCCCCTCCTCGCCGATACCTTACACCTAACCATGGGATCTTTCAATGTCTTCTGAAGAACGAAGACACAAAAAACAAAAAATGAAAAATGTTCGTTCTGTAATCCTAGGAACCTTTAATTCGTACTCTACAAACACTGGTACACATTTTGAATGTTTTTAGTTTCAATGAAATATGATGTATCGCTTTTTATGAAGTTCATGATTTTTACTCTAAAAGTAGAATAAAATCTGTGTTGGGAGGTATTATACATATGAAAAAGCGATCAACTATAGGTTTCGTTTCAGAATACCTCAAATTCGCTAACTACAAATTATCAAATCAATCTATTTATTGTCTTAAGTTTTTGTTGTACAATACATTATTATGAGTTGCATCTTAAATTACGAACATACGTAAAACTTCTTTCAATGTTTCCTTGCTGCATAAAGTTCCTTCGTTTATATTTGAATCAATATTTAGCTTATAGTTATTTAAAATAAATGAAAATGTACACAGAATTTTATCCTTCACCTCACCAATCCAATGAAATATAGGGGTCTCCATTACATTCAGTGGAAATTCCCCTATACACTCTTGTAAAAGTTGAATTTTAACTTGACAACTTTCGAAACACTAACTAAGTAATGGACACAGGTAACGTGACATGGTCTATTACTCAAAGCCCATTTGAAAAGCGAGAAATGAGATGCAAGGCGTGGGAAGGCACTTTCAATGGACGGTGTCAACCTAATCATACGCTTCACCTGAGCTTTCATTGTCCTTTCTCAGAAGAAAGAATGGAAAATACGAACCTACTATATTAGGTATAGCGGTCCAAAGGAATTGTTTTTTGTTTTGAGCGCTTAAATCATCGACTAAAGACGTTATAAGGTATTTAAATCAAAGCGTCATCGTTCATAAAATTGTGACTAATGTTAAATAGGAAGGAAACTGCTCATTAGAGCTCAAGGGATTTTCGACGGTGGGTTTCGATGCGTATCTCATTTCGAGTACGAGCTGTGAAGTGTTAACAACCGAAGATCCTCTCGTGTGGGGAGAAGAGCTGGTGGGTCTAAATGCTATAAATAACCAGTTAGGACAGCCCGATGAAAACATCCTCTAAATTGTGACTGAGGGTGTAGGGAGGGCCAAGATTTCTAACGACTGCAGAAAAACTCCCATCTTCTCGTACACTCGTTAGTGAATCTTTTGTTGTTTTTAATAATGGGAATATGCTTGGGAAGCAGTTAAAATAAGTCAAATTGCAATGCCTATAAAACTGCCACAATGCGTGGGTACCTTCATTTCATGGTCATTCATAAAATCTCGTGAAGTATTGACTCGAAGTTGTTTACTGCGGTATTGCTTTGTGAATTCAGTTTCACGCAGCGAAACATGTCTCAGATATGAGTAATCAAATTTTTTATACCGATAGAAAAAGACTTTCCATACCAATGAAATGAAAAATTTGTATCCGAGTTTTTACTGGCTACTCCAGAAATGATGTGTAATGAACAATGTGAAATTACATTGATTATTTTAGACATTAAATACCTTTGAAATTTGAACAAGTGGAATTTATTTCTTTTGGCATATAAAACTTTTGAAAAAGGTGCGTAAAGGACTTTGCGGAGCAATAGAAACAAGTGCTGGAATTTGTATTAACGCTCCCTCAATACAACAATCTATTGTATTTTTATCATCAATCCTGCGTACAGCAGGATACATTAAATACATTCCACGAACATTTCATAAAAATCTATTGAAAATTGTGTAAATTAAGCTTGTTAGAAGGATTTGCTTGTAGTTTTGTTCATTTATTCCCTGATTGGCATCGATTGGCAACTCCGTGGATCTATTCCAATAAACCGTTGAATCAAAACGGAAGTTAGTAAAAAAACGTTGTCTATTCCTACAAAAAATAAAGAGTTACAATGTTAAATCGATTTCGAAGGTTAGGCCATCATCAGTAACAAAATGTAACAAATCAGTAACTCTTTATTTTTCGTGGAAATAGACAACGTTTTTTCACTAACTTCCGTTTTGAAATGGGTTTCTACAATTTCGTCGCGAGTGATTTAGTTCGTAAATTGTTGAATAACTATCCGCTGCGTTTTAAAAATATCACCATGATTCCACGGCGCAATATCACAGCGTGGGTACCTACGTGACTGTCCAGAAACAGAAAAACTTAAGACATCCAAAATTACGAGAAAAGTGTCACTGTATCATTTTGAGGCCCTCACAACGTTGCATCTGAACTTTAAAGTGAAAGACCAAAATCTAGAAGGGCCATTAGCGGCGTATGAGTAGGTATTTAACTGAATTTTATTAACTTGTTTACTAATAATAATAATAATATTAAAAGTCCAAAAAATTCATCAGAAATGGCGGGTTTTGGTTATTGCCAACTGAATGGTCTCTAGGGGCCCAGTGGAGCAAGGGCACAAGGTGGATTCTAAAGGTATTGCATGCATCTTACCACAGCAGTCGTAATATCCAGATATGTTTGGAATAGGTTATAAATCGATCCTACCAATGTCTCTAAAACGCCACATAAGGAGCTGCTCAAGTATTAAGATAACGCTAAGAGTAAGGGGTCACATAGAAGTTATCATAATTACGAGGGGAAGGAAGTCGTAAATTTTCTAGCGTTGGGTTCAATGGAACCTATTTTACATTCATCGTCACGATGATGTTCAATAGCTCATTTTGAAAGACTTCCAGAAATGCAGTCAACAGCTAATCAAGTCATGGAGGAAGTCTGGATGGTCTGCCCTTTCTACCAAGGAATGGATTGAAACATTAGAAGAAAAACAATTCTGTGTTATGTTTAAAAATGCACCAAGCAAACAATTAAAAGCAATATTACAAATGACCAGGGACACTGGAATGCAATTTTAAATTATTCCTTATGGTTTTCGATTAACATTAAAATGTGATGACTACAATTTGAAATCGTAAAATAATGGTGTATTTAATATGTAAATATTGTCAATAATGATGTAAAATGTAATGTTCTATAATTTAATAATATGGTGTAGCTATATGAGTTGAATAAAGCACACTTTCAATAATAAAAAAAGGACAAAAAAAAGCTAGTAATAAACCAGAGCCACTCAACTTGCTCCAACAGACACATCTTCCTCCTTCCTAACGTTATGACATTTAGTGTAAGCTCATATTAGCTTCTGAAAATTTATTTTACAAGACAAACCAATCATAAGATTTGTTTCAAACTAATTCAGAGACCCCGCTTCTTCAATTTAATAATCTGAACGCTTACACGTACATTGCAGTTAATCGAGTTCTATCAGCTTCGAAGGCCGCTATCCATTATAAAGCTATTAATCTCACATTCTTACAAATTATATCTCCCGGCCGAAAACGGTAATCGTAAGAACGAGAAGTTCCGAACCTATTTATTATTTTTTGAAATAGATGAAGACCGGCGGCAGGGAACGTCTAAGAAAAAACTCTCACGGGATCATGTTTTCTTCTTGGTAATCTGAAGGATGGAATTTTAATTCGGAGTGAGATCACAGAGAAAAGCCACGAGCATCTAATCAAGATATAACTATAGCAAGAAAGTCCGGAAAATTAGGAAGGGCGGTCTTTGTTTGCTCTTGAGTGTTGCCTTGGGCGTTATGTAGGTATTGAGTTAGAACCTCTATAACTTCATTGTTCTAAAATCGTTAATACAATCATATTTTCTATTTTATTGTGTCGAAAGGAACGTTCCCTTGAGATAAAGCTGTTTTGTCCTCAACTAGCCACACTTCACTGTGGCACATTGTTGTTGCTTACCTAGTCCAATGAGCATAACCCACGCATTCCTTTTATTTTTAAAAATTAAAATAGATTCTATTTTACGAAATTTGATACCATCCACACTCTCCTTTGGTGAGTAGTTTTCTTTCTGATTTTTCAAGTTTGCACTGGTGACGTCACACAGGTCGGCAGGGGGGTCCCGCCCAGGCGGGAGGAGTACTTTGACGTCACCAGTGCGCAAAACTTTGAAAAATCATGGAAAGAAAATCAGGTACTTATCGAACGGATGGAATCTGTAACGGTTCTAATCAACTGTTACCTATAACCGTTCAGGTGAACGGGAGCAGCGTCACTCGACGACACAGCAAGCCCCGCCATTCAGTCTCCAGCCTTGGTCTAAGGTGAGTCAGCTATCATTCTGATGTGCGCATAGCAATTTATATTAATATAAATCATTATTGATTTATACCAATACCTAACCCATTGCTATTCTTACACCCCGTAACTTCCTTGCAGTATTTATTACAACTTTATTGAAATGTATTCAAGATTATATCAAGGCCACAGGCTATAGTGAGATAATCTCCCCTAAATACCTTTGTTTTGGAGCACCTTAAGGAAATAGGTGGTAAATTATCCCAGTGATTAATTTCTGTGTCATACTTATTCACCTTTATCTTGAAACTTCAACACGATTGCGAAGCTGTAGAAGGAAAAATTGGCTTTTTCAGCCGGAAGTAGTGGGGGAAAATGAAAAAAAAGTCCAAAATCACCTACAGAACGTGCTGATCATTTGCAGAAAACCCATATTGAAATCGGTCCAGATCCCGACTTATGCAGCAACCAAAGGAAATAAGGGATTCATTTTGATACATAACGATGCGTTCCCACATTTCTTTATTTCAGTAGGTATACGGCGTTTTGAATTGCTCAAATTAAAATTTTGTCATCCAAAATGAAAATTTTCTGTAGCTTTGTGGACCATTTTGTAACAGTTTCTGTTAGACAAGACTACTGCACTAAATTGCACTCCAGCTCACTTGATAGACATTTTTAGGATTAACGGATTAGCTCCTCGATAGTTCCAGTTTCACGCGTGGATTTTCTGAAACACCTTGTTGGGGGTGGGAGGTGAGTGGTGGTTTGAAGAGTTTTAATTTTAGTGAGTTTTAATTAGATAATTTTATGGGACTCCAATAGAAGCTTGGTACAGTCTCAGTCCAATAGTATGCCTCCTGATGAGTTTAAAATCGATGGGTCTTTGTAGATTTTCCATAGGGAGTGGAAGTCAACTTGCAAATCATATTATTACATTTTATAGGAACACGAATTGATCATTAAAACCGATGTCACAATTAATTATTACAAACAAACTAACAAATAAATGAGTCTTATTGAGGCCAACTGTTACGATTTTCAATAAGATTATTCAGCAGGCGATGGCGACTGAACGTGTGCAAAATTTCCATTGCCTTTAGCTACCGTTATCTGGCTACTGTGCTTATCCTAATATTAGCAGCAACTAACAAAGCTCCAAAGAAAAACCCTCTAGTTTTCTCGATTATACTACACTTTCTTGAATTACTTGAATTATGTTGTCAAGTTTGTGCAGATTAAATTGTAAACTGCGAGGGTGGATTTTCGATAATTAACGACTTGTGTAGTTTTTAAATTTTTTAAATCAAAATGAACCTACAGTTTAGAACGGAACTGCAGTATTTGTCTGTTACTTTTCATTGGAAAACAATGAAATTCTGGTGCCATCAATTTCAACATATATATATTTATTGTAGTTTCGAACTAAATCACTTGCAACGAAGTTATGGAAACCCATTTCAATCAGTATCAAGTTATTTGTTGTTACTAATGATGACCGAACCGTCGTAATCGAGCTAACAGCGCAACTCTTTATTTTTGTGGGATTAGACGACGTTCTTCTCAACTTCCGTTTTTATTGTGGTTATTGTAACAAACACAAAGAAGATAAACTTATAGCAACACATCACGAAGAAGTTGAAAGTCTTGTGAACTGAAAGTGCAGTTCCAGTGACCGACAAACGTGGCGGGAGACTTATTTGTAGGTTGATCTCACCCAGTTAGGCTCCACGCGTGACTGGGCTGTCCCCCGATGGAAGTGGGATTTATTCGTAATGAAGCCAGGAGATCCTGGAGCATAAAGGGCTGGCTGTAAGGGTTGCAAGGAGCCGCCCAAGTGACTAATGAAAGCCTGAATAAGAGGAAGCGAGACAAACTGAAAAGGCGTGTGATGCCGCTGTCAACAAGATGGAGGAGAGGCAACCGGAGGATTCTGCTACCGAACCGACCATCTCACCTCGGCTAATGATCGGGCGAAGCGTCCCTCTAATAACTTCATCATTCCCGAGGGGGTTTTACTCTTCTACCTGAGCCCATCAGGCTGCGCGGATCCGACGAGATGCTTTCAGTGGGATTGAGAGGGTTTCGCTCTGGGAAATATATAGTTTCAATGAGATCGACGCGCCTGGATGTGAGACTGCTGTAACGACCCTACACCCGGAGGTCATCTTCAGCTTGGAGGGACTTCATAACTTCCAGGAAGGACAAGCAGTCAAAACTACGGCCTACATCATTAAAAATTGTATCAAATTTTGTATTAAATATTGTATTAAAAACGCTACAAATTATTTCACAAAGGTTTATTATTTTTTCAATTGAGTATGATCGTAGTTTTAGTTGGCCTGCGTACGTCATAAGGCCCGTCCAGACTCCTCGGCTTGTCATATTTCGAGTTGCCACAACCTATACTTCTATAATTATATACGCATGTTTATAGCTCCTATCTATTCAAATAATTATTTATTGCCTTAATAATATCATTATCTAAGTACGTACGAAAAGTCGAGAGGATATGTTATTAAATATGCGTAGGCAAAGCATTGGTATTAACACACAAATATGACCTAGAAAAAAACATATATTCATGCCTCGAAGGAACATGAAATTCGAAAGCAATACAAGTGTAGGAAGTTTTCCTCGCCACCCTGGAGGTACCCCCTAGGTCTCGTTACCTCACAACCGGAGGTTCACCACCCTATTACGCTTACACTATCATATCACTCATATCAATGTTTTCATAATTCCACTAAGCGTGCCAAGCGTGCGCGCGTACGTCAGTCTAACACTCAAAGCTTCAAAAAAGACACTTTTTCGCCCGTTTTCGGCCCATAGCATCTATGCGAGTAAAGCGATCGGGACCTTGAAACGTAAAGTGACAAAGTTTGAGGGGGGGTTATAAACATTTTTTGCTATACGATCACATAGGCTTATTATTGGAAATAATAAACCAAAATTGGGTTTTACTCTTCTACCTGAGCCCATCAGGCTGCGCGGATCCGACGAGATGCTTTCAGTGGGATTGAGAGGGTTTCGCTCTGGGAAATATATAGTTTCAATGAGATCGACGCGCCTGGATGTGAGACTGCTGTAACGACCCGGAGGTCATCTTCAGCACGGAAGACTTCATAACTTCTAGAAAGGACAGGCAGTCTAAACTGCGGCCTACATCATTAAAAATTTGTTTTGATTTTGAAATAAAAGTCCACGGTTCATTTATAGCATTTCCAAGTCAAATTCAACCTTTTACAAGTCAAATTCAACCTTTTCCAAGTCAAATCCAACCTTTTCCAACTCAAATTCAACCTTTTCCAAGTCAAATTCAACCTTTTCCAACTCAAATTCAACCTTTTCCAAAACAAATTCAACCTTTTCCAAGTCAAATTCAACCTTTTCACCATTATTAGGGAAATGACGAAAAATGCGCACAATCCCTAAATGTAGTACCAAATGCTTGTCTGTGATTGGGGACTGGGCTGAAAACAATACTCCAAACGCAATAGGTAGGTACCTATACATAAAACAAAACATGTTTAATTAAAAAGGAAATTAACAAAAAACCGTATTCGCCTACCCTCAACCCGGTGGAACATGCGTTCTTGAAAATAAAAACTGCTGCTCTCGGTATTCTGAGTGAGCCACGCCCAACTCATGATCTGTTCGATGTGATTCCATGGGCTGTGTCATCAATTACAGCTACACATTGTACTAGCTATTTTATGGATATGATGCTCCTGCTCCCTCAAGCGTCAGTTGGACAGCCTCTCCACTGATGTCATATTTTTTGTCAATTTATTACAAGTACCTACTCGTATTTCACAAAAGTACCTACCTGTACATTTTTTTAAGTGAAAAAAAAAAAAAAAAAAAAAAAAAAATCAAAGATAGACATTCTACAAGTAAGATTTTTAATTTTAAGACTTTTAAAATATTAATTATGTAAAGAAGAGAGAAGAGTTTTTCTTTCAAAGAAATGTTGATTTTTTTAAATTATATTTTTTATTGATTTCTCTTTTAATAAAACATGATTTTGTTTTATGTATAGGTACCTACCTACTGCGTTTGGAGTATTGTTTTTAGCCCAGTCCTCAATCACAGACAAGCATTTGGTACTACATTTAGGGCTTGTGCGTATTTTTCGTCATTTCCCTAATAATGGTGAAAAGGTTGAATTTGACTTGGAAAAGGTTGAATTTGTTTTGGAAAAGGTTGAATTTGAGTTGGAAAAGGTTGAATTTGAGTTGGAAAAGGTTGGATTTGACTTGGAAAAGGTTGAATTTGACTTGGAAAAGGTTGAATTTGACTTGGAAAAGGTTGAATTTGTTTTGGAAAAGGTTGAATTTGACTTGGAAAAGGTTGAATTTGACTTGGAAATACTATATTTACCTTCAACATCGTGACTACGAGCATTTGTACAATTTAACACAATGTCCATTAATGTGTAATAAAAAGGGTATCTGACGATTACAAATGGACAAAAGACTATTGGAAAGAATGAGAAACCACGTCATAGGTAAAATAACCTCTTTCTCCTCCCACATTCTACCTGAGGGAAACGCAGCATGTTTTATGGACGTAATTTCGTTTTCTTTACACCAGTTTTTTACTACACGGAATTAGGGGGCTGAAAATTGGCTGTTGGTTTTTTAAAAGAGGTTTGAACCTGATTGCGGGATCAAATTTTAAAAGTGTAAACCAATAAATGTTGATTACTGTCCAAAATTAGCATAAATGCACTTCAAAACCGTGCTATTCAATACTTATAGCGGCAAACAATTTCATTCATGAATTTGATAATTGTATGGTTAAGGGAAAACCCCAATGGTGATGAATATTTTGTTAATCTTCAGTTATTTATTTCTATCATGTCATGACAATAAGACTTGTTATGCTCGTATAGCAACGAACGTTCCAAGCAATAAAACATTGCATTTGATTTTTTAATTTTGCTTTCAATACAGTTTAACATATTACAATAGGATAGATAGTTTATGAAAATTCGCTCATACGATCATGCTGAATGACTGGAACTATTATAATTTGGAAGCCTAAAATAATATGGTTTTTATTATTTGAAGACTTCAATTATGATGTTTGACAATGCGGAACGAAAAAATATTCTGTTTTGATAAATTGAACTCGCTTATTAGTAGTTTATCTTCACAATTCTACCGCTTCGGTTCGTAAATGACGTGCAAAAAGACTGTCGCTCGTAAATCAAGGCCTCCGAACACTGAATGCTGATGCCGTGTGTGAGAAGGGATGTTGATTCTTTCCAAGGCCTTTATTAATAGTGAAATATCACTTTTTTACGGCGTCTGAAATTCCGCGATCCCCGGAACCAAACTACCATGTAATGACTGGGTATGAAAAACCCGGCAGAGCGCCTTAAGTCGCTCAACGAGCTTCTTTTTACTAGAAAAAAACGAAAGACTGAATTTCGTATAAAATATCTCGCTGAAAATTGCCCGTGATAATAGGTCGGCTCGTCTCGGATTGATGTTTTCATCGATAAAGTGGCCGCCTGTCTAAAAGTCCGGATCCTGCTCCGCTCTTGTATTTAGTTGTGTGATGTAATTCTAACATCCTGCCGCTAAATTGAAGGAAATAATATTAAACAAGGGGACGTAGGCAGCAGTTTTCTCAACTCATCAAGAATTAATTACAATTAGGGGCCTTAAGAACCTGTTGTGCTTAGACTATCGTATACCTACATTCTACACTCTAGTTACATGGCATCTAACGGATTTATACATATAGATAATAAGAATGGCATTATATATTGTAGTGAGGTAGGAATATATATGATGGAATTATATATATATAGATGATATATGTTGTGATGTGGTAAGAACTGCAACTTCAATATGTAAAAGCTCCAATCAAGTGAGTGGGCTGAGTGCAACGTTCCACATCAAATGCAGCTAATAGAACTCACGCAGTGGTCTACCCTAAAAATGTACGAACGCCAAATTATTTGATTACTTTAATACAGGGACCGAAATAAAGTTCGGAAAAATCCGAAAATAGTTCCCCGAAATCGTAACTCTACTCTTTTTTCCCGACGTAGAGCCATCCTGTACGAGTTTCTCCGTATCGTCTCCGTCAAATTCTACTCCACGGCAATAACTTTCCAGTTCGGAAGTTCATTTTTCGTCCTAGCCCGGAAACGTTCCGACCCGGAACGAAATATTTCGTTCCTCAAGTTTTTTGTTCCGGCCTTATTTTTTTGCTCAACCTAACAGGAAATGCTCTAAAAATAATGCTTGGAGTCTCGAACAAGGTATTTTTCTCCAAAATCATTCCGCCTTATCATATAGTAATAAGACCCTTTACAAGGCCTATTTGACCAAAACCAATTTAGAAATTTATAAAATCGCCTTTGGACAAGCATTTTTGCAAAATTTTCTAGAGAGAAAAAATGGTCGTCAAAATGTCTCCTTTATATATTTTTTCCAGCATTTGATTGTTCAAACTTCTCAAAGATTGCATACGAACTTAATGCTGTTATAGGGGTTGAAAAAAAAAAAAAAAAAAAAAAATTCTGTTGAGCATTTTGAACCACCCGGACAGAAAAAGACATATTATTTGAGAATGACCCAGGTAATAGACCTTCAAAATCCGTAGCGCCTCGATATTCAGTCTTAAACTAAGCCAATACGCCAAGGGCGAATACCCTGGTATTTTTTCGTTTACAGTCACCTATTCACCAAAAAACTGATTATTCACAAGTCTACGTGAATAAGAATCTACATGAATAGGAATGGGACGACACCCTACACGACCCTATGTAGGGAAAACTCAAAAAAGTTCCAATCATGCAGAGTGAATTTTCGTAAACTATCATATTGTATAATGTTAACCTGTTTTGAAAATTGAGCTTTTTGTGTGCAAAGAAATTGTTACCTATTAATTGTATGACCGAAAACGTATTCTAAATAACAATCTGCCATTCAAAAAGAGATTTTGGATTTTATATATATATATATATATATATATATATATATATATATGAAAAAGCGCACACTTCAGGAATAGTTTCTGAATGCCTCAAAACGAATTTCAATGAATAAATTTTTCAAAACTTTTTATTTTGAAATTTACCAAGCTATTGCAATAGCTTTATTTTTATAAGAAAATTCGCTAAAAACTAATTTTTTGACCAATTTTTCACCCAAAAAACCCGTGAAGTTATATACTAGATGTACTATCATGTGTAGCAAACGAATATAGCAAAATATTAGGCGGAACGAATCCACGAAAACGTATTTTTTTCGTTCCACAGGTGATCCGGAATAAAAAATATCGTTACAGCAGATTTTGTTCCGGTTCGGAACGTTATTTTGCGAAACTATAAAGTTTCGTTCCTTTCCAGAACTTTACCCCTAAAATGCCATTTTTTCGTTTTGTTCCAAGTCGAAACAGTCTAGAGGAAGGGAACGGAATGATTTTTCGAGCTCTGGTTTAATATTGTATGATACATCACTGGAAATAGCTTCGGGGAAAAATCTGCCAAGTTGGATGGGCTTCCTCGCTTATTGTAACATGCAGGTAGAGAATTAGATTATCAAAAAGATTTAACACAAAATAGAATAATAATATATGTGTATACATGCTAATATGCGAAATAAGTCTATAGGTAATTTATTTTTACACATGCTCACACCCTACCGTCAAATCAACGGCTCACAGCTCCCACCATCGAAGGTATAAATATTATAGGGGACCAACTGAAAGCTAACCCGTACAATCCCTCACCATTTGGTCAAAATCGGTCAATTAGTTTCGTTTCTAACAACCAATTTCATGATAGTGTGAGAATTATGATAATTATAAGAATTTGCTCATTCTGGGATAGATAATCGTGTGGTTTAGTCATGAGTCATATACTCATATAGAATATAATATTTTCTCAATAAATGAACTGAACATGTCCCACAATATGTTTTCGTATTTAGGCTAGGAGGATCGTGGATTATATTTTTACATCCTTCACCCCCCCACCCCCCTCACATCAATCTTGAAATACAAATGTTTTTACCTTGTGCTCCCATATATATTTCATAGGTCCAGCACAAAGTGAGTAACTCGAATTCTTAACTGTCGTACCCCTCGTTTGTTTAGCGAGCTTTGCAGTAACAGAAAGAATATACAGTTTACCGTTGAAATTGTGATTTCATAGTAGGTACCAAAATTCACAGTTGCACTTAGAAGCTTTGTATTTGAAAGGTAGGAAGCGGCGTGAAAAATCGCGGGAGTTGAGAACCGTGTTGATTGTTGGTAGTGGTGGAGATGACTTGTTCAAAAGGACAAGTTACGGTTACTTAGTTTGAAAGTAAGTAGGTAAATTGTCGGTAGGTACTTACCTACCGCGCAGAAGCAAAAACACAAAGTCATTCAAAGTGTAGGTC
This sequence comes from Adelphocoris suturalis, assembly GCA_030762985.1. Lineage (NCBI taxonomy): Eukaryota > Metazoa > Arthropoda > Insecta > Hemiptera > Miridae > Adelphocoris > Adelphocoris suturalis. The sequence continues at coordinate 29,530,781 of CM061043.1, forward strand.
AGCTTATTATAGAGGTCTACGAAGAAGGATACGCGTGTTATGATGTTGGATGTTGAAGTCACCTTGACGTAGATGGATCATAGGGAAAAAGTGACGTGAAACGAACAAGCCTGATCAATGCATACAACGGATGAAACAAGCCACATGCTACCTTAGCACCCGAGTGTCAATTGTCAGGCGGAGGTGTTACAAATCGCAGGATCCCTTCAGTTATCCCTTCTTTTGCTTCCATCTCCACACAGAAAAGGTTTGACAACTGTTGAAAATCTACCTTCTGAAGACGTCACTAAGAAATTTATTACCGGTGAAATTGGGGAAGGTTGCAAAGGGACTGCCTTTTCGCCTTTTGAGGTCTATAAGGAGGGGTATTTTTTTTTCTTTTCGAGCTCTTCGACGAAGGACTCTGAGGGAAAAACGTCTCTGGGAGGTTTTTCGATTGAAAAACGCATGAGGATCCGCTCATCTGAGACTAATTCCAGAGGCAGCTGTCGGTAGCTGGAGCGGTCCTTCGCCCCTCCGGAAACCCCTTGAAGGGGTCGGTGTTGTCTCTTTTTCTTTCAGGAAAGTCGGTCTTTTTCAAGACCTTCGGAAGGGTGTGTTAATAATGAGTTGTGGTTTGGTACAGCTGTATCTCCCATCCTTCCATCCCATCATCTGATCAAGCTTCCTTTTTCCAAGTCTTTCCATCCATGTCCTCAACGCACCAGTAGCTTTTGCCGGTCGGCCTCGTAATCCTTTTGTAATGAACGGGAACGCTTTGCTTAACCATCAACAGCCATTATCTGTCTACGGATGTTACCACCCTCTATTGGTTACCACCTAACACTTTCTCATTCATTGTTTCTCCGGTAGGTATTTTTATTGACAGTTGAACCCAGTGGCGAAGCTAAGTCAGTTCTCATGGAGGGGCAACAGTCAAGGATGTCATTTATTTTATAGTTTTAGTATTAATTTCTAGTACCTACTTGTTGTTGAATATATGAAGACTGTAGAATAAACTGTCATATGTTCTTACAAGTAGATATTCAATGGTTTTGACATTTCATGTCTTTGCTATGGCACACAACCAAATTTTCGTTATGTTACGTTACGTTACGTTACTCAATGATTTCTGATGATTTCCGCCTACAACCGAGTCGTTGCTACGGAAATGGTACTTCGTCATTTTTCATCCCACAAAATTCGTTGACCATTCGTTCGAAAGCTCTCGATTTATCCAACCATACTATATTAACTACTGCGAAGTGCGTGGCCAACAAGCTGAGTTATGAGTATGATTATATGAATAATTGTTTACACACAGGTGATCATTTTCAATTATTGATACTGTGAACATGATTGCAACTGCTTGTTAATATCTGATGATTTCATTGAGCTGGTGTTTCGATGATTTGATTCATAGCAGGTGATCCGAATATTGCGAGAACGGTTTGATTTGTGAAGTGGTGATTAAATCATTTTAATAGATAATTTCTATACTTTACACTCTAGGAAGCTGTAACTTCGTAGCCTCTTTAGGACATTTACTTGACGATGCCCAGGGTCCGGATCAGCTGAGTGGCTCTTAGAGCTTGCATACGAGTCTGCAACACATACGAGTCTGCAACTAAACTTTTTCACCTCCCAAAAATGCAATGTTTCCACTCCAATCCAATGTATATGGTAGACTCTGTAGCAGAATTGTAAGTTACGCAAAATATGGAAAAAGTTATCTAATTAGGAAAAGTGCCGTAATATGCTTACAAATCAAATCAAATAAACTTTATTGTACGGAGAAATATTATTTCCATTATGTACAAGTAATAACTTAACAATAATTACAGCCGCTCGAGATCTAATAGAAGAGAAAAAATTAATTAAAAAAAAAAAAAAAAAATTGTACAAGCAAATGCAAAGTAAAATGAAGCTATGAAAAAATTAAGTAGGGGGCAGAGGAAGGCTTATTATACTTACTGCACTAAAGATTTTCGTAATGATTTGAAATAACGTACGCTTTCATATTCTCAAACCTACCTATGGATCATTAAAGCAATCCTAATACAATTTAGAAAAAATATCATCCAATTAACTAATAATCAGAATGTTGAAAACTACGAAGAATATGAATACCTACGGATGAACTGAGGAGCACTAGGCTTATATACCTTCTACATTTATACAAGACTTTCTGTCTGCAAAGTCATCTATTTACACCCTTACAGGTTTATTTACAATTGTTACTTGTTGATCTGTACAATATCACACAATTTTACTATATAAGTACGCGGAATAAAAAACGGGGCATGAAACCGAGAACGACAAACAAAATGTAAACAAATCAAACTGAAACCAGCAAAATGCTAGGTTAAAATAGAAATACCTACTGCTACAACAGATTTTTTAAATCTTTTCTATTAAACTATTTCAATCACCAAAGAAAACTTCTATTTTTTTCTTTCTCTTTTTTTTCTTAACGAGTATTTTAACTGTGATTCTATTCGTTAATGGTATAATATAAACGATGTACCAACAATCAAAAATTAATAAAAGAATACGGAAAACAACGAAGCTTGATCAAATAGGCAATGAAGTAGGGGGGAAGTACGTAGGGGAATTACGCGGGTACTGAACAATGGATATTTTTCTAGGGGAAAATCGCTAGCCCCGGAAGATAGTGGGGAACGACTAAATTTCAGTTTGCAGTATCCACATTTCCGTTTCGTTGACTAGGTGATTATACTCCTCTCTGAGAGGCTGTAAAATATCCTCGCAATTTTGCCCTTATAAAAACGATGATAAGAATAATTTCTTTTTTCTAAGAGCGTCTAAAGTTGCTAGACAACCGGACTGTATAACCGTATAATAGAGAGTTCATAGAAGATCCGTAAAACACAATACGTCGTGCGGTATCGACAATCCGGCGCTGTAACTCTGACGCAATGAGTTACGGTGACGCATCCTTCCGTACAGATACGTTAACGGATCGCAATCCGGAAAAAAACGTAATCGTTTAAAATAACCTCCTTCCATGGACTCAAATAACCTCCTAGGCAGGCACGTAGCCAGGATTTTGCCTCGGGGAGGGTCCAGGTCCCCCCCCCCCTCCTCGCCCACCGGCTCTCTTCCCATTTCAATGAATTTTAAAATACGAATTTTAAGTCACAGGAGAAGAAGAAATGTTTTACAAACATGATGAAATACTATCTTTAATAAGACAAAAATATTTAATAGGTAGGTACATAATTAGGATTTTAGGTGACAGTTAAAACAATTTTTTACAATCATGATAAATCTTGATCTTTATACAACAATAAAAGTTCAATTTTTAGGTATTTAGTTGATCATAAAATGTTTATAGTAAGATTTTTCTGTTTGCTTTTAAAGACATCAAATCCAGCACGTTATCAGCAGGCGCGGATCCAAGGGGGGGGGGGGGGGTCACAGGGGTCATGACCCCCCCCCCAGAATCAGCCTGCATTTCAAAAAGCAGAGCTGAACGACAGCAAATTGTTGACAAACCCAATAACAAATAAAAAAAAAAAAAAAAAAAAAAAAATCAAACGACCAAAACGAACCCAATTTTTGTAAAATCAAAAACCAGAAACAAACCAAACGACCAAAGTTAACTTACCATATTGCTAACTAAAAACATTGGAAACAAAATATAACAATAATAACGACTAACCTTTTTATAGAATACTGATTTTTTATGTATTTGGTTTGTAGCAACACGATTTGTTTACATTTGTGAAAGTTCCAACTGGGACGATCATTGATAACAAAATGTCTAATTTTCTATTTTGTTTCGCAAATCTGTGGATTATCGCATCGATGTCTAATTCGATGTCGCGATGAACGTGTAACAATGCAAGCCCAGTGAGTCTGTCTTCTGCCATAGTTGATCTCAGCCAAGTTTTGAGACGACGGAGAGTTGAAAAACTCCTTTCTGCAGTGGCTGCGGTCACAGGAAGCGTATGTAAAATACCAAGCAGTTTCCAAATGGATGGATAAATTTCTTCATCACACTCACACGGAGCACAAACGAGAGGAAGCGAATCGGTAAAATCGAAACATTCTCTGTTTCGCGCGTAGATTTAGATTCCCCGTCTTCTGTCACTAGCTAACTTTATGAGAGTGGAGAAATTTTGAAACATTATTATTATTTTGGTTTGACTGGGGGTGCACATGCGCCTATGCTCCTATCAGTAGCCGCCCCTGTCTGGGGACCTTCTGCCATTTGTTGTCGTTTATGGGCGCTGTGAGGTCATCATGGAAGAGAGTAGCCTAACCGATCTGTTCAACCTAATTTATGCTGTTCTCAGTACAGAAGAAGTACAGGTCGCGCTTATGCTAGAGATAGTAAGAGCCCACCTCCTTGCTCATCGAGCTCTGGCCTCGTTAATATTGAAGACTATTCAGTTTTCGCATTTATTTTGATCTGAAATAGAACAAGTGTTGCATGGAAGGTGGTGGTTATGGGATCGATCAGATATTCTGAATCGATTAAGAATTCAGCATATAATTAAAAACGTGAATGTAAAAGGAAATTCTAACTCAGAAGTTCAACTCCCGTTCTCGTTTACTTTCCTGCCAAATTCAGTAAAAACGATCCTGAATTCACTGAGATCAACAATCGATTGTTGTGGTTTCAATTCAATGTTTTGATTTGCAAACTCTGAAGTTAGCTACGCTCCCATAAAAGACGCCACTATGTTTGAAAACACATTAGGACACTTTTTTAGAAGAAAATTGAAAATTAATACATTTATCAGCTAAATAATTAATAAATATTAAAAAATATTTATTACATAAACAATGAATTTTATAAATACCTTACTACAATTAGTTTTTAAGTAGACAAATTGGACGAGTTTAGGCATAAGGTTATTCTGGCTTTGTCAGTCTGTAAGAAAATTCGGTTTGTATTGTTCGTTTGGTTATTTGGTTATTTTTTATATTGTTCTACCCTGTGACAATTTAAATAAATTTCTGGATCCGCCCCTGGTTATCAGCCGCGAACGACAGTGGATAATGAATTGACATCATGGTCAAATGAGAAAGGCGTTCGTTACCCATCCTATTTCTAAGGTATTTTTCTAATCTTAATTTCTAAGGTACTGCAGGATCCCGTAACGTAAAAGTTAGGAAGACATCTAGGAACATTCTCCCCGTAGGATATTTTGAGGAGTGTGGGGCGGAATACAGAACGCACATAGGGTAGATAAATTTCCAATAGACTGCAAAATCCCATGAAGTAAATTTATGCATTTTCTAATCCCGGAACGGATGGTGATGTGTTGTGTGAATTTCCGCTCCGCAAGAAAATCGATTTTCGAAGCGTTAGGTAGACGCGTTTTTTTTTTTTCTTTTTTACAGAAAACCGATGGAAAACGTTCCAGACAGGTTCACACTACCATTCATACTTCTTCAAATTCCTACTTCGAAGTTGAGTGCCAAATTCTGTCTCATTCACTCATTCCAAAAATGTTAACTTAATTATTGTTATTGTTGTGATATCGTTGGAGCAACGTAATTATGTAGCTCAGTAACATGGATGATACCAAGGTGAATAGTCAAAGAGACAATGCAACCCATTGTCCCCATTGTTCTAGAGGCTTTACAAGAAGAGAACTCACTCTACATATACGCTCCAGACATCCAAATATTGCGAACCTGAATACCAACCGTGGTACTCAAAGTATAATATCAATACCAAATGCTGAGCCTATTGAGCACTATTTCATAAGAGGCTTCGGGGACGGGATGTTAAATTCTCCAGGAGGCTGGACCACATTAAGATGGGACATGCTGTTGCAGAGAGCCATGCGTCTGCAAGGAAAGTAGTACGAGTTACCTCAGGGAGCGGTCGGCGTGTCACTCCTTGCTTATGAAGTGAAAGGCCTAGCCGAGGGAATACGAGATTCGGAGAGAATTTTCTTCCTCTGTAGCACTGCCCTCCAGAGAGAGAAAGGAATCTCTTCAGGGGAAGATGTCAGAAGGCTTCTGAACACCATAATAAAAATTTGGAGTGCTAAAAGGTATGAAGAGTTGCTACACGGCAAGGCTTACACGGGTCGTTCAGGTATAGTGCTAGAGGCATTGGTCTGTCTTTAAGGTCGTATACATACATGACCCATGTCCGTGTACCGAAATATCTAACTTCTTATCTCAGGACTCTTACCTCTACATATTGGAGCTATTAGCAGAACCTATAGTATTATAAAAATAATATCTGAAGAATTTCACATCAGACGAATATTCTCTGTTGCTAGTTCGTGCTAGTGAAATAATAGATACTACCCTAACCATGAATAATTTTTTAATTCATCAAAAAATTTCGGGGGGGGTCCGGACCCCATGGACCCCCCCTCTGGCTACGTGCCTGCTCCTAGGGATAATTTCCTCATTCCATGGATTTAGCGTTACAACTAGATCCGTTAAGGACTTGACGTGACTTTAAGGTGCGGTAATGTTTCTCGTTACCGCATGCCGTATTGAGACCGACGGATCTACTAGGAACTCTCTAATAGTAGTACCTAATTGTATTTTACTAGTTACATTCTCCAATTGAAGGTGTAATTACTGAAGTTAGAAGCGTAAAATTATTAATTTTGATTGTATCCATACCACGAACTTCTGTGTCCTCTGTAATTCATGGAGGGGCTCTCCCTCTTCAAAGTACGCCACTGGTTGAACCGAAATTTAACTCAATCACCAACTCCTTATTCAAATTGTGTGTAAAACTCCAACAATTATTACATACTGGTTCATTACCATCGTAATTTTTAAAGAAGAAAATGAACCAATTTCAATGACATTAAAATTGAAAAAAAAAAAAAAAAAAACAACATTTTTGACATGGATATGTCTTTTGGCTGGGGGTCAAGGAATTTTTCGCGACACTTTTTGATATGGATATGTCTTTTGGCTGGGGGTCAAGGAATTTTTCGCGACACTTTTTGTTCCCGACCGACACTTTTTTTCCCGAACGGCACATTTTCTATTGATTTTCACGTACAACCAAGGCGTTACTTGGGAAGAGTAACTCCCATAGTTTTCATTGTTGGAAAATCGTTCGCCACTTTTTGGAATGCTCTCATTTTACCACGACATTTCATGACCTCTAAGCCATTGTAGTGTCAAGGAATGCTGATTTATTACTCTAAGTTAAAAACTAATATTGTTTTGTAACCATAATGGAATAATCTTGTGAAATGAAGGCACTACATGGTTGGTATACAATTGAGTAGTAGACACCAACTGGTAAGCAGGGGTCAAGGTTTCAATTCAATGTGTCCGAAGTTACTCCAAAACGTGGAGTAACTTCGGATATCCCTCTAAAAACTACAACAAAATCAATGTTTTGCTTTGCTAGATCGACGTCAATTCATCACTCATTCCCACGCCAAAAACTCGACCTGTATTAGGTATGTTGGGTTCGAATTGATATATATGATATTCGAATTTATTTCTATGAATTTTTGAGGAGCCTTTTCAGAATATAAGGTTTCAACAACTTTCATGATATGTATGCATGAATGAAGAAGTAGCATGAAAGAAGCATTTTAAAATTCGCATTTGTAGCGCATCAAATCAAATACGTGATATTATTATTACATAAAGCTTTACAGTATTTTCAGGTGAGATTGGCGTATATTATTGTAATAATTATTTTCTCTATATTTTTGTACTACTTACTACTCTTGCATTGCAAATAATATATTAATGTTTTGTTAATTTGTGAACTTCATGTGAAGCAGATGTTCATTAAATAAATTATTCAACAACAACAGGTCCTGTTGCCAAAACTCTTCCTGCCCTTCGTATATATCCCAATTAGTTCGACATTATACGTTGTCCCACTCTATTACGAACCTAAAAGCAAAACAGTGAAAACAATAACGGCGATTAACAACACGCACTCCGAAAAATTTTTAGGATAATTTATGCAGTTATCCACCGTTCGCTCTTGTTCTCGCAGATATGCCGTTCACACCGGGCGCAGAACGAACTATGAGTCGTTTGATGGTTCGTCGGTTTACCGACAAGAGGTGGAACGCTCCTGAACGTTCGCGAACAGGGTTCGCAAACTCTGTTTGGCGCGAAAGAGTGTAATTTACACCACCCGAGCATTTGCTCGCGATTTTTTTCAAACAATGTTCACAATCAATGCTCGTTTGGTGTAAGCCCGGCTTAAACACTTCTGAAATAATATTAGCTTTAGGTTCAGAGATGCAGTAGTATGCAATTAATCCCTGCAAGAAAAACTATAACCACATAGGTCAGTCCATCTTACCACTTACTGGAAAGGGCGCTTCGGTCTTGTGTGAATTTTTATACGAAAGCTCGTCAAGGACTCGACAATCTTTCGTCAGAGCCCTTGTTAGATGTACTTCCACTGCCGTTCTAATTGAGCACCACGAACGTGACTGAAGAGGTGGTGTTATTACCTACCCACCGTCAAATTATTGTATACCCCTATCACGTAGGAGAGTTTATAACAAAAAAGAAGGCAACGAGGCCAAAGTAACTACCTAGAATGGATTTTCCTTCCGACAACTTTGGTTTCACAACACTTACCACACCATCATAGGAAAGAACTGCCTTGCTATATAATTTTGAATTTCTTCCGCAATATGCAGTATTCACCTAAGATGTATTCGGAAATATCCACATTACACATTTTGACTAAAAAAACAGTCGGCCAAAGTAACTACCTAGAGTGGATTTTCCATACTACAGCTTTGGTTTAACGATACTCACCGCCACCATTCATCCATTATAATCAGATAAAAACTGTGGAACTTACCCCCGTTACAAGGGTTACATATTCATGCATGCGCCGCAGATACCAAGGATTCAATCATGTAGAACTTTATATGAGATGATCAAATCTATCCACCAAATTTGAACGAGACCGGAATTGTCATCTCGCAAAAGTGAAAGTTTTGACTCTGAAGCAAAAAATAATTTCTGTGTTGAATATTTATTCACCAGATATCCACCACTAATCTGTGAACTAACAGATCATCAGACTGTGGTGTGACTGCACAGAGTGAATGCAGCACTATCTCGTATCAGCTTCTATGGCTTCCAGAATTTCAAATTTCATCATTGTAGTTTAAACAGGAGGAAAATTAGCAACAGAATTTGTTGAGTGTGACCCTCCATGTTTCTCAGCTCTTCCGAAGAAACTCCATTTCTGAATTCCGTATAGTAGTAGGTTAAACAGGAACGAAACTAGCCTCAGGGCTCAGTCAGCAGATTAGGTAGACGCCATTTCTTATCACCCTTGTAGCTCCAAAACAGATCCATTTTGAATTGCAGTATTACCGAAATTAACCTCAGATATCAATGCGCTGTCCAAGGCATCTTCATACATCCTCATTGATTACCAGCAGTTCCAAAAACCAAAAACCAGTTTCAGCATCTTGTTAAATTAGCGGAAAAAACCACTCCAGCCGTCAAATAGTCATCATTACATATTTACTTTATGGCACCATTTCCAAAAACGGATTTATAGTTAATTGTGCTACCTACCCTACGTATATTTTTACCTGGGGATACTATTCAGTTTTTTAAAAAATCTCACGGACCACTTCAGGGTAAATCGCGGAGTACTGGTGGTCCATGGACCATGGTTAAGAAAAACAATAATGATTGCGTGAATAGTCTCATGAAATTTATGCATCCCTTAGCACCAGGTTAAGGTTTGCAAGGAAAGGTAATGATCCAGATCGCCTCCAAATACCATGAATCGGTAAAGGAACGCAAAATTGCATACTTACGATGACAGACAAATTACGTTCTGATTTCATATCTACGAATTATTTATACTATAGCCTTGTTATTATTCGAGAATTCAGCAAAAGACGCTTACGTCAATAAGAAAGATATACCTATGTAGAGTGTAGGCCTAGATGATTTCATTTATACCAGCCTATGAGCTTGTTCTCAAGGCTATCTTCATCTTTGATGCCTATCTACTTTTATGACATCTCGATCCAAAGAAAGATTTATAATATTTAAATATCTACCACGGAAAGCCAAATTAGGATACCATCCTGAAACGTCAACCCTGTCTTCGATAATCGCTCTTGCTCGAATCAATTACATAGGAGTCGATACGATCGATTTGAAGGGGGACTTTTTTTTTCTTGAGAAGTTCTTTCGAGGTAGAACTTATCCGAGGTACATCTCCCAACGTTATCGGCGGGGTGCGACTTTGCCATGGGGTCCTTCCCTACCTCCATTTTCGATTCGTATGATTAATCCCGTGTTAAGTAGAGAGGACAGCCAAATAAACGTGCAATCAAAACAGGTTGGAGGGTTCAACCCTTGTTTGTGAGACTAACATCTCTATTTTGTGCCACCTTTTTTTATGGTTTGGCTCAGAGGTTTTTTATTTGATTTTTTATTTTGTCTTCTCTTCATTTTTATCTTACCTGCTCCGTACCTCGGCTTTCTTGGAATCGTTTTCTGTCCCGAAAAGGTTTCAGACGAGAGGCTGTGGCGCTAAATATCGTCGTGGGGTGGCTACATTTGAAATGAAGCTATTCAAATATTTTCAACATATAACTACTTACATAATGTTTTTATTAATCTACACTATTTCAACCAGGTCTAAAAGAAAAGTTAGCTGGATGAAAAAATATTATTAACCCTCCGATATTTCGGTGTGTTTTTCGACTACTTCAGTGCATTTTTGACCCCCTCACTCATAACTTTCTGAAAACGCTTGGGGGCTCAGGCAGTCTCCCTTTCAGTGAGTCTTGTGAAAGGTGTCAACGCAGCCGCATCCGCAGGATAAATTAATCTTTACATTTTTATTTATTTATTTATTTTATTTTTTTCAATTTTCCAGCTATCCGACCCGACCTAAGAAGTAACGTGAAAGTTTTACCAATCTTAATTGTGCATATTTTTCCCGTTTTCTCACCCGAAAATGGCATCAAGAAAATCAACTCGGGTAGTGAAGAAGTACTTGGCCAAATCGGTAGGACAGGAGGCAGAACTGATGAAGAAAACAGACGCTGGAGACATCAAAAAAAGGTTATTTTTCGTAGGGTCTACCTACAGCCCATACCTAGACGAATGTATGTATTTCAGAATTTGAAGACGAATGTTGACCAACACTCACGTAGTTGCAGACCAAGAACAAGATGGAAATTATACCGATCATGAAGATACGCCAGATGTTCAAAATGTGACAACGAAAGTGATGACAACGAAGGAAGAAAAGTACCTACTTATCTGCACTCATGAAGTTATCTGACGAGCATGAATAATAAATTATCATGTTTAAATCGTCAAATTCTATTGGATGTTTTGTCAATTTTGTTCTGTTTTATTGTTACTGTGAAGGTTTCTATTAATTAGTTATACCTACTCTTAATATAATTCAAGTCATCATGCACAACTAGTACTCACATATCTGTGTTTTACCTTCTTACGTATGAAAATGACTGATTTTTTATTATAATGTTAACAAAATGTTTAATATATATTATAGCAAACCATAGTTACTATTCATCAGTTCCTTAAAATATAATGAAAGAAAGGTACAAACGACAGAATCGCGAGGACGGGTCGGATCCTCTATCACCTAGATCTCGAAGGACGGGAGACGGTACCCGAATTTACAGTCAAGCAGACTGAACACAAAGAGTTTCTGAATTCTTTGAGAGTACTTATTTATTTCCACATAATTATAATGAACCTATGAACAACCACCAACTACCACCACCGCCACTTTTGACCTATGAATAAATACATAGGTATTTAGTGTCTGCCTAATTTGTTTTGGAAATTTAGGATTTGTCACCGGGGAAGGGCGTGAGGAGAGGGGGCGGAGGGGTTAATTTAAAAAAAATTCATATCTAACTGTCACTTTGACTGTGACATTTTCAACTCGTACGTTCATTGCACATCATTATGTATTAGATATGAACTTGTTTGCCCGTTTGGCGAGTACCCTGTCTATAAGCAATTCATCGCGTCTTCTGGGGATCCATTCGAGTCCTTGGATATTCCTGATAGTTATTGTGATGTGGGGTCTATCGGTGGAAATGGGTTGCAGCATTTGCTATCACGAATTTGCAGAGGTGCCATCGACGGAGGACTACAATCGGCTTCAGCTATCCCTAGGGGCTCTTGTGATTGTTGTGGGATGAATGAACTGGATTTCAAAATGAATGTTCGATTGTGTAGTTCTCCCACGAATCTTCACCTATTTTTAATGACTATCCTTTTGCTGGAGAAGTCTTGAATTAATATGAAGCCAATGACCTAGTCTTTCTTTATGATTGCCACCTGATTTAACCGACCATATTTAAGACATGTGTTCAAAGGCCAGGTTAGTGCTTGATTTGCGAGTTCATGAACCAATCCGCCTTAACGATTTAATAAACCACCTTGGTTCGCCCATTAGTGGAGAATGCGTCTCTGATCCAGCCTATATATACTTATCAATTGAATGGCATTGAAATGGTAGAGCTTATCCATTTCTGGTTTTTGCGATATGTGTAAAACAGGTTAGGCTATGATTGGGACGCCTTCGATCTTTGTGCGATGTTCATTTGGACAGTTCTGAAACTATTAAGAAGCGACGAGATCATTCAGACCTGTTGTTTATTCAACGATTCGTTGATATTGTGGACTGCGCAGCTCAACTCTGCTGATTGAATTTTCAGGTTCAGTTGTGTTTTTGGGCACATGTTCCACATAAATGTTACGATATTAATGAAATCATAAACAAATCAACAAGTAAAAGAAACTATAAAAGCAAGTTACACACTTCAAGAAAATAAAATTTGACAATATCCCTCTTTGATTCTTTTCCACAATATGCAGTAGTAGTAGTAGTAGTAATGAGCCGATGTTCGTTGGAGTCGTATCAGCTAGAAGATTCATGGAGTCGTATCGTTCCTCAGTCGATTCATTACAGTGGGCGATTATTCGTTCCATGTCTACCAAATCCCCGCACTGGCTAATTAGAAAAATAACATCGTTCGCCTGTTGTTCCCATGGTGCGTAGTCTTGTCAGTTGGATATACTGTCGTCGTTACGATTTTCTGGCGTCCAGGGTTTGTGCCTTCTTTCAGGCTGTACTTGAAAATTATATTTCTCCTTAACCACCACCATTTCATCATATTGTGTTTACCATGTCTCGTTGCGTGGTCTTCTAAGATGGACAATGAGGTCTGGTATGGAAATTGCATTGACTATTTCTATGGCTCCTTATTCACACTCTCTCTTAGCGGCGTCAGCTTACCGTTCTCTTTCACGTTGTAGGGTCCGTGACTGCACAACTACAATGCTGCTCGTCGTCTGAATAGAATTTGCTAACTCATATAATAGGTACTGTTGATTCCTATAATAGAATAGAATATAGAATAGAATAGAATATGTTTATTCGTGCCAATAAAGTTGAAAACTTCTTACACAAGTCATGCCATTTTAACGGAAAAAAACAAGGACAATGTGATAAATAATATTAACAAATATTAATAGGATGTGTCAGATACATATTTTGCTTGACGAAAATTCCTCAATGGAGTATGCTAGATGAGCTTTTTCTTTATGGAATGACGGATGGACGCGAGAGAGAGGTCTTTGATGGCTGCTGGGAGTAAATTGAAATTTGACTTCGCTGTAAGTGAGGAGAGCACGCTGAGATGTGACTAGCTTGCGCCGTGGTATCTTAAGTCTATCTCTATATCTTGTTGGGGAATGAGTGGAGATAGTTTTTCCGAGGTAGTTGGTCAACAGTTTTCCTTGTATGGCATAATATTTCCAGAATGAATAATCTGGAAATATTATGCCATACAAGAAAGGCTGTAGGCTCGCTCAATGCCACGAGAGCCATCCATCCACTCTCGAAATTTGTCAGAATAATTCCTCCTTCTTCCAGTCCTTTCTCCTGCAAGTATCTCGGCGCAGTTATGATGGCAATCGGTTCGGCTGTTAATACACTTAAACACAGTTTAACAACCGGTTTGACGTGGAAGCCCTATTTTGATCATCATTAAATTCCAATTCCACATAGTCAAGCTGTCGGGAGGCAGCTCAACTCAATTCAAGAAGAAATTTTTTCTGCAAAACAGTTTTGACAAGCAGAATCTCGATGGGCTTCTAATCAAAAGTCAGGAGAATTTTGGTCGCCAGGAAAATTTGCCAGTGAAGGACGATCCCGTTTGCTTTAGCGACAACCTTTTAGGAGCTAAGCCAAGTTCTTACTAAGAACTTTCCAAATTTTCTATTTTTTCTCAAAAGTGTCGTTTTGTGTGCACCGAGTCACATATATAATTCGTTATTATCTGGCCGTTCGAGTATATTTTGTAAATTAGGTAACTTCACCCGTGATAAATACTCTGGAATGAATAGATTTGAAGTTGCCTTGGACGTTGAGTTGTTGGGGTGCAACTCTGTCGATTTAGGTTACCAGACGTACCGGTATTTCTTCACTAGACAAACTTGTAACAGCCGCGGCGACAACTTGCGTCATGGACATTCAAACAGGTGTGGCGTGGGGAAACAAGCCGTTTCGTGACAAGCCCCATCACCCTTTCAGGTCTGCAATCCTTTTTTCTATTCCCTTGTGAACTCATAACGAATGAGAAAAGACGTTGAACTGAGCTAGGGTGGACAGCGATATCCCAGGGCACGCGTCCTTTACGTGATTTTGTTCGAAACACGTGCCAATCAATACAATTTCTGCCTCTGTTCGTAGAAAATAAAAACCGCAGCCATGCAACATGTAGTGCTGCAAAATAAATATGTATTTTTAAAATTATTATTTTCAACGACTTATTGGTAAAGATAGATCTATGCTTAATTCACAATACCTACCAGCTCGAGACCAACATATTCGAGCTGATTGGAGCCACTGTATGGTAAGAAATAAATGTCCCATGAAGCGATGCTATGTGCATACCTGACTCTAAAGGAGTCAATCCCTGAAGTCATGAACAATTATCTTGAAACTATTCTTCAACTACATCTTAATATTGGGCCTATTGTGCTATTGTTGAACCATTCAATACTGAGTAGTAAATATTTCATAAAACCGAATTTTCAAATTTTGCGCATGCTTACTCACAAAACCTAAACTTACCACAAATCTCACGAACGTAAATTTCGGTTTGGGAGGGCAAACAAGGCACAAATGCAATGCGTTTAGCTTGAATTATCAATATTGATATCTAGTGTGCCATATTCTCTCCGTTTTGAATTCTCTCCGTATTGAGCATGAACCGAGGCTGATATTTCCTGTTTGGCAACGATGAACTTCAATGGACTCTATCTGACACCCAACCCGCATAATACCTGATGATTTCATCAAAATTGGACGTAATTTCATGATATTTCGCTCGTTACAAGGATTAGCGGACATACAGACAGACTTGTTGGTTCAAAACCTAGGCAAAATACTTCTTTTTTTTTGCTCTAAGCGTATGGTTACTGAACAAACTGTGGGAAGAAATTAATAAATCCAAAGAATTCCCAAGTTTATCTAAATAGAAAAGATTACACGCTTATTTTAAATAAGCTCACATTTATAACCCCATATTTATACTTATTTCAGTTCGGTATAAGTACACGCGAATAAATGTAAACCTTCGAATCGTTTAGCATTTTATCCGTTTGTCATTTCAACATCGACAAAGTAACAAGGAGGTGAGCGAGCCGGAGAAGGTCTGAAGTAGCCTGTAATTTTACCGCGATTTGATGGCCCGCATGAATAATTCTTCGGGATAAATGTAGAATTAACAACCTGCCCCCTGGAGGCTGTCTTAAAAAACATGGGTTTTAGCAATTTAACCTCTTGATAGAACGCATCAATCTACATAGTTTCATCTCCTGCCCCAAATGAATCATCTAAGGCACAGGTGCCCCCATTGCCACCAAAAATCCTATCAGAAAAGAAGTAGAAACTGCTAAGTCTCTTTCACACTCTATTTTATAATTTTTATTTGGTGATATCTACGTGAAAATCTATTAAGGAGTTCTTAACGCAAAGATATTACTACTAGCTGTATAAGAAAATGCAACAAATGCGAAAGTATACTCTATCAAAATAAAACGAGATACTGGGGTCTATTTTTTTTAATAACAAATGAAATGTAATCGTGTGTGTGTGTGTGTGCGTTTTCCGTTTTCCCTACTGCATTAAAGCTGCAGTGGGGGATTTTATTTTTGCATGCACCTCATTTAAGAACATCATGCTTTAACAATCAGATATAGATACAGATACAATACATTAGTTATACATATTCTTACAATGTCCTTGTTAAATTTATTCACTTATTCATTTTACTTTAATAGTTTCATTCTTTTACTTCTCTTTTCCTTAATCAGTTCGATAAATTACACAGTATTTTTTCTATGCACCACCCGAGTAAGTCAAAATCCATATCATTCAAAAACTGCACCAATTCACTTGTATGCTTCTCAATTAAGACACTAACGTGTGGGGGCCAACTGTCTCCAGATAGGATAACTTTCCGCTCAAGCGTACTCCGTGGCTGCTCAAAATACTCACAGGTAAACAAAATATGTGTCCAATTCTAAACCCCTCCTCTTCGGCAACCACAATCTGCATCTGGTCTTAAATTTAATCGATGTAGAAATGATCTATCTCGACCATGGCCGGACAATAACTGGGTCATCCTCGAGCCTGTCGGATATTCCACTTTCGTTCGAGAATGGACGGCAGGAAAAAACATTCTGGTGTGAGACGCATTTATAGCAGAATGCCATTCCCTCTCCCAGGATCTGGTGGTCATGTCCCTACTAAGTCTGCTGATACGTGAACGGGGAACTGTCGCAAATGCCACCACAGCCTCCTCATCCTTAGCAGCCTCTTTTGCCAATAGAGCTGCCATGTCATTACCGAAAACACCAGCATGGGCCTCTACCCATTTTACCTCAACCCACCAAGATTCTTCACGCAGTTTACGTATGTGTGCCCAGATTTCTTCTTCTTGTGTGTGTGTGTGTGTGTGTACAAAATTCTAACTAAGAAATTAATAATGCCAAGAGTGGTGTATGAAGTGGGAGATCTAAACGTAAGATGTTTCCTTTTGGGAAAAACATTGGATCATCAGTATTAACATTTCGTTTAATAAATAATCAATAGACCAGTGATCTGCGTAGACTTCCTACTAAGAGAGATGTAATAAACCGCTGTTTCTCTTTTGGTTCGTGTTTAGGAGGTCTTAGTTGATAGAAAAGTGCATCATGCTGGCGTCGGGGAGGGCACACTACTGGGGAAGCGGCCTGTAACGTACGAGTAGTTCGTTCAAATTGCTTATTTTTGAATTTTTCTACAAAACTTTTCATATAAAATAGATTTGTAAATTGAATGTATCTCACAGAATTTCCTTCCAAAGTAGAAAAATGTAAAAATTTTTGTCTAGAAACAGGTCAAAGAGCCCGTTAAGTACTACCTATAAATGTTTACCGAACTACTGCTGGCGCTGGATAACAATTACAGCATAGCACCCCCGATGCATTGGCGAGATTGGCATGAACTTGCCTGGAACCCCCTACCGCGATATTGATTTAAACTTAAACGTAGAAATAGCTGTGCCAATCACCCATTCATTGTGGATTCAAGTGAACCTTATTTTCTAAGAAGGAGGTGACTATTTTTGACTTTTTGGTGACGATTTTCGGTACTCATTAAATAGAGCATTATGTGTTCTACGACTTCCATTTAATAAGTTTTTTGTTTAGAGTACCCGTTTTAGAGACTAGAGCGCTCAAAAAGTCACTAAGTGAAAACCTTCCCAAAATGGAAAAAATAAGGTAGGTACCGATTTTGACTAGCGATGGTGACAATACATCCAACAATGACAACAACAAAATTTGAATAGGTTATTCGAAGCAGAATTTCACTCGCATTCAGCAAATCACATTATGGAAATTTCTTGATAATCAATTAATATGATGTTTCTGGGAAGTCAAGATAATTTTGTAAAATTTTCCTACCAGGATGAGAACATGTAAGCAAGCCGTAGTACAGACATCCATTTCCCCGCATTTTCAAATTGGCATAACAGGCATCATTAAACACCTATCATGTACAGTTGGGAACGCTGTTCGATTGCTTTACATCATTTATGGCTTTTCAGCCATCAGTTACTGACATCAATTATTAGGTTTATAGTAAGTAACACGCTCTGAGGCTAGTTTTGAGGCCAAAATTTCTACGTTCTTCAACTTCGGTGGCAAATTCTGTAAGAAATATTTTTGAATGACCTTTCAATTGTACACGTTGTGCACGGCTGTTCGAGAAGAACGTTTAGCGCAGATTTCACTTGGGGCAAAACCCCTTGGTCTCTTGCAGTACATCGATCAAATCCAATTCATTCAATTTTTCTGTAGTAAGACCCTTTTTCATCCAAAATGTATGCCATAGCTCAGCCTCAGTTTCAATGAGGGTATCCAAACCATAAGACTTACAAAAGTGGTTCAGTCGCTGTTTGATTTCTTCCTCTGACATTTCCAACATCTTATGGATGAAGTACCAATCCCACTAAAGCTGTTACATTATCATCCGAAAATCGGTCTTGTAATGAACTTAGTAGTGAATCCAAATAGGGGATGTACAGAGATACTTTACAGAGATGCGTATTGATTTGTGTGACGAAATAATTGCGGAGTAGGTAGTCTACTGGGGCAACTTCACCAGTTGCCCTACCGCTGCGTACACCCTTGCTTACAATGCTATTTTATAAGACAAGATTTTTAAATAATTAAACCATGAACAATTCCAAACGAACAGCGTTTCTCTAAACTTTATAGTAATCGAGATGCAGGCGGCTCATAGGCGTATTGAGCGCTCCAAAGTATTTTTCCCTCCCCTCCACCAGCATCATTCATTTTCCTACCTTCTAGGACCTCCTAAGCAGGGATCAGAAGAGAAACTGCGATGCGTTACTTTTGCATACGCAAGTCCTCTCAGATGCTGGACAACCTCCCTCCTAGGCCCTCGTGTCCAGAGTGTGATTGCAGTCTTTAGTAACAAAGTAAAACAAAATTATGCTCAAAAAGATCAAAAACAACATTCTGGAATGATGTAAGCACGATGTTTGGTATATACTAAGCTCTTCCATCTATAGTATAGTTCTTCCTGTTAAAATTCTAAAGGTATAGCCCCCCAGAATGAAGTCATCGGTTGTTCGCTCCTTGGTGGCTGCTTTGGTTCGGAGCGAGCTTGTTTGTTCTAGCGCCACGTCTGATTATTATTATCCGAGACCGGAGCCCCGATCGGAGGTGTCGGCCGGGCGAAGGACGGAAAAAATAGCTTCGGTGATGAGATAATGAACCGACCTTGGATCACTTCTTTCCCTTTGGGGCTTTAGTTTCCAGGACCCAAATTAGAGGGCAGTTATCCGTGGAGGCACCGACAGTAAACAAGGGGGACCTAGGTGATTGAGAGCCCCCTCCCCCTCTCTTTACCACCATTTTCACTATCATGGCAGGGCAAAGGTGGCAGGTGGACCCCCAGACTAACATCTATCATTAGCAACAAACCTCACGATGTTCCTGGAGGATCCGCATCTGCTTTTTCGGATATAATAGTCGGAGTAAAAGTGTTATTAGGTGGGAAAGCTGCACAACAAATCCTCCAGACTCCTGCTTTTGTTGACACCTCATTGTGTTGCTCCCCTATGACAGGCGTTCGTACGCGTTACGAAAATCACACCCATGCTCGACAACTAATCCGAGACACAGCAGGAGGTGTGTGATTACCCGTGGGCGATTATACCGAAGGGTATAGATCATGCAGCAGGATGCTGAACGGGCTTTTAGTAGGTATTGGGACTTTTTGCCTCATGAGCTTCTAATAGGTTGTGTAAGGTAGTTTGCGCTCAACGCTGGGTATTCATTGAATATTTAATGAATAAATTCTAAAAATGTGAGGTAAATGCAAGGTAAAGGCGGCATTAAAATAATGTATGCCACAATGCCTCGATAAATACAATCTACAATAATTACCATACAGAGGTTGACGATTTCTATATCTGGGGTGACCAAAAGTGGCTAACTCGATGTAAAATTATCTTCAAGTAACCATCTTGAAGGGTCACAGTTTGCGTTAACCAATAATTAGCATTAACGCGAAATTATGTCCGGGCTTTATACGACGTTATAGCGCTTTTTCCTTCACCAACACTAATTGTTGGTTAGATTGTTTGTAAAAACTTGACATTCCGATTTTATTACCGAAGCTGATTAGATAATTGGCAAAGCCTCTAAGAATTAATATGTTAACGGATAATTGTTTTTTGTTATAAATCGTTGGAGCCTTCAACATATCCGTTTTGATTCAAACTAATGAATCATTTTGATATGTTTAAACGTTTAAGTGTGACAACATTAGATTTCAACGGTGACCACAATTCATAAGAGAAAAACCTTTTTCATAGAAATACACCCCCCCCCCCCCCCCCCTTATGACGAGAATGACAGGCTTGTTTAGATGTATAATTTCAAATTACCTCGTGCTTTAAAAGTGAATAACATCAACACCAAAGTAATGAAAAATGCCATTTCAAATTCCAGCGAGGTAAAAAAGGAATAAGAGATCATAGTGCTTGCAAGTGTGACTTGCAGTAACTTGTTTTGTTTGATGATTTTGAATATCATTGCCCCGCAGGATGGAGGTTGAATGACGACCGCGACTCAGGAAAGTATTTTAGAAGAAGAAGAAGGAATGTATTTTCCAAGGCAACTAAATGAAAATGGGCATAGCCAACATACATATGACTCATCAAGCATAAATTAGTTACTTACTGCTTTGATAAGTAGGTAGATACCTACCCACGTTGATATAACCAAATTTATAGGTTTCCTATTCAGACTAATGAAAAGTATATAGGTACCCTTCTTATCTGAAAGAATTCCCATCGTTTTCCATGATTATCGGTGCCCCTCATCCTCCTACCTAAAAGTACAGTAAGTAGTAAGGAGTGAACTATGAACACTCCTACATACCTACCAGCTCTCTGGAGCGGGAAGGTAAAAGTGATACCCTCCCTGGCTGCAACATTAGATTGTGAACACTGATAAAACTTACCCTGATAAAAACCTATTGTAAAGTAACATATTGCATGACTGCGAAATTACTCTATTGAAAACCAACGGATTAAATACCGTCAGAATAATAATATAGGATGTAATAAATTATACGTATACATCACGCTAATTGGGACTCTTCAAAAATCTGAACATAAATGGGGATTTTGGAGAAAGGGAAAGAGCATCTGGTAAGAATGCGTAATAATAAATTGTACTGAGTAATAAAATCATAGTAGTATATTATTTTCTCTTGTATGTAAATATTGTTGTTTAACTAATTTCATGCAGTAATGGATATTAATATTCCTGAAATAAGAGAAACTACCCCTACATAGCTGAAGTCATTCTATTACACCTAAGTGCGTATATATGCAAATTTGATTATTATTGGTGGTTGCTGATGTGTAAAATATGAAACGCTCAAGATGATGACAAACAAACTGTTCTTAAACAATCTTTTCCTGTACATTCAACAGATTTTAAGATTTTAAGTGTATAGCCGAGGTATGTGAGAGTAGCTGTGATCCTGAAGTTAACGTGGAAATTAATGGTAGGCCGTCGAAGTTTTCGAATGTATCGAAGTTGTCTGTAGTGTAATTCGGAAAAAAGTAAGAACGCAATCGTTTTCCTTTTCTTCGAACCTGAAGTTTCCAAACCAACGTTCAACTGACAACCCTCCGCCAATATGAATGTGGCTTTAAAAGCATTTGTAATTTTGCCGAAGTCAGTTCCACAGAAACTCAGCATTAGCCATAATTGCCATAAGCCACTGTTCGGTCATTTAGCAAAACCGCATTCTGAATTTCAGCGCCGTACGTCAATTAGGAAAGAAATAATCCTCCGAGCTCAAATTCTACTTGACGGACAGAAGTACCGTTTCAAATTTCAGCATTGTTGGTCGTTAAGGGAAGAAATTAGATTCATAGCTCACTCAGTTGTTCATGATTGAGTTTTATTAGTCATAAACCTTTACAAAGCGATTCCGGTAATTTTGCGAAAAACCTCGTTGTTATCCTTCCAGTGGTTAAAGGTGAACAGGTTAACGTAACTCATTTGAATAGTAGATCTCCCAATAATTAAGAGATCAATTTGGTGCGCCCCGATCGGTATTTCTGCAGAAGAACATTTCTGGAAATTTTAAACTTAAATCACGAATATTTTCACTTCATTTTTTAAAAATCTCCGGGAAAAGTGATTAAACTTGCATTAATAAAAAAACGTTTATTATTGCGAGTCTGGATTTTGTCTTTTAACTTTTTTACTTACATGTTCAAAACAAAACACATGTAATACATGTTCATGATTCTTGTGCGATTCTAAAACTCAATGTGTCGGCCATTGATGCTTTATACTTTAACTGGAGTTAACAGGGTCTACCACTTATGTTCCTTGTCCGGTGAGTATTGTGACCATGATTCGTGATTAGTACCTACCTGCGCTCTAAACTCTTTGAAGCTAACTGTCTCTGAAATTTGTTAAGAAACCCATCAGCGGGAGGTGGGTGACCCGCTGGTATTTATCTGTCGGGTGAATACCCTTCTAGCAAGAACAACCTTTGCAAGCTATATTTAGTAGCTAGCTCGGAAAACTACTGCTTTCCTCATTTCAACGGCCTGGTTTAGAAGTTAACTCTAAAGGCGTGCATGCTTCACCTTTCCAATCCGTCAATAATGAAGGGAATCAATAGCAAATTTTATCTGTTACCGGTAGCAAATAACATCATCTGAATGATCACGACGAGAGCTTTTCAATCAGGTAGAACATGAAGGGTATTATTTGGGGGTTGCTCAATTTTGGGAATGGTCAAAACACCAGTGTAAAGAAAGCTATATGACTTCATACAGACTGACCCTCAGACCCTTCGTAGTTTTGAGCGGAAAATACGAAGTTGGGGGTTTACAAAGGTGTTGAATCTCAATGTTATACCAAGATTGAGCTAATCCATTCATGAAGGTAACCCAATGATCGGGTAATGCATCATATAAAAAAGATCTTGTCATAGATGATGCATTGACCTGGAAATTGAATATTCGAGTTATAAGATAAACGTTTCTATATATTCTACAATATAAGGCATACTCCCAAAGACACAATAAATTTGCAAACTAGAGCCTATACCTATAATTGCTAATATACCTAGTTATTATAGGCCTATGACTACAGCATGTATTATAGTATTGAATTATAAAAGGAGAGGAAAATATTCCTCCCATTTAAACCAACTTAATGCACTTCAACAAATTATTATGACGGATGTGTTTCAGCTTTGAAGATCATCCCATAATGTCACGGTTTTCTATGGATCTTTGCGCCGAAAAGAATTAAAATATATATATATATATATATATATATATATATATATATATATATATATATATATATATATATATATATATATATATATATATATATATATATATATATATATCAACGATTCACTTAGATACAACGTGACGTGAGTAGGTCCTTTGGCTCTGATTAGGTGGTCCAGACGCCTTATCGAAGGAACTTACTTAAGGAATGCTCATTCAGCTGATTAGGAATGAGCACACCATAATCATTTCAATCGTCTCTTAATGTCCCAAAAGTCTCCCTATCAAATATCAACTTCCTAGGATGAACAGGAAAGAATTCAGTTCACTCAGCTGTTCAGGAAAGATCCCATAATTTAAATTGTCTCTCAATGACTCGGAGAGTCTCCGTATCGAATTTCAACTTCCTAGGGTGAGCAGGAGAGAAGTTAGCTCACTCAGCTGATCAAGACAAGAACGAATCTGGTGCGATGAAAACTAAAGGAGTTACATTTCCTAAGGTTGTAAGTGAAAATAATCATAAAACATGGTAACATGTTCAGGAAAAAGCACATCATTTCAGTCGTCTCTTATTGTCCCAAAGAGTCTCCTTATTAAATTTCAACTTTCAATTTTCTTTCCAGTCTAATAGTGGTTGGCGATCAAGTTTACAATATTAACTGAGAAGGATTACCTGTATGCAAACAATTATTCAGAAAACCACGCTTATACCTCAGATTGTTGGCAACGCACTGCGCAGTGGTTAGAAATACGGTTAGGTAGATCGAGAGCATTCCAGCGACTGGAGAACGATTTTTGTAAGATGATGAGCTTAAGATACAGTTCCGTAGCAACGATTTGGTTGTAAGCAATAATCATCAGAAAATCAAAAGTAACACTTTTGACATTTTATGTCTTTGCTCTGGCACATAACTCGAAAACCGTTACCAAATTTGTTACCAAATATTCTGATGATTTCAGCTTACAACCGAGTCGTTGCTAGGGGAATGGTACTTCGTCGTTTTTCATCCCACAAAATTCGTTGACCATTCGTTCGAAAGCTCTCGATTTATCCAACCATATTATGTTAACTACTGCGAAGTGCTTGGCCAACAAGCTGAGTTATGAGCATGGTTAAATGAATAATTGTTTACACTCAGGTGATCATTCTCAATAATTGATATTGAGAACATGAGTGCAACCGCTTGTTAATTTCTGATGATTTCATTGAGCTGGTGTTTCGATTATGTGATTCATAGCAGGTGATCCGAATATTGCGAGAACGGTTTGATTTGTGAAGCGGTGGTTAAATCATTTTAATAGGTAATTTCTATACTTTACACTATAGGAAGCTGTAATTTCGTATGTAGCCTCTTTCTATAATAAAGTGAATGTTTACTCGCGAGTTTCTATTAGGAGATCATCATCTCACAAGAGCTCAATCGTCGTGATCATTTCTATAATAAAGTGAATGTTTACTCGCGAGTTTCTATAAGGAGATCATCATCTCACAAGAGCTCAATCATCGTGATCATTTCTATAATAAAGTGAGAGCGAGGAGCTAAAACATGATTCCATGTTTTTTACATTTTAGCAGTCAGGCTCAAAGTAATAACATCCGAGGGGGTCCAGGGGGGCGAAGCCCCCCTGGCGCGGTCAAGGGGCAGAGACCCTTGCGAGGTCCGAAGGGCCGAGTTTGTAAGATGATGAGCTTAAGATACAGTTCCGTAGCAACGATTTCTTTGTAAGCAATTATCATCAGAAAATCAAAAGTAACACTTTTTGGTAACGTAACGTAATACTTTTCGATTCGATGTGCCGAAGCAAAGACATAAAATGTCAAAAAAAGTGGGACGACTAGGACTCTTTTATTTTAGTATCCCGATACATGAACCAATAAATTTCGGGGCGGTCGGGTTCATATATCATTTTTCTTGGTTGATTACTCGGGTTCAGCATTGGAATAATCAACCCATATCAACGAGTCGTAGGTATTTGAATATAGCCCCAGGGGTCATCGCCCATGACTGAATCACACTGGTCATAATGAAAGCTCGTTTTTCTTTTACATAGTTGATGGAGAGTTACAGTTAATTCCTCGCCCTCATGCCATATGTACAAGTTCGTGTAAGAGGTCCAAATGGGAATAATACTCGTGACAAGGCGTCAGCCGGGAGTGACATGTGCCAGTTTTATAACGGTTCATTAACGAACATTGCCTATTCTACGTCCGTTTCCACTGGGTAGAGTTCGAGATGGGATGATATCCATTGTGGCGAGATACTCTACATTCTTCATGGTCTGTCGCTTTTAAACCGGCAACAGTTGAATGCTTTTGAAAGTGCATAGCTAGGTATAATATGATTAGTGATTACACATTCCTGAACTGTGTTTTCTATCGGCCATACTTTATAAAATATAGTTAGAAATCTGCTGAGTTGTTACAATACTTTCCTTATTAGTAGTACTAAGCACATATAAAAATTAGTTGGTGGTGACAATGCGACGAAACAATTTGAAAAATTCTTCAAATGTCCACAGCGGCTCCGCCCACTCCTTGGTGTAGTAGCATTTCTGGAATTCCATATACATTTGATATAGTAGAGTTGCGCGTTTCTTGTCGAAATCAAGGTGGAGGCGGCTGTAGGGAAACACCTGGGATCAAATATGTAGTCGCAAATTTCTCAGTTTGCAATGATCGAAGAACCCAGCATTTTTGTCAACCTTCTTTTGCCGGTCAGTTTGCATTGCAAAAAGGATCGACCAAAGACGATAAGGTTGTATTCGATAATCATCAGAAACGCTTGCATACGAGTCTGCAACACATTGGGACATTTTATGTCTTTAGTTGTAGACTCGTATGTGTTGCAGACTCGTATGCAAGCTCTAAGAGCCACTCAGCTGATCCGGACCCTGGGCATCGTCAAGTAATGTCCTGAAGAGTCTACATACGAAATTACAGCTTCCTAGAGTGTAAAGTATAGAAATTACCTATTAAAATTATTCAACCACCACTTCACAAATCAAACCGTTCTCGCAATATTCGGATCACCTGCTATGAATCAAATCACCGAAACACCAGCTCAATGAAATCATCAGAAATTAACAAGCGGTTGCAATCATGTTCACAGTATCAATTATTGAAAATGATCACCTGTGTGTAAACAATTATTCATATAACCATGGTCATAACTCAGCTTGCTGGCCACGCACTTCGCAGTAGTTAACATAATATGGTTGGATAAATTGAGAGCTTTCGAACGAATGGTCAACGGATTTTGTGGGATGAAAAACGACGAAGTACCATTTCCCTAGCAACGACTCGGTTGTAAGCGGAAATCATCAGAAATTTTTCATAATGCTTTCTTCGTCACACTTTTTAAGTTATGTGCCATAGTAAAGACATAAAATGTCAATAATCTCAATGAACAAAGTGATATACCAGAACTACGGTCCAGAAGTACGAAACTTGAGAGATCGATTTCGCAACCGATTCCCAACTTTTATCCTTGTTATAGTAACCAGTACATTTCCGGTACTTATCTATGATCTGTAGAGCAGCGATAATTTCCCAGTATTTAGGTACATATGGAAATCAGTCTACAGGTTCAGGGAATATGGAGGAAATTGTATGTTTTCCCATCTTTTCACAAAAACGCACACGAAAGAGAGAGAAAAATAAACAATGGCCACATTTTAATATCTCTCTGAATTCAAGTTTTAAATTTCCCTCCGCTACGCTTCATATCTAAAGATATACTAATAAAATATTGCTGATTAGTTGGATACCTACTCCTTCCTTATTAATCTCTAAGAGATCGAACTGTTTATTCGATAAATTTTTCCCCTCAACGTCTTTGGTCTACAAAACACCACAAATGCTACAAACGAGATGGCTGAAATGCTGCTGATGATGCTATGAATGATGTGTTTCTGATGAATAACGGAAATAAACCGTTTTAGCTGATTTTCGTTTGAAATGAAGCTATTGCAATGGCTCCAAAAAAATTAAAATGGAAATTTTGCAAAATAGTCTTCATAGAAGTCCCTTTTGATGCATTCTAAAACGATTCCTGGAGTTAGCGCTTATACAGGGTGTCCCCAAGAAACCCCCCCCCCCCCCCCCGTCACCCCTGCTAAAGTCGTTAATAATGGGTCGAACAAATATTTTTTTTTCAATCTTAATTTTTTTTAAGGATCTCAAAAAACACAAAATTAAGCATTGCGGACGTGCGCAAACGTGCGCAATTGACAGAAACTTCGTTATTTTAAAGGAGAACCCCTAGTTTTTATTGTAAATTTGAATTCTACGTGAAATTTCATGAAGGAATGACCCATCACTCAATTTTTTTAGGTGCGCGCAAACCCAATTTTTCAGTCAATTTTTCAGTGTTTTCCCAAATTGGTGTTGCGAATATCAATAAGAGAACATCATTACGAGGTGTAGCACAAACAAATACTCTGAAATCATGTATTACATGTGGCAATTGAGTACCTTCAAAAACTTGGTATTGCACTTTTAGAGCGGAATTGCACACTTTTGGAGCGGAATTGAGCCCATTTTCATTTTTAAATAAGAACCCCTTCTTTTGCAGATTCGAATTCTACGTAAAATTTCATACAAAAATTACCCATCGATCGATTTTTTAAGTGCGCGTAAACAGGCGCAATTTCTTTCCAAAATTCTAAAAGTGCACAAATTGTGAAATACTGAGTTTCAAAAATACTCATTTGCCATATGTAGTACATGATTTTGGGGTATTATTTCGTGCTGGACCTCGTAAAGATGTCCTTTTATTGATATTTGCAACACCGACTTGGGAAAACACCGAAAAATCGATCAGAATTGCACTTACTCATTTCCACACAGCACAAAGCGTACCTACTAAAGTGTAGTTTTTTCGATGTTTTCCCAAGACGGTGTCGCAAATATCAATAAAAGGACCTCATTACGAGGTCCAGCACGAAAAAATATCCCAAAATCATGTACTACATGTGGCAATTGAATATCTTTAAAACTCAGTATTTCACAATTTGTGCACTTTTAGAGCGGAATCGCGCACATTTGGAGTGAAGTTGCGCCCATTTACGCGCACTTAAGAAATCGAGCGTTGGTTAATTTCTTCGTGAAATTTGACGTAGAATTCAAATCTGCAAATATAGGGGGGTTTCTATTTGAAAAAACAAAGTTTATATAATTTGCGTCACTTCTGGCGCAAGTGGCGGGCACGAAAGTATTTTTTCTGAGATATTCATAACAAATTATGATAATTGAGTTGGTCCCAATTTCTCACGATGAATTCAGGGGAAATGAAGGGGGTGTAACCTTTCCGTGGGACACTATGTATATTTATGTGTATTTATGAATATATTTATATTATCAGACGATTACATTTCCTTAGTATTGAGATAAAAACTCCGTTCTTGCCCCAGAAAAATCAAGCCCCCTGAAAGAAATAAAAAGCTGGTTGACCAGCACTTTTTGAGTACATTTAAATTGAAAAAAGGTCGGAAAACTTTCAAAAACATTCACAATATACTTGCAAAAACTGTAAAAATCGTTTAATTTAATGTTTTGAGTAATATCACTCAAATAAAGTTTATTAACCATGCAATTAATTTATTAATTTTAATTCTTAATTTAATAGTTATTAATTTATGGAAAAAATTATGCAGATATATGTATTTAAATTTTAATAATATGTGCTGAAAAATCGACAAAAACAGCAAAGCAAAATCTTTTTTGGATTGCAAATTAAAAAATTCTCTATTATGATAAGCAATAAAATTCAAAATGTAACAATTTTATTGCACTCAAAGTGCTCAACTTTCAAAACTTTAGCATGAACATAATATCTACAATTCAGAAATTTGCTCATACGATGATGCTGCATGACTAGAACTTTTTTTCTCTAAGCCTTCATTTGTTTACTATTTTCTCGGGAATGCTTCTTTTACGATTCCCTGAAGAAATACCCGTCGTTCAAAAATTCAACTTCTTGCTCACACCCTCGGAGATATGTACACTGGCATAAGGTGGGGCTCCATAACGGTCCGAACCGCTTCCAAAGGGAACAGAATGCAAAACGGTCCCCCCCAAGTCCTACATCACAAAAATCCCTGAGGGTAACGACGCGACTGCGGCTCAGGAAGTGGGATGGGGCTTGAAGTCATGCTCGGCAACTTGGCGAAGACAGTTGTCGGGGAGCACATACACGGACGGGAAGGCTGTATCAGATGTTGATGGTGCACCCCACGAACTACGAAGCCTTTTTGCCATTTGCATACGACATGAAGATCGTTCCGAACTGACCCAGCCCTTGTAATATCCTTCATACGTTACGTTCAATGTTCCTCGCTAATAATGAGAACTCTACATAATGGGAAGACGCAGAGATGTAGATAATGTGGATATGGAAGCATTTCTTCATTTTTGCTTCCTCACTACCGATGAAAGGGAAGTTTCTTTGTGTTCGTGATTAAGTCGAAAAAATTGTCCCCTAAAATCAAAATTTCCACTTGCTTTTTGCGTTTCGGATCTTGCTGATCAATTTTGGTTCCGTGTCTGTCTGTCCGATGTCAGTCTGTCTGTGGTAAATCTTGTCACGCCCAAAACTATACCAAGTTTCAGTCCGATTCAAACGAAATTTTCAGGGATTGTGCCGGATAGCTTCTAGACGGTCCCCAATAACATTAATTGCCGTCTCGTTAATCTTTACATATAATTCCGAACGGTCTTTGAAATTGTTAAGAACTTCGCGGTCCGATTTCAGTGGTAGACGGCTCATTCGAATCAGCACGGCCCCAAGTTTGTTGCAAAAGTGTCGCCGTTCGTCTCTATACCTGCCTTGATCGTGTTCTAGGCGGTCCTTATCAACGAGAGTTGTTTATTAGGCTGTGGCGGTAACAACAGTTGCCATCAATTCACGGTAAGTAAGAAACGTAGTGTAGTTATTAACATCTAGGAGAGTTATTTCTGAAAGAAGAAATTGAAACTGAAGAATTTAGCGGACTTTATATATAATTCCGAACGGTATTTATATATAATTCCGAATCAGCACGGCTCCAGGTGTCGGTAAGTAAGAAACGTAGTGATGGGGTCTTTTCTGATCAGCTGAGTGAGCTAAATTCTTTCCTGTTCACTGTAGGAAGTTGAAATTTGATAACTCTCTGGAACACGAGTGAATTGATGGGGTCTTTTCTGATCAGCTGAGTTAGCTGAATTATCTCCTGTTCACTTTAGGAAGTTGAAATTTGATATTGAGACTCTCTGGGACTTTAAGAGACGAGTGAAGTGATGGGGTCTTTTCTGATCAGCTGAGTGAGCTAAATCCTTTGTTCACTGTAGGAAGTTGAAATTTGATAGGGAGACTCTCTGTTCATTAGGCTGTGGCTGTAACAACAGTTGCCACGGTAAGTAAGAAACGTAGTGTAGTTACTAACATCTA
The DNA here is from genome assembly GCA_030762985.1 of Adelphocoris suturalis. NCBI lineage: Eukaryota > Metazoa > Arthropoda > Insecta > Hemiptera > Miridae > Adelphocoris > Adelphocoris suturalis. The sequence continues at coordinate 29,561,589 of CM061043.1, forward strand.
GGAGAGTTATTTCTGAACGATCTTTGAAATTGTGAAGAACTTTGCGGACCGATTTCAGTGTTAGACGGCCCCAAGTGTCGCCGTTCGTCTCTGTGCTTATCTTGATCGTGTTCTAGATTAGGGCTTTCCAAGCCCTAACAGGCCTCTAGTTTATTATAATGTCGATTTCTTATTACGCATTGGTCCGATTTCGTTCAAACTAGGGGAGTAGATATAAATTTCTAGGAAAATTATATTGCGATTGGTGTGGTAATAACTAGAGAGCATGAGCAAAACTACAATTTATCGACACAGACAAAACTCCTAGACGAATGGATCAATTTTTATGACATTTTCAAGGTGTTTTCGGTTTTTCTCCTAGACGTTCCACTATAAATTTCATTGATGAATGGCAGAACTGGCCTAGAGAACTAAAGACCCAAATTTCAGCCTATCCAAACCACTGGGCCTGCTACCACCATCTATCAGGCTGAGACCCATGCCATAGAAATATGTGCACAAGAGATCGCGAGGAAACGACTGCAAAAATTTATATTTTATTTGATAGCCAGGCTGCTCTGAAGGCTATATCTGCGTTTTCAATTACATCTTAGCTGACCTGGGACTGTCTCAATTCTCTCAAGACCGCCGCCCGTGGCAACAAAGCAACAAACTCACTTGGCTCTGGGTCACTGGGTGTTAAAACATCATTATTTATCAGTATTACCCCCACCATACACTCCCTTCCATAATGAAATTTGAAACTCCTGTTACATTTTCCAAAACTAGACCAAATTCAAAGTTGAACAAAAAAGAATCACGAAAATCGGACGAGAAAAGTAAAAACATCATGATTTATCAATATTATGCCCCCCCATTCACCTCCTCTTTTGATTAAGTTTAAAAGTCCTGACATACTTTCCAAAACTATATCGAGTTCATAATGGAACAAAACAATAATCACGAAATCGGTAGAGATTTGTAGCTTGGGCAGCGCTTAGCAATTATCCCCTCCACCCCCCACCACGACAGAAAATCCGAAATTCCCTAGGTTTGCTGCACAACTAGACTGAAATTGGAATCGAACAAAATGAGAATCACGAAAATTGGTTAGGAATTTTGGCCTGGGCAGCGTCGACAAAATTTGTCACACACATGAACACACATACAGACATACTCCTATCGTTTTTTTTTTTTTTTTTTTTCACGGTTTCGGTCTTAGAATGGTCTGAAACGGATTTGCATGTGGTTTTTTCCCCTCATGCTTGGGTTGTTCCCTACCCCCTGGATCAATTCTAATTGGTCGTCCCTCTTAAACAAGAAGCCTTGCCTGTATTACCTAGTTTCTAAGGGACGTCATAAAAACCACATCCTGTCAGTCATTTCTGCTTCTGAAATTCAAAAACTTCAAAAAACATCAAAAACCCATCAACAATAGTAGGTACCTGATCTGCAAACAATAACAACTCGACTTTAATAATAATGGACCCTATCAATTTAAATATATAATATAATAAAATAAAACGAACTTCCTTAGGTTCTGCCAACTTTCCATTCACTGTATACATTTTATAAGGTTGTTACACATTATTTCTGAGATATTCATGTACACAGGTCTTTTTTATTGACTAACTGAGGAGAGATGGACATGAGTTTGATAGATCTCAATTTTTAACTAGCATTGTTCCCATATGACGCCAAGGGCTTGTATACCGTTACAATGAAAAGTGCGTACCCACATCGCTTGGTTGTTCTCGTTGGTGCTGAAGAGAAGTAACAAAAGACCTCCCGAACACGGGTGTGGAACTACCTATTGTGTTGCTCGTCTATTAGTGGGACAGATGGTGGGTGATTTGGAGCTAAGAACGTTCATATGATGAGAGGCGTAAGGGATAGTGGACCTCGTTGGGATACGAGTTTGTCACGTTGGTCACTTCACCCAATAAGAGTGAGCTGGCATAGCCAGATTGGAAAAAAAAACTTTTTTTTTTTTTTTTTTTTTTGCGTGCCGATCAGAATGGAATATCTGGCATTGTTAATTTATAGATAGATAAATGCGATGAGTAAATAAATTAATAAATTTTACTTTTTTAATGTAGGAGAATCAAATGAGCATTTTTCTTCTTCTAAGTATTAAGTAAATGCTTTAAATTTTGAAAAAGGTTATTTTAAGTTTAATCTTGGAACAATACATTTTAAAGCCTAGCTTATAGCTAGTGGGTCCGCTGACCAGATACCTCACAAAGTTTGAAACACATTGGTAAGTAATGTATCTAGTACATGGATGTCCCTATGTCAGCTTGTAAACGATTCTGTTGAGATTAGTGGATCGATCATGTTTTAAATGGTTGCACCCCCTACATTATAATCCAACATGAGTGTTCAAACCTTCCAATCTTAGCTCGAAGCAATCTTCCTTTATCTACCATTATCCTTCCGCCAAAAAATCTGCTGGACCTCATTCTGCCAAGACGGATGGTAAATACAGCTATTAAACGTTTAAGATGGTTCCTGCACATCCACACCGGTCGAGCTTCTGTCCTCACTCCCGCCACCACCAGACACCCCAGCAATCTCTACAGGAACCACCCCAACATTAAATATTTGCCCTTTCTGCTCTATTTTTTCATCTAATATTGTAATAACTGAAAAAGTGAATGCACACATTTCGCTCCCCAAAAATTGATACTTGATAAGCATTTTTAGTGAGGATGATAAATTGCGCTTATAACAGGGTTGGTCCATTCGATTCATCATCCCAAAAAACATCAAAAACTACAGTAAAAACAAATTATTTTTGAGATTAGTCGTTCGATATCGTCGAAAATTTTTGTTGATAAAGTTGTCGTCACATCGAGTCGGATCGCTCTGAAAGTCGTCTCAATAGTTTCAATACGTCAGAATAATCTAAATCCTTACCAAATTCGTTTATTTTTGACGAAATCGTCACCACATCGGATCGGCACCAAAAACTGTATACCTACAGCATATTCCGGGTGTCTAAGGAATGCCTCTTCACACTGTGGCCTTTCTTCTAATCCTTCCTTATTTGTTGAAAATCGCTTTGGCGCCAATAGAAAATTTTCAAGATTTGTAGATTTATATTGAAAATCAAGTATTGCACAATTGGGGGGATTAGTAATAAATTACAGTTTCAGAACTTCAGAAATGTCTACATGGGAAGCGAGACAGGAGAAAGAGAAGTTTCGAGGTTGCAAATTTAAATGCAAAGGTCAGTGTTTAATTTTTATCCCAGCAAGTCTGGGACAACAACATTCATTATATGAAGGTTTATGAAAACTTGCCATGAATACATCATACCTCCTCGTTTCATTTATATAAATTAATTAAACGGCATCCAAATTAGTTATTTTAATCAGATCTCGTATCAAACAGCCTCTGGTTTTGATACAGCTCATAAATGATACGAGATCAGCTACCACAGCAATATGCAGGTTAGGCTCCGAGCATACACAGCTCTTACTGCGTCTCAAATGTATTCATCGTAACATGAATAACAAGCAAATTAGCCTTGAACACCTCCCTATATATCAGCCAGGCGTCTTACCTTATGTTTATTGCCTATTAGTGTCAAATGAGTGACATTTCTATTTTCTGAGGCGGTCGGTTGAATAATGAAGAAATTGGCTTCAGAGCTCATTCTCCTGATTAGGTCACTGCTACCCAGCAGTCACAAATAAGTTTGTTTCAGATTATAGCACAGTAGGTTTTGAAAATAAATGGAAATACCCTTTTAGTTCAGTCTGCTGATCATGGTGGAGCATCTCGCAGCATCTTGTCCACTCAGTAATCTCAAGAAGTTCCATGAAAATATCAGCCTTTTTGGTTAATTAAGAACATAAGAACAAAATTAGGCGAAAGGACTCAGCTGATCATGGAAGTGGAGTCCGTTGTCCGAAGCCCTGTCAGTTTCACCCAGCTGTCCCATTAGGGTGGATTCACACTGCCCGCGATTTGGAGCGAAGCGGAGCGATGCGATCACTGGCGATTACGAGCTAAAAAGTCCAGTCATGCAGCATGACCCCATGAGCGAATTTTTGAAGACATCTTCGACATTTCAGTCGCTATTGATCGTGTAGAGAAATTTTAGTTTATGATTTTGATAGACAAACAATGTTTCATGCAAATATTACCGATTTTTACAACTAGCGAACGGCATTATTTCGATTTTTGACTGATTTTTCAACTTTGAAATTTTTGAAAACTTGATACATATTCTTATAGGAAATTTTTCGCTTATTCCGAATATACCACATGTTAGTATGCTGAAAAAATTATTTCGCACAACAAATCGCAAAAAACAGGCTATTTTGACATTTTTGACTACATTTTTGAAAATTTCAAAACGAAGATGTAATCCGATCATGCTGGCCACCGAACTTGAACTTTCGTTTTGTGTCCTTAACATTTTAAAATTTGTTTGAAGTTTCTAGCACAATTCTACGGACAGTTATCGTCTGGAATGACACATACATACATACATACATAAAAAAAATGCGTTAAACTTCAGAATATGATTCAGAATAGCCTGAAACGGATTTCTGCATAAAAATGTTTTCAAAAGTTCACATTCTACAAATTTTTGGGCGAGAGCAATAGCTTAATTTTCTTCAAAAATTCGCTAAAAGACAAAACGCCGCGCGAGTAGGTTTTTTAACGGGAGGGGGCGAAGGGTGTTCCCACTCCGAGTGGAGGGGAGCGATCGTGAGAGATTGCGCGCGAGTTGTCTGATGCAATCGCAAGCTTAGTTGCGATTGGAAGCGATTTCGCGCTGCTCTCTTGGTTACTTTGATTTAAATTCTTTGGATTTTGGATAAGCTATGGACATTGAAAAATTAATACACGTGGTTCGTCAACGTCCAGCACTGTGGGATCAGAAGAACAAATTCTACCACAACAGGGACATTGTCTGCCGCTTCTGGATTGAAGTAGCTGAAGAATGTAAATTTGAAGGTAAAGAATTCAGCATTAATTTCAGTTTTTATGTATTCAGCATGTATGAATATATAGTGACAAGTTTTAGATTACTATCACAATACCTACATAGTCATCTCAACATCTCAATTAAGTAATTAGAAAGTTTTAAGTAATATTAATTAATTTTAATTTAATTTCTAATATTTAGTTATATTATATAATTTAATTTAATAATTAAGTTCTCCAATAAAAACTAATTAACGGGGTTGAATTGTAAGGACATCACGGCGGGACACCAAACACTAGGGTGGTTCAAAAAAAAAAAAAAAGTTCTGGGATTTTTGGTCCCCATTGCGTTTTTGCTTCCTCGGTATGTCAGAATGACTCTCCTAAATTTTTAGCAAAAAATATTAATCCTAACCACTTTACCTGGGTCGATTTTTGCCAGTTATCGACTGCTATCGTAAACCAACCTCTAAATTGGGGCCGACGTGATGATTTGAAGGACGGATTTCAATTTTTTTAGGTCTATTTATGGGTTTTCGCATGCGCTGAACACGATGAACCTATTTATTTTACGCTCCGTCCACTAGTTATCCGGTAAACTGGCGGAGGGCACTGCTTGAAGATAAGTAAAAATCGAAAATTTCACCGAAAATGCTGTCGCCTGGTTAAGAATCGTACTAGAAACATGCTATTATGGTCGGATAATATGCTTTGGCATGTTCTGAACATGATTCCGTTTTTTACTATACTTTTTTACTTCGTTTATCGGCCATAAACCTCAAATTACTTGTAGGGTAATAGACAAATTCACCCTAATTTCACCAGAATTTATGCCGCGTTGATAATTTAAGGTCCCAAAATACCTTGTGCCGATAAAATTTGGTATTTTTTTTATGTTTCAATATTTCATCGTGTTTAATTTTTTTTTTTTTTTTTTTTTTTGTATATTTTTGTTATGTTATTTTCGTTAAAATGTTATGTTTTGTGAAACTAAAATTATATTACATATTATTTTCAATTATACTGCATCATTTTTTTATTTAACAATCCAATCACAGTTCAGACAATTCAGAACTATGAATGTGACCCCGGAAAACCGATGGAAACTAAGGAATTTTACAGAAAAATGGGAAAATTTTAGCTATTTTCTCCATTTCGCCGCTATATTTGGCGAATAAGTACAATGCCGGTTCAGGTCCTTGCCAAATTACCTACGGCTTTGTATCGAGTATCCTGGAAAATACCAAATTTTATCGGCACAAGGTATTTTGGGACCTTAAATTATCAACGCGACATAATTTCTGGTGAAATTAGGGTGAATTTGTCTATTACCCTACAAGTAATTTGAGGTTTATGGCCAATAAACGAAGTAAAAAAGTATAGTAAAAAACGGAATCATGTTCAGAACATGCCAAAGCATATTATCCGACCATAATAGCATGTTTCTAGTACAATTCTTAACCAGGCGACAGCATTTTCGGTGAAATTTTCGATTTTTACTATCTTCAAGCAGTGCCCTCCGCCAGTTTACCGGATAACTAGTGGACGGAGCGTAAAATAAATAGGTTCATCGTGTTCAGCGCATGCGAAAACCCATAAATAGACCTAAAAAAATTGAAATCCGTCCTTCAAATCATCACGTCGGCCCCAATTTAGAGGTTGTTTTACGATAGCAGTCGATAACTGGCAAAAATCGACCCAGGTAAAGTGGTTAGGATTAATATTTTTTGCTAAAACTTTAGGAGGGTCATCCTGACATACCGAGGAAGCAAAAACGCAATGGGGACCAAAAATCCCAGAACTTTTTTTTTTTTTTGAACCACCCTAACCAAACACTCAACTGGCCAACTCGCCTGTAATAGCAAGCAATATGAACACATCATCGCATCGCATCGCTTGGAAATTCTCGCCTCCTTTCGCTTCTCGAGCAGTGTGAATCTCACCTTAGTATCCCACATTGAAATTGGCTGTTTTTGTGTAGTGGACCCTGGATTGTCGGCATTTCTTCACATGAAACAGATAAATATCCATACATACATTAATTTCTTTTGAGATTCCAGAAAAATTTCTACAAGTTGATTATATAACTTTTCTTGAGCCCTTTGGGATGTCGAAAAAGTAACGTTAGAGAACGCATCATACATTACTTGTACTCTATAAGTATAATGACACTAGCTGCATTATACTAGCTCCGAATAGTGGCCACCCTGCGAGAAGTGCCAGTACAGACCAAATTCCCTCCATGTTTTTCTTAATTTATTGTGTTCATCACAAGAACGATAAGGCGTGTAATTAACCAATGACTTTATCTGATTCAAGAGCTATGAGCATCCTCATGATATTGCTTTCTTGCTTCGTGCTTTGAAACGAAGGCCCCCTATCACTAAAGCTGAATCTCAAGTAGGTACAAGAAAAACAATATTTTATATCCGTCATCCTGTCTTGTTATACATCTTCCTGTCGATCCCCGCGTTAGAACATTCTATTGTAAGCCGTGACTTATTAGAGAACAAGATTGATCGTCAGTAAATCTTTTTGTTTTTATAATAGCTTCGAATGTTCCTTTTTTAGTAACTGTTTTTTCTCTTTACATTCTTTATAGGGTCGAAAAGGGTGTTAGGTATGTACCCGGCGTTCTATTGTTTTGATTGTAGGCTAAGATAATGAAGACAGGTGAAGAGGTAGGCTCAGGTAGATCAAGTCATCAAGAAGTGATCCTAGCAGCTGCTATTAATTTATTGTGTTTACAACCGCTCCAGCCCTGCGTTGTCTTGATTAGTCACAAGCAATTATCGTAAAACCTTCAAATAAGATCACAACAGCACTTTTACGAGCCTTCCGCGTTTTACAAGGAAAGATAATTGCGTTTTCTTCCAAGACAGACGGCGGAAATGCGATGAGTTCTGGGCCAGAAGCAGAGTCCACAAATTCCAAGAGAAAAGAAGAATAGAATGCTATTGTCATAGCACAGTGGACTGATAACACGTCTCTGTGATTAGCGTACTGAGTTTTTAGGACGTCCCTCTGAAGCTACTTCTTATAGGCAAGGCTTCGTTAACAAGAGGGATGCCTATTGGAATTGATCGAGGGGGATGGAGGACAACCCAAGAATGAGAAAAAAGAAGAAAATAGCCGCATACGAATCCGTTTCAGAGGAAGAGGAGAAATGTGGGGGGTAAAGCTGAAAAAAAGCGGTTTTTTTTCGACAAGTTTTAAGGCAACAATTCTTAAACGATATTCGTGATTCTTATTTGGTTCCATTTCCATTTTAGTCTAGTTGTGCAACAAACCTTGGGAATTTTGAATTTGCTATCAAGGTGGAGGGGATAATAATTATCGATTCTTTCAAGCCCTGCCTAACCCACAAATATTATGACTAATGTATCTTTTTGTCTTCATTATACCATTCGTATCTGAGTTATATAATCGCAACTCCTTGGAATACGTATTTTCTGCAAATAAATATGATTGATTGACCAACCTAAAAATCTTGACCGAGTTTCGTGATTCTTATTTTATTCCATTACAAATGCGATATAGTTTTAGAACGTCACGGGTTTCAAGTTTCATCACGGAAGGAGGTGAATGGAGGGGTTAATATTGATAAATCGTGGTGTTTTAACAATTCTCTTCCGATTTTCGTGATTCTTTTTTTATTCAGCTTTTTTTGTTATTTCATATTACAGATACGAGGAAGCTACGTGCCCCATTCAACTCGGCAGGCGTCTTATAATTAAATAATGTGATACAGAGGGAGGTTCGTGGTTTGATACAGAACTGAAAATATATTTTTTAAATGTAAACAACGTTGTCAACGGGCCAGGTTAATGAACATATGAACTATAATAACATGGAGGCAGGACTTGGATTCCAACACTCCCCCTCAAGTCCGTACTTGTCCCCTCCTGGATCCCAACTCCCGATGACATTGGTACCCCTTTCTGGGTGCATATGAAGATTCTCTAAGTAATTCCTGACTTTGATGCCTTTTCCATTGCGCCGGAATCTGGCTTGTACCTTTGAACTCGTACATATTTTTGATTGTTGCAAGAATGATGTAGTTGTTTGCAGTTTCAAGTTGGGCTTTAGTCTTGGATTTCCAAAATAATCAAATATCTTGAAAGTCACGTTACAGTAGTTGACGTTTTTCGCAGATAAATTGGTATTCAGTTTATCGAGAAGGTTTGTTTGTTTTTTATCTTTTTGAACTTCATTTTCCAAACTATTTGGTGTCTTAATTATGTAATTTTCTATTAGTCTTACATTTTTCGTGAAAATAAGTGACTCAGACCGTTGGCTTTGCATGTTGCACTTATTTTCAACTAACAGATCGTTCATACGTCTTTCACATTCATTTTCGTCGCTATACTCGTATCAAGGTACGTTTTGAACAACCTGTGTTGAAGATTCAGATATTTTTTGATACTCAAATTTTCTTGTATTGTCCATTTTTTCGTCGATTTTAATTTCAGCAACTTCAGCATTGATCCCTCCATTTGAGATAGTGGTTTTAGTTTTTGTCACTTTTCGGATCAACTTCATTTTCTGTTTGTTCTGCATTAGAGATTAATAGATTTTCTATTTTAATTTCCTTTTGTGAAGGAAAACAGCCGTATACTTCCTGCAGTTTCTCCCTAATTTCGTTTGAACTTTAGCAGTTTTTACTTACACGAATTACAGGAGCTTCTATAGATAATATCAAATCTGCACCTGTACTTCCTTTTGCATCCACTCTGCAGATACTGTCACTGGACCAATCACTACGTGGTCCCAGTTTCCGTACTCTCGAAGCAATTTCTTCGCCTGGTTTGCCCATGTACCCATAATTTTCTTTTCCCAGATAGATTGAATCGGAAATCCAGAATTCCGTTAGTTCTCTTAGTACTATACTTGATTTTCAAAAACACTTATATCTGTACCTTATCTGTTTTGCCGCAGAGAGCGATGCTGAGGCTCATAACCTGTTATCTTCTTTATATATAATTCCGAACGGTCTTTGAAATTATGAAGAACTTCGCGGTCCGATTTTAGTGTTAGACTGCTCATTCGAATCAGCACGGCCCCAAGTTTGTTGCAAAAGTGTCGCCGTTCGTCTCTATACCCGCCTTGATTGTGTTCTAGGCAGTCCTTATCAACGAGAGTTGTTTATTAGGCTGTGGCGGTAACAACAGTTGCCACCAATTCACAGTAAGTATGAAACGTACTGTAGTTACATCTAGGAGAGTTATTTCTGAACGATCTTTGAAATCGTGAAGAACTTCGCGGACCAATTGTATCGTTCGTAATAATGTGCTGAGTTCCTGTTAGGTACTACTGTTATACGGACTAGATTAGGGCTTTCCAAGCCCTAACAGGCCTCTAGTAATTGAATAATTTGGTACACAGGTTCTTGTTTGATTCAGAACTGAAAAACTATTTTTTTAATGTGAACAACGTTGTCAACGGGCCAGGTTAATGAACATTTGAACTATAAAAACATGGAGGCAGGACTTGGATTCCAACAAGACGTTTTTATTTTACCGTCAAACTTGGAAGTTATTTCTGTTCTTCGTTTGTCCTTCGACCCAAACCGCTACCCTATCACCACACCAATCATCAATGAAGAAACCGACTCTTTGCATGATGAGGCGCTAAGGTGCGACACTTCGAACTCTCCTACCACAAGATCCTGGTCGGCACCCGATGTTTCCCTGAGCCCCAGTGCGAAGGACCGGAAATTCCTTCAACCCTTGAAGGACAGCAGCTGCAGTCTGAGGCCGAGCGAGCAGCCACCAGCCTCAGCGATGCTTCAAAACCACACCGACCTGTCTCCCTCATTATTCCGCGCTTCGCCTCCTCCGTCTCACATTACACTCGACATCCTTCGCCGCTTATCACAATCCGTGTTGTATGTTTACTTAACAGCTTGTCTTCTTGGGAGTGTTAAACCTATTTTCGTTTTATTTTTTTGTACGTGCATAACCCCCCTTTTCTCCTCCCATCCGGATATAGACACAGGAATAAACTCACTGAACCGCTCGGGGATAAATCATCTCCTGCCTTCACTTTTTAAGAGTTAGAACACGTCTACCCACCTACTTTGAAAACAGTTACCAACCAATTGACTTATGCAAATGCGGTCGTTTCAATGATTAAGTGGATTTATTATTGTTTGTCGGATTGAATTTTATTCGTAATGATCAGTGAGTAAGTAAATTAACTCGTGCCATTTAAAAAATGTAAATGCATACTAATGTACGCAGATGTATGCATACAAGTCCATAGCTATACGTTAACATTAGGTACATCATGGATTTATTGAAGTCAAAAATAGCTTTAAATATTACCTACATAACAGTCATAGGTCGGTCACGACAAATGTTTAGGAAATAATGAAGATTCCAGTGGGGAAAGAATAGACAAATCAAAATGTTTACTTTTGGAAGCCAAACATGAATTTTTATATTTGAAAAGAAAATGTAAAACATTGTTCAAAATTTAAAAGCTCTCGTCTGTTGAAGCGAGTGGTGAGTTTGAATGCAACGGATAGAAATGTATTGAAATGAATACTGATGCCCAAATGTTGTAACTCATGGCGAGTCCCTACCTAAATGGTTAAATTTGATTTTATAATGGAGCAAACTTTAGCCATGACCTAACTGCTCAAAAGCGTTGCGTTTTGTGTTGCAAAAATGAAGATTATGAAGACGTTTCTATAGAAAAGGTTGATTGTTTCAATAATATAGGAATATTTCCTTTGGAAGTGGTTATCCATATTAACAGAATCGTAAGAATGTCTGTCCGTACATTAATTAGAATTATGAAATTCTGCGTTTCTTTTCCGTTTCATGTTATTTGTATACGATTGGTACCATTTACTAATTTTTTCTCTGTCTGTCTGTCTGTCAGTCTGTCTGCCTGTCCGTATATTAGTCCGCTTTTCACAGTTACAAGGGTTATACAGTTATATGGAAATGCCTGTATCAGTCCAACTTAAATTATAGGCTGTTTGAAGTTTTTTAAATTTGAGCCAGAAGGGGTGTTTTACGGGAGGGGGTGAAATGGGGTATCTCGGATACCATTGAACGAGTTGGGGATCTGATTGGGCGAATATGTTTGGATTATTCTAACTTAAATCACAGGCTACTTGAAATTTCTCAAATCTGCCCCATGAGGGGTGTTTCAGGGGAGGAGGTGGGGGGGGATTAGGTATCTTGAACATCACTGAAAATATTTTTGGATAACACTGAAAAACCACAGCCTACGTAGAAATTTTCTATTCCGACCCACAAGGGTGTTTTTAGGGGAGGGGGTTAGGAAAGGAGTATCTTTGACATTACTGAACAACCTGAGGATCTGATTTGGCGAATATGTTTAGATTACGTCAACCTCAATCACAGGCTATCAAAATTTCTTTCTAGCCTCAACCATGAGGAGGTGTTTGTGGTAAGGAAAAAAAGGGAAGGAGGGAGTGGTTAAATGGAATAATTTGGTCATCACGAACGAACTGGGGATCTGATGTTTGGACGAATGAAATTGGATTAGTCTGAACATTCTTTTGGGTCACCCGTCAAGAATATTTTTAATCAGAAATATGAGGGGGTGTTTGTGGAGAGGGAGTGTGGGTTGATCTCAGTAGTTTGGTCCTAGTAGGTAATTTATAAGTAAGTACTTTAAGTAAGTACCTACTTTAAGTAAGTACTTTTAAGTAAGGACTTTAAGTAAGTACCTACTTTAAGTAAGTACTTTAAGTAAGTACCTACTTTAAGTAAGTACTTTTAAGTAAGGACTTTTTTTAAACAGATCCATTGGGTTGTCGCGAAATGAGATGGTGAGGGGGCTTGCGTATATTCAAGTCAACCTATGCAATGCACGGGTGAACCAGCTAGTTGGTAATAAAGTTTTATAATTTTAAACAAGAAAATTTTCTGAGGAATAAAATTCTGCTTTGCATAATCATTGCTATATAAGCGTTATAAGCATATTTATGTTTTTTGGAACAGAAAGGTCTAAGGGGGTCTGGTGGGGAGGGGGGCTGGTAGCTATCGATATAGAGCTAAAATTTTAATTATCGCATCTATTTTCGTTCGCGTAGAGGTGTTTGAAAAAACTATTGTTATTAAGGCTAACTCATTATTATCCTTAAAAAGTGACATTGAACAAATAACGATTAGTTGAAAGGTTAAGGTTCTTCAGTGGTATTGAGGTTAGCGTGAGTCTTTAATGCCAAGAATGTTCACGATTTGACCTCCAACGGTGGCAGCTGTGTGTGGGTACGTAGGTTCGTTGGTAATTAAAACAGATCGGAGACAGTGTCACCTTGCGATCACATGATGAAATAGTTGACCCCTCAGCAACTTGATTTTGCAGGCCGCCACGGAGGGTACAGACCTTCTCCTCCTCAACCTTGTAGGTTGCACGATCTGACATGAAGAAATCCAAATGTCTCGGATGACTAATAGTTTCGCAATGTCCGCTCAACGCGATTCTGAGCTGACAGTGACGGAGAACTCAACTCTTCAAATAGATGACACCATAACCCCTCGCATATAACCAACAAGGCAAGTTATTGCGAAACGGTTCTAGTCATGCAGCATGACCATACGAGCAATTATTTCATCTGATCGTGGAATTTTCTTGAATTATCCTAGACAGTTCCCTTCGAAAATCTGAAGATGCACTTCCGCTTCTGCTATCAAGGTACTTATAAAAGTTGATTTCTTTGTGCTTTTATCCAAAATTATGCAATAAAATCACGGTTTTCCACATATGTTGTATCAGAAAAAACAAGCGTTACGAAGCGTTGGTCTGCGGATGTATTTAGATTGTTTACGAACCTGCAGTGAAAGTTTCAGCTGCTGATACTTGCCGGTTTGGCCGTTAGCATAATTTTAGTGGAAAATCGAAGGGTATTTTGTTACAGATGCTGTTAACAAAAAATCGCTTCAAAGGCTAAGTTGTTTTCATAAAATTGCATTTCTACACAGAAAAAAGTTTTTAGACCATAAATTAGATCATAATAATAATTATTGTTTATCGCGTTAGTTTACAGAATTTTCCATATTTTTGCATAATGACCCAGTTTTTGGTATAAACATTTTGTTATGCGTAGAATTCAGGTTTTATGATGAAATTTGAAATTTTCGCAACTTTTCATCACATTCATTTTAGTTTGTGGGAATTTTTCGGTCATATGGTGTTACTGCATGACTGGGGATTTTCTAAAATATTTTTCCTTTCTTTTCCGATGTATTGAATAAATTGAATAAAACTTTTTTTTTTTTTTTTTTTTTAAATTTAAACATTGTCAAAAATGTATCCAAGTTCTCATGAAATGTCGTTAAAGTAGAAGTCATTCTGTAAAGAAGTCAAAATCAAGATTCCTCAAAAGATTTTGACAGTATTAAGATATATCTGACACGGATACACCGACGATATGCAAATCTGATACGGTATTTACACGTTCTAGGTTCGAGCAGAAAGAAAGATTTTTTCAGTGGTCAGTCGAGATACTGTACAAATCCGATTGATTACTAGAAAGTATAAACCCAATTGTGAGCCTCAACACTAAGAGAATGGTTATCAATAACGACAAACAACTAACCTTTGTTCAATCATTTACGGCATTTTTAGAACATTGTCAAAAAGACATCCGAGTCCTTATGAAACGTCGACCTGTCAACCCGTAATTTGGCAGCTGAATGACGTGAAGTCTAAATCAATACAACAGGCTTCAATGGCTCTTCCGACCTCCCAAGAACCCTTCAGGAGAACATTGTGCTCTCGGCTCTCCAGACGGCTTTTACACCTCTTTCCATTTGATCCTCCTTGTCATCGTGAATGCGCGAATATTTCCCACGTCAACTTCATTATGCGCGCAGTGCGATGAATTGATGTGGATGCAGATTGCAGAATCCGTTGAGGTGCACGTTATTTGCTCGATTTCCTTTGAAGATCCATGACTCTTAGTTAATTTATCTTTCAAAATGTGATAATATTGCTATTTTAAGGGAATAGCCACAAAACTATATTTCAAGTCTTTCCTAGAATCAGAATCGTATATATTGTCATAACATGATGTAATGTAGGACAATTGTCAATGTAATATTATAATATTGTTGTATTAGGTAAATTAACATTCATGTAGCCAATAAAGGAGAGAGAAAAAAATAGATTAATTAAAATATTAATAATAAAGTGAAATAAAAGAATGTAGGCTGATCATTAACCCACCTAAAAGGCGAATCGGCCGGGGCTTCCCGACCGAGCCAGGACCCGACCCCATGGCGGCCTCGGGGAGCTACGATTCACAAATTGCGCAACCGAGAATCACCAGGCAAGACCGCTCTCGTGCCAATCGAGAGCCCCGATCCTAAACAATTAGCTCGCTATAAAGCCATTCACTCAATAAATTAAACGTAAGATTCATTCTCCCCATCTCATTCCTTTTTCCCGAGGAAAATTTTCATTTATTTATGCAGAAGTTCATACAAAGCCAACAAACAAAGAGTAGTGATGGAAAAAAAGTCTGCCAAGATGGGTGTGGCACAAAGCTTCCTCGTATCCGTAACATGAATGTATGGATCAAGGAGACAAGAAAAAATCCATAGCGGAAAATTAGAAAATTGAAAACCGTCAAAATCGGTAAATCGGGAATCGAAGAAATAATGCTTAAAGTAATAAGTTACATTTGAGCATGGGAGGAATGATTTAATGATTAGAGAATAATGAAATTTGTAGGGGACCATCTACAGCCTAATGCGCACATTCCCTGAAAAATTCATCTGAATCGGATGAAAACTGTGGAAATTTATCTCGTTACAAGAATTAGAAGAAGAAGAAAAGCTTTATTTAACAAAAATAAATGAATAAAAACACACTTCTTATAAGCTTATAGAGCAATGTAAAAACGTCTGCCCGGAATTCGTCGTGAAAAAGTACCCACAATGATAGACACTTATGCAGAAACAATAGCCAGACAGAGAACAAAGAAAAAAAGAAAAAAGTACACTATTTCTAACAATATATAAATATTTTCACTAAATTAAGTTGGTAACTAAAATAACATACAGCCCGCCCTAATCATAATTAAACTCCGGAATCAAGAACTTTCTGTACCTCCAAGCCAATGCACAATACCTGGCCAGCCTATCCCACTCCCCGCCACTATTCAATAAATTCAAAATTTCCTCTCGGCTAAATCTACTCTTTGACATTACCTACCCCAATTATTATAATTTTGCCTTCTCCCAAATTATTCGCTGCTTCCACGAGTTGAGTAAAGTCATCTTCCCAATCATTCAGATAAATAGGAACTAACCTGATCACTTCATCGTCGGGCCTCAGAATCAACCCCTCAAGAGTTCCAAAATTAGAAAACGTAGCAATGCATGTTACAAGAATTATACATTGGCTCATGCGCCACAGCTACTAATGGTACAATCATGTTGAGATTGATATCGGATGAATATATCGTGTTTTCCAAGATATTTTCAAAATTTGAGCGAGATCGGACGACTCGGGCGTGAGAAATTATACTTTATGGAATTTACGATTCCATATGCGGAGAGTAAAGTATTGATTTGGAAACAATGAAACTGATAGGGAACCTGACCCAAACAACCCCTAAAAATTTCATCGAAATCGGATGAAAAATGTGAACAATAAACTTGCTACGAGGATTTAAGTTTTAAAATTGCGCAGGAACTACTTTAGATACGATCATGTTGAAATTGATGTGGAACGGTCATATCGTCTTTCCCCAGCTATCCTCCAAATTTGAGCAAGATCAGACGACTAAGGCGAGATAAAATTATGTTTGGTGGAATTTATCTTTGCGGATGTGCAGAGTGAAGTATTGATTTGGGAACAATGAAACTTATAGGGAACCATCAACACAGTAATCCACCAATTTCCTAGAAATTTCAACAGAATCTGATGAAAAATGTGGAAATTAAGCTTGCTACATGTGAAATCCTGTTATGAACTACTAGAATTAAACTGTGGCATTCTTAGAGGGATACATGCCGACCTGTTGTTAATGTTCTGTTGTATAAAGATTATTTTCCTTCAATGTCAAGGTCTTTCTCAACTCAACCGAATCTATGCCGGTCTCAGGACTCCACATCGTAGAATTCGATCACGCTGATCTGGCAACCGCACTATTAGGTTGTACGTGATCCCAAACTCCGGGCTTGGACCACCCCGAGACGGCTACCACAGGATGCGTTCTACGAATCAATCGGAATACCATTGATTGGTGACCGTGAGGAAGAAAACCACGGAAAAGAAGAGGTTTCGGGCCGGAAATGTTGAAAAATAATATCCTCAACAACTGTCTTCCAACATCGACCTACCTATTGTGCAATTTACGTCGTCCTTTAATTCGTAACCATCACCACCAGAACGATCTATAACAAATTCATCTTAATAGAAGAACAAACTGAAGTTTCGCTACAATAATTTTATCAATATCAAACGTCCTACTTCACCTCCCTGTTCAAACGTTAGAACTCAGCTGGAACTGCTCAATACATTACTTCAGGAAACGTTCTGCTTGAAATAACTGTGATGTAAATGTGATTTAACCTGTCTTCTTCACTGTACACGTCATAATGGGTACGAGTTAACTCATTAACAGGAAACTCATTAAAAAAAATCAAGGAATCCTGTTTTTCATCGGTTTCCCACCCGGGGCGGAAACTTGTTAAAACTCCATGTACGAGCAACACAATCAATGTCCATTCAATTTATTTGCATAAATTCAGTTATGAGTTAGTTTTTTCTACGGACCAGCACTATGTCTTCGGGGCACCCTTCAAAAGTAGGAGATGTGGGGAAACTCATCATAAAGTGGTCACCATGAATGCCAGGTCAGAATTCGTACCAGTAATAAATCACACGTATACCTATACCTTCCTTGGGATGGCTTACCTAAGGGTGCTGATTTACCTCCTAATTCAAAAGATCAAAAATAATTGTCAACCAGTCAATCTCACTACTTACTAGTCATCTTCTAACCAACATCTCCCACATTTATGCAGGGTGTCTCCAAAAACGTCCCCCACGTCGCATCGCGAATGTAGGGCCTAGTTACCTACCTAAAGAACAATACTGAATACCACATAGCCATTTTGGTTACTCACTGTGCGTACGTGCGTAAGCTACGAGTATTTGTTTTCAAGCAGTTTCGAGATGTTTTGCCACGACGTCAACCTAAAATAATTTATTATGGATATTGGAAGTATCCTTTACCTGTACAAAGTTTTAATAGATTTATAAATTCTTTCTAAAGGATTTTAGTGGACTGCTTGATTTTGTCCCAGTTATCAGTAATTAGTTTTACGATAATGGTAATCGGAAGATTCCTGGATAAAGATTTTACATCTAGGGATATAATTTCATATCCGTCTGGAATGTGCTACCTATCGTTAATCTTACCATGGAAGTCACGTGCTTTAAATTTATCAGATGATAGATTTTTCAGAATATTAGCGTGATATTTCGATATATTAGAAGTATATGCATTAAAATAGCTTACAACGGGTCGAAGAGGGTAATTCTCTTTGTAATTTTCGACTATACCATAAATATAATTTGGTGCAGGTTCCAGCGTGCGATGATAGTTTAAGTTAGATGATAAGTTTTTTTGTTCGAAAGTCAATTATTTTATTTTTATGTAACTTACCTATAATGTTATTGAGAGTAAAATTTTTCGGGTTTCTCGAGGGTCGGTCAATGTCTATATTCTAGGCCGACGTTTCAAAATATTCATATTTCATCTTCAGGACTGATAACAGAGGAGGGGTACATAACAATTAGAATCTTCCTAATGTTGATGCGAGTTAACATGAACAGACAGAATGAAAACTATGGTTTTTATATATAACTAACTTATTACTAAATAACTATATTGTTAATTGACCTTTGAAAACTGTATTAGGACGCTTATTTCATATGAACCCTCGACATACAGCTTTAGTAGGTAGCTATCTACTTAAACAACATCTTTGGGGTATACTGAGAAAACTGAGAAAAAACATTAGGGTATACTGAGAAAACATATGTTTTAAGTTATACTGAACCGTATAAGTATAAGGAAACGCATAACATGTTCTTATTGCCTATGTTCTGGCATTTAATGTGTGTGGACACAGTTTGTACATACTGCCCCTTTTAATTTATGAAGTCATGGATTTACATAATAACTTATCAAAATAAATTAACACTATTTGATTTGAATAACAATTGAAAAAATAATAAACTAATATTTATTTAAAACTGAATTGAGATGAAATAGAAAATATGTTCTGTTGGTCTAAAGTCTTTCATAATTGGCTAGGTATTTATTAACTATCAGACTTATCACATGAGTTAAGGATAAAGATAATATAAATAATTCTTAAAGTAATCGTCAGTCCAATAGAACTTGACTGTTGAAAGACTAAGTTAATGAGTAAGATAGGAAAACCTTCCAACTTTCCCGTTGGACTAGTTATCTAGGTACGTACTTGGAAAAATCAATAGTGGTTTGTGAGGATGATGATGGGGGGGGGGGGAGGGTTACTTATTTAGTAATAAGTTAGTTATATGAAAATACCATAGTTTTCATCCTGTCTGTTCATATTAACTCGTATTCACATTTGGAAGAAATACCCCTCCTCTGTTATCAGCCCTGAAGGTGAACTGTAAATATTTCGAAACGTCGGCCTAGAATATGGACTTTTCTTTGAGCGACCCTCGAGAAACCCGAAAAATTTTACATTTAACTCACTGGTCGAGAAAAAACAGCCTGTCTATTGATAGTAGTTTGTATTGAGTTTATTGGGTTGCGCGCCATTTTAGCGAATTTTCTTTAAAAAAAGGAAAAACGAGCGGTGTTCACTTTTTTATGGCATGGTCACTGTAACATGGCGAGGATAAAGATATATGAAGGACCGCTGACGCATGAGAGGTCATTGATAGCGGAGTGAACTCCAATGTCATTTTGTCTCCTGTTCGACGCAGGAAGCTGAAATTTGAGAGGGAGGCTCAAGCGAGAATGCTGAAGACGACTGAGAGGTTATCGATCAGCTGAGTGAGCTCCGAAGCCATTTTGTCTCCTATTCAACGCAAGAAGCGTCTATTTCACGTGGATCTCCTTACAAGAAAATGCGCTATCATGTGACTCACTTCGTGAGCCCTGATCTACTTGTTTTGTATCTGTTTGTATCAGTGACAAGATGTTCAATTTGCGACATAATATTCAGATCGAGGTTTATCAACTGTATGGTTTATCACTAAAATCTATTTTAGTGATGATGATGTCGGGATGTTGTTTAAGAAAGTTTTTGAAAATGGTACCTATCTGATCGGAAGATTGTGGTTTGGGAGTTGCGTATTTGTTCAAATGGTTTGTGATTAAGTTTACACATTTTCCCCTTGCCACATCTCTCTCTCTTTGTCGTTCTTGAAGTTGTCATGCACCTCTGAATATGTACTTTATTTGCACTGTTCATGATGACAATAAACATTATTATTATTATTATGTCATGAACGAATATTTCTAAATCAACGATCATTTGATCTATGGGAGTTTTTTGTTCCAAGTGGGGTAGCACATTTCAGACCTAGGGATCAAAGTTTACAAACCATTTCTTGTTACTTAGCATATCATTATTTCTATATTTCGGTTTCAGATTATTCTCATATTTCTTGATGTTACGTGTTCTTGGAGTGCAGTTTTTCATATTGAGTATTCTGGTGATGTATGAATTGATCATTAATATTAGTAGGTATAGATTGCTCAATTCTGTTAATGTTTTCCTTAATTGATTATTCTATGTTATTAATTTTACATATGAGGCTCTTGATTTCTAGGTTAATGAAGTCGAATTTGAATCTATTAAGGGTATTATTGAATTCTCTCTTATATCTAGATATGTTACAGCTTCTATTGGTTTTGCACAGAGCACGTTATATATGGGCGTGTATTTTTTCAGCTGATCTGAACCGAAGTAAGTAGCTCAACTTTTTGATGCTGAGGCCATTTTGGGAGTGCTGTTGGTAATTCTTCATATGAAATGCGGCACGATGAACCGCCAAACGAATTTCGAATTTGCTGATAGACCCCCCTATTAGACGTGTTTCCCTAAATATCGTTTGCAATCTCTGCAAACTATTTATGTAGGTGTAAAGTTTTGCCTGGTATGTACGAAGCAGAAGGTGGTTTTCTTGAGGTTCAGTCATAAGATTTTGTTTTACCAAATTTTCGGTAAAGTCGATTACCATTCTCAAGGCCTAGGTAAAATAAATCAAGGGTAAAATAACGATTTTCCCTATGGTTACGTACAAAGTGGCATGAATGGACATGATTCTCATAGTTTGGCTAGAAATATTATTTAAGTTACTAACATGGAGTAGTATACAGTTCGGTTTCTTTTTCACAATTTTATATTAGCTCAAACTTATTAGAAATTTGGATGCAGAGGTGGATATAGGAATTGAAGATATTATATACCTGGTTATGCATTTTGTGTGAGTGGTGTTGAGTTGTGTGAGTTTGCTGTGTGTGGCAGGAGTTATGTACAATGTAGGGATTATGAGAATATCATTTTTGAAGGATCGGTTGTAACGGAAATATTTGGGTGTGTTTTGTGTATGACATGGTTGAATTCTTTTTTTTTTTATTATTATTTTTTTTTTTTTTATTGTTAATTGACGAAGACAAGACGCGGTTGCATGATTCGAGACACCTTTTATGTACGCCGTACGGATTAGGCGATGCAATGAACCGTTTCTCATGCGATTAGCGAAGTTAAGCAACGTCGAGCGTGGTGAGTACTTGGATGGGTGACCGCCCAGTTAAGGATCTCCCGTACAAGTAGTTTTCACGTTTCTGAACGGCGAACCCCTCTCCACTCAAGGGGGCGAGGCAATTGAGTAGCTTTAAGAGAACTCATCAGAACGAATTCTGATCCTCCATTTGGAGGACTGCTGATGACGTCCGCGACGCCTGAGGCAGTCGGACAAAAAGCATTAACCTAGAATGGTTGTTTACTTCATTTATTTAATTTGTTAACTTATTTTTTACTATGTATACATATGCCGCCAATAATCAATCCCTCATTCATTCATTCATAGTTTAACAGGTGAATCCTCTCCGGAGGAAGAATTTAGGAGAAATACGAAACATCAACCCGCTAATTAATATAGACTGGATGTTTTCCTTGCCTCAAAATCCCAAGTTACAAACTCGGACTTGCATCACGCAATGATACAATCTACTAAAAATACCAATTATTCCAACGACCGATACGAAGAAAAAAAAAATTACAGTAGGAATATTTCCAAGTAATTACTTAAACCGACATGAGCCGTCACGGATTGTGGGTTCTTAAAATACACTCGTAACTCCGCGGAAAAATGTCTCAACTCCTCGGATGTGAAGGGCGAGCTGTTATGTTATTACCGTCATCAACTAGAGATAATCTCTCAAAGTTGGTCGTTTCAAGGTAAAGACTTGGAAGAACGGAAGGTGAAAGTGAGGCCGCTGGGAACAATGGCTACCAGTCACTGATTGCTCATTATAATCGTTACACCTGCTCAACAGGAATGATTTATTTTGAATCCAGAAAAAAACTGAGGAAAGAAGCGGAAAATATGAACTCTGACAGGATAAAATATACATAAGTTGTGCTTGATAAATATGTTAATTCTGTGTTAACAACAATGGCTAACGAGGTTTTGCCAGCAAATGGATCTTATAAGGATTTCGCTCGTGAGTTTCCCTGAAGTTAAACGTGAAGCATTTATTTCTTTATTGAAATTACGGGCGAGCCCAATTTCAGATTATACAGAATGCAGAATATATATATAATACAAACCAGAAACAACAGTTGTCTTCCAGAGCACAGTACTAATCACAAGGAGTAAATCTTGGGAAAAAATAATAATTAAGGGGAGCTAAATTTATGATTTCTGAAACGGAACGGCGGACTCGTGAAGAAATCCAATTCAGAATAGTTTTCTAACAATAAGATGACATTGTAGGGGATATCTGTAGCATTGTGATTATTTTCCAGATATGAATAATAATAAAATATTATTCGAAATAGGGCTACAATTCTTTTTTGCGCAACACATACGCTACAATCAATCAAACGGCATTTGCCTCTTAGGTATGCGTAGGGCAATGAAGCTGATAGGAGATTGCCTAGAGGATTGCCTGCACAAACATTGAAAATTTCATCCAAATCTTTTCATTAGTCTTAAAGTTTTGCCAGTGTCAGCCATTCTTAGTTTTGCGCACGCGCAGTAGCTGTTTCTCTACCAATTGCAATACAATCCAGAAAGTGTCTTTCCGAAACGTAATACCCAAACCGTCGAGTTTGAAAGAAATCGGACAGGTATATGATGAGAAAATTACGTTATAAGAAATTCACGTTTGACTGTTATTGATCCGACGGCAAAGAAAGTTATAGAAGACCATTTTACATCTAACCCGCACAATCCCTGACCTAAATCCGCCGCATCAAAATCAGACTAAACCTTAGCATAATTCTGGGGGTGACAAAGATTTACCACATACAGATGGACACGGAAACAAAACTGAGCTGGAACCAAAGCTCTGGTAAGTATTCACTAGTTTCAGTCATACAACATGATAGTATGTGCGAATTTTCTTAAATTAATATCGTATTATAATATGTTAAATTGTATAGAAAGTTAATCAATTCAAGTACAATGAAATTTTTAAAAACCAATTTAAAAGCAAAAAACTCAGACTAAATAAATTCGGCAATTTAAAAAAATTTTGGATTTTTAGATTTTTTCCGTTTTTATAGATTTTTCAACAAATATTAATGAAATTTAGGTAAGTTATTCAGCATAATTTTGTGGAATTTTGTTATTGTCCCAGTTAATTGTTGATAATTATGTTTTAACTGAACTTCTGATAAAAATGAGAAATTTAACGATTTTTGGCCGTTTTAGTCATTTTTAGTGATTTATAGTGATTTTGAGTGATTATTTCCTTTATCATGGGAATCGCACGTTTGAATTTAAAGCAACCGAAATGAACTCATTCGATTAATTGAACCTTTTTGTCCATAAATCAAAAATACAATACCCCTCTATTTCGAAAGTTTACGCGTCGCGATATCGAATTCCTAATATTTCAACACTTAATTACTACCCTTTTGGGTTGCTCGAGAGTAATGCTGATGTTATTAGCACATTTTCGGCTGTTGTACGATTTTTTAGCCAAATTTTGTTCGGTCCAGTAGTTTTAGAATAGAACTTCGGGCGGCCGACGTACGGCGGACGGATGAATTTTTCTTAACTTTTTATTTTATTTTATGTTTTATTGAGTATTAGATTCTATGTAATTTGAAACATAAACCAACAAATTTTGAAGCGGAAGGAGGTGTTAGGATTTATTCATTTATTTTTTTTCTTGGTCGATTACAATGGTTCTTTGTTGAAAATAATAAATCAAAACTGAGTTCTTGGTCTAATTTCGATAAAATTTCAAGGATTGCCCGAGTCGGGATGCAGATTCTATGAATTTCATCGCTGCTGGATCATAAGCTCAAAATCTATACACAACTGTTTCAAATGTGAATCAGGCGCGAAAAGACCTCGCGATCCTTCCTATTTGCTACAATGAGAGACTTTTCCTTTAAACGTGTATTGCCGCGCTAATAGAAGTACGTAATTTGTAAGTCACACTTGCAATTCACTACCAAGGATTCTGAAAGTTTCATAAGAACGTCGGGTTCAGCGGTCAAGGGAATAAAGAACGGGGCATGAACCTGAGCTCCCTCCCTGAGCTCCCTTCAAGGCGTCTCCAATTATATAGATCAAACAAGCTGTTGGAGGTTGTGCGATTGCTTCACACCACCAAGGCCTAAAGGCCTACAGCCACCCTCACTGTCCTCCCCGTGATATAGATTCAATGATACAGATTTCAAGATGAAGATTTCATGATACTGACTTCAAGCAAAGTAAAGTGGATGGAGAAGGCTGAGTTTTCGTATAATTACCAACATTGAACTCCGCACTAGTGCACTGAGTGGTGTTCCAAAAGGAAGGCTTCGTAAATATAAGGGACACCTATTAGAATTGATCCAGGGACAACCCTGTGGGAGGGAGGTGTGGGACTACCCAAGCAAGAAAAAAAAACCGAAACAGATCCGTTTCAGACCATTCAAACACCGAATTCGTGGAAAAAACAAAACAAACAAAGGATTGTAGGTGTACCTATGTCTGAGTGTGTGTGTTTGTGACGAATTTTGTCGACGCTGTAGGCTGCAATTCTCAACCAATTTTCGAGATTCTTTTCTTGTTCGACCCCAATTTAAGTCAAGTTGTGCAACGAGCGTTGGGAAATTTTGGATTTGCCATCGGAGAGGGGGTGGGGGGGAATAGTCTATTCTAATAAGCGCTGCCCAAGCTTGCATTCTTGACCAATTTTCGTGTTTCTTCCTTTGTTCGATCCTGATTTTAATCTAGTTGTGTAACAAACCTTGGAAGACTTGGGTTCAACATCTGAAAAGGAGGTGGAGGAGGTAATAGCCGATCCTAATAAACGCTTCCCAAAGTACAATTTTCGACCGATTTTTGTCATCATTTTTTCTGATCAATTAGGAATCCGGTTCAGTTATGCAACAAACCTTGGGAGTTTCAAATTTATTATCAGTGGGGTGAATGGAAAGGGTAATTCCGATAATTCATGATATTATCTCCGATAAACCAAAATCCTCGATTTCATTATATTCCTTTTATTCTTGTAAGGTTATAATGTAGGGGTTACATCCAGTAAAACACGATTTGTTCGCCTGTCTTACCCAAATCGCATACACAGGGAAGTCCCTGTAATGCATGCATTACTTACCAATACGTTTAGTATGATGAATCTTTACTATCGGCACAGAAAAAAGTTTTGAACCCCCGCAAATTTTGTCTACAAATACAAATGCCCTAGCTCTTTTGCCGCCCATTTCCTGGACTTCATTGAGAAGGTCAATGGAGCTTTGGCAAATTTTGGTAGATTTTTCAAAAATTATACTAAACTATTGGGATTGGGTACCTACTTCAAAAACAACTCCTGAAATTATGCATTGTATAAAAAATAAATATTATAAATGAATAAATAATTTAAAAAAAACTGCACTCTCGTATGAATAAAGTCTTCTGCGTATGCACAAACGAAGAAATTCTTGCAACACGCTTGACTTTCACATTTTATTCCGATCAAGTCAGAGGATACGCATATTCAGTACGAGACGAGATACTCTCCTATCAAATTCGACATTTGCGTTTCAATAGTGAACTCTGCTTAAACGTTAAGATTAAAGCATTTAGCTTTTACTTTCAATATATTCTCAAACGTATGTATACTATTTTTTCAAGGTATGCTCTTGCATACAAATATATTGTACGACAATTTTGACAAAATTTGAATGATTTGTACAGTCATGTTATGGATCTGAGGAAGAGATGTGCCAAGCATTTCAGAAGTTTTTTCTTTTACTTTCTTTAGTGGTGAAGAAGCTACTGTGAAATAGTTATTCAAGACACAAAATTGGCTCACTCAGTGATTCTCATAGTAGAATAGACCCATCAGACAGAATGCTTTATGCTGGTTGGCCAACCAAGGTTATTAAGGGTATCCTGCTCAAGGAAATTGGGTTGTCAAGGCCCACGTGTTCATCCTGCCCGGCCCATCAAGTCCGATCCATTAATTCGGCGAGGTCCCCCCCATGAGAAAACATCCCCGATCTATTTGTAACCGATAATGGACAACATCTGCCCGACCTTCATTCCCTTTCGCTCATCAGATGTTTCCTTGCCCGTTTGTATCGATTTAAGAATCTCGCTAGTGCGTTCCGCAAGAAACATCTGCCCGGGCTTAACACCTTGGCCACGAAGGAGATCGCCCATAACTAACGTGGATACCTGCCTCAGCCGCCCTCTCGCTTCTTGGATCGTAAAACACGGCAGGTTACTACAATGTGGTTGTATCTACGGGCTATGCGAGTTCACTAAGCTGCCTAAGGTCAGCCTAGAGAATATGGGTCCACCGGTAGCTCTTCATCATCTTTCCTGCCGGCTGTCCTTCGGTTACAAATGAAATCCTCTAGCTACTGGACGGCTCCCGTAAATCTGAAAAACCGCATTTCAGAATACACCAATGACTAGCAATATGATACCTTACCATGGATATACTTATTACTAAAAAATTTAGATGTGCTTTTGACCCCCTTTGTTCTGCACATGTACAGCTTTTGACAAAAGTATCACTCCGTATTGAAAATATTCATTGGACACAAAATAATCGTAATTCTTGTGAATAGAATGAAATTCAGCCAGAAAAACATTACAAATTATCTTACTACGTTTTACAAAGTTTTCTTTATAGATCGTTATTTATCGCCCAGCAACTGAACTTGGAACCTCTCACAGTCAAACTAATGCCCCAACCAATAACTTATATTCCCTACTCCAAAAATTATTATTAATGAAAAATTCATCTTTTTCCTGAGCCTCATTCGAAAATTTTTCACCCTAGAAAGTTCAAGGAAATGAAATCAGTTCGGCATCAAATTAGATACAGAATGGATTCATGAGTGTTACTGTAATGTGACATCCGCCTTCATTTTCTGCCTGTTCAAGAGAAACTCTTTGATAAGCCTTTCACCCCCACCCCCCACCGTTCCTTCTGCCCCAAAATCGACCTACCCCATGAAAAGTCATATTTTGCATAGATTGTTGCCCAAAATGCTCCAAGGTATTGATGTCCCGGGTAAGTAAGATACTTTTCAAACATAAGTAAGATACTTCTCACACTACTTTCCACGCTGGTTTACTGATGTTGAAACACATCTGGTTCGAGGCTTTACACTCTGAAGAATAGAATAGGCTTCACTCTCCTTGGAAATTGAAGAGAACTGAATTCTGGGGTTACTAATCCCGTGGCGCCGAGCACCCAGAGAATAAATGTTTCATTCCAGAAGGTGCCTTATCTTTTATCCGGAATAACAGAAGAAATAGGTTAAAAGGCACTGTACGAGTACTTTGTAAGCACACAAATATGCTCAAACCAAAATATGGTATGCTACAAAATCGCTTAATTTGGATGTTAAGCTCATAAATAAATAACTCAAATTCATGTCACTCGCAAAGGAGAAAAATCCAAATTCTGAAGAAAAATGTAATCAAATTAAAAATTGTATGTTGATTACCTCAGAATAACTTCAGAAATTTGCAGGACTGCATAGGAACAAAGTCTGGGATTCGGGTTGTACGTGTAATTACTAATTACTGTAATCAGTAGGTACTGTAAAATATGAGGTCTTCCTACAAATTTGCTGATCCTCCTCCATATGTTCTATTAGTGAAGGGGAAACCTTCCAGATGTATTCTTGTTTTTTTTTCAGCAGACAAGCGAACAGAATGCAAATACCCTGCGGACGCCGTAAATCAAACTTTTTCGCCTCGTGTGAACTGTTTGGAAACGAAACAAGCTCGGACGGTTTTCAACGCATGAAGCGCAAGAGCAGGTGAGCGTTCGACGGCGATTAAGACGTTAGCGACTTCCTCGATGCGCTTCGGAAAGCCGCGGGGCTTTTTTTCTAACGAGGCTCCTCCGTCTCAGGGAAACAGTCGTAGAAGTTATTTCTAATTGGACGGCTACTCAATCACTCACGTGTGCACCGATCGGTTCAGCTTCGCCTTCGAGTCTGCACACAAAAAACAGCGGATGGATGAGTTTTGGTGCTAGGAGCGTCTCCATTGTTACTCACTTAGGTCTTGCTGTTCACATCCAGATCCAGCAATAGAAAAACCCAGCTTGGATCACGATTCCTTACCCAACACAAACTACTACGGTTTGTTCACTAACTGCATTGGTAAATTTGCTGGAAACATGATAAGCGTGACGTGGATGATGAGCTTGACGATGATGAGCTTGAATTATTTATTGATAATACAACACGCAGCCAGGAAAAGTACTACCACAGCAAGCCAGAATTTCGATACTCCAAAATTATATCCAGCGGATGGATGAGTTTCGGTGCTAGGAGCGTCTTCATTGTAACTCAACTCTGGGCTTGCTGTTCATGTCTAGATCCAGCAATAGAAAAACCTAGCTTGGATCACGATTCCTTACCCAACGCAAACAACTACGATTTGTTCACTAACTGCTTGGGTAAATTTGCTGGAAACATGATGAGCTGGACATGGATGATGAGCTTGACGATGATGAGCTTGACTTATTTATTGATAACACAACACGCAGCCAGGAAAAGTACCATATCAAGCCAGAATTTCGATATTCCGAAATTATATCCATCAGCAGTAAGAAATCTCCTGAATGCGAAACGTGAAGTTGGAAAAACAATAGAACAGCCGAAAACAAAACTGTAGCTATGTTAACTAACTGAAACATCTAACTAAAACAATAGAAAATGAATGTTGGGAATTATCTGAATAACCTGATAGCAGAAAAAGATATGGATTCTCTCTTTAAAATTACTAAAAACATAAAATTACCCAAAGTTCTGTCACCTCCAATGAAAAAGGATGACGGGACATGGGCCAGAAATAACTAGGAGAAAGCACAACTTTTTGCAGAACATCTCTACGAAACCTTTCAACCATTGCCGAGTCGAACATCGGACAAAAATACAACTCGGGTAGAAAAAACAGACAAATTCTAAATACTGTAATTTGCACCGAAATAACTTAAGAACGATATAAAAAGCAACATCAATGCGAAAAAGACGTCTGGCTACGGATTTGACAACGGGTAGAGAATGTTGAAGGAACTTCCCGAAGAGGCGGTGCTCAAATTGCTTCACATTAATAATAAATGTTCTGTTTGGGTACATTCCAATGGAAAGTTCATAGTTTATAGGATTCCCACACTATGAAAGTCATTTAATGAGAAATCAGGGTATCGACATGCAAAAACGTTCTTGTAACATCTACGTTTGAACATCTACTGCTGTTGAATTATGAGGAACTTGCTCCCTTTGTTTTACTGCCGAAATCGATAGATTTTATATAAATAAATTAAATACCAATATCTGAGAGACCGTCACAAACCTCACTTTAGCTGGTTTCACCCACCCATCGAACCTGTGTAATCCCTCGTTTCACCATTCCCTTTATCTTCCACTGCCTTCTTCACGTTACTAAATCAATTGTGTCGGTTTTCTTCTCGAATTTTTGATGTTTTTGGTTGCCTCATTTCTGTGATGTTAACATTCTAACTTTTCATTAGTCAATAGAAATGAACAAAATTAATCAGCTGATAGATATGTCGAGGAAGGGAGCTCTTCCAGTTTACCATATTGGTGGACCTATCAATTCATGACGAAACTGAAACTTGAAAGTTTCGAAAATAAAAGAGTGAATTTGGTAAATAATGTAAGATGTATTAAATGAATCCGTTACGTTAATTAAAGTAAAAGTCTACTTTGTTTTGCTGTGGGCTCCAATCTATAGGGTCAGTGGACCGTAGTCTACATTAGCTAATAAAAGTTTATATTAGGTTTAGATAAAGCATTTTTTTAAGACTAAAGCGTTCTGAACATCCTTGATGAGGCTCTTTGGGCGAAAAAGACCTGAATGAATAACAATAAACGAGGAAAATTATACCTATAGGTACGGAATGTTTCCTGCCTCCCCACCACCACCACCACACACTCCAATAGTATTTACAATCTTCCTTCACATATTCCACTGTTATTATGCCCATCTGGAATTTCTAAAGGTTCGAGGACGGCTAAGGACCAAAGTTGTCCTAACCACCCTTCAAACCTGGCGTAATGAAGGGCCTCAGGTGCAACGGGAAGCCTGTTAAAGATCCATGTGGGCGAGGTGGGGAGCCAAGTTTCTGAGGTCATTGACTACAACACTCATGTAGGGCGACAAAAGGCTTTCCCACGGACGTAAACCCGTCACTAGAGCAGATACCCATTGGTAGTTAATTAAAGGAAGGACAAACAAACGGTGAATTAATAGCGAAGTCGATCGCACAGAGAGATAGTTTACCAGTATGACTTGAAACAATCCCACTGGTCAAACCTTGTTTGATGGTGAACCTCTTTACACGGGCTCCAAGTCTAACGGGATTTTATTAGTAAGTTATGTCCTTCCAAAAAATGTTACCAACTAATTAAAACAAAACTTTATGAGTTGAGGTTTTACTGTTGCCTATTGTACAACTTTAAAGTAACACCTTGAGACCATATTACTTACTGGTATGATGTACTCCGAAACGTTTGTCAAAAGCCCTAAATTCCAACGGCATTCCTCTGAACATCATTTCGAATCACCTGCAAGATTTGGTGGCTTCACGTTTTTACCATAATTACGACATGATAAGAAAACATTCAAGCCTGGTTCAAGCATCTGTTGGAATCCTAGGTACATTTCAATCCGAATAAATTTAAGATCTCGTAGATATAGAATGCTTGCAGAAAACGATACTGCAGTCAATTGCTGCTGAAAATGGCACGAACATAGCTATGCAACATTTGATTGCAGGCGTTTTAGAAAGACGAAACCGGGGTTTGTTTGTAGACTCAGTATTTTTGTTACTCGTATTTTTCGTAGGTCGATTGATTTCGTAGTCAAATTGAATCTGTTTCTTGAGAAAAAAAAGTTTGCAGGAATTTTTGGTAGAAATGATGACTGAAGAAGTCACAAAGAAATCTTCTAGTTTGATTGTATCTAGGGCTAAAGAAGAAAGTACTGATTTTGCAGATAACATTTTCGTGAAGTTAACTTCTCTTAGAAATTGCAGCCATCATTTGGAAAGTATGGCAATATCGCCAAAAACTCTGGGCCATCTAGTCCATAGGAGAACGAAGAGGTTTTGAAACAAGTACTCTATGATCTCAAGTACAAAACAAACATCAGGCTCAGAAATAACTTGGTTTCCAGGTCACCATGATCCTCAAATCTTCGAAGCCCCTCGTCATGGCCATCGATGTAATCACGGTGTTTCTCATTAGAGGAATAACTGGACATGAAATTAAGCAGATCAACAACACGTTTCGGCATTTTGTTCTGATGTTTCCGTCAATTTTGTTGTTTGGGACTAATCCACTACCTACTACGATTGTGATCAGTATGGTAGGTTGTTAGACGTCATTTAGGTTCTCCTGAAAGCTCCATACGTTTAGATGTGATCACTTCGTCTGGAAATCAGTCACTTTCAAAATATTTTATGAAGAGAAAGTTTTCTTAGATAAGCCGCCACCTGAGCATGGGGCTTGTCCGTAGGTATCTCTAATTTGGGATGAAACTACCAGAAGTGAGTTAAAAGGGCCTCCTAATTATTGTTTCAGGTCTGTTATCAACGGCTTGAGGCTAAGATTTATGCCTTTGATGAATATACATACTTCCCTTTGATGACTTACTTATAACTATATGTTCGCTCCCTTTGATGAATATATTTCCCTTTGATGAACTTACTTACAACTATATGTTCGCTCCATGTGACATGTGTTACCTCCTCGCTCATCAAGTTGAATAGTTGAAACGTTCACCTGAGCTCTGGGGTAAATGGTGGTTAGCGTCATCTGAGATAGTCTGCCGAACATCCAAGAGAAGAGCCTCATTCAATTATTTTCATTTAATTCAATTAATTCTGGTTTTTAGATCTTGGGCCTGTAAATCAAAAAAGCCTGTATAAGCGATAACCAACCGTCGCTATATACCAACTATCGCTTATATACCTACTTAAGGGAATACGCAGCGGGAAGAATAAGAGCCCTGTCACCACTATTGGGCTTCCAGGAAAGGGTGCGGTTGTTGAACAGTGATGGGTTTGGTCAGTCATATTATGTTGAATCTAGAATAGCATTGCTGAATCCCCCCACCCACCCTCTCGCTCTATCGAACACTAGTCAATTTCTACGATTCGATGATTTAAATCAAAATTTTGATAATCCCTAAAGGTTATGTCCAAGAAATCTTCGGTACCTATGCCTTTAATGCTGGAGTCAGCCCTTGCATAAATCAAGAGACCATAATTTCGAGCACCAGGGGATAAATTTTCTGTTCGTCTCCTTCACAACCCCATCGATTTAATTTCACGCTCCTAAAGAGGTCATAAAACCGCGAAAGCGGTGCTTAACCCTCGAGAGGGAGACACGGTGAGTTCTGGTGATTCCCAAGCTATTTACTTGTGGCCAGTGCGGGCCCGTGTGAACGTGGGATACCGACGGCGTCACGCCGCGTTTGGAAGGTTTTCCTCCGGATCAGCCATATCATCCGTGACGCCTCAAGGTTCGCTATCACGGCATGAACCCTCTCATCAACACCTACTCATGTTTTTCAAAGCACAATCTGATTAATATTGCTACGACCGGTTCGCGTGACTGGCCAAGAGTGTTCCAAGTGGGTGGCACATGGAAAACTTATTCTTCCTCATCATTAAAAAACACTGCAAATTACTACACAGATTTATTATTTCTGGATGGATAATAGGTCTGGAATCCCCGTAAAATGCCTATATAACAAACCTATACATTTCCCTCCTTACGGCATACAGCAGGAAACCTTGTTATTCGTGCAGAAAAACAAAAGTCTCTTCCCCTTCTATGTCCTCAAGATGTTTGCATTTCACTTCTTTTTGAACAATTTCGGTGCCGTGGTTGGTTTGCCTGTTTGCATGTGTTAACTAATTCCTCGTTCCGTTCAAAAGTATACAAAATTACAGTACGGTTTTGGTCCAAATTTCTGGATATTTGTGTGAATAGTCTATAGACTTTTTAAATCATTAGTAGCATGTGTGCATGCATTAACGTGAAATTCATGATCCTTATGATGAAGTTGCCCACATCCGCGCAAGATGAAAGTGTTATTGAAGAATAGCCTTAGTTGATGCCTGGGAAACTCATTACGACTGGATCGTTTATGCCCAATAAGCATACGAGAATATGCAATCCTCACTCAGAAATAAACGTCATGTTAGACGCACATCGCGCAGTAGGGGCATGGCGGAAGAGACTCCGAAATTGACGATCTCAACCATCCAAGAATTGTTTTTTCCATTCAATTCACACACTCACTCATTTCTTTGTTTGTAATTATGTTTCTTGAATAGGAGAGAGAGAGAGAGAGAGAGAGAGAGAGAGAGAGAGAGATTTTATTTGCCATCACACATGTGCATAACAATTGTCAAATAACAAGCTTAACAATCGTAACAAGCGTTACAAAGCGTTGGTCTGCGGATGTATCTATTTAGATAGTTGTATATTGATACATTGACGAACCTGAAGTGAAAGTTTCAGCTATCAATCACCTGTCAATTGGGTCGTTATCATAATTTATATTGACAGCAAAGGGGATTATAATACAGTTAGACTTAAACAAGAAATCGCTAAAAATGACGCGTATAGAAAAAATCATGCATACATTTCTACGCAGATTAAAGTATTAATAGCATGAATTAGAATTTTATCACATTTTTTAAAGTGTTTGGGCCTTTTATCATATGAAAATTTGCTCATATGGTCATGCTGCATGACTAGGGATTTTCTAAAATAGTTTTCCATTCTTTTCTAACGTATATTTGCTTCCGTCCGATTTTGACGTCATTTTAATGGATTAAATGAACAAACTGAACTTGAAACGTATACTAAAAACAAGGGAAGAGAGAATGGTGCATTTTAATGAACCTGAAGGTCAAAGAAATTCTTTTGAGAAGACATACTCCCATGGATTCTTTTTTTAAATCTCAAACCGATGTTTACAGGGGCCCCTTACTTGTTAATTGTATCACAATTGTACACTGTAAATCTCTTGCAACCTGAATCGAAAAACGTTCTATAAAAACTTCTAACAAAACCCAGTTATTTTCTAGTTCAGGAAGATTATAAAGAGAAAACAAACTTCTTTCGTCTGATTGCTTTCTAGTCCCTCTTTAAGTGGCTGATTCTAAAAGGACTTAGTAGGCTGTTCCAGGAGATCAGCTGCGTGATTTGTGTCGACCCAAAATGAGGGGCCTCTCCGCCCAAACTATTACCAAAAAGTTCTTCAACCTTGACGTTCTATGACAGCCAGATCCAACGTCTCTTTAACCGTTTTTCATAATGACTTGGAGTAGATACCTACCTATTCATCATTACGCATGCCAAGGCCAAAATGCCTCAATGTCATTTGCTATACAGATTTCCACTCATATATTTCTTAACTTTTCTGAAATACGAGCTTCCCCACCCAGATCGTTACGATTTCTCAACATCCCGAAGAGTGTTATTACTATAATAATTAACCTGTAATTATTGTTTTGAAACTGCTTCAAATTATAAAACTAATCTATGGGCAAAATGAAACCTTCAATGATGAAGGACGCTTCTTATGTGGACCATAAAAACCTTGCATAGTTTGAGACTTTTCTCTGACTATATTTATGGACTATACATATTTACGAGTTTTTGTTAAACATGTATCAAGACAATAGAAAAAATGAGATAAAAAGTACAACATTTGGTTTCCTCGTTTTCTCTTTTTCTCTTGTTCTCTTTTCAAATTTCATGATTTATTTTAAATTACTGGATTTATTGATAAATTTGTATTCCGTTATGTATTTGCTTCAATGAGGACTGACTAAATACCATATAGACCAATTATGGCTTCCATCATGGAGCAGACAATGAAGCAATTACAACCGCTCAATTTTCTTTAAAAATATCTGCAAAACGTAAAAATTTAGAGGGTGAATCGGTGCCCGAAAATAAAAATGTTCATAATAACTTTTTTCAAAAGTAGGTAACTATATACTTTTTTATTTACTACTATTAGAGCTCCGTGTTTTATATAAATTCGCTAATGAGCACCGCAACCTATACGGGTTTCGCCCCGTTTATCTTGGTCACACTCATGATATTGGACCACCTTCTATGCTGCATCACGAAATATGGCGATAATGAACGTTCAGGAACCCCCATTATTAAGGGATATAATAAACATTTCCGGTCTCTAGGGCCTCCTTTAACAACTTTCCACGGCCAATTTCCGTTACTCAGCTCATTTTTTCTCGCCTTCTTGACACCTGAGGTCGATAAATACCTCACACGTAAGTACTAGAATACACAAGGTGGCTGATTATATCGTGATGGCCAGAACAATTCCCTTCAAACGATAACATTTGATGGCGGATGAATAATAATTCTGCCGCACAAAATTAAAAATGTCTACCGATTGAGGGTTGCATATCAGCCTGCTTGGATATGAAACCCTATGCATATCTCCTTACTCAGTGCGCATACCGTATGCATACCTCAGTACCAATTATAATACCGAAAGAAAAGTAATTAGCGTAACAATCCTCCACCACCTTACCATATTTAGAGGAAATCAGATGAAAATAGAGTGAGTGTCTAATTCCAGCTTACCGAACCGGTATCACTCCTATTTAACAACAATTAAACAAAAAAGAAGGTAATAAAATGTCCAAACAATGGCACAACACCTCTGGTATGCGCCAATCAAAACGGCTGATCACACCCCCAAGGAACATGTGATCTTTCATTTGAGGTTCATAATTTTAGTCGTCTCTTAATGTCCCAAAGAGTCGCCCTTTTAAATTTCAACTTTCTATTGTTAACATGATAGAATTTAGCTCACTCAGCTGTTTAGGAAAGAGTCCATCACGTCAATGGTTTTTTAATGTCCCAAAGAGTCAATCTTTCAAATTTCAACTTCCTAGGGTGAACAGAAGAGAATTTAGCTCACTCAGCTGATCATGAAAGAGCCCATAAAATTTCAATCGTCTTTTAATGACCCAGAGAGTCTCCCTACCAAATTTCAACTTCCTTGGTACAACAGGATAGAATTTATCCACTCAGCAGTTTCGGAAAGAGCCCATCTTTTCAAACATATCTTAATGTCCCAATGAGTCACCCTATCAAATTTCAAATTCCTATGGTGAACAGGAGAGATTTTAGCTCACTCAGCTGATCGAAATCGTCAAAATCAAACACGCGCGAAGAAAGGCCCCAAACAACGTGTTGGCAACCATAATAAAATTTCGGGAGCCAAACAAATCTGTTTTCCATCCCGTGCTTCGCAAGAAATATCTAATTCCCGTCCTTCACCTATCTATAATGCAACCCATGCTTCACTCGGAACACCCGTATAGCAACCCGTCAAGTCTTCTCCGCTTGTCACGAATTTCCGCCGCTAACAAACTGCCTGTTAGCAACCATAATAACAAACGGGAACTAAATAAATCGGTTGCGAAGGGTAGCGCCGTTTATGAAGTAGCAGGATGTTTTGGAGGTTCAGACCTAGCCTTTGTTGTGCGCCGGAACTTGCTGATCATTTTATGACCGCTCCCATCAGAATCGATCCAGCCGCTTAGCCGTCTATAGGGAACACGCATACATACATAGATAGGTAGAAACAAACTTTGAGTTTTATGCATAAGGATAGGTGGAAACATGTCTGATGTCTGAAAAGTCTGTCTTGCCTCCAAACCTCCAGGGACTCCAGGGACCTCCTCCGACTTTTGGGTCTGAGATACAGATCCCAAAGCTATAGATCATTGAAAAGGCGGATAGCTTCCTAATAAGTCTGCCGAGGAAGAGTGATGTTCGAGGCTTAGAAATAAATCCACTTATAAACTACTTTACCGGAATTTCGAAAAAGAAAAAAATTTTCGTTTGATACTAAACAGCTTGTGCTGCCCAGATTTAAGTGGTATGCCAATTTCCCAGGCTATTTAATTTGTTGAACTCCGAAATTTACCTTGTTGTTCACGGATTTGCCAGTCTTTTGAATTCAGCTTCAGGGAGAGTGAGTTGGAGACAATAAAGCTACAACAACAATAAATCAGTTTTTTCAGTCGATTTTACTCCCCGTCCCAGTTATTAGTCAACTTGTAATAGCTGTGCTAATGGATCTGCTATTATTTCTCGTTTCGTTCCGCAGAGCAAGATTTTCTGGCTTGGGGATTGGCTCCAGGGGTTGTCGACATTTGAATTTATAAATTTCAATGCTTACTATTTACATGTTACACTTTTGCAGATAGATTAATATAATTGATGAAAATCAAATTAAATGATAAGTAAACTTCTGTATTGGATATACAGAAAATATTGGATATGAGAAAAATACTGCGATTTTCCACCCTCTCCGACCAATAGCGCCAATGTTTTCCGTACACTAGCTGCAATAATGGAAGAAAGTTATTAGGGGTTGTTCGGAGTAGAAGAGTGTTCTATGATACCAGCCACCCTGATTACATGCGAAACGAATTGAAAAGTAAATAATGGGAGGAAGTCGGAGAGGAAGGGGATAAGTTTTCAAATGTATATATTGTCAAGCCGCTCCAGCTTGTGACCGTACACTTCAATGTTGCATGTTGCCTATTCGCTTTCGGAAGTCACCACCAATGTGCAAATATCCAGATTAGTGAGGTGACACAGCAAAGGAAACCTCTGCCAAATTCCCAGTCCCGCAGTATGCAAGCGCCAATTGAAAAGCAGGCTCGGTTGGAAACTCTGGTCCGCTCCACGGCTACCCAGTGTCTCGGTGTCTTACTGGATGTGGGCTTGGATTTTTCTGCTCACATTGATGCTGTGTGCCAAATCAATGGGAGCCCTTGGATTCTTGAGGCGTGCTTCTCAGCAATCCTTCTGCATTGGTGCTACTTTACCGTAATATCATGTTGTCCATTCTGGAATACAACAGAGTAGTTTGGTCCCCACACTACTGGGTACATCGTCACAGGGTGGAGCGGCTTGATAATATATACATTTGAAAACATCCGCTTCCTCTCCGACTTCCTCCCATTATTTACTTTTCAATTTGCTACGCATTTAATCAGGGTGGTTGTTATCATACAATACTCTTCTACTCCGAACAACCCCTAATAACCAGCGGCTATGGACAACGCTACTCACCGACTCACGTTGGTCGCCGTGACTCGAGGCTGCGGTGAGTTACGCCACGATTCTATTTCTTCGGTCTCTATATGTTAACTGCAATTCACCCTGCGTTACCTCACTAACCTTTGTTTCTTTTTGCGCTGGGCCTAACCTGATTGGACGAAACGACTGATTTCGCATGCTCCCAGTCTTCTTCGGAAAATTATCATGAGAAATCTCCGAATAAAAAAGAAAATATGGTTAAAAAAAAGTTCAGACACCGTAACTCCGATGGAGGATGGTCGGTCATGGGAAACCGGGTAATAACTTAATGTAGTTAGACCCGTGTAACTATAGTTGGCGTAGTGAAGTGAAGAACGGGGTGGTTACCTTGGGGAGGGTGCGCGGTTGCCTGGAGGAAGAGTCGATTAGACGCGGAGGCCTTTTCGGATTAATTGGATGAGAAGCTGTGAAGGGCAACACCACATGTCAGATCATTTTCGTTCGACGAGACGTGAGGCGATGCGGTAAAGCACTATCTCACGGGATCCGCTTTTCATTGGGCTTACCCGTGGAAATAAAACTACGACCAAAACGAGTAATGACCCGAGGTACCGGTAAATGACACGTATCACCGGTGTTGGGCCCAATGTAGTTCAAAACTTATGTTCTGCTCATTAATAAATTATGTTCTGCTGCTTATGAGCATTTTAATTGGTGGTGCATTTTGACGTGACATCTCTGGAAAGCGTCACAATAATGACATTCACTCCTTCAGATTCCTACCTCCCCCTAACTGACAAATTCTCGTCCCCCAAAATCAAAATTTTTACTTGCTTTCCCGTTACAGAGCTCAATTTACAGATAAATTTTAGTTCCGTTCTATCTGTATTTCTGAGGTTAATTCTTGTCACGCCCATAACTGTAAGAAGTGTGAGTCCGACGTTGATGAACTTTTCAGGGATCGGTGCGGGGAATTTCAGGGCTTCCCAAACCTAACCCGAACCTAACAGACAGGCGATCTGTGGACGACAGTGGATGACATTGTTATATCACAAGTAATAAGTTGAAATATCAATTTACAACATGGAACGAGCCAAAACCATGTCCACGTAAGAAGAGATTACAAATGCCACTAATAGATGCCTCTAGATGCCTAAGTTTGCTGTGGATAACCACCATTACTCTAAGCTGTTATGGCCGCGAGCAACTGGATCGGCGCGGTGTTCTCATATAGTACGTTCATACTCAAAAGAACCCCTTTCATAGCGGAATCTCTTTCAACCCCGCGACAATTTCGAAAGCGAAAAGGAGCCCTTGCTTTGATGCAGGCCAGAGGCCTTCAACCCTTTGTGAAACGCAAGGGGTGGATCCGGCCATCAAAAGACCTCCGCCTGGCTCGAGATCTCAGCGAGCGCTTCAAGGAGGGAGAGCTCTCAAGATTATGAATTTCTTTCAAACTCCACCCCCTTTTTTCTAGATAGAACCCCGAAAATCCCGCAAGACTCCCGCACCACTTTTTTTCTTCTTCTTATGCCAGAGCCCTTCAGAAATCATATCTAGCGGGTGAAGGGAATGGTTTAAACAAACATGACGTTTGCTTGTATAGGCGAGAACAAACACAGATTGTCCCGTGCTTTCCTGTCCCTTCCAGCCACTTGTTCTTTTGGTGCTTTCAAAGTGTTGGATTACATCTGGGTCTTTTGTGTACAGTTCACACGACCGTTGACTTCTAGGTCTAGAAATACTTTACTTTTTCTACCATCCTTCCATTCACGGAATAAATTTCATTAGGTGAAAACTCGACTGTCATTGCCGTCACTATCCCCTTCACTATCATGAAATGAACCTAGAACTTTAGATCCACTACATCCCATAGAAGGGCACCTATGCCTATTTGGGTAGTTACCTATTATCCTTTTGAATAATGTTTAGCTGATCAGTGTGTATGCTGTTTTAACGGTCCATGCTGATTGAAAGTTGGAGTCCATATTACTCACACAAGTGTTATTAAATTTGAAAAATCGTATTACCTGAAATGCTAGTCGTAAGAGAGTACAGTTCGTGTCAAAATTATGAGGTTTTAATCTCCTTTCAATAAATAAATAAAAAATAAAAAAAATTCTGCCAGGTTAGGTGTGGACATAGCTTCCTCGTTTCCATAACATGAATGCATAGAACACTAAAATGTGTTAAATTACATTTAAAGATTCAACGAAGGTTTCATTGCTTGATAGATGTTACATTTGCGCAAGCACGAAAAGTACGAGAGATTCGGAAGCGGTAGAACTCATTGGGAACCAGCTATAGCCCAAACCGTTCAATCCTTGAAATTTTCATCGAAATCGGAAAGAAACTACAGATTTTTTGCTTATTACAAGGATTTGAGACTCGGGCACGAGCAACACTTACTGATGATATGATCATGTGGGGTAATCAAATCGTCATCTCCCCCATCATTTTCCGAATTTGAGCGAGATCGGACCAATAAGCCTTGAAAAAATGAGATTGGTCAATTTTGCGATTGCGCATGCGCAATGAGAACTATCAATTTATGAGTGATGAAATTTATAGAGAACAATTCTCAGTCTGACCCGCTCAATCCCAGAAAATGCCATCCAAACCGAATAAAAACAATAGAAGTTAATGCTTGATGCAATGATT
Organism: Adelphocoris suturalis; assembly: GCA_030762985.1. NCBI lineage: Eukaryota > Metazoa > Arthropoda > Insecta > Hemiptera > Miridae > Adelphocoris > Adelphocoris suturalis. The sequence continues at coordinate 29,603,027 of CM061043.1, forward strand.
TCACATTCGCGAGTGCGCTGCAGCTAAAATTCATGTTGTCTTAATGCAATTTATGTCATCTTTTTCTAATTACCTCCAAATTTCAACGAGATCGGACGACTAAAATGTGAGAAAAAATATGATTGCCGAAATTTACGTTTGCGCCTGCGTAGAGTGAAGTACTCGTATTTATTGTATGAAATGAAATTCTTAGGGGACCAGTTACAGCTTAACCCGCACATTCTCTGAAAATTTCATCAAAATCGGATGGATGTAGATGCGCAAGGATTAGCGGACACAGACAGACAGACTTGGAACCAAAGTTGTTCAGAATGGTCTAAAACGTAAAATGCGAGCGGACATTTTGATTTTAGAGGAGAGAAATTTTCATCTCCCGAAGGTGAAAATAATCTTTCCGCTGCCTGCATGTAGACTCGGGAGCAACACTTTGGTAGTGAGAAAATTATGCTTGAAAGATGTTAAGTTTGCGGGTGCCCGAAAGCTACAAGTGAGTTGGGGGCGATGGAAATCAATGCGTGCCATTTATAGTCAATTACGTTCAGTCCCAGAAGATGACAACGAAATTGGATGAATATTGTAGATATGATCGTGCTGAAACTCGTTGGGGGTAATCAAAGCGTCATTTCCAAACTGTCCTCCGGTTATGAGCGAGATCAGACAAATAGACCATAAGATAATGAAATTTGATGGATTTTACGTTTCCGCATGCACAATGAAAATTATAGATTTCTGAGTGGTGAAATTGATAGAGGATTTTTGTCAGCTTAACCCGCTTTTCCCAGAAAATTCCAACAAAAAGAGCGAAAACTATAGCAGTCATGGTTGTTGCAAGGATTCCAGATTTGTGCAAGCCCAGCAGATTTTAATGATATAATTGTGATAATTAAGAAGGATTCATCAAATTGTCTTTCCTCAAAATTTGAGCGATAACAGAAGATCAGGTTGTGACGAAACAGTGCTTGATGGATTTTACGTTTGCGCATGCGATGTGTGAAGTAGGGATTTGTGAGTAATGAAACTGATAGGGGGCTATTTACAGCCTTTCCAGCAATTTCCCTGATAATTTCATCAACATCGAATGAAAACTGTAGAAGAACTGTTTGTTTAGAATGGTCAGAAGTCAAACTAGCTCCGATATAAATTAGCTCCAGAGCTAACACAGCTGATCTAGGGGGCATCAGGTCTTATGATCCGTTTCAAGATGTGCCAAGGGGGCCTCCATTTCAAATTCTGGCTTCCTAGGTTGAATAACAAAGAAATTAATTCCGGAATTCACTCAGCTGATCTAGGGAGTTTCAGACTTAACCATTTGTTTCTACATGCCTCAAGAGACCTCAATTTGAAATTCCATCTTCATAGGTTGAATATCAACGAAATTAGCTCCGGATCTTACTAAGCGATGTGGTTGCTCTAGACTTTATGATATATTTCTATACCTCCCAAGGGTTCTCTATCAAACTCCAGTTTCATAGGTTATAACAAAGAAATTAGCTCCACAGACTAAATTGCAACTAAATTAGTTTCGGAGATCAGAAGGAAACGGTAGCACAAGCCTTGGTATATAAGACGTTGTTACCTGTCATTTGTTCGTTCTGCTGTTAGATGACAATTTTCGGTAAGAAGGTCTCCGTAAAAACATATTCTAGGTACGTAAAATAATTCTCATTCCTCGGAAGTGCAAAACAATGCTTCTACTACCTCTGTGTAGACCCAGAAGCAATATAAACTGAACACTTATTGATTGGAGAAGATCAGTGATCTGTGTGTTTTTTTTTACTCAATATTAAGATGATAGGTTGAAAAGAAGTGGTTTGCCACAATTTCCATTTTTACCGTGCCCCATCAGTAACAATCAGATTATTAGACAGAAGATCTGTCACAAAAGATAACTTGCATCCGGGCTTTAATGAAGCCTGAATAAAACCTCTATTGAAGACTTCCTACCAGTCTTGTTACCGAAAATTAGCTATAATAGACTGATATTAAAACATAATGGTGAATTTTGAATAAACTTGGGAGCACTATTAGACGAAAATTCGTTGCCTTGAACCGCCTATCGCATTCCAGAGGGGTCAATCGGAAAACATTTGCATGACGATTTTCATTATAAACGATCTGCAAGAAATTAAGGATTCCACGCACGAGTTGCCCAAGGTGAGAAAACATTCGCCGTATGGCTTCACGACTCATCAAGATAGTTGAGGAAGAAACGCCTCGGTGAATATTTTTAATTTTTATCCTTTTTTAACCTCTAAATATTCGGATAATGAGACTTTGAAAGATGGGAAAGGATAAGATACCGCTGTTTGTCTTTCTCTCTACCCAGTCTTCTAGCAACGTCAGACATATGTATGAGAGGTGTGTGGCATTTTCATTAGAGGTTTTCCTTATTCTTGCGTGCAGGCACAACTTAGAGGGAACCCTAGTGTAGAATGAGGGGATAGCTCGATTGGGTAGGATAAGTAGGAAATAGGTAGTGCAGGTTTATATTTTAAATTCAGGGAATATTTATATAGGTTACGAGTAGGCTTATAGCGATTATGCCTATAATATACAACTGTTTCGTAGTTGTACAGTTTGTCTTAGGTTAGATTAGTGGGTAGTATTTCACTAGGTGTAGATTAGGTATAAATTTTCGCCATTCGATCGCTGGCTGAGTAGCTACTCTCAGGGGTGGTGGGAAATGCGTAGGGTTTCAATGAGGGTTTTCGCCACACTCATTTGAAAACCCTCCTCATGATAAAGTGATTGTGCGGGCTTGTTTCCAAACCTCATTAATATATACATAAAGGTAGCATAACATACCGTAGGGAACCTTTATATATCCCACAGTAACCAATGTCTGAGCGTGAAACACAGCCACCGACGAGGGGTTTTTATAACATAATATATGTATAGTTTAATTCAGGGTCATGTTACGTGTATTATATCGGCACTGTATTTGTAATATTTCAGCAATATGGTTTTTATTTTCGTATAAAAGATACGTAGGTACTTTAATAATATTTAACCTTTTTTTAATAATTTGCAGCGTTAATATTGATTCGGCTACCAGCTATGTACCTGCTATATTATAGTAAACGAACTATACGAACTTACGAACTAATTGATAGTACGTGGACCATTCAAGTGTATAAGGAGATGACAGATGGCAAACTAACACAGGTTACACCCCCAACCCTTTCGGGTTCGTCTTAGATGCTGAAAATTGGTTTTAAAAACACAACCTTCGCTCAAAGATCACACCGATTTAATAAACTTCCAGAAGAATTAAAACTGTCCAACATTACATATTTTCAAAAACGTTTTAACTGTTCAACTTAAAATTTACTATACGGCAAATAAAAACCAATATCCAAACTCCGTAAGCAAATTAATAGATAGCTATAACGTCTGAGATTCCAAACCCCAGCACGAGTTTTACTCTTCGGGGTTAGTAGCAATTTTATCCTTGATTTCCTTAGCTGTCAGTTAAATCATCAGTCTTTAATATAGTAATAGCTAATATTGATTTATAAGATATTCTTAAACATTTCATAATACTGTATAATTTGTATAAATTAATTTTCAAATAAATGCATTCTTAAAAAAAAACCTAAGCCGTGTAAGGGGTAAGCACATAAATATACAAGTTTCGCAATTAGTGTAATAAAACTATGTTGATGAAGACATCAATCTTTGCCAACTTATTCAATAGAGTGGCGTCAAACTTTCATTTAATATCATAGAACTGGCGACGGGAGTCGGTACACGAGTCGTGTCCTACACGATCGCCCCCTCAGGGTGGTCCGCGGTAAGCTCCGTGGTAACCTCCCCACCACGCCAAGTGATTGATGCCGCTAGATTTTCGCCGACCTTCGCATAATGGGACGTGCCAAGCGTGGGCAGATGGCTCAGGTCAGATAACCCTCGGAAGGGCTTATCCCAACAGATAAGACACGACGTGTTTCTTCTTGAACTCTCGATTTCCCGTCCAATTGTTCCTTCTCGCGAAGGCCCATTTGTCTCCTCGCGATCAGCGCGACGAGCGGATGTGAGTCACACGATCGGGCACGATCGCCTCGGAATATGATGCGATCAGTCAGCTCGGGTCTCGATGGGTTTCCAATAGCGAACAGGATCTTCACCCCTCCGGTTCCGCGTAAAAGTCCTCCATCTGATTTGCTTGGTCTCCTTGAGTCAGCGTCGTAGTATTTCTTTTTTTTTTTTTTTTTTTTTTTTTTTGCTCCGTCCAAGGATCTCACTTTCACGTGTCAGCATCCAGAGATCGATTAATTGGAAAAATATCCTGCGCTGAGGCGAGGTAAAGTTGAGCTCTATGGGGTGATCATCAAACTGACACTACAGGCGGAGAAATAGCAGACGAGACTAGTTCACGGAAATTAGCATGCTTATGCAGTAACAGCCAGGGTTGCCAAGTGAGATGAGGGAAACCCGTACAGAGTTAGAAAGTATATTTGAAACGGTCATGCAGCATGATGGTATGAGCGAATTTTCGTAGATTATCTTACTATATTATGTTACATTGTTTTGAAAATTGAGGACTTGGAGAGAAAAGAAATTTTAAACCACCAATATTGTGGCGAAAAACTCCTTTTGAATAATATTCTGCGATACAAAAAAAAAGAGATTTTTAATTTTTAACTTATCTGCTGGTTTTATCGATTTTTTTAAACACATTTTAATGAAATTTATGTACATTTTTTAGCATAATTTTGTACATACATTTTTTAATGTTCTATTTTATAGTTAATAAACTTCATTTGAGAAATATTATGCTAAAAAATATAAATTTAACGAAAATTCAGAAATGCCAAGAATTGTTTTATTAGAAAATAAGAAAAGAATTTGTTGATTCAGATTTGTCTTATTTGAACATTTTTACTCGAAACGATGTGTGTTGATGTCGTTGATCTAATCAGGACAGGAAGGGGTTCACGTACTGTCCCCACTACTTCCTACCTACTTCCCCACTCATAGTAGCCACCAGTCGTAAGTAAAATGTAGCCTCCATGTTCTTCGTTATTATGTGCTTTGCCTATTTTATATTTCACGATGAATAAACTTCTCTACGCTAAATCCGCTGTATACTTGATGACTATCATTCTGCACAAAAACTTTGAATTCCAGGAAAAACGTTATAAAAATGTCGCATGAGGAGGAGAAAATTGGTTCGATCAAATGGTCATAGCAGATTCCACATTTTTCCTTTTTCAATAAAATATTAATGTCAATGTGTTACATGCCAAATATCTTGTACCAAATAACTATAAAATCATGTTATTTACCAAACAATTTTCTTTGGACCTTTCGATATTATAAGCTCACGATAAACTCTAGAATCCCAGGAGGAAGAAAGTTTAATGGAGGCAAAATCCTGTTACCGTAATCAGGAATTTCACGATGACCTGCAAATATAGCCAATCTGTGAGTCTCGCTAATCAATTTTGGTTTTTGCGATGTTTCTCCGAGTGATGTGATGGACAATGATTAACGCACATTTTTATGTGTCGTTTCTTCAGCTTGTCCATGTTTTTATATCTTGCATGAATAAGTACTCTTATTATAAGGAATGAATGGAATATACTGTATTGAGAAAAGAAACACCTCTGTTGGGAAAAACCAATCAGGTTCACTGGGTGCTGAAGTAGGTAGTTAATTGGTTAGAAAGTCAAACCGCAGATGGTGATCCTTTCTTCGACATTGAACATTAGAGTTTAATGGATCTCAGAGGGAAATCAGAAACTGACTACATTTCTTCATAACTACTCTTCGTTTATTTAACAACATAGTTTACAAGTCGTTCCAAAGGCGCTCTATTCCAAATTTCAGCACTGAAGGTCAACCAATGTATAATTTAGCCTGTGAGGTCCCTCAGCTAAACATCCCACCTCCATGACGAGGTGTCCCAAGGAGCTCCATCTTAAATTTCATCACCGTCATTGGATTAGAAAAGGCATTAGCTTAAGGAGTCCCAGAGCTGATCAGAGTCCCTCCATAATTTTTAATTGTATTGTAGATCGTTTCGAGTAAAAAGGTGCGTAGAATTCTAAACGCAGAACTATATCTTGTCTGCAATCATTAAACGAAATCTACTATAAATACAATATCTAAATGGGGATGGGAGGGTTTCGAGCAGTTGGAAAGTTCAAGGTGTTACCTTATGAAGATGTTTGCCTTACCCCAGATCACCTCAAAATACATTCTTTATGCGGTGAGTGAGATTCAGCTGCTCGAGTTCTATTTCATGAAGTTGCAAATGAACTGCGTGGCTCGAGCCTTCAGTTTTCCACCACTTAGGTATCCAAGAGTATTAGCGGAAGAGGTAGTTAGGCACGGAATTTCCTGGTTTCAAGGATATCGAGAGCGGGCAATGAATTTGGGATTACCTTTTGATTCTCAACTGGTTCAGGGCAGAGATTGGAAGCCTGAATTTCAGTCTATTAAGGATACATTTATGGAAAATTGGATGCAAGAACTGGACCTATCGGTAAGGGAATCTCAGCACCAAAAAATATACGCGAAACTGGACAGAATGTTGGAGGGGGGTAGAAAATCTATCAGGATCATCCATGGGTGTCACGCGGATTGTGTTAGAGCAAGATCGGAAATGGTTAACAGATATGGAGCAGATGATCCGGTTATCTGCGGATGGTGCAGATGATGGAGGGAAGGGATAACAAATATATGTTCGTCATGTAATTTGAATAAATTAGAGACTCTCTTCCATTTTTTGGCAATCTGCCTGGTACTAACTGAGTGTCGGCAATAAAAGAATTATGTTCCAAGTCCCTTCAATGTTTAGCCGAAGCTCAAGGTGAAAGCAAATGGGGGTCTGGGGTCTCCCCAGCGGAGTCAAAGGGCGGTTTTTTTTATTCAAGAAAATCCCGTTTTTAGATGTAAGAAACCTACAATTCTCCCCTTCAAATGAACTTTCCACAATTTTTGACCATATTTTCGGAATCAAAGTTGAATTTTCTTTGAGGATTAGTGATTTTAATATTTATTCAACACCATTCAGACTCATTTATGAGAAAACAAAACGTAATATCTTATCCTCAGCAGAACAAGAGAAGATGCTTAAGTATATGAATGCATGTGAAGATAGGCATGCCTCATTCACACCATTGGCATGTTCAGTCGATGGACTATGTGCTACTCAGATGAATGTCTTCGTAAAAGTATTGGGTGAGCGCTTAGCAGACATGGAATCGGCCTCAGACGGTAGTTCGAGGATGGTTAAGAGTCCGCATCACAAATGACTGTATTACGTGCATCCAGCATATGTCTTAGAAGAAAATAGAGAATTGCGGAGCTTGGGTTGGGAGACGGAGCAGCACTTCAGCTAGGTTTAGAATAGACCAAAAAATGAACGATGAAGAGATCAAAAGGACTACTTAGAAGTAACTTCTCTACGAACCAATAAAAAATTATTACAAAGTAATATCTTTTGACATTGGGAAATTTAAAAAAATTTCAGGAATTAGCCACTTAATCAAAATTAATCATTATTTCTCATTCCATTAATGATTCGCTTTAATACTCTTTCCCACGATATAGTCAATTTTGCTTCCGAGACTGCAAGGCAGCGGAAGCTTTGTTTTCACTTTCGAAATGAAAAAAAATTTTTTGCTCCAAAATCAAAATTTCCACTCGTATTTTGCGTTTCAGAGCCTCCTGAACAAATTTGGTTCCGTGTCTGTCTGTCTGTCTGCCCGTCCACATTTCCTTGTAACAGCCATAACTTCCACAATTTTGATCCGATTTTAACCAAATTTTCAGGGATCGTGCGGGTTAAGCTCTAGATGGTCCCCTATTAACTTCATCATGATCGAATCAACGGTAGTCTCTGCGGAGGCGCAATCCTGGATGGTCCCATATTAAAATCAAAATTTTCCTTATTAATTTAATTTATTATATGTACCAGTCAGCTTCTAATTTCCCAGCCTGATGCCAGAACCGGTCGTTTCTAGTTTTCTGGAACTTAATGGTGACGTACTGTGAAGGTCACGAGGAAGCTCATGTGCCATTTCCTTGGCAGTGTATTTCATTTTCATTGCTAAATAGGAGAGTAAATTATTTTTTAATGTTGGATAACGCAGTTTTTTCAATGAAGTCATGGGATTTCATGAAAAATTACCGTCCTTTAAACTTGGAGTTCGGGTTCAGTTTTCAAGTATTTTTCCACGCTGAATTTAATAGTACCTAAGACTTGCAAATCTCTCCAACTCAGTTATTATGGAGTTTTACACTTCAACTTACAAGTTTTATCTCAAAATCGTTAAATTTATACTTTTAAGCAGAATAAAAAAAAAATTCATTAGAAATGAACTAGAAAATTAAAAAAATTATGCACAGAATCAGACTGAAAAATGTACTTAAATTTCATTGATATTTTCTGAATCAAGAAAAACTGATAAGAAGCGGAAAATCTTAAACCCTTTTTGAATCGCAGAATATTATTTAGAACGAGTTGTTTTACCATAAAATTGGTAGTTAACACATTTTTTTCATTCTATGGGCTCAAATTTCAAAATAATGTAACAAAACATGATAGTTTACAAAAATTTGCTCATGCGACCATGCTCATTGACTGGAAATTCTTTTGATCGAGTTGAGTTGGACATCCTGTATGTCTCCTGTGTCGATATCTATACTATTTTATAAGAATGAAACTCCGTTTGTCTGTTTGTCTGTTTGTCGTGTCTATGCACGGCCAAACGGCTGAGTGGGGGGAGTCTACGAGTGGGGGGATCTTCTTGGGATTTTCCGATAGGGTGTATAAACGAATTTAAAATTGTCTAATCCCAGCCGAACCATGGGCCTTAGGGCGGGAGGGGGGTCGAAGTGAGAATTAATGTGCGCTTTTTGGACTTCCCCGCTTCCTCTATCCCTCTAAACGGCCGTCGAAAATTCCGGAAAAATACCGGTTTCGTAGGTTTTTGAACGAGGAAGACGACGGCGCGATCGGATCGCGAAAAAAGTATCGGGAAATGCGTCAAAAAAATGCGAGAGTACGGACCGTGTTTTCTCGAAAAGTCCGACGAAAAACTACGTTTTTTCCCATTAAAATATACCTCGTAAAGGTACGTTTTTCGGAACGGTTTTCGCGGGCGAAATACAGCTTTGATCCCGCCGAATCTGAATCCGAAATCGGATATCGAAAAAAGTGACGGGAAGTAGGTCAAATTGCGAGCGGAAGCGAGGGAAGCGTTTAATATGACATTTTTAATCGAGCCGGGTCGCCCGTTTCGTTGTGCCGTGGACGCGAGAAGAATTGACGTGAAGGGTTCGATGACTCAGGTATTTCACAATGTTACCTGCAGGCCTATTTCAAAAGAATAAATACGGGTTTTTTCCTACCTATATACAGGTATACCTTGCGAGCGAAGCGAGCAACATCCCCGAATAATCTTTTTGTGGTTCCACGTAGTTTTATAAGATTTAATTTGTTTGTAAGAATTTCCAACAGAAAAAAACGTCTGCCAAGTTGGGTGGGCAGTATAACTTCCTCAAGCGAGCGAAGCGAGCAGCATCCCTTACAGAAGTTAAACCTACCTTCAGGGATTTATCCTTTGCGAGCGAAGCGAGCAACATCCCCTAATAAACTTTTCGTGGTTCCACGTAGTTTTATAAGATTTAATTTGTTTGTAAGAATTTCCAACAGAAAAAAACGTCTGCCAAGTTGGGTGGGCAATATAACTTCCCCATTCGCCCTTCTAATGGCCTACCTTTAAGTATACATCCCCTAATAAACTTTCAACGGAATAAATACGGGATTTTCTCTACACATATGCAGCAATACCTTGCGAGCGAAGCGAGCAACATTCCCTAATAAACTTTTCGTGGTTCCACGTAGTTTTATAAGATTTAATTTGTTTGTAAGAATTTCCAACAGAAAAAAACGTCTGCCAAGTTGGGTGGGCAGTATAACTTCCTCAAGCGAGCGAAGCGAGCAGCATCCCCTACAGAAGTTAAACCTACCCTTAGAGATCTACCGTTTGCGAGCGAAGCGAGCAACATTCCCTACATGCCACACTTTGCGAGCGAAGCGAGCAAAATTCCCTACATGCCACACTTTGCGAGCGAAGCGAGCAAAATTCCCTACATGCCACATTTTGCGAGCGAAGCGAGCAATTTAATGGGGGTCCGGGGGGCTTGCCCCCCGGCTGGACGTGGAGGCGAGCGTAGCGAGCCGGAGCGGCTAGTATTAGAGAATTCCTAGTAGATCCGTAAAACACACGTCGTGCGGTATCGACAATCCGGCGCCGTAACTGTGACGCAATGTGTTACGGTAACGCATTCTTCCGTACAAATACGTTAACTGACCGAAATCCGGAAAAAACGTAATCACCTAAAATAACCTCCTTCCATGGGCTCAAGTAACCTCCTAGGGATAATTTCCTCCTTCCATGGATTTAGCGTTACAACTAGATCCGGTAGGGACTTGACGTGACTTTAAAGTGCGGTAATGTTTCTCGTTACCACACGCCGTAATGATACCGACGGATCTACAAGGAACTCTATTTATTAATACAGCTCATACTGAAAATTCAAAGAAGCTGATGTGCCACACCCATCGATCGGATGTTTATTTATTTTATTTCACCCGTTTGCATTATTCAGGTGACGATAAGGGGTTACTCATTAGGAGCATTACGACGAGCGGCTTAATTAAATTAATTCGCAACCGAAGGCGGATCGGGGCATCAAGTGGGCGTGAGAACTTGTCCGAGGGTGTATCGTGTCTCATTTCATCGGATTACACTCTCAGCCGAACTTGTTTACTTGGGCATATTTTTGCTCTACCTCTCAAACAAGATTTACAAAAGATGTTTTATGAAAATTCAACTCGCAAAGATATCAACCTGACTCGTCTCAAAAAACACGCTAGAAAATCGGGGTCGGGTTCTATGACCTCCCTCTAGTGTGTCAGCTCACTTCCAACCAGTGTTGGGCATCATAATCTTATCGTCGAATACGAATAAGATTGTAATCGTGATAATTATTCGTTGATTCTGAGTCAACTGCGATTATATTCGTATTCGTGTAATCGTATTCGTCTGTCGGCGATTACACGAATACAACCCATAAATACACTGCCAAGGAAATGGCACATGAGCTTCCTCGTGACCTTCACAGTACGTCACCATTAAATTCCAGAAAACTAGAAACGACCGGTTCTGGCATCAGGGAATTAATAAGGTGGGAAATTGGAAGCTGAATGGTTCACAATTGCCCGAGTTATGACCAAAACAAGAAAATTTTTTTTGCGCCTGCGCAGAGGCTACCGTTGAATCGATCATGACGGAACTGATAGGGAAACATGTAGAGCTATACCCGCACGATCCCTAAAAACTTGAAGAACATCGCATCAAAATTGTGGAAATTACGGCTGTTGCAAGGACCGTAACAAGAATATCTCGTTCATGCATACGCAGAGCGTACCGCTGATGCAATTATGATGATTGTCTTATGGGACCTCAAGGGACCTTACCCACATCATCCCTGAAAATCTGACCGAAATCCGTTCAACATTGACCGAGTTATGACCGTCACAAGGAATTCACGTTAGCGCCTGCGCAGAAGCTACCGTTGATTCGATCATGATGAAGTTGATAGGGGACCATCTAAAGCTTAACCCGCACAATCCCTGAAAATTTGGTTAAAATCGGATCAAAATTGTGGAAGTTATGGCTGTTACAAGGAAATGTGGACGGACAGACAGACAGACAGACAGACACGGAACCAAATTTGTTCAGGAGGCTCTGAAACGCAAAATGCGAGTGAAAATGCAAAAAAAATTTTTTAATTTTGAATGTGAAAACAAAGCTTCCGCTGCCTTGCAGTCTCGGAAGCAAAATGAGTCACGGTCATCAATTTCAATAAGGCGTCCCTCCCATAATATGCGAAGCTTTGCTAATATTACCTAGCTTCAAAGGGTCGTCCTATTGAAATAGATTTGAGACAAATAGGCTGGGCTCCAATTGTTGAATTCGCTCGACGTCCCTCTGAAGCTAAGTAATATTAGCAAGGTTTCGCATATTATAGGAGGGATGCCCTATTGAAATTGATGACCGTGACGCATTCTTATGGGTCGTTTCGTGTAGGTAATCGCCGACAGACGAATACGATTACACGAATACAAATATAATCACAGTTGACTCAGAATCAACAAACAATTATTGCGATTACAATCGTATCCGTATTCGACGATAAGATTATGCACAACACTGCTTCCAACGTAACTACGAATTTACAATCAATTATAAACATGTACTTTACTAACAGTTTCAAACCACATATGATTGAAATAATAAAAATAGTCTTTGATGAGAAATCAAACCAAATAGTTGTTTTCTTTACAATTAATAATAATCTAGGTCTTACCTACATCTTACGATAACACTCAAACTTAATTTTTGTTATGGGACAAACGAAGAGAGATTTTGAAAGATTTCCCCTTCTTTTTCCTGTTAAGGTTTTAATTTCTTTTTCAACGTACGGACAAATGCTGCCGTTTTCAGACGAAAATATTTAAAAATCAGCTTTCCAAATGAATGGTAAGTTTTAATTTTAATGGGTAAATTATGGGGAAAAAAATTTAAGGTTCCTTTACAATGGTTTATATATATATATATATTTTTTTTTTTAGTGGAAATCATGTGATTTTATTTTTTAAGAAATCACTCCAGGAGCTTAATGATTATGAACCTAATGATTTCACTGCATACATACCTAGTAATTGAGCTTTACCTCATCGAGGTTTTTTAAATTCATGATTCACTTTTATTTTGAACTCTAAGGTGGTGTAATAACTTAATTCAGCTTTGTACAACCATTACTATACTCGGAGACAGTATTTCTAGAAACATCAGCTTTTGGTCATAATTTCAAAATTTACTTTGTCAAAAAACATGACACCTTGTTTCAAAATCTCATTATTGTGTTCCAAGATAGAAAAAAAGCTGTATTCAGCCGTTTCGTCGTATTCTATCAAATCATTATCGACAAAATCCGATTGAGAAGTTCTTTGGCTTTCCAATGGATAATTGTACCACTGTTAAAACGAATAGTTCAGAAGCTATGGCTACGAACTACACCAACCTGAACACAGGTTTTTGAAAAATGTGTACATGAACTATTTGTAGCGAATTAGGTGTAAAACTTATCTCTCGAGGTTAGACAGTCAAGGCAAACAAACCATAAATAAGCTAGACTGTTGAGAAAACTATTTTCCGTTGAAGCAGATTAAAAATGAAAAAAAGGTTGAGCGTTTCAGATTTGTCTTATAGCCGTATGGTTTTCCAAAAACAAAATGGAGATCTTACAGGGTCCAATAGCTCAATTGCTAAGTGGGTAGGGCAAAAGTAACAAACTTGTGGTAGGCAGGTAAGGTACCTTTGCCGTTATGATTGAGAAGAAGATCTACGGAATTTGCTTCCTTCTGAAAGTCTCTAGTGTTGACGGGAAAGCAGCTGGTTTCCCCGATCAAGTTTTGTCTTCCCGTAAACATTTCGACATGTTTCCAAAATCGTTCGAAACGGATTATCCCTGCAAAGCTCCAGGATTAGGACCACTAATCAGATCAGTGCAGCTCAGGTATAAAAGGAGACCGACGAACTCGTCTTTTACGAACCAGCTTTTTACGGTCGAATAGAGCCATATCTTCCATCTTTTTGTGGAAGGTTGCCTATTAGGGGAGTTTTCTTGCGTGGCAAGTGGAAAATCGACATCAATGGAGCATCCAGATCACAATGGGTGGCTAAAGGGGATTGAACTCCAGGATTTCTCGTAACGACGTGTGAGTATGTGTAGCAGTGTGTTGTGATGTGGACTTACCTACCTTCGCATTTCGATACACACCTGCACGCCTACATTTCGTTACGCAGGGTTAGCCCATAATGCTCAGTGAACCTGAAAAATACTGCACGTAAGTAGATATTCATGTCAAGTAAACTAGACGTCTCTTGAGATAGTGTTGTGGGAATTTCGATGAAAAATAAAGTAAGTTACAGAAAACTTTGTTTTTCCCTCGACATGAAGAGTTATGTTAGATCAATTTCAATCAGTTATCATCTGCAACAAAAATTCTAACTAACATCAGAAAGAACACAGTTTATATGGTCACAGGTAAACGGGAGATTAAAGCCTATTGGTTGACAGAAATGAAGAGATGGGAGATACAAACCAATCATGTGCTGACAACCTTGAAGCAGGATTACCTGTAATCGGCTGGAGAAAAGGGAGGCAGGTACTCTAACCAGTTTTCACGTGGCAAAGGCATCGTTCTATTGAGGGATTCATTCTTCATTTAATTTTTATCAGAGTTGCCTATCATTTTTAATAATTTTAAAATTATAAAGTACCTATTTCTCAATAGCGTTAGCTCTGATTTGACATTATTACTTTACATAAACCTAAGTACGCAGATATGAAGAAATAATATTCTAGAAATAAATTGGTGGCGTAATCTGCGGAATATTCCCTGCAGGGGGTGTGGAAGTGAAGAAAAGTCGTCCTTTAATTCCTTACTTCCCCTGTAAGGGAGCGTCAATTTATTTGATACCGGTTTCGGTCTTAATACAGACCATCCTCAGTAAAAAAAAAATGAAAAACTCCGAGCATCCTAGGAGCAAACAAAACAGGCATAAACGTCAACAATAACATGAGAGAGAAAACTTAACATTACAACTAGCAACTAATAGGCAAAAGGAACAAACATACCTTCAAGAACATCAATGTTTGTGTAACCATCCAACATAAAAGAAAAGTTAAACTTATGAGGGAGTGGCAAAAGCGTGCAGCAAGCCTCACAGCGTCTGGAAATATAGGATGCATATGAAATAGTATCATTGGGTGCACAACAACTAACAGATATGAAAAGGGGATATTCTTGCATTCCTTCAACTTCCTCTAGCGTTATGGAGTGGTTTAGATGGATTGAAAGTGTATCCATGGCACAACTTGTCCTTCTTCCCTTCCCATGGTGTATGGGACTCCCGTTTTTTTAGTATGTGGTTGCAACCTGATTTTGTTAACAAAAAAAAAAAAAAAAAAATTTTTTTTCCGCACGTGGATGAATTTAGATAAATTTCTGATATATATATATATATATATATATATATATATATATATATATATATATATATATATATATATATATATATAATGACTAAATTCCTATGTAGGAAATTGTTACTACATTATACAGGGTGTCTCAACTTAAGTAGGCATAACTTCAGGGATCGATTCTACAAGTAATTTGCAACAAAAAGTGCTTCGTAAACTTTTTCTTTTAGAGGCTTCGTTTCCGAGTTATTTCTTTTTTAAGATTTTTGTCGTGTTTTCAAACTTACATCACAAAAACAGCTCTAACTCCCCAATTTGTCGAGTTTTCTCAAATCTAAGGATACCGTTGGAAAGAACGTTAAATTTCCTATCATTCTGATGTAAATTTCAATTTTTTTTATTAGTTCTAGTTAGTGAAAAAAAATGACCAATGTTCAACATTTGAAAAAATGTAATAACTGTCGATTTTTCTTCGTTTTTCTGCTCCTCAGTATGGAAGTTTTTCAACAAGCGCTTTCCGGGAAAAACTTCCTCAACCGGTAAGCTTTCCAACGGTTTACCAAAAAAAATTTTTTTATGGGTAAGTTTTGGAAGAAAATAGCGTTTGAATGACAAAAAACGTGATTTTGTCGTTCAAAATCAACGTTTCATTTTTTTTTTTTTTTTTTTTTTTTTTTAATATTTCATGATACACAGCTGTATTCGATGATAATAGACCAAAAAAATAATAGTGTCTCTACTTAACTCATCTTCCACCTGCCTCATTTACCTGAGAAAAATTAGATCATCATCGGAGGGGCAGGCAGAAAAATACGATAATACGATCGGCTACCTCAGTCAATTGTGCTTCAAAATTATTCCTCGGATACTTATCGTTCATTTGAGTAGGTACCTAATAATACGGGGTGGGTTGGCAATGAAAATGCTGTTGTGTATCAGAGATCGCTCGTGTTATAAAACATTATTAATTACTTCTTTAAAAAAAAAAAAATAAATACATAAAGCAAAGCAGGTTCTCAAAGTGCTTCCATCCTTCCTGTATGCGTTGGTGGCATCTCTTTCTCGCGGATCGTGTGACGTTACGTAAGGTATGTGCATTCTGCATACAGGAAGGAGGGAAGCACTTTGAAAACTTGCTTTTTTTTTTTTTTTTTAGAAATAATAATTATTTTTTTATAACAAGAGCGATCTCTGATACACAACAGCATTTTCATTGGTAATCCACTCCGTATTATTAGGTACCCACTCAAATGAAAGTATCCGAGGAATAATTTTGAAGCACAATTGACTGAGGTAGCCGGTCGTATTATCGTATTTTTCCGCCTGCCCCTCCGATAATTATCTAATTTTGCTCAAATAGATGAGGCAGGTGGAAAATGAGTTAGGTAGAGCCACTATAATTTTTTTGGTTTATTATCGTCGAATACAGCTGTGCATAATAAAATTAAAATAAAATACTTAAATTATTAAAAAAAAAAAAAAAAAAAAAAAAAAAAAAAAAAATGAAACGTCGATTTTGACCGACAAAATCACGTTTTTTGTCATTCAAACGCTATTTTCTCCCAAAACGTTCCTATAAAAAATTTTGTTTTTGTAAACTGTTGGAAAGCTGACAGATTAAGAAAGTTTTTCCCAAAGAGTGCTTGCTGAAAAACTTCCACACTGAGGAGCAGAAAAACGAAGAAAAATCGACAATTTTTACATTTTTTTCAAATGTTAAACATTGGTCATTTTTTTCGCTAACTAAAACTAATCCAAAAAAATTAAATTTACATCAGAATGATAGGAAATTTAATGCTCTTTCCAACGGTATCTTCAGATTTGAGAAAACTTGACAAATTGGGGAGTTAGAGCTGTTTTTGTGATGTAAGTTTGAAAACACGAAAAAAATCTTAAAAAAGGAATAACGCGGAAACGAAGCCTCTAAAAGAAAAAGTTTACAAGGCACTTTTTGTTGAAAATTACTTGTAAAATCGATCCCTGAAGTTATGCCTACTTAAGTTGAGACACCCTGTATTTTGGGTAAGGAGTATTGTAGTGTATTTTCGTTTTACTTTAGTTGTTACAATTATGTTTCTTGGTCTTGTTAGTAGTTTCCCCTTCCCCTTTTCACATCTGTTAGTTGTTGTGCACCCAATGATACTATTTCATATGCATCCTATATTTCCAGACGCTGAGAGGCTTGCTGCACGCTTTTGCCACTCCCTCATAAGTTTAACTTTTCTTTTATGTTGGATGGTTACACAAAAATTGATGTTCTTGAAGGTATGTTTGTTTCTTTTACCTAGTGGTTGCTAGTTGTAATGTTAAGTTTTCTCTCTCATGTTATTGTTGACGTTTATGCCTGTTTTGTTTGCTCCTAGGATGCTCGGAGTTTTTCATTTTTTTTTTACTGAGGATGGTCTGTATTAAGACCGAAACCGGTATCAAATAAATTGACGCTTCCTTACAGGGGAAGTAAGGAATTAAAGGACGACTTTTCTTCACTTCCCACACCCTCTGCAGGGAATATTCCGCAGATTAAGCCACCAATTTATTTCTAGAATCTGATTTGACAGATAGTCAGTTTGTAGAATTTCTTCATTTTCATACAAGGATATTTTGAACATAGGTACTTGAAAAAAGAAGAATCTTGAACATAGGTACTTAGGCTAGAAGAATCTGATCTGTAAACTTGAGAGTTTTCAGCAGAGCATTACTCGTTTGGTTGATGTAATTAATCATAGAAATGGATTGCACCTGATCAGTTTACAAGTTTCGTTACCTTTCGGGTATTCAAAACACCTTACTCAATTAGTCTTCGTCAATTTAAAATTACATTCGACCACGTCGGAGAGAAAGGAATGGGGACAAGCTCCCTGTAAGCCATAAGCTCATGAATATAACTTCAAAATAGGTAAGGGCCTTGAACGTACAACGGGTACGACCCGTTGGGCGCGGCGCCGTTGTATGCCGATGATTAATGATACTCCAGGTGACCCTGTGGCATTTGACTGGGCGGAGTAGGTATTAGAAGGCTCATTAGCGAGCACGCCTTCCTTGGCCCCCAGTAGTTACACTCTCAGCTACTGTTATGCGAATGTACCGCGGGGAGGCCATTAGAACAACTTTTCCTTGTTTCCGTCCATCAGAGAAATGTAGCTCATGTCACTGACAAGAAACGCCTATTCTTAAATTAGCAGCGTCTTACATACAACCAAATGTGCACGCCTTTACAGAGAAAATTCTGTTTGTGGTTTATGATCAACTAAACCAACATATTCACATATTCACAGTGTGAATGGCACTAATTCATCCCTATGAAGAGCTTGGGGAAAATTATTTAGTTGGTCTTAAACATAAATGGAACTCCTCCAGCATGTGGTTCTAGACTCAAACTGGAAGCGTACCTTTGAGAGTGAGAGAAATGTAAAATTATTTAGAGTTGAAATTAGCCAGAAATAATGTCAAAACGAGTTGTTGGCAGTATTTTTCTCTAAAGAAATGCGTGCCACCGGAGCATCATGTAGGGGATGGAATTGACACAGAAAAGTTAAAGATTCATAGTAAGACGAAGACACAGAAGCTACCTTCCAAATTTTTTAAATATCCCTACTTATTGCGATGTTTATCATTTTCATATATTAAATAGGTACGTATTCACTCACCCTAATTGTAGGAACTACGTGAAGTGAAGGAAATACGTCTTCAGTCATTGGTTGCGCTGTAACTACACGTCTATAGGCTTGAAGAGTGGAGACGATAATTCAGCTCAACACAGGGGTAGGTAATTTGAGGCCGAAAGCAATCACTCCACTGATTGTGTTTTGTGTACAAAACTTCCCTTGTGCGAGTAGACGTTGGACTCTCCATAAAACAGATCATAAGAAGTGTATTCAGAAGGAATAATGGCTCTGGTCGCATACAAGAATTTGGATGTAGGGAGAGATGCTAGGTTGTGTTTTGGGTGGTCTTCTACGTGCAGTAGACCAGCAAGTATAGACTGGACTCTGCAGTAGGCGCGATGGTCGCACTTCCGTTTACAGCCGAAAGATGCACTTGAACAATGAGAGTCCGCACAGATTTGTTGGCTTCTGAGGGAAGTAAAGGCCCCCGAAAAAGTATTGTTAATCAATTATATCTTGAATTTAGGTTACTTCACTATTTCCTTTCAACACTAGGAGTTGAAATTTGATAGGGAGCCTCTCTGGATCAACAAAGGAAGAAATAAATGACGGGCTTCATCCTGACCAATTGGTTGAGTTCAATTATTTATTTACTGAAAATCTCTGAAACTTTGAAGTGTTGCATGGAAACCAGCAGCTAGGGAACTGATTCAGGATATATGCGAGCAACAAAAACAGAAAGTCAGCAGATAGACCACACACGTACCTATGCATTTACCTGATTTGTTTGGAATATGTTTTGATTTTGTGTCCAGGCCAATACATTGAGAGAAAGAAATATTTTCCCGATTTTTAATACATCCACTTTGTCTTTTGGGGAACTAGACAGGTAATTAATTACCTATTCCAGTTTTTCCACGAATATCTCAGAGATCGGAAGGTCCATACATGGTCATTGGTATGGAAGCATTGGAATAAATGATCATTTTATTTCTAAAAAGTACCATTTATAAATAATCCAAACATTCATTAAGCTAAATAAAATTTCATAAGACAATATTAATAAATACATCTTAGTGGAATCTACCCCATAACCATAGGGCAATTTTCTGTGCACTTGGATGGAGTCGCTAGTTATAGTTAATCATAATTAATTATACCTAATGTATAATTAATGACGAAAAAAGAATCAGTAGTCTATAAGATATAAGTACTCGAGTGGTTTTTAAGCGTCATGGAACTGGTATGGGATTTCAACAGTTGATACAGATTGATGACAATATACTTACACAAAAGGTTGGGCCCGGTTTAAATAGCCAAGTAAAAACTTCCCTCTTAGATTCAAATTTCCCAATTCGTTCATGAAAATTAAGAATAAAATTTATGCAAGAATTCCGACCTGAATTATACCATATTCTATTGAAGTTTTGCTGATGTCTGTTCTGCCAACAGTGACAATTTGTTTTTTATTATTGAATTAAATAGGTCTGAGCCAATGATAGTTTTATACCTTCAACTCCGTAGTCTGGTAGCATTTTTAATAATGAATTTCTATCGATCGATTCAAATGCTTAAGTCATGTCCAGCGGTAATAATATTGGTAATAATAATAAATTTTTTATGGCCATAAACGTCATATATGTACAATAAATGATAGAGAAAACGTTAATCATGCCCAAAATATAATCATGCTTGTATTCAGCTCTATTTTTATATTCATCCGTGAATATTTTGGATACTCGAAATTCCTTTTACATAAAAATATGTGAGTATCAAGCAAAAGGGGATGGAAGGAAGGTGATAAGGGTGGAGAGGAAGGGAGGCACAGAGCTCCCAGTGTAGCCGGCCGGGGCCAGAGCGCCCCGAACGGCCCGGACCAACCCACCATGACGGCTCCAAGGTCTACCCGCCCATTACTGAACAAGACAGCCCTAACGGAATAACGATCGCTTGGGAGAAAATATCAGGAGGGCCGCCCCCAGGCCGGCTGGAGCATCCAAGCCATATGCCGGCAACACAACACTCATCCCACAGCAACACAGATAAATTACATTCACTCTCACACAATCATCCCACAGTAACACAGATAAATTACATTCACTCTCACACAATCATATCTTATACCTAATATCGTAGACATATTAAAATATAAATTATCTACAGGCAAGCATAAAGTACTTACAATACAATTTCTCTACCGCAAAATAAATCTAAGTAGGTACTAACTAACTGATGAAAATACATTATAATAATAAGGTAATTTTGCCATAAGCACCTCCACAGTGAGAAGTAAAGCAAGCGTTAATCTCTTGTATATTATAGATAATTTATAAATTCAAGCCTCAGATTAGGAACGTTGAAAAAATTAAAAAAATACACATGCAGTAATAAATATAAACATATCACACGGTGACATAAAAAAAAGTAGGTAGGTTGAGTGAGGTATCAAAAATGATTTGGTATTTTATTTTTTGGTATATTAATTTTTTCTCACGATCTATCAAAGAATTTATGTCTTTGGTTAACGTGTAGATGGAACATCACGAAGTGGCAGAGGGATAAGCCTGGATAGGTATATAAGTTTTTGACACGTGTCCAATGATGTCTGTACAATGTGCACTACAACAGGTGTTATCTGAGATTCCGGTTGAATCTTGCAAGACATCTACCATTCTAACCCTGTTGAACAGATCACAGGTGGCTCGAAAACTATTTGATATAATATAAAAAAAAGAGTATTGAAGCACAGCGTGGTTCCTTCCTTGGATAGACGTCTTCGCGGAGCGGCTGTTTTGTTTCATCAAGCATATGGCACCTTCTTCTTTCACAAAGGACCTGCGTTCCAATACCTCCCCCGATAAATACTTGTTTCATCAGCCAGATGTGATCCATATTGAACAAAGAAAGCCACACAAGAGCCTTCAATAAGTTGTGGAAATATTATCTTTTTCAATAGGTGCCTACCGAATAATGGAACGCTTGACTATAGGTAGATGTGGGTGGAAGAAGCAAGGTTTCCAACAGGTAAATTGGACACATTGTAACAACTAAACCCGCTTTTCAAACAAAAATTTCTTTTACCTTCAGTGTTGTTTACTGATAATGGTCTATTCAGCTTTACTTTTTGCTCCGTAACTAACGTACCTAAGGATCGCGTGGCCGGTCGAATTAAAAACTCCACCCCTCGATTCAACTCCTAAACGCAGGGCACTTTTAGAATGGTTTCATAATTATGTGTCATTTGAAAAATGCTACCCTAACCTAATTCCAGTTGAATGAATGATAAATAATTTCATTCAAGGCCGATAGGTTCGGTTATCAGCCACTAAGATTGTCATAGGGAGAGACATCAGAAAATTGCCGTCGATTGTGACCGATGATAATGCCTGGAATTTGTGCGGTGTGCGACCGATTTCCGGGTTTCATAGTCTATTATTTCATCATCATCAAAGGGTCATGTTGTCATACAATGGTAGCTTCCTTACAATATCTATTTATTTTCATTGTGTTCAAAAACTAAATTATACACTATTAAAAAAATAAACTACGATGTGTGTGGTGGTTATGTGGCATCCTGCATCCACCGTTAGTTCTCCTCAAGACCTACCGCCTAAAATTAAAAACCCCCTGAAAATGACTTCAAAATCGAATGAAAACTGCATAAGTAATGCTTATTACAAACATTTCACATTCGTGCATGCGCAGCAGCTACTAATGATACAATTGTATTGAAATCGGCATGGGATGAATAAACCGTTTTTTCCCTACAACCCTCCGAATTTGAGCAAAATCGGAAGAATAGGCCAGGCCGTGAGGAAATGGAATCCGAAGAGGTGAAATTCTTGGGTTAAAATTTTCAAAAATCAGTATCATGGAAAATATTTATTTAAACAGTTTTTTTGCCAGGTTTTGTTGAATTTAATTTTGATTAATCAAATGAGACCAACCGGGTTCCGCCCCACGATAAATTAACTGTAAACTTAGATGGGGAGGATATCAGCAAGACTGTGAATCGTATGATATTCGAACAGAAATTGCCAGAACACCTGTATTTTCAACGATTAATACATATTTAATTTTTTGTATGATAGTAAATCTTTAAATATTTACTGAAGGTCATTGAAATTATTAATGGTCCTACCTATAAGAATTTATTTCTTATAACACTCAAGTACTTACCTCAAAATAATAAAATTAATATTCTCATTCTAAAATCTACAGATGATAGTGATGACTCTAGTTAATATTTACGACAGACAAGGAATTCCTAATCAAGGAGGGTGAAGACTGATTTTATGGCAGGTAATTTACGAGTTTTGTAATCACGATAGAATGCACAATAACATACACTAATAATAATAAATGATAGCATATAATAATAATAACATATACTAGTAGCCGCTCCGGCTCGCTACGCTCGCCTCCACGTCCAGCCGGGGGGCAAGCCCCCCGGACCCCCCATTAAATTGCTCGCTTCGCTCGCAAAGTGTGGTATGTAGGGAATGTTGCTCGCTTCGCTCGCAAAGTGTGGCATGTAGGGAATGTTGCTCGCTTCGCTCGCAAAGTGTGGCGTGTAGGGAATGTTGCTCGCTTCGCTCGCAAAGTGTGGCTGTATACATGCGATGTATTACAATTGAAACGTGTAGGGGATGTTGCTCGCTTCGCTCGCAAACGGTAGATCTCTAAGGGTAGTTTTAACTTCTGTAGGGGATGTTGCTCGCTCCGCTCGCTTGAGGAAGTTATACTGCCCACCCAACTTGGCAGACGTTTTTTTCTGTTAGAAATTCTTACAAACAAAATAAATCATATAAAACTACACGGAACCACAAAAAAGTTTATTTGGGGATGTTATTGAATGGTGCTTCCGACATGTGAATAGTTAAAAACTACCTACGAATTTGCACCGCTTGGGATTTGGAACCCCAAAGGGTGTTAGGGCATCATTAGCGACCGTTATGAATAGCTCGCAAGAGGCCAAGAGCGAACTTCGAGTCCCTTCCCTCGCAAGGTATACCTGTATATGAGTAGGACACCTAGGTGTACCTGCTCGCCACATTGTCATCGAACCCCAAACGTCTTCCCAGAGCCTTCTCGCGAACACGGCAAAATTAATTTCTGATGTTAAACGCTTCTCCTCGCTTCCGCTCGCGATTTGACCAACTTAACGTCACTTTTTTCGATATCCGATTTCGGATTCAGATTCGGCGGGATCAAACCTTTATTTCGCCTGCGAAAACCGTTCCGAAAAACGTACCTTTACGGGGTATATTTTAATGGGAAAAAACGTAGTTTTTCGTCGGACTTTTCGAGAAAACGGGTCCGTACTCTCGCATTTTTTTTACGCATTTCCCGATACTTTTTTCGCGATCCAATCACGCCGTCGTCTTCCTCGTTCAAAAACCTACGAAATCGGTATTTTTCCGGAATTTTCAACGGCCGTTTTGAGGGGTAGGGGAAGCGGGGAAGTCCAAAAAGCGCACATTAATTCTTACTTCGACCCCCCTCCCGCCCGACGGCCCATGGTTCGGGTGGGATTAGAAAATTTTAAATTCGCTTATACACCCTATCGGAAAATCCCAAGAAGATCCCCCCACTCGTAGATCCGGCCCACTCAGCAGTTTGGCCGTGCATAGACACGACAGACAGACAAACAGACAAACAGACAGACGGAGTTTCATTCTTATAAATAACTAGCCGCTCCGGCTCGCTACGCTCGCCTCCACGTCCAGCCGGGGGGCAAGCCCCCCGGACCCCCCATTCAATTGCTCGCTTCGCTCGCAAAGTGTGGCATGTAGGGAATATTGCTCGCTTCGCTCGCAAAGTGTGGCATGTAGGGAATGTTGCTCGCTTCGCTCGCAAACGATAGATCCCTAAGGGTAGGTTTAACTTCTGTAAGGGATGCTGCTCGCTTCGCTAGCTTGAGGAAGTTATACTGCCCACCCAACTTGGCAGACGTTTTTTTCTGTTGGAAATTCTTACAAACAAATTAAATCTTATGAAACTACGTGGAACCACAAAAAGTTTATTCGGGGATGTTGCTCGCTTCGCTCGCAAGGTATTGCTGTATATTTGTAGGAAAAAATCCGAATTTATTCTGTTGACATGGCTCTCGCTTCGCTCGCAAGGTATACCTGTATACCCTTCAAGACGTAAGTGCGTGTACCTGCTCGCAACCCGTTTTCGTCAGGTGCAAGCCCCGCCTCATCGAACCCCTGACTTCGTAGAGCCTTCTCGCGAACACGGCAAAATTAATTTCTGATGTTAAACGCTTCTTCTCGCTTCCGCTCGCGATTTGACCGACTTAACGTCACTTTTTTCGATATCCGATTTCGGATTCAGATTCGGCGGACCCTAAGCTGTATTTCGCCCGCGAAAACCGTTCCGAAAAACGTACCTTTATGGGGTATATTTTAATCGGAAAAAACCAAGTTTTTCGGCGGACTTTTCGAGAAAACGGGTCCGTACTCTCGCATTTTTTTAACGCATTTCCCGATACTTTTTTCGCGATCCGATCGCGCCGTCGTCTTCCTCGTAGGAAAACCTACGAAACCCGTATTTTTCCGGAATTGTCAACGGCCGTTTAGAGGGGTAGGGGAAGCGGGGAAGTCCAAAAAGCGCACATTAATTATTACTTCGACCCCCCTCCCGCCCTACGGCCCATGGTTCGGGTGGGATTAGAAAATTTTAAATTCGCTTATACACCCTATCGGAAAATCCCAAAAAGATCCCCCCACTCGTAGATCCGGCCCACTCAGCCGTTTGGCCGTGCATAGACACGACAGACAGACAGACAGACAGACAAACAGACGGAGTTTCATTCTTATAAATAATAGAGATAGAGATTTGTCTGAGACATTCAATGCAAATTATAAGGGCACTTACACATTATACTCTTTATTCTTTGGTATCAATATTCTCTGTGGTTATCGTATTGTTCATGTTTCGGAACAGCTTGTTCCAAACCTCCGACAATATCCAAGTATAGGACAAAGAGGAGGAGATTTCACCCCAAACTGACTAGCATATGGTTGATGAATTGGGGAGAGTTTTTTAAGAAGCGGAAAATTGTATATTTTTTTATGAGGCTTTCGAAGGGTGTTCTTTTGATATGCCTCCCCTAAACCACCTGTTGTCTGTACCAACCCTCCTGCTACTGTTTCCATTTTTTCTATACTTTTTTCTTTTCTTTTTCGATTTAATTCACCCCGCTTCAAGTCGGCCGGACACGCACGGGCTTAACGCCTATACTTCATCTCATTGCTCCAAAACCAACGGAATGCACAACTAGCTGGGCTTTGACCGAGATCAGACTGAAACCCTGTACTTATTAACCAAAAATCTCGTACTGTGTTAATTTCCTGTTCTACCGAAGTTGCCAATGCATTAAACACTCAGTCATGCAGCATGACTAATAGAGCGAATTTTCAAAGAAAATTGTGGATATCATTAAATTAGGTACTTAAATTCTGATCATTGAGACCAACCATTTCCTGAATAAAACTGAGATGATAGCCGTGTGACGAGATCGCAAAGAAAAATTTATATCACGCAGTCGACCACAAAAATTAAGTCAATTATGGGCATTTTTCACCAAAAATCAATTTTTCTCACTTATTTACGAATCTTAGAGTCTCTGAGTGATCGCAATCGTCTCTGCACTGAAAAATATTTTGAATGTGACACCCCACATGCCGTATTGTCAAAAAACCGATTTTTTAGCATTTTTTGGGCCAATAAATTTTTAATTTGAGCCTGAAATTGAGGAGCGATCGGGCTGGCCAACGAACTCGACCAATATTTGCCAAGACGGATTTTCTGTTTTGGAACGAACTTTGTACGCCGTTTTTTAAGGGAGGCACGATGCGTCAAGTTTTGATCATATACTTACTAAATGTGGGGTTTAATAATTATAGACCAATGATCTGCGTAGAAGGGCTTTCCAACACAAAAATAATGAACCTCTGTGTAATAATTTGCAGCGTATTCTAACATTATTTATTTATCCGTTTTGTATATTTATTTGACTAATCAACGCCGGTCTGATGAAACTTCTGAGGGTGAGGATAGCCCCTGTCCTTTACCAAAAATTCTACTGCGGCTTGTATTGATGTTTAGTCAAAATCTTTTCTTTTTTTCATCTTTTTTATCTAGCATATATTTCAATAATGGCACATCAACACGTTCGAGAAAAACCCGACAGATAGCGATGATACCATCTGGTTTGTACTTAACCTTGGCAGTTATTTATGCACATAACTTCCTTTGAAGAATCGTCAGTTATTACCTTTGTGGCGAAAACTCTTTCATTATTTAATTAGTCTACCTGTAAAGTAAAAAAAAAGAACCTCATCCTTAATTACACATTTGAAGAATATGAAATGTAAACTTTAATTATGCGTAGATAGTTGTCGATTTAACCGTTGATAATGCGCAGTTGAGCACGTTCATGAGTTTCATGTTAAAATAAAGGGTTCTTTGCGTATGAAAACTATATTCCCTCATCGTTATATCGTACACTTAACATTAACGCATTCAGAAAATGTCTCAAACTCACAAATCCATGGTAGAACTCAGGAATATTAATGAGAAGCAGTTGGCCAAGGGAAAGGAACAGAAATTTATGTGGCGACGTCTTTTGAACGGATTTTTATATATTGAGGCGGCTAAGGGCTCACTATATCAAATCTCGGGTTGAAATGGAGGAAAAAAACGCTTCGTAACTACTAATGAGGTCCCATCATTTCTCGCTATAGCGACCACGTGGCAATGACGCTGTTTAGAGCGTTTTTGTTGTTTTTGAATGAGATTTTATCATTGTTGTTTACGGCCGCAAGGTGATACTGTACGTACATATTGTCTTGGGAAGGGGATATTTTAGCTGAAAATGTTGAAATACGTGAGGATAAATAAAAAATAATACTATTGCCACGGGCATACAGACGGCTTCGTAAGCTCGCGGTCATGTTTCTGAAGAATGACTCGGAGCAGGAAATAGTTTGGAGATTCAAGCTCCAGACGTCAGGCTCACCCCTGAGCTGACGACATCCCTTCCTAAAACTCCTCATCCCTCTCCACCGAGCTGCGAAAAACATGGAGATCCGCCAGGGTGCAAAAAGGCACAGCAGCGATCAGGGAAGGCCAGTTCACACACGGTAAGCACCCTAACAACTTCTAGTCAAGTTATGTCTTGATATCACAGCCCCAGGCCTTAAAATTCACCCAACCCATCTACCTAAACATGAAATTGTATAATTCATAAAAATATTCCAAGTTTAACTTTAAACCTACATTACTAAAAGTCCAACTCTAACTTTTGTTAATTCTCTGTAAAAATATTTCCAAGGATTTAGTTATTTGACTTAAAAATGTAATATTATCTCATCCATTTCATAGTAGTTCTCTTTCACCCTAATTATTTTCACTCTTCAAAATACTCTAAGATTTCCGTAGGTTATACTCTGCAGGTTTTGAACTCACGAACAGGTTTCGGAAATTTCTGATTGTTCAGCTCAGATAGGTAGCCAAATTTCTAGTTTTATTCCTTTACCTAAGCATTCTCGTATGGTAGACTCAACATTTCGCGATTAACTCGCGAGTATGTTCCTGGAATGCTTAGTATTTGTTTGAGAGTGAGAAGTAGGCTAGCTTCTCGTATTTGTTTATAACAGCTTAGCGCTTTCGCCGTAATGGCCTCGTCAGAGCTTATTGTATGGGGGGTCGTTGGGTAGGTATATTTCCATGGGGTACATAATTTTAGTAGATAGTTTCCAATATTGTAGTCTTAATGTAAGTATGCTCATACAATATTCGTTACACCGAAATCGAGCATGATCGGACATATAGATCATGAGAGGCTCTTGATCATTTTATGTACGTTTACGCGTGCGGGTGAAAACGGCGAGATTGATTTTTGACTGGTTGAATTAAAAAAGGACCATCCTTAGCCTAACTCGCACATTCCCCTATTCTTCAAACTCTGAACTCTTAAAATTTAGCTTCTTGCAATGATTTTCAGTTACAAGGACAGTAATACACACAAAACCAAAGTTATCTATAATATAAAATGGTTTTGAACGTAAAATGTCAGTGGAAATTTCAAAGCGTAAAAGAATTGCATCATCCAAAAAAGAAAACAATGGGAGTCTAGAAAGCAAAAACGATTTGAATCCAAGAACTAAGAGCTGTCTGTCCAGATTTTGGTGACCCCCCCCCCCCCCCCCCCTACACACACACACACACACACACACATACAAACACAACTACACCCCTCCCCGTCCTTGTTACTGATAATGGCCTAACCGTCAAAATCGATCCAACAGTATAAACCTATATTTTCGAGGAATTAGACAACGTTCTTCTTTAACTTCAGTTCATGGAAATGGGTTTCCATAACTTCGTCCCGATTAGTTTAGTTTGGATCTAAAAGCTAAAATGGCTGTTTGGATTGAAGGGCTCCAGGAGGTTACCCAGATGGGCATGAACTGGCTCCTTTTCGGCCACACTGTCAACCAAAACCCAAACTCCAGCCAGATCTCTGGACGTCTACGTAGGAGTGGGATTCTTCACTGCAAATCGCAACTGTGTCAGTATGCGCAAACATGAGTAAGACTTTAGCATACCTAAGTAAGAAGGCGTTTTTAACTCGGGTTTTTAACGTTTTTTTTTTTTTTAATTTTTAACAACCTTAACTTCCTAGCAAAACAAGAAATTTTACCCCGCAAGACCGAGCAATATACTAAAAGTTAATTTGAATTTACCGTTATAAGCATAATTTCACTAATACCGTTAACCTAAAACACGCTTTTTTGAGACTCAAAGAAATTATTTGAATGATGACGTACCTCATAGTGCGTATAAAGATTTCACGACAAGCGAATGAGTTGATGGTTTTCCAGCGGTAGTGAACGGTAATGGAAATTGGTAGTAAAATCGCTCCATTTTTTACTGGGAAACCTCATAGTCAAACAAGTGCGACCACTAGATCTGGAGGTTGTGACCTGTGCGAAGTTCGAATTCAACTCTGATGAGTATTCATGGGCACTATCCTATTTCCTATGTCCTATCCGATTTCAATGGGTATCACTTTTTGGATTTTGTCCTCCTAGAGCCCTTAAATTCACACTGTGCACCGGTATGAAATGTATAGGGGATCTTCTACGGCCCCTACAGCACGATTCCTGCGAAAATTTAATTGAATTCGGATTGTTGATTTAGACAAAAAATAAAGTTCGACAACTTCGACATTATTCAGGATAGTCTAAAATTAAATTGATAACATTTTGTTTCTTCCAGTTAACCCTTAAATTGTATTCAAATTCGCAAAGTACGTCTCTTACAGTGAATTTGTCAGCTTGCAAATATGCGTAATACCCCCAGACCTACTAAATTAGATCGTTACCAACCCAGGATCTCCTGCACCAAATGGTATAAGAGCATGCTTTAAGGCGCGTCCACACCAGCAACAAAACGTGTTACAAACAGTTATATAACCAAGTTATGTAACTTGTTAGAAATTCAACTGAAAAAATGTTTTATAACACGATGTTGTGTAACTTTTTTTCTGTTATATAGCAGGTTGAATGTTACCCAGAGGTTGTCGGTAAAGATCAAAGGAAGTTAGATAACTTGGTTGTATGACAAGTTGCAAGTTCGTCCATAAACACCTCACCCCCACTTTGTGACAACCCTTGCCCTCCCTTCAGGGTGCCCTCCTGATCAGTTGATGGAAATCTACCTACCAGTGATTGCGTAATGTGGAGTGTTTTTAATTTGACTGGCGTTCTATGTTTTGTGTATTTTGTGGATTTCTGAGTGTCAACTTTTATCAAAACCATTTTTGAGGTCTTTTGGTGATGGAGTGGACGAAGGAGAATACGGAGAAATTTATTGAGCAGTATCGTGAGAAAGCGGTACTTAGGGATCCTAAGCACAAATAATACAAGGACCGCAATAAAAAGCAAGATGGTTGGGCTGATCTAGCTTCCGATTTTCAAGATAACGTGGATGAAGTGGGAAAGAAAGTTCATGCTATATAGCATGTTTTAAAACAATTGCTATACAACTTTGCTATTTGTTACCGGTGTGGGAGCGCCTTTAGACTGCTCATCCACAGACAACGCAGCCTATTGTTCAGGATAGTCGAAAACATTGAGGACAAGTAGTGCATTATGATTTTGGATTACTGCCACCCCCCTCCTCTACCACTTCCAAAAGTGATTACAATACTTTTTCTATCTGGGTAGACTTGAAAGCAAAATGTCGGGCCTATTAAAATGTTCGCTATGGCATTTGGGTGCGTAAGCAATGTAGGAGTATTGTTTTGACATGGATATCTGGTCTTTTGGCTGGGGGTCAAGGATTTTTTCGCGACACTTTTTGACATGGATATGTCTTTTGGCTGGGGGTCAAGGAATTTTTCGCGACACTTTTTGACATGGATATGTCTTTTGGCTGGGGGTCAAGGAATTTTTCGCGACACTTTTTTGACATGGATATGTCTTTTGGCTGGGGGTCAAGGAATTTTTCGTTCACACTTTTTTTTCCCGACCGACACTTTTTTTCCCGACCGGCACATTTTGTATTGATTTTCACGTACAACCAAGGCGTTACTAGGGAAGAGTAACTCCCATAGTTTTCATAGTAGGAAAATCGTTCGCCACTTTTTGGAATGCTCTCATTTTACCATGACATTTCATGACCTCTAAGCCATTGTAGTGTCAAGGAATGCTGATTTATTACTCTAAGTTAAAAACTAATATTGTTTTGTAACCATAATGGAATAATCTTCTGAAAAGAAGGCACACGAGACCCTCTCGAACGATCAAGTTTGTCCCCCGCCCCGGCAACTTCTTGGAACCGTTCCCTACAAGATGAACTGTGAGTTCTTCAATTCCGTTCAACGCGGAGCAGCTCATGAGTCACAAATGAAAAGTCACATTTACTTTTCTAAACTGTTATGTGATCGTGTTATGAGACCACGAAACTATACACTTCATTCTGATCTACATATCCAACTAATCTGCATTTTTACTAAGGGATTGACTACTTGCGAGCATCCAGACCAGACCACCAAACTATACACTTCATTCTGACCTACATGTCCACAGGTTGAACGGAATTGAAGAACTCACAGTTCTTCTTGTAGGGAACGGTTCCAAGTAGTTGCCGGGGTGGGGGACAAACTTGTTCGTTCGAGAGAGTCTCGTAGAAGGCACTACATGGTTGGTATACAATTGAGTAGTAGGTACCAACTGGTAAGCAGTAGGTACTAGACATATCCATGATCTTTTGTTTTTCCCATCAAGGGAGAAATTAAAATGCTTGTTTTTGTATATTCTTCCACTTTCACCAATTTAAAATCCAAGCTCCAATCACATTTTAGCACTCAATCATCGTTTAATAGCATTATGGACCGGTTTTCTGACTCTAGAGTGTCCTCAGATATCTCATATGATGAAATTTTATGCAGGTGCGAGTTGGCGATCAATCTTCTTTTGTACTTCAAAATTGCGAACCCTTAGTCAAAGAAGCAGTTTGAGCTGATTCGTATGCTGATACCTAGACGAAATAGCTAACCGTCTATTCAAGAACGGCGCTTTTGACGCGAGGCTGAATACGTTCCCGAGCTAATTTCCTGAGCGGTCGCTACTCTTGTGACGAAAAAGGGAGCTGCGGGAGATCGACGGACAAAAGAAAGATGCTGGCAAAGGCCGCCACAATGACCCCGGAGGCCGCCACAAGGTCTTTTGATATCGCCGAAAAATATCCTGCGGTTTTTCTTTTGACTCGGGAACTCCCTCCCGAAAGGCTCGACCGGACCAGTTCTTCAAAAGGTGTCAGGGCCCGATACTTTTAACAGTTTTACAAGCTTTACAAGGGTATTATTCGTATCTCCTCATTCTCAGGTTGCGGAAGGGTGGGGGAGAGGAGGGTTTTGTGATGAAATCGACACCTCGGAGCCCTGGCGGAGAGGTCTTTGATGTCCGAAGTCGCTTCACTGTCCGCCGGACACCCTTTCAGAAGATCTACATTGTGGAACATCTCGTTTTCACAGTCGGCTGAATTTTCTCAGATGCCAATAACGTTCTCGCCGATGATAATTATGCGCAAACATAACTTGTAGATAATTTAAAGAGAATCATAACGGCAGAGGGTAGTAGATCATGGAAATCGAATAGATTTAATTTTTACTATTAAAAAAAAAATGATAATAATAAAAGTTCCAGTCATGCAGCATGATCGTATGAGCGAATTTTCGTAAATTATTATTTTAAGTACTATATTGTGTTACATTGTTTTTGAGCACTCTGCGTGAAAAGAAATTGTTAACTGCCTATTTTATGGCAAAAAACTAGTTCTAAATAATATTCTGCAATTCAGATAAGATTTTGGAAGTTTTGTTCGTTTTTATCTGTTTTTCGGCAAATATTATTGAAATTTAAGTACATTATAGTTAATGTTGATAAACTTCTTTTGACTTAAACTCTGCACAAATTTAAATTCAACAATTTTTAGCCGTTTTAGCCATTTTAGTGATTTTTTAGCACATGTTTTGAAATTTAACCAATTTAATCGTCCTTTTGTAAGGAAAGTGCTTTTTTGGCGCAAGAACGGAATTTTTATCTCAATCCTAAGGAGAGTTATCATCTGGAAGGACACACACACACACACACACACACACACACACACACACACACACACACACACACACACACACACACACACACATATATATATATATATATATATATATATATATATATATATATATATATATATAATGAACTGGATGTTTTATCACACAAAATTGATAATCAAATAAACAGAAAATTTATAGGACTTCTGTATTGAATAGCCCTTCTGTGCAGATTACGGTAAAACAGATAAACATACGATTAACTTTTTTTACAGTCATCTTTAACGCTTAGTAAAACGTCGATAAAAAAAAATAAAATAAAATAAGAAACGACAACTTTTTTGTAGGTAAGAAATGTAAAACGCCTAAAAAAGTTCCAGCCATGCTGCATAATCGTATGAGCCAATTTTCGTAAATTAGGTACCGCATTATTTTAGGGAATTTTTTTTCCTGGGGGGGGGGGGATTGAGCACTTCCAATTAACTGTTAACTTCCAATTTCATGGCAGATAAAACTTGTTCTATTCATTATTATACGATTCAAAAGATATTTTGGATTTTTAGCCAATTTGAGTGATTTTCTCAGCACATTTTTTGAAATTTTGGCAATTTAATATGATCAAAAAGTGCTGGGCAACCAACTCATCCTTTCATTTGAAAGCTTGATTTTTTGGCACTAGAACAAAAATTTTATCTCAATCCTAAGAAAAGTTACTGTCTAGCAAGAATGATATAGGCAAGCATACATATGAAAAAAGCTGCTTATTATTACACAAATGTTTAATATTTCTTTATTGGATAGCCTTTCTACGCAGATCACCTGCCTATAATAAATTATTATTATTAAACGAAGTATATTATACATTAGGTATCTAAATATATCTGCATAGGTGTAAACGCCTACCGAAAAGAAATTAATTATATTAAATAACACACCTACACGTTCCTAGTATTTAACACAAGCTGACCCACCAACTGAAAATTAATGTTATTAATTAAATCACCTAGGTAGATACCTACGTTTCAGAAGTCCATCTATAGGAGACGAAAGATATTATAAACCTGGTTTTGGAAATTCCATTGGTATTAATTATATCAGCTGATACGAGTCGTAGTTACAAAGTGATTTTCACTATGTAACCAGTTATGATTTGCTCCCGTGTTTTTCGATTATTTTTCCTGCCAAAGTTCTGACCTAAACGGATGGATATGCTGCGACTCGGGTGGTTTCATCCGATTCTTCGGGATGATGTCTATAAATGAGACCCAAAAAACATTGCTGTTGCGTTAAAAGTTTTCGAGATCTCAATTTTTCAATATTTCATCCCTTAACTACTTCCGAATCACCCTTCATATTACTTTAGGATTCGTTTCGAAATGCCCCTAATAGATTTCAATGGAGGGCATTTTTGAAAATTTTGATTCTAACATTTTTGTGCCATTGCATTAGCTTCATTTTCCACGAAAATTCGCCAAAATACATCATTGATGAAGTGATGGGCACTGAATGCAAGAATTTTAATAGTGTTTTCAGTATTTGGTTCATTAAACACCCAACTAATTCGATTTGCCGTAATGGGCACAAACCCCCGTCCGAGAGTTAGTACCGCAGGACCGTTAGAAAGCGAATTCCTCCTTGCTTCAATATATTTTATGGTCAAGTTATAAAGTTGGATTTAATTGTACAGCACTCGAAAAAAAAGGAAAAACATCCAATCTCCCGGATTCGTTTTATTCCGGATAGGTACCAAATACACTCACATTCTTTCAGAAGAAAATGTTCCGCTGGTTTATGTGAAATCCGCGCATTTTTTATTAGCCCGTTAAACTACTGCCTCCTGCATCTTCATCTTGATCATAAAAACGTCTCTAAATGACCAACAAACCAGATGTTATAGCTCCATCAAAATCTCGGAACAGCCCGTCCCACGCATTTCGAAACCGTTTTACGGGTTGAATGCCGTTTGGTTGATTTCCTTTTCCCATCCAACCTTCTTTTCTTTTTCCGTCAAACCGTTCGTTAATTTGTTTATTTCCGTCAAATCTCCGAATTTATTTGTTTATTTTCATATTTTATTTCCTTCCAGGGATGGGCCTCTTGTTCTTAACTTGTGGGGTTTATGGCCCATCTAAACATTTGGGAATTCAGCGCCAAGCCTCCAGCTCATCTCTCAATCTATGAAGCAATCTTGCTCCGCCTCTGTTTTAAATTTGGATGTGATAAGTGTTTTGGTATTACCTAAATATGACTGGAAGGGATCAAGAACAATTATCATATTTCTAATTGTATTACGACAGGCCGTACAATTAGACTAGGTACCTCTGAATTTGGAATTGTTTGCTGATCATTATGAAAATGATTTATGTACAATGAAACTAATAGGGGAATATCTACATCCTAACCAGCACATACCTTGAAATTTTCATCAAAGTTTTGGGAAAGTTGTAGAAGATAATCATATTACTGAGACTTGCGGTCACACGGAAAGACGAGCAAACACACGAATGGTGTTCAAAATGCTCTAAACTCAGTATTTCAGAAAGGACTTTTAGAAAGGAATTGTGCACTTTTGTAGCGGGATTGCGCCCGTTTAAGCGCACTTAAAAAAAAATCGAATGATGGGTCATTTCATGAAATTTCACGTAAAATTCGAATCTGCAATAAAAAATGGAGGTTCCCGTTTGAACAGATAACAACGTTTATGTCACGTGGAAAAGTATTTTTCCTGAGATCTACGTAAAAGATTATGAAGAATGGCGATGGTCCCAATTTTTTAACGCTAAATTCAGGGGACATGAAGGGGGGGGTAACCTTTCCCTGGGAAACCCTGTATACGTTGTGCAGGCATCCACCTACATTTTTTAAGAACTTTGTGAAAACTCTGTTGGTCCTCCTCTGATAGCGAGAACGAATTGAATAAATCTTGCAAGGCTGTCGCAACTTTCCGTTTAACTGAGGCCGTCTCATGATATCCCGACACGTAATTAACAATTGCGCGTTTGAACCAATACCAATTCTTTGACATATCACCTTCTAACTAACGGATCAATCGCCCTAGACATTGCCATCGTTAACTGTCCAGGAAATAACCGAAGGAAATCTCTTGAAATCCTACAACACGGCAACACAATCAACACAATTCAAACACGATAACCGCTGCCCCCATTTTATGTTTACAAAAGAGCGATGAAATGGTTTCAAAGCGATAATCTCGTTCTGTAGGTATATTTCAAGAAACTAACTAAAGTACATTGCATTGTTTTGTCTCCATGATGCCAAACTCTCATCGTATGGTCGTTGTTAGTGTTCTAAAATAATGTTATGGTCCTTGCAACAAGTCCGTCCGACACTACCGTTCTTAATATTTTCTAGTCTTAGTAAAGTAACGTTGCTAGTATTATGCAGGTGCATATCGCCTCTTGATCACAGTACAAACAAGCTTACAACTGGAGGTTCAAGAGCACCGTCATACCCCCCACCACCAGCCTTCGTATGAACTATAATCAGCTTCAATATAATAATCAGACTCCACATAATAAAACAGACCTACGTAATAGATCAGACTGAGGTGTATGAAGAGTTTGGTGGTTTGGATGCTCGCAAGCCCACATCTCAAAAATAAAAAATATCCTCAATCAATCCTTTTAGTAAAATACTGATTAGTTGGACAAGCAGATCAGAATTACGCTCAAATGATTTTTCGAAGGTCGAATATGAAGAAGAATTGGATCTAGATGGCACAGTGTGTACCGAACATCATTATGATTAAATCACTTGTGTTTACTTATATAATTATAGTCTTCGGGATCAACAGGGAAAGTTGTGCCAAATTCAACTACTCTCATTTTGACACGAACATAAATACCAAAACGCAAAATTATTGTAGGAGAGGTGCATGAATCTACGGTCCTTTATGTTCTACAAGCTGTTTGACCATTTAATTTTTGCAAGTGGCCTCCAGCCAGCCGTACCTATTGTTTGTAAATGCCTTATTGTATGTGCACCAAACAAATGGAATTTCTCATTATAAATTCCAAACGTTTCTTTCGTCACTTGCCGATGACTGTAGCATAATAGGTACGGGATGATCTCAAGGGTTGAGTCCACAGTACCGACATTTTCAAATAGTTGGGCACGGTATCCATCTCGTTAGTCAACTTTCCTAAAAGGATTATCTTGTAAGACCTGGCCTCCCTATCTTCTTTTCGGCCCATTTCCAAAACGGATCGCGCACAAAAAACTCGTTGACACCGGTATGCACTTTACCTTTCGGAGTCACTCTGCCTTACGAAATCGAGCTCCCAAAACAATGGGAATGAGCATCCAGAGACGAAAGGGCGAGCCATAAATATAGCGCTGTCAATGACATCCCTAGGAGTGGTAGAATAGAATAACGACCAAGTTTTCTTAAGTACCAATTGTTTAATTAAAAAATAAGACCATATCATACCTGTACCTTTTAAGGAAATACAATTTTTCATTGAAAAACTATTGCAGACAATTCCTGAGTATCTAAATTTTCAAATTCATCCCAGGCAAAACATATGCAGATCTGATATAATACATATTTTTACACGCAATGCAGTGAGTATAAGAAGCATTTATGCACAAATAGAATGCATTCAAACTTTAAGGATTTCAGGCATTTTACCGCTATTATGAAATTTTTTCACGCGAAAAAATTCAACGATGACATTTATGATAAAAGAACTGTTTCTGCAAAGCAATCTGAAATGGAAAATATGCATTAAAAAAAATTTCCAGTCATGCAGCATGATCGTATGGGCGAATTTTCGTAAATTATCAAATTATATTATGTTAAATTGTTTTGAAATTTCTGAACTTCAAGTGAAAAGAAATTGTTAACTACCATTTTATGGCAATAAAGCTCGTTCCACATAATTTTTGGCAGTTAGATAAGAATTCTGATTTGTATTTTTTTTTTAGTTTTTCTCTATTTTTTGGCAAATATTAATGAAATTCAAGTACATTTTTCATCATAAATTTCTGCATGATTTTCTTAATGTTCTAGGTCATTGTTAATAAACTTCTTTTGGCTAAAATTCTGGTAAAAATACAAATTTAACAATTTTAAGCAAGTTTTAGCCATTTATAGTGATTTTTTTTTAGCACTTTTTTGAAATTTTAACAATTTAATGTGCTCAATAAGTTCTGGCCAACGAACTCATCCTTTCGTTTGGAAAGCTTGATTTTTTGGCTAAGTATTGAAATTCTAAATATGCCTAGTCCAGGTAGATGGTTCTCTTCTATTCTTCATGATAAAGGTGGTTTGAGGGGATGAGATTCACTTCTGGCTTTCCTCATCAATGTTTATTTAGAAATCCGAGTACTTTCGCCTCTAAGGAGGCCCCATCAGAGAATCTAGAAATATTCAGCTTATTGTGGTAGGCACATTCATGTTTGTCATCTTATATAGGTGGGTTAATACAATTTTCATTGTCGCTCCAGGTTAGGGAGATTTGTTTTTTGGTACTGTAGGTATCTTCTTTCTATATGTACTGCTTCCAACTTTGCAATATGCTATCTTTGACATGATATAGATTACATTAAGGGAATATGATGAAATTAGTGAGTTTAAGGAAAGAAAATTGAGTAGCACATGGATGGGGCACACACGGCCAACACATTCTACCTAAAAACACCTATTGACTTTTCTTTCCTCTAAACTCACTCATTTCATCATATTCATAATATATCATCATATATTCACTCATATATATATGTTTGGCCTTGGCCAACGTGGATCTTTTTCGAAGAGAAAGACTCAAAATCAGAAGATTGGAAACCTAGGATAATTACACAAGAAAAATACAAATTTTCGGAGATGGATGATAAAACATGTATACTTCTAGGTATGGTACAAACCAATGCAAAAGAATTCCCTAAATAACAGAATCTAGGAGAGCTCCCCGCGTAAACTAAGTGTTTCAAAAATAATTATTTTAATATATTAAACTGAAATTGTCCCTTTTAGAAAAATAATGGCGAAGATCTGACCGTGATAGTGATGAGGGCGGCTGACGATCCAAGGGAAGGCTTCAACGGAATTCCTGGGGGATTGATCCAACCTCCGATGGCACCTTTCACCAGATTTCAAGACAAATTCTGGCGAAATTTGAATGCCGCAGGTCTGCAGTTCGGGATACTGATGACCCGTGGTAATGCAGTCACTAATAGTGGCGGTTTTGGTAGAGGATACTGATGACCTCTCCAAATTTCGAGAAAACACGTGCTATTTTCAACGTAAATTTGAGCAATAGTTGCTTGGCCAAGCGCTCGATGTGAACTGCCTTTGTGAGATTCGCAGAAAGAGAAAGAGGTGGATCAAAACTGGGAGGAGGAGAAGGGACATCTTCGGTTGCAACCTGCTGCTGGACTTTATCGTTGTCACCGACTCTTATCATACCATGCCCCCTTAATCCTAGCTCGAACCACAAAAAAAACTAGATATATTTATAGACCCCCAGCGTGTCGAAGTCTGGTTGAAAGTGATTGAGGTGGCCCAAACAATATATATCATTTCAAAGGTGATACCTTCAGCACCACAAGACAAATATCTCCCTAACCTGGAGCGACGATGAAATTGTATTAACCCACCTATATAAGATGACAAACAAGAATGTGCCTACCACAATAAGCTGAATATTTTTAGATTCCCTGATGAGGCCTCCTTAGAGGCGAAAGTACTCGGATTTTTAAATAAACATTGATGAGGAAAGCCAGAAGTTAATCTCATCCCCTCAAACCACCCTTATCATGAAGATGCCTTGTGTGGTTCTGTGTATGGAAAAAATAAACCCGTTAACAACAAGTGATGGATACAACGTAGGGGCTCCGGAGGGAGGGCAGAGAAAAAGGGTCATTTTGTGCATGATTGGGCACTGGAGATAGTCATCGAGCTCTACAGGCAACACTATCTGGTCCGAGCTATCATCCGGACCGCCGGTCACCCGTGTGATTAGTATCTAGATTATCATCATCGACGGTGGAAGGAGCCGTAGAAGAGAAAGAGGGTTTTTGAAGGTTCGAAAGCGTTCGGGCGGATCGCGAGGTCAAAACTGTTTTGCCGCACGCCACGGGGGATTTGGAGCGGTCGTGACATCCAGAACGCCGTCTTTTACATTCTTTTTCTATCCCGAGGATAGCTTCGAAATTGTTGAGGAAAACGCCACTGTTGCTCCTACCATGTGAGACGTTAGTCAAGATTAATAAAAATGATGAATAGCGTTTTATGTTAAGAGAGAGATTTTGGTGACCGCTAACGTACCCTTAACGTCACCCTAACGTACCCAAGAGTACGTGACCTTGAGGGGACGTTAGCAACGTCGTACATTAGAATGGCTCATTTAACGTCACCCGTTTGGGGACCTAAATGCACACGACACCAGCCTAACCTTCCTGTAAATGTTACACTACTGGGCACTCAAATACTGGTGAAATAAATAATAATAGTTTTTCTTTTCAAATGCCCCATTACCAACTAATTACGTTGTTGTAGCGGGTAGGTTTTTGAACACCCCCAAACTTGGTTATTTCACGTTTCAGTTCACGTAGTTGAAACCGAACGTGCCATCTGATGTCCGCCTCCGCTGTCTAGCTTTACTAGCCTTCAACTCGATCGAAAAAATCCGTTCTTTTCCGCACAGGCTCTATTTGGTCGGCTAGAGCCTTGCTTCTATTATTATTTCACATATTTTAAATGAGAAAACTGAGTGTTAAGACACTACTTCTTTGCAGTATTGTCCCTAGTTTGCCTGATCTCTCAGCTATTTTCTCGTGAACATTGCGTGAAGTGCTGCCTCCACTGAAGATTGTGTCAGGTAAAATCCTGGTTCATTGTCATAGAGATGAATAATTTTTCATACTTGTTCATACCCAACGGCAAACCCAGAAAACTGAAGTTCGTAACGACTGATGACCTATAAGTGCAACTAAACCGCGGTGTTCCACACTTGAGGCTTACCTATTATCTTTGCGTTAAATCCATGCCCTGTTTACGGATTGAAAACTAAAAATGATAAATTAGCTCGTATTCATACGAAACTAACATGAAATTTGAATTCAGGAAATGAGGAAACTGATTAGTCCACCAGGGGACAACAAGACAGCTGGGGGGAAAATATCGTATTTCGCGGGAAAAAAATTTGTTTCTCCAAATTTACAATTCCCACTCGCATTTTACTTTGATGAAATTTTCAGGAAATGTGCGTGTTAGGCTGTAGATGGTATCCTATCAGTTTCATTGCATAAAAATCCATACTTTATTAGAAACACTGTTAGACCTTCAGAATAAATCAACACATTTGTTTTTCATGTTCCCCAGCAGTTCAGGAAATTCTACAGAAAACCAAAAATTACAAATAGTAAATTTATTCATATTCGTATAAGAGTAAAATTTTAAAAGGGTTAATTACACTATAAATTCAGGGTGGCATACGGCATTAGACAGGACATTAGACTTGTAAATTTCTTCTGAAGGCTTAAAGATTTCTAAATTTGTTGAATATTATGCTGTGTTTTTCAGAGTTGCTTGTTGGCGCTTTTTCCGTTAATGGCGAAAGCCATATTTTACGCGCTGCATTCTTGTCTACCCGGGGACAATAAGAAAATCTCTATACACCAGTCTAATTTTTTTTTTTTTTTTTTTTTTTTTTTTTTGAAGAAATATTGGTGTGAGTTTTATTAAAATTGGTTCTAACACGTTGGAGAAACATTTGTTTCGTGAATGCCAAATTTAGCAATTTTCCCCCAACTTTTTTATTTTTCTCGAAGCTCCAAGGAGCTGTTGAACGGCAAAATACGTGTCGAGTTATTTTTGATGTGGAAACTCCAGTAAATAATTTTAAATTTATGTAAAGTTTATTATATTTTATTGAGATCGGTGCCGGACTTACAGTGCACTCCCCTTTTTAGATACTTCCGTTATCTATAGTCACGTTCCATTTTTCTTGATGACAGTAATCTATTACGTAATAAAGATACATGAATTCAAAATGTGTCAAACCCACCGTGTTTATATCAATTATCTCCATAAAGGATAACGAACCTAGATGTCACAGAAACAAGTTTGTCTTCCTAATCTCGTAGAAAACTCCAGAATGTTCGTGGGTCGTTGTTAATTCGATTTCTCAAACAGTGGAATCACTAAATGTTATTGATTGGTTAATGAGCTCTGATTAATTCTTATAGAAGTCGACTCGAGTAGGTGGAGATGGGTGGAGGTACGTCGTGTCAGCCTATGCTACCGCCATGGGTGGAATGCACCCTAACTAGGGATTATGTACCCCTTTTCTTGCCTACAGGAAAGGCCTCCCGTTGTTTTCCTCTTCACATGAATAAAACATGAGGGATTCCCGAAGGTATCGATATAATTACTGGGCACAATGATACGAATGTGTTCGGAATGACAGGATCTCTAACAAGGGGTAGACCGAGGGATGGGCGAAGAGGTCTTGTCTTGGAGCGGTTTTTTGAGCCTAAGTGGGGTAGATAACTTGAAAGGAAGGCGCCCTCAATTATAAAGGTGGATTTTAAAAACAAAATAGTCGCTTCCAACTGGAAAAAGGTGAAGTAGGTAAATGAAGCCATTAGACCTTGTCTCATCTTGTCGTCGAAAAGGTCAACACTTAGTGCTTATCTTCTCGAACGCTGTCGTCCTGTTTCAAGTCGGATTGAGAGGTGTAGAATTCACGACGCGGTTCACATCCCTTACTGGCTTAACTTGATGTCCAGTAAGGAGGCACAACTGTTGTATCTACCTATGTAATCGTATGATGATCATGAACAATCACCTCAGAATATCAGATCACAAGCAGATAACATATAGGTGGAAGGTTCCATCTGTAGTTCGTGCACTATGTGGCATGGCAATTGACTTGTCTTCATCTCAATTCTCAATCCCACAGCTTCACCATCACACCATCTTGTAGATTCACTGCTGCAATATTCAGTTTAAATTCACATTACTTTCCTCAAAATTACTGCCCCAAAATTCATGGGAAACTTTCATAGATAAGTTGAAGTGCAAAGGGATGACGAATTCAATCCGTACAATAAATCAATCAGACCGTTCATTTGTATAAACCTATTGACGATTGCAAAGGGGCATTACAGCGACCTTGCTAATTATCGAATGTAATAACAAAATGTGAATTTTTGCCAAGCAATTGCATTATAACTAGTTGCCGGATAAAATACAAATTTACATTTCTTTTGATATAGTTCTCAACGAATTTCAATGCAGTGCGATGTACAGATTATCAGATTACACGCATACATACATATTCACAGAAAACTAGTCCTGCTGCTTATCTATTCGAAACCGATCACGTATCATTTTACAAATTAAACTTAAATAAAACTTCTGACAACGCAAAAGGGTAGGCACGCATGAACCAATCAGAATCCCACATTACCCGGGAACTACAGAACTGAGAGAGAAAAATAATTCTACTCGTTCAGAGAAAAAGCTTTGTACGCAATAACCTAAAATGTCCACATACTTCC
Source organism: Adelphocoris suturalis (assembly GCA_030762985.1). Lineage (NCBI taxonomy): Eukaryota > Metazoa > Arthropoda > Insecta > Hemiptera > Miridae > Adelphocoris > Adelphocoris suturalis. The sequence goes on from CM061043.1 coordinate 29,646,866, forward strand.
GAGGGTTTTCATTCCAAGCAAGCAGTTCCTTCAACTCAGACTTGTCACTTTCTCTCTTTCCACACCATCCTGACCATTTCATCGACGTCTGGCGAAAAGTTGAATATTTGTGAGGGTTACGAGGGTGCTATGTACGGACATATTGATAAAATGGTTTGCAATTTATAGCTATGAAGACGTCATAGTCAATATGTGGCACACTTCGCTCTAGTCACATAGAAATCCCAACGTATTTTTGCAAGATTGAGATCTACGTCCCAGCTTCTTCATCTCGAGAGTGGTAGCGTCTAGAAAAGGCCACCGAAACCTTCGCCCTAGACGGTTGACTTTTTTTCGTATTTCCACGTCCCCCTCATCTTTTACGTCCATAGAGTCTTTCTGAGAACAACAATAGTGACAAATGTCCTGTTCGCTTGTCCCCTGCCGTGCGGACCTGCGATCCGTCTTCAGAAGTCTTCACAAGTCTTTTAGGGTCTGGCAGGGAAATGGAGGCAAGTGCCTAATAGCTTCATTTGCCCGGGTGTACGAGCCTGTGTTGAACACGAATCTCTTTTGTATGACTACTCGATTCATGTCATTAAAGCTAACTACAGGAATGCTCGTAGGTACCACCTAGTTTGGTACACCAAAAAACGCATGTGTATACATTAGATTGACCACGAAAAAAACGGAAGTTCGAATTTTTGAGCGGCTCAAAGCTCAGATGATTGCATCAGATGCGAGGAACAACTCCTGAAAATTTCAGTCCGAACCGATAACCCCTTGAGGTCTCCAAACCCGTTTTTTGATGATTGAATTATCGATTTTAGAAGACACTTAGGACAAAAAGACGGTTAGGACATGAAAGATCCATGCGTCTGGACACTTTTTATACTCTATTCCTATGTTTTGGGTGTTGCGGAACACGATGCCGCCATTATTGCCAGCGCAGAAGCTGTATTTCTTTTGATATTCAAGAAGTCAGTCCAAATTAGTGATGGAAAAAAGACATTTTTTGCCGTTTTTACCTAGTTTTGACTGGGGAAAAAATTGTTTGCGGGTCTTTTCTGATTCGGACATTGTTTCCTGGCTTGTTCCGAATGTAACAAAACCAATTTCGTCCTATATAATATATTATCCTTCTGAAAATATCTGCTCAAGAGCCGAGTTAGCTTTTTTAATGGTAACCGCTCTATACTCATCAGTAGCTACGAAATCAAAATTTAACCCCCTGGAGGCCTTTTAATCCAATTATTTTATGTTTTTGTGCTCGTTGAACATTACGTGCTAGTAGTGGAGGCGTAGTACTCGTATTTCGGTTAATAATCATGAACTAGGTGTCAAAAATCGGTGAATAGAGTGGATTTTTCTTGATTTTCGAAAAATCAGTTTACAAAATTAATAGAAATAAGGGATTTTTCGGCGGTTTCGACTAGTTTTGATTGGGAAAAACTATTTATGAGTGTCTCCTCTGCCTTGGACTTTGTTCTGTGACTTATTCTGAATATTACAAGACTAAGTTTGTCCCATGATACACTTTTCTTCTCGAAATATCAGCTCAAGAGCCAAGTCGACTTATTTAATGGTAACCGATTCTATATATTTTTTAGCCACTGGTAAGTATAGAACGGTTACCATTAAATAACTCGACTTGGCTCTTGAGCTGATATTTCGAGAAGAAAAATGTATTATGGGACAAACTTAGTCTTGTTATATTCAGAATAAGTCACAGAACAAAGTTCAAGGCAGAGGAGACACTCATAAATAGTTTTTCCCAATCAAAACTAGGTGAAACCGGTGAAAAATCCCTTATTTCTATTAATTTTGTCAACTGATTTTTTGAACATCAAGAAAAATCTACTCTATTCACCGATTTTTGACACCTAGCTCTTGATTATTAACCGAAATACGAGTCCTACGCCTCCACTACTAGCATGTAATGTTCAACGAGCCCAAAAATATAAAATACTGGGATAAAAAGGGCTTCAGTGCGTTAAATTTTGATTTCGTAGCTACTGGAAGGTATAGAGCGGTTACCACTAAAAAAGCTAACTCGGCTCTTGAGCAGATATTTCCAAAAGGTCAATATATTATAGGACAAAATTGGTCTTGTTACATTCGGAACAAGCCAGGAAACAAGGTCCGAAGCAGAAAAGACCCGAAAACAATTATTTCCCCAGTCAAAACTAGAAAAAAACGGCAAAAAATGCCTTTTTTTCATCACTAATTTGGACTGATTTCTTGAATATCAAAAGAAATACAGGAGGAAGAGAAGGAATAGAATATAAAAAGTGTCCATACGCATGGATCTTTCATGTCCTAACCGTCTTTTTGCCCTAAGCGTCTAGTCTTCTAAAATCGATAATTTAATAATGAACAAACGCGTTTGGGAGACCTCAAGGGGTTTACGGTTCAGAGTGAAATTTTCAGGAGTTGTTCCTCGCATCTGATGCAATCATCTGAACTTTGAGCTCCTCAAAAATTCGAACTTTCGTTTTTTTCGTTGTCAGTCTAGTATACATCTACCAACAAACTGCCACTGTTTCGTACTTGATTGTGAAATTCGATTCCTCAATTTCTTGAGAAAAAATTACGAGTAGGTATCTATACATATCACAGCCAATCATGCTGTCAATCCAGCAATTATAGGCATCCGCCATCATTCGATATGAACCAATAAGACACAGCAGCAAGTACACCTCCGAAATCAAATTTTCAATATTAAAATGAAATGAACATGTTATTTATGAAAGACTCAAGCATTATGTTGATTGTAGTTGATTAGTTGGTATAAATCATAAATTATATTCCAACTCATAATGGTAAGAAAGTTCAAAAACATCGTTAATAGTAGTAGCAGTTTTTGGACGGTTCAGACCAAGTTGTACTACATTGCTTGTTTCGAGCGTATTCTGTTGATGGTCCATTTTGTGGAGGCGTATATTTCCCACAATTTTTATGGCCGTGTCAATGGACCGAGCTTGTTCAGTAGCCTTGTCTAGAATTGTATATGATTTAATATCGGCTATGAACGCATCACGTATGAACGTATCCATATGTTCTTTAGCTGTAACTGCTTTGAAGCTACAGTGTTTTGTTAGTGCCTTCAGCGATACTGCATATTGATCTATTGTCACTGTGGTAGACTGTTTCCGCGTAGCTAGTTTGTGTCTTGCAAAAATCTGGTTTTTTCCTACAACATACAATGCCCCAAGAGTCGCCACGGCTTTCTCGTACGATTCACAATCAACTATCAGCTGAAAAACATTAGACGATAAGAAATTGATGTGTACCTTAAGGCGATCAGCGTCATCCACGTCTAACTTCTCGAGAAAATTTTCCAATGTTCGTAGTCAGTGGAATTCCTGTTGTGCTACTGGGCTGTCCGGTTCGATGTTGAAGCGATCAGGACGAACGATTTTCCCCATTTTGTTTTCTGAATTAAATTGATGTATAAAGTGTAACCTTTAGAATTATAAGTCTTTAATTCACCAAACTTGGGCTGAGAACATTGTTGGAAATGAACACATTATTATTCATAAGGTAACTGAAACGGCATCCCTAGAAACTGTTGATAATAATTTATAGATCATCACAGTAATTCTTTAAACTAACTAGGTACTCGTTGAACAAAACTTCGTTGGATATCTTTCATGTTGATTTATTTACCATGTAAAACACTCGACAGAATAAAGTTATAGCAAAAATATTATGGATCATCTAAAAATTATGTATTTTTACAGTAAGTAAAATACCACATAGATTTTCGTTAATTTATCAAAGTAATTGGCTAATTGTTTATTTTCTCCACGAATTTCTAAAATACATAGGATCTAATATCGTTTAAGTATTGTACTGGGTATAGGTCCCATCAGTTACACGATTATTGCGATAGTGCCGACATGTGTCAAGTTATTGTATTCTCTGATGATTCTCCATAACACCAAAAAGGTCACTAACGTCATTACATTGGCAAACCGTTAACTTTTGACACTTATCATTGGCATTCTCTCATCTCCCCCTTAATAAATAATTCACCATTATAACGATAGATATATCCATCAAATCCGTTAGTTTTTTCTGATCATAAAATAGAATTTACTACTCCATAAACCATTAAATACTCTGCCCAGGGCGTGCTCCGAATAAATTGTCTGAGTAATGTCATCGTTTTTTGTTTTTCCCCTCCTTCGGGGTGAGAAATGTAGCGTTGTAAATTCAATGTTTAGTCGTAACAAGGTAGGAGTATCTCTAAACGCAGAGTGAAAAAAAAGAACCGATCCCATTAAACAACCATAATTTATTCCAAAAATGAAAACATCTTCGTTAAAGCGGTTGGAGGAAACATTGGATTTGTTTTATATCTTCTTCGATAAAGTAGGTATTCTCGCTCTTGGCCCAGAATTAATTTGAGCCTTGAGGGTGTACTTACAACGCATTCTTTTTCTCGAAGGGCTACTAATAGGCTCAAAGCCGTTGTGGAAACGTAAACAGGTGGAGTTGGAGGTTGATATTTCTGTTTCGAGTATGGTTGAGGTTTGAACGGAAATTTGCAATCTGCTATTTAATTGTAATGTATTATTATTGTGGAATGCCAAGCCATGGTAATGAAACGTTGCAGTGCCTGTGCTATAAAAATGTGTGGCATACCCAGGCGAGGTATTAAAAAATTGCCGTCCTGGTACTAAAAATGTATGGATTATCAAGGTAAGGTATTAAAAAATTGCCGTCCTGGTACTAAAAATGTATGGATTATCAAGGTAAGGTAACAAACAATAAATTGCTGTCCCAGTACTGAAAATGTATGGATTACCAAGGTAAGGTATTAAAAAATTGCTATCCCAGTACTAAAAATGTATGGATTACCAAGGTAAGGTATTAAAAAATTGCTGTCCCGGTACTAAAAATGTATGGATTACCAAGGTAAGGTATTAAAAAAGTGCTATCCCAGTACTAAAAATTTATGGATTACTAAGGTAAGGTATTAAAAAAATTGCTGTCCCAGTACTAAAAATGTATGGATTACCAAGGTAAGGTATTAGAAAATTGCTGTCCCGGTACCAAAAATGTATGGATTACCAAGGTAAGGTATTAAAAAATTGCTGTCCAAGTACTAAAAATGTATGGATTACCAAGGTAAGATATTAAAAAATTGCCGTCCCGGTACTAAAAATGTATGAAGTGCCAAGGCGTGGTTTTAAAAATTTCAGTCCCAGTGCTAAAAATTAGCGGAAGTAATAAAAAACTGCAGGCCCAACACTAAAAATGTCTGGAACGCCAAGGCGGGATATTGAAAACTGCAGTCCAGGTACCAAAAATGTGTGGAATGCATGGTCTTAAAAAATTACAGTCCCGGTACTAAAAATGAATGAACACCAAGGCAAGGTATAATAAAATACATAGTAAAAAATAGTAAAAAATTAGTGAAATGCCAAGGCGGGGTATTAAGAAATTGCAGTTCCAGTACTAAAAATGTGTGGAACACCAAGGCGAGGTATTAAAAAATTGCAGTCTCTGGACTGAAAACGTAAAGGACGAATCATGAAATTATGGGCTCTTTCCAGATCAGCTGAGTAAGGTTAATTCTCCTCTTTTCTCTGTAGGATGTCGAAATTTGACGGACATCGAGACGAATGAGCTGAGTGAAGTTTATTGTCTCCTTTTCTCTATAAGATGTCGAAATTTGATAGGGCAGCATGAAACATGATCCTTTTTTTTTATCTGAATTACAAAAAAATATAATTTAATGTAACAATAGTTACCTCTCTCAAACGGAAGTTAGTGAAGATCGTTGATTTTTCATTGCTCGTCCAAATGTATATTTATTTATTTTTTATTTTTTTAATGAACTGATTTTTTGGAATCTTTTTGAATTTGGGACTGAAATATAATACGGAAAGGTATTAATATCGTTCGTTTAGTTCGCTAAAATTTCGAAGGAAATACTTCTTGCTTTCCAATATCGATCATAAGACTGTAGTTGATCTGAAATCAATATGTGAATGCCAACGGGTTTGGGTTACGTGAATTACTTCTAGGCAAACAAAATTTTCCATGCGTCAGACTCCTTTGAATTCAGAATGAGGCTACTCTATGTATTCGTCCCATGTCAGGTTATTAATTTATTTATAATGAAAAGAATTTATTTCTCCTGGTAGGTACTACGTTTTGTGACCTCGTAGACTCGCATATCACCGATCTATTAACTAATTAAAAATTAACTACTGATTTAACTAAAAATTAATTAATTATTGACTTCATTAGAAGAATTAATAAACGCCCTTCTTATGAAGGCCACAAAATAACATGCTCTAGACCTGGAAGAATCGTTGTGAAACGCTCATTCCCGAGACACTAACACGCAGTTTCTCACGTTCATTTCCGTTCTGAGAGGGCGGTGGGTCATTAGACGGGGAAACTGCTAAGGGATAAATTCGTGTAATTTGGGACTGTTTGTTCCACAATACTCGTTATCATGGGACACCACCTACCCAGGAGCATCATAAATTGTGGGTTTTCCCCGAAAAAAAATTGTTATCGTTGTAATAGACCCTCTCGACATAGACAACGGGGAGGGAAAAATGACCTTCTAATGCTAACATGAAATGAGAATCCTGATTCAGAGTTCAGATAGTTCTTTTGTAAAAAGTAAACATCTGGATACAGACACTATTATTAAACTTTGCAACTCGACCGATGTGCAGATGAGTAATTAGATAAAGACGTAATGGCCTATTGTGTTCTGGGTTCACACGATTGAGTCATATTGAGGTTGGTCGCAGGAAGTTACAAATCATATACCACGCACTTGATGTCTCACTCAACTCTTCAATACCTGTTGTTCAATAATCGATATACCTACCTAATTAGGAGAAAGTGGCACCATATTGGAAAGAGACTCGATAAGATAGTAGTTCTACGCAGTTCTACATTCTGTTGGTAGGCACAGTAACTAAAACACAAGTAGGTAAGATGTACATACAATCCCATACCTAGTGGCTCTGAATGAATCAACATGGTGGCTCCTCATACTATAGGAAATAACAGGTGGTGCGAAAATGGATGATGGCCGGAGGGGGAGAGGGGTGCTTCCTACATCTTCATCAATGGAAAACGTACTGCCAAATTGGGTGTGGCACATAGCTTCTTCTTCTCCATAACATGAATGTATAGATCATTGAAAAGTTATGAATGATCTTGAAAAATTCCATAGCGGGAAAAAAGTAAATCAAGATGTAGAGTGAAACGTCATAATTGGTCATTTAAGAAACGAAAAATGATACTCGATGTAATCTACGTTTGCGCTGCACAGAATGAAATTATAATTTGAGAACAATGAAATCGGCACGGGACCATCTACAGCCTAACCTGCACATTCCCTGACAATTTCATCAAAATTGGATGAAAACTGTGGAAATTAAGGTCGTTACAAGGATTTCACATTGGCACATGCGCAGTAGCTCTTAATGATATAATCATATTGAAATTGATATGGGATGCTCGAATTGTCTTTTCCTAACCAACCCCCGATTTTGAGCGAGATTTTACAACTAGGGCGTGAGAAAATGATGCTTGGTTGAATTTACGTTTGCGCATGCGCAGAGTGAAGTATGAAACCGATAGAGGACTGTCTACTCTCTATTCCGCACATCTCTTAAAAATTTTATACATTTCGAATGAAAGCTGTGCAAGGGGTAGACTCGGAAGCAAAAAGGGAAGTTGGTGAAGAACGTTATCTATTCCACGAAAAAATAAAGAGTTACGAGTACAATGTTAAATCGATTTCGACGGTTTGGTCATCATCAATGACAAATATAACATTGTTTAGGTATAAATAAAACATGTCGTATCATTGTTTCATTGTTTGTTAAGGTTCTTGGATTTCTTGTTGATTCGGCTTCTATTATTTTCTTTATTTCTTTTGTTTTTCTTCCAATCTTATTCGTATCTCCCTTTTCTGGTCTTCTTTCAGTCGTAATCGTCTTCACCGCCCTGGAGGGGTAGAGGGATACCATCTTCCAGTCCTATGTGGTCCCGCTTTTGATTCCTCGCCCGAAGACTGTATGTGTGTTCCTTCTTGGGTGTTTCAGTCTCATTGAAACGGCACGAATGGTGGCGATTTGAATTCTGGTCTTGACCCAGCCTGGGTCCACGGTCTTCCCCATTTCCCCGCCAATGTCATCACCAGTGTCTTATGAAATGCAAGGAAATCCCTGTGCAACACCCCCTCGCATGAAGTTATGAGTGGTGTGAATGTGGCTCTGAGGTCTTCTGCGGCTCCATCGTATTTTCTATGCTTATTTCTGGCTGCGTTCTCTGCTATTTCAGGCCACTCCCAGGAGGCATAGGAAGTAGCGCGTATATCAAAGAATGACGCTCTTTCTCTATCCCATACCCCATGTGCCTGTATGTCTGCAACTAGCCTTGGAATACCGTTGTCACCCGGAGCTTCCTGCATCACGGGTTGTGTTATTGACGACAACATATTTTTGTTACTAACGATGACCTAACCCAGAATTTCGTGGAAATAGACAACGTTCTTCTCTAACTTGAATTTGAAATTTCTCCACAAAATTTGTTGGTTTAGGTTCCAAGATACGTAGATCGATACGTATATCGAACATGCAAAATAGTAATATAATTTTAAAAAATACCTCCCCTCCCCCTATCAAAATTTTGTGGTTTACGTGTCAACATGCGTAGAATCCAAAAATCGAATAAAATTTCAATGAATAGTGTTACGGGTAGTTTCATTCAATTCTGTGTGCAATTGTGTACCAATGACAACCAAATTCGAAACCGCTTGGGTACAAGACCGCAACACAGTGATCATGCCTCCATTGCAATGTCGTTCAGGAATTGGTACAAAATGTCGGCGCTATCATGGCAAAATATTGCAGATTTCAGCATCGTAGTGATTGGCACAGATATACCTACACAGAGACATATAGACCGACATACTTGAAAACAATTTTGATTCCAGCAAGGTCTTAAACGCAAAAATCAAGTAGAAAGTTTGATTTGGAGGGACAAATATTTTTCGTCTTCTTGCACAAACACAGAGCTTCCATATGCTGACAGAGAACGACGGTCCATTATACAGTTCGCAAAGAGAATAAGTACAAAGCAGCAGTTCCACACACTGAAAAAACATCGCATGTTGGCTACCGTTCGTCGGTCATCTCACCTGAACCATCAGTCCTCACCTTATTCAAACGGTAGTTTACCTACACTACCGTTTGAGGACTCAATTCGTTGAAAAGAGTAGCACACGAACAAAGTAAAACGTCAATGACACAAAGACCACCAGGACTGAGCATTGTAAGATGGTCGAGTCAAACGTCGAAAAATTCTTGACGAGTTCTGGAGAGTGACAATAGACCTCAACCTATTAGGGTGACGGAAAGTTTCGGCTCTGCCACACCGCTGAAATAACAGGAATCATAAAACTGGAGCAGGAGCAGGTAGCATCCCTAGACCTCAGCCACATGCGGTTCATCATTTTGAAACACGAGAATGAACGTTAAATGCAAATTTGATTTGTGTAAACTATCCAAATCAACAACCAAGTATTTACAATAAATACAAAAATTTCCAGACATGCAGCATGATCGTATGAGCGAATTTTCGTAAATTATAGTAGGTACTATATTCATTCAATTCAATTTTGGGAGCCCGATCCAGTCGGGAGGACCAGTGACATACGTCTTTGCCTAATAAGGCCCATGTCCTATCTCGTACTATATTATGTTGCACTGTTCTGAAAATTGAGGACTTTCAGTGAAAATAAATTGCTAACTACCAGTTTTATGGCGGAAAATCCCATTCTAAATAATAATCTGCTATTCAAAAAGAGATTTTGGATTTTTAACTTTTTTGCAGTTTTTATCGGTTTTTGGTTTATTATTTCCAATAATAAGCCTATGTGATCGTATAGCAAAAAATTTTTATAACCCCCCCTCAAACTTTGTCACTTTACGTTTCAAGGTGCGTAGAATCCAAATTTGAAATGTCCGTCCGCCGTTCGCCGTTCGCCCTCCGCCGTCCACCGTCCGCCGTCCGGGCCATAAAAGGCCAAGAATTGACTTAAAAAAACCCGTTCTTTCGCACATAGACTCCATTTGGGGTCTAGTTGGTCCTAACGTTTAACCATCCCGATCGCTTTACTCGCATAGATGCTATGGGCCAAAAACGGGCGAAAAAGTGTCTTTTTCGAAACTTTGAGTGTTAGACGTGTTAAAACTCCAACCTGCTCAACGACAACTGCGCAAGCTAATATTCCACGGTTAGGATAACAATGGGCAGTAGGACTTCTCAACAGAACACTTTAGGACCAGATCATGCACGACCACAACTGCACAACCTAATATTTATTATTCTCATATTAGGACAAAATTCACTCATCTCAAAATTCACAACTTTCAAATGAATATTGATGGAAAAATATGAGTGATATAATAGTGTAAGCGTAATAGGGCGGTGAACCTCCGGTCGTGAGGTAACGAGACCTAGGGAGTACCTCCAGGGTGGCGTGGAAAACTTCCTACACTTGTATTGCTTTCGAATTTCATGTTCCTTCGAGGCATGAATATATGTTTTTTTCTAGGTCATATTTGTGTGTTGATACCAATGCTTTGCCTACGCATATTTAATAACAAATCCTCTCGAATTTTCGTACGTACTTAGATAATGATATTATTAAGGCAATGATTATTTGAATAGATAGGAGCTCAAATCGAGAAATATAAACATACGTATATAATTATAGAAGTATAGGTTGTGGCAACTCGAAATATGACGTACGCCAACTAAAACTACGATCAAACTCAATTGAAAAAATAATAAACCTTTGTGAAATAATTTGCAGCGTTTTTAGCACATTTTAATGAAATTTATGTACATGTTTTCGCATAATTTTGTACATAAATTTTTTAATTTTCAATTTTATAGTTAATAAACTTTATTCGAGCAATATTCTGCTAAAAAATATAAACCAGTATAAACGCTTATATAAAAATATAAACGCTTTCTACAAACCAGTTGGTACACACACATGGGATATCTGCACTCTGCTGTTCCCCGACAAGTCGTAAGTCTGTTGGTGTCTGCAAATTTAGAGTTGGGATCCTCTATCACGAAATTACTCATCTTACACCTTGCACGTCCACATTAGTGTTTGTAAGCCGACGTGCTGTGTCCGTGGGGGATATGATCGAGGATGTCGATGAATCCATGTCACCGAGATTCTTTCGTTGTCGATAGACCAATTGAAGTGTTTCAATGAACCCATCACGTGTCTGAGGGATCGCTGTTAAGATGGTTTGAAGGTCCTTAGGAATGCGATTGAGTTTTGTACGCCAAAAATTGAATGAACTGACAAGAGAAACTCGAGCACTTGGAATTCTTGGGGTTTGACGGTAGGGAACTCGTTCGGAAGTTATCCTATTTTCAAAAAAAAAATTTCGGATTATCCTCTCTATATCAGCTTGCTGTGGATCCCACATAAATATCCTTCTAAGTCCTCTCTTTCACTACAAATCCTTTTGTAGTGAAAGATTGTACTACAGTCCTCATTCTATTTTTCTATTTATAGCCATTTTTCTGAGAGATTTTTCTAAATCCACCCATCAACAAATTGCGGAATCCTGACTAAGTATAAATATTTTTGTATTTTCAGTAGATACCTCCTACCTATAGGTAGTGAGTGATTTCGTTTGCTCCATAGCCAAATCTCCGAAATTCATTATAAGAGAGGCAGCTGTATGAGTATATACTCGCAATTGACACAACTGAACACTTTTACAATTCGCACTTCTCCCTCGATCAATAAAATGAACTCTTAAGATGGGAAGAATATGTTTGAGTAAAAATATTGCTATATGTAAGAGAGTAAAATCTCTTAAATCTAAGATCTTGGTCTTTTCTACCATGAGAAAGTGGTTATGAGAAAATTTTCATCCATGAAGGAAACATCCGATCAGTTTCTGACCTTCTATATTATCTTTTTTTTTTTGCAGGAACTATCATGGCAACGGTCTGGGAAGTTGTGGTCGGCATTATCTACATCTGAAATGTCGAACATCTGCTGGAGGTCGAAGTTTTGCTGATGAAGGCTTTTCGAGTCCCCAGCTCAACAATTATTTTCCAGGAACATTGCACCAGTACAGCCTTTAAAAGACAAACTATGTTTTTCAACACTTAATCGTAGGTAGCTAATTTTCTCCCCTAATTAGCAATGTAAAAGTAAAACGTTCGAATCATGCAGCATAATCGTTTGATCAAATTTCCGTAAATTATCATCGTATAATACATGTTACATTGTTTTGGAATTTGAGTACTTATATTGAGAGCAAATAAATTGTTAACTACCTATTTCATGGCAAAAACTCGTTCAAAGTAAATATTTTAATGTTTTAGTCCACCGTTATAAACTTTGTGGTCTATTAATCTGCTGAAAATATATATAAATTTAACAATTTTTAGCCGTTTTAAGCCATTCGTAGTAATTTTTTTAGCAGATTTTTTAAAATTTGAGCAATTTAATGTGCTCAAAAAATGCCTCAAAATATTACAGGTTCACTCACGTTGTTTAATATGCCACTTGCGATCCACTTTCACTTTGGGGTCGGGATTGGGCGTTCGTGGTGACGATTCGGGCCAATTTCTAGCAGTATGATGCTGGCCTTTTCTCAGTTTCCCTTCAGCTATTGTCAAGTCACGTACCAGAGAATTTTTTGATGTGCGACTGACAAGTTACTTGCGAATGGGTTATTGCCTATTAGATAGGTACAAGACTTCTAGTGATTTTTGAGTGACATGCGAGTCACCAGAAAAAATCAGCGCTAACGAATCTTGATTATGACCACTTCCTCGGTAGAACAACGTTTCTTGGAGGGTATGCCGTCATCTGCGAATAGGTTGACGCTAAAATATTGATTCTAGGGTAGTCGCTATCCGACATGTAGCTACTGGGGGTCAAAAGTTGGCTCCTCAGCAATTGATTACCTACTCATCGTCCAAGGACGTTCGAGGCATGACTGAGGGTACTTCGTTGCAAGAATGTGTACTTCTATCAAACTTACCTGGTTATCTATGATCGGGAAAGAAAGTCCTGCAGAAGTTGCTTTCAATTAAATAGGAACAATTTTCCAACTACTATGGAGTGATTTTTACAACTCATACAAACTGGCTAATCATAACGATCAGTTAAGATTTCTGCAAACATCTTCTGTAGGTATATGGAATCTGTAAACACGGGATATGTAGGGTTTTCTTCACTGCAGACTTTCTACAGAAGGATAAAGCTCCTTGCCAGGTCTTGATAGTCAGCTATCGTTAAGACAATGTATTAACTTGTGATGTGGTGAGGGATTGAGGGGGAAGATTTGCCACCGGAGCATATCTCAATACTAACTGGTTATTTCGTTTTGCCTTTTCCCCTCGATCTGAATGGCTAATGAGGACTTTACCCAATACACTCATTACCTGATTGTGTTTCCAGTTACTGGTACTAGTTACTTGAGAGTTACTGGTAAGTCGCTTTAGGTACCTGATAGTTCATAATTACACTTGGGTATTTGGTAACCAATTTAAAACAAATAATTGTCGAAAAAATAAAGACAAGAGTGTAGACCAATCTTGTAAACTTGTAAGTACTCAATGAAAGTATAAGTACAGTATAAGTACTCAATGAAATTTCAAGTAGTTATACGCTAAATACCTAGTTTTCCTTTAATAGATTGTCAACTGCAGTAATAGATTCCGATAAAAGAGACACACTTAACCACACTTAACCATTTTCATAGGTAGATAGTTCCTTTTGTGAAATAGGTATTTGATCAGACCTCATTCTCTCACTTAGGAAAACACATATGTATGCCTGTGAAAAAATACACCCTACATTATTAGTGGTTTGCTGTTTCAGTGATTTTTACCTGCCGAATCTAAAATTATGTTTGGAAAGGAACTGACAGATTCAAAAGGGGATGCATCAGAAATATGAAGCTGGTTAAGCACATTATTACTATGCCATAAGACCTGGTACCATTTGATAAATATCAGACAATAAAGGGCATTGAGGCTGTAGTTGAGAAAGGCATCTTTAGAATACCTATATCAAAGTCTTGCTTGGCAAAAATCTCAACCGACCCATGAAAACATGATATGAGAGTTCGGTTCATGATAATCAGTAGGTAGGTGTTCCGTATAATGAGCTAGGTCTGCAAACTAAGAAAGGGGGACAATGTATTTTATTATAAACATCGCAATGGCAAGAGCTCAAATTGGAAGCAGCTGCCCTCTCTTTCGAAAACTAACAATTCCATTCATCATCTCTGGGAAAGGGACAACTCCGGATCGCACCTAATGAGATCATTACTGGTAGTAACAACTTACAACACAAACTCATTCCATATTTACACGAAAGACGGCAGCCCATGGAATACCCTCTGCCTATAAGTAGATTTATGGGCTGGTCCCCCAAACGGGAAACTGGTTTATTATTCTTGCCCGCCCCTTTCCGCGCATGTTCAGTGATAGGAGCTCTTCAATGATTTATACTGTCGGATTTGCATTTGGCTCTTCATTACGGATGTTTTACTCATATAAGGAATGGAACTGAGATAAAGTGTCCCGTTGGAAGAACCTGAGAGGCTCCGAAGCAATTAAAGTCGCGGACTGAAAAACACCTTAGCTTGCATTTTGAAGTTTCAACCGGAATATAAAATACAAGTAGGTACGTTTTCAAGAAGTGATTGTTCCTTGGGGCACTTTTTCGGTTCCTTATGTCAATAATTAATCTTCGTGATTTACCACGAAAAACAAAGTAACCCCCTGAGATGGTTTAGGTTTTAAAATACATAGATTCCAAAGGACTAATTCAAAAAAGATCGCTTAGCTTTTCTCCCTTTCTATTGGTCTACAACTGGTAAACTGTATCAGTGATCTTAGTTATACCTACCTACTTTACTACCGTGTTTGGGATATAGATATGTGCGGGAGATTGACCTATGTGCAAAAGGTAGTTTTCTCTATGAACCTTCACCTCTACCCCCTTCTTCTCCTTTGCTTGAACCATTCACCTACCTATGTTCCTAACCAGTTAGCCATCTTGCGATTTCACGTGAAGGACCTAGCAAAACCCCCGCTCGATATTACCTATACAAATTATAAATCCGTGTTCCAAAATTGGTTAAAGCCACTAGCCGAACTGTGAACATCGCTGTACCGCGCCAGGAGACACCACGGAAGGTTTCCCAGCACGAGGATTAGCTGCGAAGAAGCAGTAAGCCATC
Source organism: Adelphocoris suturalis (assembly GCA_030762985.1). NCBI lineage: Eukaryota > Metazoa > Arthropoda > Insecta > Hemiptera > Miridae > Adelphocoris > Adelphocoris suturalis. Next base: position 29,662,138 of record CM061043.1, read on the forward strand.
ATTATCCCTTTCCTACCTTCATTTGCCTACCTATTTTTGCCATATTTTAGCATATGATTCTGTCCTCTCCACAGACTACCTCTCACTCAAACACACCGAATAGACTAGGAAGTGAGCCCCAGCTTTAAAGATCCTCTCTTAACCCTAGAATGTAAAGATGGAAAGAAAGGAGTAATGATGGAGTAATTTTTATTTGCTCAATTAGAGCAACTTAGAACATGCTTACAAGCTCACATTCTTACAGCTTTTGTCAGGAACCAAAAAATATATACGATGCGCAGATGCAGTACATGGCAATTTTTCCATTCGTGCGCATTTTCTTAACTTCCAACATATTATCAGTAATGGACAGCTGAATACATTTAATTGGTTCGAGAGCTTCTTAAGCAGCTGTGCATAGTTCATTCATAATGTGCCCCACGTTCCTTCGTGTAGTCTATTGGCCACTGTATTGGATGGGACTTCCTTTCCACACAAAAGCTTTTCCGATCTTGTGACAGTATCAATGCAATGCAATCAATACAATGGTAATAATAGTATTTTCTTCGTAAGTTCAGTTGATAGGAGAGGCGTTACAAGATCGTTGATCAGTTTTTTGACACATTTTATCCTCAACCAGTTGTTGCAATTTTTCTTTTGACACCTTCCTATGTTCCATCCTTCTCACAATAACTATTCTGAACAGTAACATCGAATAAATCCCTGATTTCTTTGACTTCTGACGGCTCAAAATCCATGTCACTTCCCGAAAAAGTAGGATCAAGTATTAGGTTTGGCGTAAAAATCTACCTGATGTGAGGTGTTAGCTTGAAAAAACCTATGTGCAGATGTAGAATATTTCCTAATAGATTCTTTCCTAATAATAGAATGCGTTACGACAAATACTCCTGATCTGTTTCTGGAGTAATGAACTTCGGATTTGCTGCTGAAATGTGGGAAGAAATTTGAAAAAAAAAAATCTTTGTCCTGGGTCCTTCAAATGATCTGCAGTCTAGCAACCTGTATTGGAGAAAGAGAAACTTGGGAGGTTGGCAATGGGTGGCCATTCAGAATAATCTAGCCCCAACGCCAGTGATGGTCAAATTCGTCGACTACTATGCAAGTATTGGAGTTTTAAACCTTCGGAGAATATAAAAATTTGCCTAAAAAGGCTCACCTTCATCATGACACTACTTACCCAGTTTCTCCTATGGGGACCAGTTCAACATTTTGGATGGCACAAGTTTTATAACTCAGTTTGAGTGGAGAGATAATGATCGAGCCGTTTGAGCCTGGGAAGTCTCCAGGTAGTAAAAAAGCTCTTCGAAAGGAGAAAATAGCTTAAAAAGAATAAAAAAAATTCAACCTTCTGCCGCCGAAGATCTAATGAAGTCTTCACCTCCAACATTCGAGTGCCATCTTCCTCTGTTCTCAGAGGTGATAACCATCTTCACACCATAGCACGACCGTCACTGCTGCGGGTACGAGGTGGTAAAAAGCTTATAAATAGAAAAGCAGGTAGTTCTGGGATCCTGACGTTTTATTTATTTGGATTGAGGCCATGATAATGCGTTTCGATTTGTACTAACCTGATTCGGAAGAAGTTTATAGATACCTGAATACCAACGTTCTGTTATTCTAGTCTACCTACCTGATTTATATTTTTGGGTAGACAATCCGTCTACCCATTAATTTCTCCTTTGTTGATCAATGCTCAATCATCCATCCATAATAACGATCTATTCCGTTACATGTCATCTACACTGGATAGGTACCAAGAAGATTGCACTTCATGCTACCTACTAACCTTACAACCTAAGTGATCTATCTTTATATTTCCGAGGGGTCATTCCCCAGGAGGGCCGCTCAACGCGTTAGCGCTCCGCTTATATTCATTTCCGTCACACCCAGAATAAAAAGTCAATCACTTCCAAAATTTCTCATGTTCTTCTACACATCTTAAATAACGTGTCATGAGGATTTGAAACAAATGAAATTATTAATAAAAGCATCGAAAAACGTTCAAAGTTAAATTGTCCTATCTGAAAAATAGCCATCTCTAGGGCGATTTTAGTCGTAGTATGGAACAATCTTGGGCCACGACCTAACTTCCCGAAAACATTACAAAGTATCGTTACGGTATTTGGGGACGGAAATGCAACGTCGAAGAAGCGTTAATAGAGAAACGGTTGGTTGATGAAATTATTTTCCACTGGAGAAACGATTGATTGTTTATTTTAGCGCTCTTTTACAAGGGTCATCCCAAAAATAAGATTCCCTATTTTGGAAAAAAATGAAAAAATTATTTATTCAAGAAAAGCAATAACTACATGGTTGGAAAGCTAAAGATCTCTATTTTTAAGCATAGTCACCGAGACGTTCACTTAGCGAAGAGGGATACGCGTTTCTCAAACCTCTGTCGCACCACATCCAATCGTCAACGGCACTGTTGACTTCCTCATCATTTTTGTAACATTTGCCGTCATGGCGAGGTTCGGGGAGTAAGGAAAATGGGGGTCAAAATCCCAATCAAATTTCGTTAGCAGGTCTTGTGTCAATTTTGCGGAATGAGGCGAGTCATGAAAATGGGGTATTTTTTTTTTTTTTTTTTTTTTTTGTCAAAAGTCCTGGTTGCTTCTGTTATCCGTTTTCTCAGTTTTTCCAATGCCTCACATTACCTGGTGGCTTTTATTATTTCACCTTTGGGCAAATATTCGACCAAAAGCCCCAACTCTCTTACCGCCCAAAATACCGTTGCAATAGACTTCACGGCTGACGTCTCAATTTTGGCTTTTTGGCAGTATTTTCTGCTATTTTTTCCAGATGCTCTGCCTTTTAGTTTCTAGGTGTAGTGATGGATCCAGATTTCGTCCCCAGTCATGAATCTGGCACAAATTATAAAATTCACCAGCGGTTACGCCTTCCCACGCCAGGAATGTAAACACAGTACGCCCTTCACAATGGGACCCGTGCTCAAGGTAGCTAGCCTTGTTTACAAATGAATATATACATGCATAACATATGCAAATTGAAGGTCTGAAACTCTCACCGTTTTACCACAAGACCCAATCAAAAATCTTGAGACCTCTCCCAGCTTTCTATTTCATTCAGTTATCTTAAGAAAATTGGGAAACACATTTAGTATAAACCTCGCACACTATAAAATATAAGTGAAGTAATAAAAATATAGAAAATGAAGTGATGTCAACTGAACATTTCAAGCCAGCCAGTTAGTTAAGGAGGTCATGCCAGCCATGTTTTTAAATTATAGCAGCAGGTTGGAAGTAGAATGGCGAGGGGGGGGGGGGGAGTCAAGAGGGCAAACCAAAAGCTGAAAGGCCGACCTTCTCAAAAACTACCTACTCTAGGATTTTTTTTTTTTTTTTTTTTTTTTTTTTTTTCAACAAAGTTTTCGGTAATATTGCTGTATTTTTTTTTTTTTTTTGAAACGCACCTGATTCGATTAAAATAAAAATTACGGTCCTAACGCCATTTAAGTAGGTACCCGAAGTATTAATTTACTGTAAACGTAGATGCTTCTGAAAGACTGCATTCCAAAACCTGGCTAACTTATAAAACCCGATCAAAAAACACCGTTTTGAGAAGGGTGACAAAACAAATAATACACTCAGACTCACCATAACTTTCAGGATGGAGAAAATGTGGTAATTTTCAGCACTGTCAGCAGTTATGTAACTACTCTTCAGTTAAACATTTGTACCTGCATAAGTACTGATCAAACCTACGACTGTTCGCGTTCTCTCCGTCAAAAAATACATAAAATCGCAAGGAGAAATTCGTTTCTTGCGCAACAACACTCTGCAGCACTCTAGAATGTAAGTAAGTCTATTAATGAGAATTGTGAGTTTAGGTGAGACTTTGCACATAATGTTACTTCTAGGTCAACTGTTTGTTACTAAGCCATCTTCGTGGGCACTACGCATGCTTATGTTAATGCAAGCTTTGCCATTAAACATTGTATAATAGTATTATGAATTACTACGCTAAACTAAAATACCAATGGCTATTGATGTCACATGTGAGAAATGCATAGCACTACCTTTCTCGAAACTTCAAACGGTTAGAAGATCACATCTTCACATTCACCAACGTCCAGCTAGTTATTGTTCCTCTAATATGACGGGACTGACAGCTTTCAGTCGTCAGCCGCGTCTTCCTTTAGAAGCTCCCCCAAAACAATGAAAATCCGGATTTAATGAGTCCGTGCTACTTGGAGGCCCTTTGGAGTTATTGTTCTGATAATGGCTTGTTCGGGAACAACAGCTGACAGTTCATTATAATGCTTAGTCATAGGCGATGTAGTGGAGAGTACTCCGAGATAGGTACCGGAGTCTAGTTAAACTTGGCCTCCCCCTTTAAATGATCATCGGAACCTTCTGCGTCCATTGTTCCTCCCTCATTACTACCGCCCCAACAGTATCTTTGATTTTGAATAATGAGTCGTTCGGACTTTTCCTTTCATCTTTCTTTCTTTTCCCGAGACAAGCGATAGCCTTGAAGAGTTTTTCGTGTTGTACATCTGTTGTGACGCTTGATGGTTTCTCCCTTTTGTTGCCGACTAATTAGACGGCAGTATGTAAATCGAAGGGCTGATTCGTAACAATGTTTCTCAAGGTAAAGCGTAACTAAGGTGATCAACCGCCCCACTTTTTAGGACGTCCCTCTGACGCTATTCTTATAGGCAAGGCTTCATTAATAAGAGTGTGTGTGTGTGTGTGTGTGTGACAAAAATTTTGTCGACGCTGCCTAGACCACAATTCTCAACCGATTTTCGAGATTCTTTCTTTTTTCAATTCCAATTTTAGTCTAGTTGTGCAACAAACCTCGCAAATTTTGAAGTTCAAGATGGAAGAAGGTGAATAGAGGGGGTAAAGTCGAAAAAACTGGCTTTCCAGCTTGGAAAAAAGCTGGTGGGCATACAAATCCGTTTTAGACCATTCTAAGACAAAATCCGTGAAAAACATAGGTGTGTGTGTGGTGTGTGTGTGACACAAATTTTGTCGACGCTGCCTAGACCACAATTCTCAACCGATTTTCGAGATTCTTTCTTTTTCAATTCCAATTCTAGTCTAGGTGTGCAACGAACCTCGCAAATTTTGAAGTTCAAGATGGAAGAATGTGAATGGAGGGTGTAAAGTCGAAAAAACTGGTTTTTTCGACAAATTTTGTCCAAGCTACCTAGGTTACAATTCTCAACCGATTTTCGTGATTCTTATTTTGTTCCATAATGAATTCGAGATAGTTTTTGAAAGTTTGTCAGGATTTTCAAATTTCATCAAGAGAGGAGGTGAATGGAGGGGGTAATATTGATAAAACATGATGTTTTCACTATTCTCGTCCGATTTTCGTGATTCTTATTTTGTTCCATTATGAATTCAAGATAGTTTTTAAAAGTTTGTCAGGATTTTCAAATGTCATCAAGAGAAGGGGTGAATGGAGGGGATAATATTGATAAACCATGTTTTCACTATTCTCGTCCGATTTGCGTGATTCTTTTTTTGTTCAACTTTGAATTCGGTCTAGTTTTGGAATATATAACAGGAGTGTTAAATTTCGTGATGGAAGGGGATGAATGGAGGGGGTAATAACAATAAATCGTGATATTTTTATTATATTCATCAGACTTTTCGTGACTGTTTTTTATACTTTGTTTGATCCAAATTTTAGTCCAGTTATGCAACCTCAGAAATATCAAATTTACCGTCGGTGATGGGGTGAAATGGTGTGAGGGGGGAGATTCTGAGAAATCATACTTAGGTTTTTTTCTCCTATTTTAATTCTCACCAAAATTATACACAATCCATTCATAGGGACATACCTGTAATACATGCATTGCTTACCAATAATTTATTATTTTTTGAGCTGAGTCCCACCGAACAGGTCCCCAGTTTTTGAGCAACCTATAGGTACCTAATTGATACTTTGCTGCATTTTAGATGACCGATTGTCTACCTCTTATCTAATAAAATGGGGTGTCTTGTAATAGGTCAGAAGTATGATTTTTCAACTTCTAATTCGACTTCACCATCCTAAAACATATTGGAAAGTATAAAGCATGCATCATGGGGCCTAGGACATTAGCTTACTCCACGACAGTAAATTTCCATTATAAAACTTCTAGCATGAAACCTGAAACTCCTGACATATTTTCCAAAACTAGATCAAATCCATAACTGAACAAAAACTGATCACATAAAATCGGACAAGAATTGTTAAAACATCATGATTTATCAGAATTACCCCCTCCATTCATCCCCTCCCTTGATGAAATTTAAAACCCTGTTTATAGCTAGGCTTCTATAGCCTGGGTGGCGTCGATAAAATTTTTGAAAAAAAAACGCGTATCAAAAAATGTACCTACGCTCGCTATTCTGCTGTCTGTTTGGATCAACTCTCTTTTAAGATTCATAATCAAGAGGTGCAATATAATTGAAATATATTTTAATTATGTATTCCTAAGTGATTAATCACATTTTTATTGCATAACTTTTGCTCAGAAACTGTAACTATAAGCGATGGAATTGTTGAAATAGGTAGGTACCTGCCTAATAAAAAATGGGCTTGAAATAAATCTCATTTCCTTAGGTTCCTCTGAAGAATCAGTAACTCCTCAACTTTATCAATAAACGGAGAGGTTTTAATTTTTCAAAAGTCTGTATCATAAAAACTTTTATTATTAGAAAAATCACAACGTAAATAACGCCGAGACGTTCGCGAACCATCAAGTTGAGACACGAGACTCTAGACCCTGACTCGCTCTTTAGTTCGACTACCCACTGCGTGGCATTCCCAGCGCTCCAGTCGCCATGAGATTTTACACAGATCAGTTTTCTGCTTAGATTAGTGATCTGGATGCTCGCTACGCTCGTATCTCAAACATTCAATCCCTTAGTAAGAATTTAAATTAGTTGGTCAGGGTCTAGAGTCTCGTGTCTCAAATTGATTGTTCGCGAACGTCTCGTTAAATAACGTGTTAATATGTTGCTAATACAATATACCAACAATTCATGGATCACAGTAAATAATACTATAGATTAAGATGACGATTAATCTATACTAATACTAGTCATAGTAGGTAGGTACATCACTATTATTACTGATGGCGTTGTTGCGCCTTCATATTACAGTACCAGCTTAGTGTTGGACCAACAAGACACAACTGTGTTGCGTGCTGAGTAGAACTAGCGCCTTACGGCTTGTACTTTACGGTGTGTAACATACCCATTTACCCTACATTTCCCTAGATACCTAGGTTCAAAAATGTAAATTATTGTTTTGAGGAGAATTTAGGTACATATTACTCTCGTTTATCGACATCTTTCATAAAAATGCCGTCAGTAGGTTGCTGTAGGTATTTTGTAGTTGTAGTTTCCTTAGTCAACCTCCAAAGTTTTCACTGTCCCATATGTGCCGAAATATGGATTTTCTTCGGGTTCGATCGTCGTGGACCGCTCAACCTCATGAACCGTTTCTTTGAGAGTTGGGAGAATGTCCACCATAGTCTCTTTAATTTTTACCACAAGAGCATCTAAAAGAGAGTGAAATATGAAGCACTATGATTATACTGAATTCAATATAATAACATGAGGTACTCTACACAAAATTTATTCTCAAATTTCTGTGTAACCCAATCCAAAAACTAAATAATTTTTCTTTCAATATACATTCTAATGAAGAGTTCGAAATTAATTTCAATTCATTCTAATGTATTGTGTAACCTTAGCTAATGACAACTTCTTACTTTTAATACACAGCACAACCAACAAACAGTAAAAAGTCTCTAAAAAAAATATCGAGTTGAAGAGCTCCACTTACCTAGTTTGAATAATTTGGAATGAAAATTTTCTAACTTGGTCCTATCACCAAAAATATCAGTTTTTGTTAAATTGTTCACGAAATTATGGGATAACTTTTTTATTTTATTTATTTATTATTATTATTGTTTGTTTTTTTATTGACGTTTTTTATTTTTTATTTTAATCGAAGTTCTTTGAAGTGTTTCAGAAAAATAACAATGAAACCAAAGTGGTAAAAAGCTTGGTGAAAAAAGGGTTTTGCTGTGTGATGTTTGCGTTGCTGCTTATTTGCTTATTACATCCCTCATACTACCGTATTCGTGGCATAAAAAACTCGTTTTTCCAAAATCATCATCATGCTTATATACTCGTAAGAACAACTATTTTGTTAAAATCGCCAAGCCTTTCACTAAACTTGTCTTTTGATTTTCCTGAAACAACCTTACACATTTCGAATAAAAAGTAAAAAATAAAATAGTGAAACTTTTAGATTTTGTGCCATTTCATGAAAAGCAAAAGATATTCTGACGGTGGAATTTCTTATTCCGTATTCTCCAGATTATAATTTGTTACATTTTCAGTGCAGTCACATTTTTAGTGAAAAGGTACCTATTAGTAAATTTCCTGTTTTCGTAACATTAGATAAGGTTGATGTAGTGAATCCTTGCGAGTTGTTCAACTGAATTTAGAACTGATTAAGGTGACCTTGGCTAATATAACTCTAGTTTGTACTTTGGATATTTGACTGAAAGATATCTGAATTTACCTTAGAAGAGTGGAATCCTGTTACAACGTTGCATTATTTGGAAAGTTCAAATTATAAAAACACTTTACAAAAAAGGCCTTTCTGCCCTTAAATTGGTTTTTTTATTAATCACTAACGTTTCTCCCTAGGGACACAAAATTCGAAATATCAAATTCAAAATTTGTTAAATATCCACTTATTGTTTTCGTTTTGTAGTGAAAAATCGAATTCAAAGTTATCAGTACGATACTCAAAAGAGAAGAAAATCAAAGAGAAAATCAAATTTTAAATGTCTTCTTTGGCTTAATTCTATGAAATTGAAGAAATGGAGAACTACGAAAAGAAACGAGTCGTGAAGTCCCAGATCAGCTAAGTGAGATTCGAAGCTAAGTTCTTTGCTATTCTACCTAGGAAGCTGAATTTTAAATGGAACGTGAGACACTTACCGCTGAGGCATTTCAGTTCAACTTCCTTTCCACCGTAACAAATTGGAAGCACATCAAACTTCTCTATCAATTTAGAGAGGTCGCTTTCACTAGTGATTACAACCTGGAGAATAATTACAAAACTATCATTAGCGAATTTTCCTTTAAAAAAAAATTAAACTATTGCAATGGCTCAGAAAATTTTAAAATGAAAATTTTTGAAAATTTTCTTCATTGAAATCCGTTTTAAGGTATTCTGAAACAATTCCCGAAGTTTGCGCTTTTTCATGTATATAAATATATGTGTGTGTGGGTGTGTGAGTGCGGGGTGTGTGTGTGTGTGTGTGTGCGTGTGCGTGTGCGTGTTTGTGTTTGTGTGTGTGTGTGTGTGTGTGTGTGTGTGTGTGTGTGTGTGTGTGTGTGTGTGTGTGTGTGTGTGTGCGCGCGCGCGCGCGTGTGTGTGTGTGTGTCATTCCAGACGATAACTGTCCTTAGGATTGAGATAAAAATACCTTTCTTGAGCCAAAAAATCAAGCATTCCATACGAAGGGATGAGTTCGTTGGCCAACTCATTTTGAGTACATTAAATTGATCAAATTTTAAAAATTTACTAAAAAATCACTAAAAATGGCAAAAAGGACGAAAATTTGTTAAATTCATATTTTTTTAGCAACATTTAGGTCAAATAAAGTTGATTAACCATAAAATAGATAATTTGAAAAAAAAAAACTTGAAAAACTGCAAAAAATGTTAAAAGCCACCTCTTTTTGAATCGCCGAATTTTACTTAGTATGAGTTTTGTTCGCCATAAAATTGTTTTTTAACAATTTCTTTCTACTGAAATTGCTCCAGCAATACAATTTAACATATTATAATACGATGGATAGTTTATGAAAATTCGCTCATAGGTCATGCTTCATAACTGGAACATTGCTATTTCATTATAAGAAATAATGCACTAAAACGTACATTTGAACATAAATATTATTATTTTTATTATTATAATAAATATTTCAATCGACCCTAAAGGATAGAATTTAAGGATTGAAATATCAAAAATTCGAGATCTTAAAAACTTTCAAGGTAAGAATGTATATATTTTTGTGTGTGTGCTACCCTTGATGCATTTCATCCTAAAGAATCGAATGAAACCACCCGGATCGCTATTCGTCGACCCGTTCGCTCTCATGAAGAATTACATGGGAGCAAAACAAAACTGATGGAACATACCTAGTGAGAGAAAAGCCTTGTAAGTAAACTATACAAAGATTGTATCAGCTGATATAATGGCAAAGAAACTCTCACTTCACGAAATGATGTTTATGTTAACTTTTGTCACCAGATGGACTAGTGAAGCGTGGATAGGTGTTATTTATTTTATCTTATTATCTTCCAGTTGGTGGGAGCCTACAATTGTGTAGATATACTTTAATTTTGATGTTCGATATTGTACTTGTGTAAGTATTTAAATTAATTAATTTCTCTTTCGTAGACGTCTAAGACGACTATGCAGTTATATTTGACTTCGTTTAATGATTGTAGACAAGTGTTCTATGTAGAAGGGCTGTATAAAAGAGAAAGCCTTTGTGTTATAATTCACTACGTTTTTTAGTAGATCCTTAAATATTTCAGTAACTGACTTGGAATTACAGGGTTTTTGTCTGCTAATAAAGTTTATTGGTTGACTACATTTTTTACCTATGATCGGTTGGTTGGGGCCATATCTAATTGTTTCTAATGGACATGTATCATTTCATAATTAATTATACGGTTCATCAACTAAAGTAAACAAAGCGAATATTTTTAATTATAAATAAGTAGGAACTGGAATTTGATTTACCCTTTCTCGAAGTTTCGCCTTGACGAAAGGAAGTATTACCCAGTTGCAGAGGTTGTCGATGATAGTATTTGCGTTGAATATGATAAATTTCGTTACCCTCAACGGACACACTTCCTGAACAGAACAATGGTATCTATTATATTTTTGCTTTTACGTGAAATTCTTCCACCTCTCAAAATACCATGATTTTCATTCCAGTTCGAAGCCATAAGTAGGGTAGACCATTCGTAGGTAGATTGGTGAGGTAGGTATTGGATACGTTGTGGACCCTATAATGATTTTAGCGAATTATTGAACGAAATTATTCTTACGCAGTGGGATCCTAAAATGTTAATTGCTACACTTTGGAAAAGCTTTACCTTGAAAATAATTATTACCTTAAAATATTCAAAATATATCAGAATCTATAATAATGAAGATGTTATTCTAACAAATTCCCTCCAATTCGTAAAGAAAGAGTCTGCCAAGTTGGATGAGCATGCCCTTATTGTATCAAGGACATAATTATATAATTAATTGAATGTGTCATATCAACAAAGATATATCAACAAAACCCAAATTTTATAGTGTATCCAAAAATGTTGATTCGGTATTCAAAATTACTTTATTTTCCTTTTTTTGCCCGTTCAATAAATTGAAACCTTAATGGTTTCAAGCCTGTGGCTACAATCATTTCAATTACTTGGTAAGAGTAAGTTTTGAAGGAGTTACTATAAATTACGTACCTGCACAAATATAGAGAATGTTCTGAAGTGAAACGGATTTAACCGAGTCGAATGCATAAGAGACGCGCCTCCTGCATCTCCTATAATTATATGACCGCTAGTAATTCCAGAACCTTGCCTCAATGTAAATTCTAGAAATAGCAACACCGATTTAAGTGCATTAAGTGGTTTAAACTTGTCCATTTGGTTGTCGTACATTCTCATGATCGATACGCGAGTTCCATCGGGCAGCATTTTCGGCATAATAGCATGGTGCCTGTTAAGCAGTCATTTTTGAATAAAAATCGCCAAAAATAATTACATTTTAAATAACACAAAATTATAAAGTATAATTATATAAAAGGTGACATAGGTATTTAACAGCACCATTAAAAGGTAGGAAATACGCCTAGTGCAGTTTTAATCCTCTGACCTCGAACTATGTTTTGATGTCTAGATCCGGGACAGGCCCCCATTACCTCATTATTTGCAGGTTCCAGTTTTACTGGAGATTTTATACTCACAATTTTGTCAGTGATCTCATTACAATAAATATATATTCATCAGTGAGCTCACAATTCGTCAGTGAAACGGGAAGGAAAATATGGTGATTTTGAGATGTTTTGCTCCCATTCGCTCGCCTCAGTGAATTTAGTCTTCCTGGACCCGGTTTTATCGAATGCATTGCTACAGAGTAGCCCAACAATTTTATGGCAGTAAGATTGAATTTAGTTTTTTTCTATATTGAGAATCAAATTATATTATTTCGACAGCTTTCAAGAAGTATCCCAAGTTTTTATCATGATCAGCCCGGGAGAGTCCACATAGTATTGTAATAACATCAAGGTGATTGTCCCTACTAACTGCTCGGAGTCTATGATGCCATTGAAACACGCGTTGGGATCCCGGGAAATGGAAGTACTCCATTGGTAACTCCAAAAGGTAACATTTGAAATTGGTGAAGTCTCAGCAATCCCTCAACTGATCAGAGCACCTCGCCTTACTTCGTAATTGTACTTTGTTAGATGTCCTAAAGAAGCTCCATTTCAAGTTTCAGCACCATAAGTCGATTAAGAAACAATCTAGTCTCAGAGGTCTTCCAACTGATCAGTGATCAGTGATCCCAAAGGACAACTAAATATCAGCACCTAAAGTCGATTAGGAATAAAATTAGCCCCAGATATCCGCCGGTGCCTGTCCCAAGCCAGGATCAAAAAGGAGGAGGGGGAGGAGTAGCAACCTGGTTAAAAAACCGAGGTCCAGCAGGCCAGGCTGGTAGTACCTTGTGATGGGCCCCTTCTCAGGGTTACGAGTGACGACCCGCCAACGACTCCGATGGCGGAAGAGACCCTAGCGATCCAACGACTGAAGAGGCGGACGAGCGAAACCCCGCTGCCTTGCGGTAAGGGTATTGTCTCAAGGGCTAAGGGCGAGAGCCCCGACAGAATAAATCTGGCGGGTATCCTGGCCTACAGGATACTCGGAAGCTGTGGGCTAACAACCCGCACTTCCTAAACAGCAATTGTTAAAGAAACAGAAACAGAAGATACCCGGACAGGACCAACGGCTGCGATTTTTGGCATGAAATGGAAAACGAGGATTGAATTTTGGAATGTTAGGACCCTAAACGAAAAAGGTAAACTGCGACAAGTTGAACATGAAATGAAAAAATATAAACTGGATTTGCTTGGAATCAGCGAAGCCAGATGGCTTGACAGTGGAGAGATCACTACGAAAGGAGGAGGCACCTTTTTGTACTCGGGCATGCCGGGTGTGGATGCAGAACTCCGTGCAGGTGTTGGCATCTTAATGTCTAGAACTGCGAGAAACAGCCTAGTTGACTGGAGACCTGTCTCGGAGCGCATAATCACAGCTCGCTTTCAAGCAAGGGTGAGGCATGTTAGTATTGTGCAGTGCTATGCCGCTACTGAAACTTCGGATGACAAGCAGAAGTTGCAGTTTAACAGTTCCTTGAGGGAAGCAATCAAGAACATTCTCAAGAGGGACATCATAGTGGTTATGGGAGACCTCAATGCGAAAGTGAGCAGTGAAAACGAAGGCCTTGAACACATTATGGGAACTCACTGTATTGGAGAATCAAACGAGAATGGAGATGCTTTCAAAAACTTTGTGCCGAGCATGATCTCGTGATAGATGGCTCACAGTCCCCGCACAAAACATGCCACAAAGTATCCTGGGTTTCACCTGACCATAGCACGGAAAACCAAATCGACCATATTGCCGTGAGCAGAAAGTTCTGCAGATCACTCCTGGACATGAGGAACAGGCGGGGTGCTGATGTGGGGAGTGATCACCACTTGATGGTCGCCCATTTCCGGATCAGAATTGTCAGCGTCCACAAAATTCAAAAGAGAAGAAAGCGCCTGAATGTAAAAAAAAACTAGGAATCCCCGAGAAGAGGGAGGACTTCGTTCTGAAACTCACTAACAGATTTCAGGCTTTGCAACTGGATAATGTCCCAATCGATGACCACTGGGAATCGATCAAGAACTCTGGAGAATGACCGGCCAAAATCCAATTGAAATTGAAATTAGGAAGCGGAAATGGAATTGGATTGGCCTTACGTTGAGGAAACCGGACGATGCTGTGCAGAGGGTGGCTCTTGATTGGAATCCCCAGGGTGAAGGAAGGAGAAGAGGACGACCCAGGGAGACCTGGAGGAGGTATTGTGAGAAGGAGCTGCGCCGAGCTCGAAAGACGTGGAATGAAGCTAAAAGAATTGCAACCAACCGATCTGACTGGAGGACCTTTGTTTCTGCCCTATGCTCTCAAAGATGGAGTTAAAGGAAATTAGTCAAGTAAGTCAGATATCATACAACTACTCATTTCGAAAAGTAGGTACTTAGTTAGGAACTAAGTTCTCCGTCCTCTGGGATATTTTTTATTTACTTCACTCATTTTTTTAGGGATTTTTAGGATGAAGAAAGCTAGTTAGAAAAGCTAGTTATTATAAAAGGTCTTACTTACACATCAGATGAATGAAGAAATAGAAGTTAATATTCAATTATGACATTTTGCCGGATACACCTCATCCGTACCACATACGAACCTACCACGAAATATAATTTAAAGTGCTTACAAATGAAGTTGCCGGCCAGTTTACCCGTACTTACATGAAAGTGGTCGCTTGGTCGAGATAATCAAATGTATCCCTGTTTGAGAATAAATCGCTTTGTCCTCTTAAGCTGTAGTATTTATCCAACTTTTTCTGGGTTTTTTCAATCCTGCCTTTACATCCAACGAGAAAATGCACCAAGAAAGCATCACATTCTGAAATATGAAAATCCAAAATCACATGTACACGAAATAAATATCCATTTACAGTGAATTTACACCGATTCTCAGTTTAGTGTTCAACGGTAATTCGGCAAGAAGTTAGAGAAATACTTTTATTGTACTTTTATATACTTTTAGCTGATACTCCTGTCCCAGAGTAGGTACTATATATATGTTGGGATTGATGAGTGTGACTCGGGAAGCCTTGATCCAGAACATACAGTATTAGCTAAGCAGTTGTCCCAAATTAGTGATCGTTACTTAGCATCAGTTCATAACACCAAAGAAGAAGAACATGTGTGACTCACAAAGTTGGGTTGAAAATGGGCCGGACTTAGGGAACAAGTTAGCAGCTGAGTCAGACAGAATTTAACAAATAGACAGAATTACACTGGGCATTATCCAATATTTCCTCTATAGCATAGTCCAAGCGTCCATACCCAGCTCCCCTGGACCTCGACAGTTACCTACGTCTCATCAAGCATTAATGTACGAGCAAGAGTGGGTTGGCAGTCTGCACCGTAGGGCAAAACACAAGGTGGGCAGAACACATTTAATTTTAATAAGTTGGTTTCTCCTAATAACACTATGAATTTACTACTTTTTGGAGGCAATAACGTACCCGTTTTTCTCGACTCGGGGTAATGTTCCTGTTCGTTTAGCCATCCCCTTAAGAATGCTGTATCTTCTTCAAGCTTAGTTCTTGAATAGTTTATTCTCTTCAGCACCTCATCCTCTTGTTCCCTCGTTAAAGCAGGAACAGACATAGCTTGTTTTACTGGACGGTTTGAACTTAAAATTGATTATGGAAGGGAACAGCACCTATAAAATGAGAACATCGTTGATATATATGCATACTTTATAGATATAGCAGGTATTCAACATTGGGGCATTAGTTTTACCGTTATCTTGAAGTGGTTCAGTCAGTATTACGGGTAAAGACATTCATAAATATACATAAATGTATTAGGTATTTGAATAGAGTGTAGTAACACAACCAGCAACACCCCATTTTGTTTGGAAAGTGGAAATGTAATGAAAGAGGTATCCACGTAGTCGAGTTGAGAGATTAATCAATATTACAATCCATACAATTTGTATCAACTAATTCAAAATTAACAGGAAGAATGTAGTTAGCAATACTCGAACCACTATAGATGCTCCTACGAGCATTATCTACAAATTATCCTAGCAAGCACAATATAGAGGCATATATGTGCGGCCACCTAGTCAATTTTGTGAGTATATTAAAATTGAATTTCGAAATTATTCGAATTAGTAAAAATTCTAATTCCAAACATTTTTTTACCGTTCCTGTATGTAGTTTCAATAAAATTAAAATTTTTTTTTAAAACCAGCCAAATTACAGCGCGCGACTTATACCTACACCGAGTCTTGGGCACAATTATTAGAAACTTGGGTCCAATTATAGTTTCAACATTATAAATACAGTATAACCTACAATCGCAGTGAATTTAATCGAAATTGGTTGAAAATGTTGAAGTTTCTATAGTTACCAGGGTTTTATCTTTGCACGAACATACTACCATAGGTCTACCAGCAAGACACTTGATAGACCACCTAGGGTCAAAACTCCATCGATATCGGATTAAAGCTGTAAAAAACATGGTTGCTGGATGGACGTTTACGATTGATCATACAGTCATGAAATTCATACTCAGCAATCTAGGTCCCAACACTACACCATCAAATGTTATTGAAATATGAAAATTGTAGAAGTTGTGATTATTTGAACAGTCTCATGTTTGTGTATTCATCCAGCTGTGACAAAATTCAAAAAGGGTCATCCACAGGCCTGATCCGGACAATCCATGGTATAAATCCTTCTATATACATTCATATAATCCATTCTTTCATATAAATCCTATTATAAAGATTAGGAGGCCCACAGAATAACATACAGACAGAAAGATGCGATGTTCAAACCGTTTAAGGCGTTCTAAGAGTTCTAAGACATAAAACAAGAAGGAAAATTCAGATTTAAGAGATTTTGCGTCCTATTCCACCTATAAGTAGCGGAAGCATTGTTTTCACTTTCGAGAGATGAAAATTTGTCTTGTCCCTAGATCAAAAGTTCCTAGCGCATTTTACTTTCCAGACCGTTCTGAAATACTTTCGTTCTGGGTCAGCCTATGTATGTGTGTCTAAGCGAGAGAGGTTCAGGTATGCTTCTGAGGATTTGCGGCGAAGAGCAGCAGAGGAGGCAAAGGCTATGCATAATGGGGTACGCAATATTGATTATTTTTTTCTTTGTGCAAGCACGATTTCCCATGCTCACGCTTTCAGCCATTCATTCTCTTACCCGAGCTCCACTACAAGTAGCTTGTCTAGGCTGCAATTCTGGCAAATAGCCATTGGGCCTCTCCTATCTCTTACAGGAGTGGAGCAGTAACCCACTGTACAGCAATCCTCCCCCGAGACTTCCGCCCTTCTTGAGGATTTTAGGAGTGAAGTGTTGAGGCTCGGGGAGCAGGTAGGCTGTATTGAAGATTATGAAATCGCCTACCCGCAGGATCTGGCAAGGCTTGGAATAAGAGGTCACGGCCTATGTGCAGAGGATCTTCCCACAGGTTAAGGAAATGACCGCGACCGGGCATCAGGGAGGAAATCCTCCTGCTTTGGTGCTCCGTGGAGGTCGCAGAGTGGCTAAGCAAGAAGGGAGCTGGGAATACCAGCTGGCCCAGACGTTATGGAAGGAGCATGCGGCCGGTACTGGAGAGAGCTGGGGATGAACATGTTTTGCTACTCTCCAGGAGTTTGTGGAATATTGGGAGCCACTCTTGAGTTCTCCCAGCCACAAAACTGCTGTGCCAGTCGTACGCCCAGCTTTCTTGCACAGAGTTATGTGCATGCTGGTGCTGCATGATGAGGCACATGCCAAGCAGATAGTATGTTCTTCGTCATCCAACAGTTGAGATGTCGATAGGGAGAGGCAATATCACGTGCCGAGTCACTGGGGTAAGGATATCGTTGCTGTCGAACCCGATGGGTCTGCAGTAATGCTGGATGTACAGGTTGTCAGTGACAGTGTCGACATGCAGAAAACTTGGCGGGCTAAGATAAGTACTTAAGTACGTCAAAAATTACCTACAGGTAACGATTACAAAGCTAAAAGGAGTGGTATAAAAAGGTACGGCTGCAATGGTGTCATGGCGCGACATGCAGGAAAAGTTCGACTCGAGTCGGGTATCCCGGTAGGAGTACTCCATGGTATCACCACCCATGTCCTGAGGGGTTCTCCCTCATCTAGTGGTCATTTTATAGGGGCAATTCCTTTCATCCCTACCTCCCTCCACCTCCCTCAGTTTCCTTAATCCCAAAGGCCGGCGTTAGGCAAGCCTGGGCGTCATCCCACCACCAATATATTGCTAAATATTAATATTATATAACATGCAAATATAATATGCAATATAAATACTGCTAAAAACGGCTAAAATTTTTTTTAAGCAAAATTTTATCAAAATAAGTTTATTAACGATGAACAAGAACATTGAAACATTTATGAACAAAATTATGCTAAAAAATGTACTTAAATTTCAATAATATTTGCAAAAAAGTCTAAATAAACTGCAATTAAAAGCTAAAAATCCAAAATCTTTTTGAATCCCCGAATATCATTCAGACTGTTGTTATATATTAATTTATTTATTTTTTAAATTTATTTACTTTTTTTATTTATTCATTCATTTATTTATTTACTCTTTCATAAAGTTGGTAGCGAACAATTTTTTTTTCTTTTTTTGCTCTCAAAGTGCTCAAATTTCAAGACAATGTAACAATATAATAAGATAACTTACGAAAATTCGCTCACACGATCATGCTGCATGACTGAAACTTTTTAAAGCTGCTGATTTTCAAGTTTGAGATCTTCGTTAGCGTCAGAAAGCCTTTTCATGGATTTATCCTCCCCCTCAGCCGTGAAGGGACATCATCGAGTTTTTCCGAGTTGAATGCCGGCGAATGTTCCAACGATTTCATCTTGCCGGAGATTCTATTCAATCGTTCTAGGACCGTGCTCTCAAACATTTTTGAAGCCTTATCTCGATCAGAGTTGGTCTTGGGAAGGTCACCATATTCATCCTATTCCTCCTCCTTTTCCTAGTCCTCAGAGAACCGGAACTTTTTTCATGGCCAGCGACCTTTTCGTTTGTTTTGCTCGCGGTTTTTACAATCTTACATAGTTGCGTACCTATCTAGGTTTCATAATATGCTCCAGTTTTTTTTAAATTGTCAACCGATTTTTCGCACGTACAAGACGGATGACAAGTGTATTCGCATTGTTTACACTTGAGGAATATCTTGGGCGACAAATCCCCATCACAATGGACACAGTTCATCTCGAATGGACGGAGTTCAGCGACAAGGATCGGCGAAAATACCGGCGACGGAGAGGGACAAAAACTATTAGTGAAAAGAGAGAGAAGATTCCAAGATAAGGGAGGGTTGTCGGGGTGTTGACAGCTCGGGTGTTGACCGACAACTGAATATGCAACAAGCAAAATCGGTTAAGAATAGAAGCTGGGGGCTATTTTGTGCTGGGGGCTTACTGCAGGTTCCTCTTTGTTGCTTCCAAGTCTACCTATAGGTAGCGGAAGCATTGTTTTCACTTTCGGGAGGAGAAAAATTTTTGGTCTCCAAAATCAAAATTTCCACTCGCATTTTACATTTTAGACCATTTAGAACTACTTATAGGTCCCGTGTCTGTGTGTGTGTGTGTGTGTGTGTGTGTGCCTGTCGTGTGTCCGCAAATCCTTGTAACAAGCTTATTTTCCACAGTTTTCATCCGATTTGAATGAAATTTTCAGTAGAAGGTCCCCTATCAGTTTCATCGTTCTTGACTCAATACCCCACTCTGCGCAGGCGCAAACGTAAATTCTACCAAGCATCATTTTCTCACGCCCTAGTCGTCCGATCTCGCTCAAATTTGGTGCATAGCTGGGGGATGACAATTTGATAATCTTATATCAATTTCAGCGTGATATAGTTGTAATGACCTTAATTTTCACAGTATAATGACCGATTCCGTAATCCAACAAAGTTGGCTAATCGTAGAGGAGACAAACAGTACCCGAGGAGTTAATTGAGGGGGTGAGAAGAACCTCGAACAGCACAGCGTTGCCGGATTTTGGTTTGTTTGATTTAATATGGATGGCTAATAAAACTATCTATCTGCCCGAGAATCTCTAGCGGTGGGGAACCAAAGTGAGGATCTCGTTTCGGGAGGGCCAGACGTTTTTGGAAGTGAGGTGAAGGTGCGAAATGATAAATGACGGGGAAGGAGGAGACGCGGATGATGAGAGGGGGGGGGGGTAAGATGATGGGGATCTTATCTCACCTTCAATCAACATTGGTATTAGTATTCTATGACCTTCAATACGATAGTCCCAAGGCCTGGGGCTCACCGATCGTTAGCGATTCATGAACCACGCGGCACACGTACGGCGATCAATGGAACGTCTAAAATGATAACACAAGTAAAATGATAACGAATCGCAGTACCTAGTAAAAGCTGCTTTCGTATGCACAATCAGAACGTCACACGCGTTAGAAACCAGTTAAAAAATGAATGGAAACACGGAACGATGTTTACATCATGAGCGACCGGCTTGCTCTTTTAGCGAATTTACGTATTTTTCGTAAAAAATTAAGCAACTGCAATGGCTAAGAAAAATTTCTTTGTTGGAATCCGTTTTGAAGCATCCTGAAACAATTCCTTAGGATTGAGATAAAAATCCCATTCTTGCGCCAAAAAGTCAAGCTTTACAAATGAAAGGATCAGTTCGTTGGCCAGCTCTTTGTGAGCACAATAAATTGGTCACATTTCAAAAAATGTGTTCAAAAATCATACATACTTAAATTTCATTAATATTTGCTCAAAAACTATAAAAACTGCACACAAAATATCTAGAGAACCAAAATCTTTATTGAATCGCCAAATTTTATTTAGTATGAGTTTTTTGCCATAAAATTGGTTTTTAACAATATATTTGTTGTCAAATTGCTAAAATTTCATTACAATATTATAATACGTTGAGTAATTTAAGAAAATTCGCTCATATCATCATACTGCATGACTGGAACTCTTTTAAATTTATTTGTTTCTCACGCTTGGGTTGACCCACACCCCCCTGGATCAATTCTAATAGGCGTCCCTCTTAAGAATTTACGAAGCCTTACCTTCAAGGCATAGCTTCGGAGAGACGTCCTATATATAAACTTCCGTTTCAGAAGAAGAGTGCAAATCATAACTTCCAATGAATCAAAATATATCAAAAATGAAACAGAAGAGAATGAATGAGATGCTAGGAGAGGAACCCCAAGTAGTAATAGCATCTACATAAGCTTCCGATTAAGCCGATAAGAGCGAATGTTCTCGAGCTAAACAAACATAATGCTAAATTAACCCCACCTCCACAACCCAAACAATAAAATAAAATGAAGACAGGAACCAACCAATAATAAACCAATAACAAGCTAAAATCAATAGCTACAACTAATGATAAAAGATAAAACGTCTGCCAAGTTGGGTGTGGTGATACGGTGGGTGGGATTTATAGATCATTAAAATATTTTAAATTCTTTTAAATTTCCTAAAAATTTCATCAAAATTGTATGGAAACTATAAAGATTGAGCTCAAGTACAAGGATTACACATTCGCGCATGCGCAGTAACTAATAATGGTACAATCATGTTTAAATTTATATGGGATGCTCAAATCGTCTTCCCCCAACTATCCTCCAAATTTGAGTGCGATCAGACGACTAGGGCGTGAGAAAATGCTGCTTGATGGAATTTAAGTTTGCGCATGCGCTGAGTGAAATATTTATTAGGAAACAATAAAACTGAACGGGGATCATCTACACTCTAATCCACACATTCCCTCAGAATTTCATAAGTCGGATAAAAACTGAGGAAATTGAGCTTATTACAAGGATTCTCTTTTACGTATTGGAGCTGCTATACGGTACGATTGGGTTGAAAGTTATGGTATTTTCAAATCTGATTCACGCTTTTTTCAATTGTATTAAGCCTTTTTCTGATTAAATTCACCTTTTTCCCAAATAAATTCATCTTTTTTCCAATTGCATTAAACCTTTTTCCAATGAATTCAGCTTTTTTCCAATTAAATTAAACCTTAAGATTTTAGTCTGAAAGCGCTGCAAATTATTACACAATGGTCTATTATTTCTGTGTTAGATATCCCTTCTACGCAGATCATTGGTCTATAATTATTAAACCCCTTGTGTAATATATGATCAGAACATGGCGCATTGTGCCTCCAAGAAGGGTTTACACTTTTACAGTTCCAAGACCCCGCAATTTTACGCTTCACAGTAAAGATGTTTAAAAAAACGGGAAATGATGCTTGAAGTAATTTACGTTAGCGCACGCGCAGAATGGAATAAGGATTTGAGAAAAATGAAATTGTTAGGGATCAATCTATAGCCTAACCCACAAATTCTCTGAAAATGTAATCAAAATCTGATGAAAACTAGACCTTGTTCCTGGGAGTACACTTTCGCGCATGCACAGGAGCTAATGATGATCAATCATGTTGAAATTAACATGGAATAACTAAACTATTGTCCTTCAGCTATCCACCGAATTTGAGCGGGATTGGACGACTAGGGCGTAAGAATATGATGCTCAAAGGAATTTACGTTTGCGCATGCGTAAAATGAAGTCATGAATCGAGAAGTATGGAATTATAGTGGACCATTTACAGCGTAACCAGCACATTACCTGAAAGTTTCATAAAAACCGGATGAAAACTGTTGAAATTAGGCTCGTTTAAAAACGTAGATATTCGCGCATGCACGGTAGCTACTAATGATAGGATTATGTTGGAATTGCTAGGGAATGCTCAAATTGACCTCTTCCACCTATCCTCCAAATTCGAGCGAGATCGGACAAAGGGGGGCTTGGGAAAATTATGCTTGATGGAATTTACGTTTACGCATGCGCCGAGTGGAGTATTGATTTGGGAACAACGAAATTCATAGGGGACCATCTTCACCCTAACCCGCACACACTATGAAAATTTCATAAGAACCGGTTCATTAGAATGGAAAATACTATATTTATATGGAATGTTTAGATCGTTTTCTCCCATCTACCCTCCAAATTTGAGCGATATCGGACGACCACGGCGTGAGAAAATGACGCTTGATAAAATTTACTTTTGCGCATGCGCAGTGAAGTATTTATTTGGGATCAATGAAACTGTTAGGTAACCATCTACCCTTTAATCCGCACATTCTCTGAAAATTTCATCAAATTCGGATGAAAACTGTGGAAATTAAGCTTGTCATAAGGATTTGCGGACATACGACAGATAGAAAGACATACACGGATCGAAAGTTGTTCAGTATATGGTCTAAAACAGTGGTTCCCAACCTGGGGGCGATCGCCCCCAAGTGGGCGATTTGGGTTGACAGGGGGGCGATAAATAAGTGGGGGGCGATGACCATTCAAAGGGAAGAAAATAGTTTAATCTATAATAGATTTATCAAATGAACAAAAGGAAATTATCGAAGAAATATTGTTTGCCAGAACTTTGATCACTGATACAAACGGATCATCGATTTTTAAGGTAGTAAAAGATTACTTTGAGGTTTTCCCCTAACGAACATGAGTGCTTGCGCAACAGTGGTGCCCCTGCCATGTTAGGCCATCAAGCTGGGTTTCTAGCCCACCTTAAGAAAGAAGTGCCAGAGGTAATCACTATTCACTGTGCAATTCATCGTCAACACTTAGCTGCGAAAATTGAGTGGTGTCCTTCATGGAACTCTACAGCTAGTTATTACTGGTGTCAACAAAATCAAAGCTAATTCCCTCAATGATCATCTGTTCCGACAACTTTGCCATGAAAATGATGAAGAATTCGAACACTTGCTTCTACATACGGCTGTGAGGTGGCTTTCAAAAGGAAACTGTTTGCGCCGATTTTTCGAACTATTTGACATTGTTACTGAGTTTATCGACACAACTGATCCAGTTTTAAGTGAGAACTTGAAACAACGCAAGTTGGAAGTTGCATACCTTACTGATATTTTTGAAAAAATGAACAAAGTCAATATAAAGCTTCAAGGAACCAAGATGAACCTTATCAAGGCCAAAGGAATAATTTCATCATTCATCGCCAAGTTTGATTTGCACAAGATAAATATTGGCCGTACAGAGCTGATTCAGTTTCCGACCCTTGAAAAGTGTTTGTTGCCAGGGAACGAGACTCGTGAACTCCCAAAAGAAAAAATTATAATATTTACTGAACACCTTCATCAGTTAAAAAACGACATGAGAACAAGATTTCGGAATCTGACCAATTTACAAATCCCGGATTGGATTCTAGATCCATTCTCGTACGAAGCTGTGGGTACGCTTGATAATTCTTTGCAAACGGAATTTTTAGATATTAAATATGACTGTAAGTCAAAAATCTTGTTCAAGTAGTCAGGTTACGAGTTAGCCTGGGTGAAGCTTATGGACGCCTATCCACAACTGTGGCGAAAAATTGAGTATCATCTCATCTCGTTCCCATCAACGAATGTAGTTGAAAAAGGATTTAGTGTTGTTGTCCAGCTCCTCACAAAGCAAAGCCTGAACTTAACGCACATAAAGCCGGACATTCGAAATTTAATTGAACTCCACCAAGGACAAGGTAGCCATTAATAACGATTGTTTTTCTACTATACACTATAATTTTTTTAGGTAAATAAATGGTGGTAATAAAGTTGTTAAAAATACTAAAACTGCATTAGGTACTCACATTTTCCATTTACTATTTTTCACATCAAAAAATGAAATTAGAGATAAAATGAAAAAAAAAAAAAAAAAAAAAAAAAAAAAAAAAAAAATGGGGGGGGATAGAGTTAAGTCAATCTCCAAAAAGGGGCGATGGGTCACGAAAGGTTGGAAACCACTGGTCTAAAACGTAAAATGCGGGTTTAAATTTCGATTTTGGAGACAAAAAATTTCCCATCCCCTGAAAGTGAAAACAATGGTTCGGCTTCCTAAAGGCAGACTCGGAAGCTTTAAGCTGAAAGTGAAACGAATTTTCCACGGTTCGTTCCCGTAGGGAAATAAACCACTCGGCAATTTATTTAAGAATATTACCTTTCAATGATCCTAGAGTGATCACGTCGAAAGAATGTAAATGTGACCAGCTGCTAAACGACTTGATTGTTTCCGCGTAGAGAGCACAGACAATACTGGCCAGTAAGAGAATTAAATTGGTAGAGATCCGCGGGGAACGGTGTTGTGCCTAAGGTCACTGCCAGATCCAAGGTGACGAAAAGGAAGATGACGGGGGCTGTAAGTGTTTCGCTATATGAACACGTGTAGGTACCTCTTAGTCTAGGAGCCAAGGCCAAAAATAGGTTTCTGGAGAAAGTTTAAGATTAGATTTTGAAAATTTAGTCTGTTCTGAATGAATTACAAAATGGCGGCCGCATCGATATGGCTTTATTCACCCATTTTGAAGTTTTCTTCTAATAATTCCTAAGCGATTCATCCAACTGAAATTTGTATACGTAGCAAAGTTTTGAAGCATACAAATATATAGCGATCCTATTCAAAAACTATGAACTATCTCCCAGAATAAGCGAATTACAAACAAGTGAAAATAGGGCTAATTTGGGGTCAGTCCTCTCCTCCCCCTGTCCAGACTTCTACCCTTCAAAATCACCTAACGGCCTTAATATTGGTCTGATTTAGGTCTGTCAAACTTCATTTGTTTCAGGCTTTTAGCTGAGACGTTTCCCTATTGACTTACAGCAGAACGCATTCATTTTAAGTCATTTTACACAAAAAGTTAGCAGAAACGGCGTTTTACTTAGTACTCTAATGGGAAAGGGTCTCACCTAAAACTTGCTCGATATGAAATTTGGGAAGTATTTTACCCCGAATCGTATGACGTTTGGCAGACCTAAATCATACCAATATAGATATAGATGATTTTGAAGGGCAAACGTTTAGACGGTGGGGGGGGGGGGGGGGGGGGCTGACCCAAAATTAACCCGATTTTTGATTGTTTGTAATTCACTTATTTTGGGAGATGATTCATAGTTTTTGGGTCGGGTCTCTTTAATTTGATGCTCTACAACTTGGCTACGTATAAAAATTTCTGTAGAATGAATTGTTTAGGAATTATCTATTAGAGAAAAACTTTAAGATGGACAAATTAAGCCACCTTTATGAGGCCGCCATTTTGTATTCCGCCACTTTTTAGGTGGCAGACGATTTTTTCACTAGGAATGGACTATTTTTTTAAAACCTAATATCAAACCTTCTCCCTGAATTACTATACTACATTTTCCGTCTTAGCTCCTGGACCATCTATTCTTTCTCTTAAATATTATAATGTCCATATAAATATATCTAAGGAAGTATTCTGATAAATTTCGGGAGACGAAAAACAAAACTGCAAATCACTACATAACGGTATAGGTGTCATTTCTGTGATAATAATTGCTTCATTTACAAAGAAAATGCTGAACATTTTCCATTATAATAAACGACAAAAAGTTTCAGTCATGCAGCTTGACCGTATAAGGGAATTTTCGTAATTCCTCGTATCTTGTTTACGTTAATTTCTTCTGAAATTTGAATACAATGTGTGCAAAATTATGGCTATAAATTGTATGGCAAAAAATATTTTCTCAAAGCAATATTCAGCTTGAATGACTCACACACGCGCAGGTATACGTTGTAGGTAATCTCAACACAATACCTAGCATATGCACACATTAATATACGTATGACTACCCCCCCCCCCCCTATTTCCCCGCAGCCATTAATTTTTGTATTAATCACGAAGGCCATAGACCTTCAGACCGCGCCAATCTTCAGAAAGGTTACAGATAAATTACTGATAAGTGAGTGGGCAACCCCGATCACATTTCAATATTTTACAGTTCCGCATTTTGCATTCCATTTAAACGAAATTGTCGGATATTATACTGGTTGCTCATTTCTGATAAAAAATTCTGCCAAGAGATTTTTTTAAACGCTTTGTTTTCGAGTTGTTTTAATTTTTAGCGAAACGAGAAAATGAATTTATTGCAATGGGTCCAAAAACTTTAAAATCGAAATTTTCGAAAACTTTCTTCATTAAAATCTGTTTGGAGACAATCTGAAACAAATCCTGAAGTTTGCGCTTTTTCACACACACACACACACACACATACATACAAATACAAATATATATATATATATATATATATATATATATATATATATATATATATATATATATATATTTATTTATTTATTTATATTTCACTATTCTCGTCCGATTTTCATGATTCTTTTTTGTTCAGTTTCGAATTTGGTCTAGTTTTTGAATATGTAACAGGAGTTTTAAATTTTTATGATGGAAGGGGGTGAATGGAGGGGTAATAACGATAAATCGTGATATTTCTATTATATTCATCAGACTTATCGTGACTGTTTTCATAGTTTGTCTGATCCAAAATTTAGTCCTGTTATGCAACCTCAGAAATTTCCCGTCAGAAATTTTTCAGAAATTTACCGTCGGTGATGGGGTAAAATGGTGCGAGGGGGGAGACTCCGAGAAATCATGATACTTTTGTTTTTTTCTCCTATTTTAATTCTCACCAAAATTATATACAATCTATTTATAGGGACGTCCCTGTAATGCATGCATTACTTGCCAATAATTATGTTTTGAGCTGAGTCCCCCCGAACAGGTCCCCAGTTTTTGAGCAACCTATAGGTACCCTACAATATACCTAATAGGCCTAACCTATCGATCAATTACCTAACCTATAGGTAATTGATACTTTGCTGCATTTTAGGTGATCGATTGTCTAGCTCATCTAATAAAATGGGGTGTCTTGTAATAGTTCAGAAGTATGATTTTTCAACTTCTAATTCGACTTCACCATCCTAAAACATATTGGAAAGTATAAAGCATGCATCATGGGGCCGTCCCTATGAATGGATTGTATATAATTCTGGTGAGAGTTGAAATAAATGAAAAAACAAAAATCAAAATGACTTCTTGGAATTACCCTTCCCCACATTAGCTTACTCCACGACAGTAAATTTCCATTATAAAACCTCTAGCATGAAACCAGAAACTCCTGACATATTTTCCAAAACTAGATCAAATCCATAACTGAACAAAAACTGATCACATAAAATCGGACGAGAATTGTTAAAACATCATGATTTATCAGAATTACCCCCTCCATTCATCCCCTCCCTTGATGAAATTTAAAACCCTGTTTATAGCTTAGGCTTTTATAGCCTGGGTGGCGTCGACAAAATTTTTGAAAAAAAAAAACGCATATAAAAAAATGTACCTACGCTCGTCTGCTGTCTCTTTGGATCAACTCTCTTTTAAGATTCATAATCAAGAGGTGCAATATAATTAAAAAATATTTTAATTATGTATTCCTAAGTTATCATTCACATTTTTATTGCATAACTTTTGCCCAGAAACTGTGACTATAAGCGATGGAATTGTTGAAATAGGTAGGTACCTGCCTAATAAAAAACGGGCTTGAAATAAATCTCATTTTCTTAGGTTCCTCAGAAGAATCAGTAAATCCTCTACTTTATCAATAAACGGAAAGGTTTTCATTTTTCAAAAATCTGTATCATAAAAACTTTTATTATTAGAAAAATCACAACGTAAATAACGACGAGACGTTCGCGATTAATCAAGTTGAGACACCAGACTCTAGACCCTGACTTGCTCTTTAGTTCGACTACCCACTGCGTGGCATTCCCAGCGCTCCAGTCGCCATGAGATTTTACACAGATCAGTTTTCTGCTTAGATTAGTGATCTGGATGCTCGCTACGCTCGTATCTCAAACGTTCAATCCCTTAGTAAGAATTTAAATTAGTTGGTCAGAGTCTAGAGTCTCGTGTCTCAAATTTATTGTTCGCGAACGTCTCGTTAAATAACGTGTTAATATGTTGCTAATACAATATACCAACAATTCATGGATCACAGTAAATAATACTATAGATTAAGATGAAGATTAATCTATACTAATACTAGTCAAAGTAGGTAGGTAGAACATTCTACATCCCTATTATTACTGATGGCGTTTTTGCGCCTTCATATTACAGTACCTGCTTACTGTTGGACCAACAAGACACAACTGTGTTGCCAGCTGAGTAGAACTAGCGCCTTTACGGCTTGTACTTTACGGTGTGTAACATACCCATTTACCCAACATTTCCCTAGATACCTAGGTTCAAAAATATATATTATTGTTTTGAGGAGAATTTAGGTACATATTACTCTCGTTTATCGACATCTTTCATAAAAATGCCGTCAGTAGGTTGCTGTAGGTATTTTGTAGTGGTAGTTTCTTTAGTCAACCTCAAAAGTTTTCACTGTCCCATATGTGCCGAAATTTGGATTTTCTTTTTTTTCGATCGTCGTGGACTGCTCAACTTCATGAACCGTTTCTTTGAGAGTTGGGAGAATGTCCACCATAGTCTCTTTCATTTTTACCACAAGAGCATCTAAAAGGGAGTGAAATGTGAAGCACTATGATTATACTAAATTCAATATAATAACATGAAATACTGCTACACAAAATTTATTCTCGAATTTCTGTGTAACCCAATCCAAAAACTAAATAATTTTTCTTTAAAATACACATTCTAATGAAGAGTTCGAGATTAATTTCAATTCATTCTAATGTATTGTGTAACCTTAGCTAATGACAACTTCTTACTTTTAATACACAGCACAACTAACAAACAGTAAAAATGTCTCTAAAAAATATATATATATATCGAGTTGAAAAGCTCGACTTAGTTTGAATAATTTGGAATAAAAAATTTCTAACTTTGGTCCTTCCGGGGATTTTTTTTTTTTTTTTTTCCAATCACCAAAAATATCAGTTTTTGTTAAATTGTTCACAAAATAATGGGATAACTTTTTTATTTATTTTATTTTATTTATTTATTTATTTATTATTATTATTGTTTGTTTTTTTATTGACGTTTTTTATTTTTTATTTTAATCGAAGTTCTTTAAAGTGTTTCAGAAAAATAACAATGAAACCAATTGGTAAAAAGCTTGGTGGAAAAAAAGGGTTTTGCTGTGTGATGTTTGCGTTGCAGCTTCTTTGCTTATTACATCCCTCATACTACCGTATTCGTGGCATAAAAATTCGTTTTTCTAAAATCATCATCATGCTTATATAAGAACAACTATTTTGTTAAAATCGCCAAGCCTTTCACTAAACTTGTCTTTTGAGTTTTCTGAAACAACCTTACACATTTCGAATAAAAAGTAAAAAATAAAATAGTGAAACTTTTACATTTTGTGCCATTTCATGAAAAGCAAAAGATATTCTGACGGTGGAATTTCTTATTCCATATTCTCCAGATTATAATTTGTTACATTTTCAGTGCAGTCACATTTTTAGTGAAAAGGTACCTATTAGTAAATTTCATGTTTTTGTAACAAGCTAACATTAGCTAAGGTTGATGTTGTGAATGCTTGCGAGTTGTTCAACTGAATTTAGAACTGATTAAGGTGAACCTTGGCTAATAAAACTCTAGTTTGTACTTTGGATATTTGACTGAAGGATGTTTGAATTTACCTTCGAAGAGTGGAATCCTGTTACAAAGTTTCATTATTTGGACAGTTCAAATTATAAAAACACTTCACAAAAAAGGCCTTTCTGCCCTTAAATTGGTTTTTTATTAATCACTAACGTTTCTCCCCAGGAACTGGGGCTTCTTTAGGGACACAAAATTCAAAATATCAAATTCAAAATTTGTTAAATATCCACTTATTGTTTTCGTTTTGTAGTGAAAAATCGAATTCAAAGTTATCAGTACGACAACTCAAAAGAGAAGAAAATCAAAGAGAAAATCAAATTTTAAATGTCTTCTTTGGCTTAATTCTATGAAATTGAAGAAATGGAGAACTACGTAAAGAAACAGTCGTGAAGTCCCAGATCAGCTAAGTGAGATTCAAAGCTAAGTTCTTTGCTATCCTACCTATGAAGCTGAAATTTTAAATGGAACGTGAGGCACTTACCACTGAGACATTTCAGTTCAACTTCCTTTCCACCGTAACAAATAGGAAGCACATCAAACTTCTCTATCAATTTAGAGAGGTCGCTTTCACTAGTAATTACAACCTGGAAAATAATGAGAAAACTATCATTAGCGAATTTCCGTAAAAAATGAAGCTAATGCAATACCTAGGTCAAAAAATGTTTAAATAAAAATTTTTGAACATTTTCTTCATTGAAATCCGGTTTGAGGCATTCTGAGACGATTCCGAAGTTTGCACTTTTTCATATATTTGTGTGTGTGTGTGTGTGTGTGTTTGTGTGAGTGTGTGTGTACGCGCGCGCGTCCATGCGTGCGTGTGTGTGTGTGTGTCATTCCAGACGATAACTCTCCTTAGGATTAAGATAAAAATACCTTTCTTGCGCCAAAAAATCAGGCATTCCATACTAAGGGATGAGTTCGTTGGCCAACACATTTTGAGCACATTGAATTGATCAAATTTTAAAAAATGAACTAAAAAATCACTAAAAATTGTAAAAAACCGACTAAAAATTGTTATATCCATATTTTTAGCAACGTATAAGTCAAATAAAGTTTGTTAACTATAAAACAGATCATTCGAAATTTTATGGAAAAAATTATGCTGAAAAATGTACTTAAATTTAATCATAATTTGCATATAACTGCAAAAAAATGCTAAAAGTCCAAAACCTCTTTTTGAATCGCCAAATTTTATTTACTATGAGGTTTGTTCGCTATAAAATTTTTTTTTAACAATTTCTTTCTACTGAAATTGCTCCAGCTTCAATATAATTTAGCATATTGTAATACGAAAGATAGTTTATGAGAATTCGCTCATACGATCATGCTGCATGACTGGAACTTTGCTATTTTTATATAAGAAATAATGCACTAAAACGTACATTTCAACATAAATATTATTATTATTTTTATTATTATAATAAAAATTTCAATCGACCCTAAAGGATAAAATTTAAGGATTGAAATATTTAAAATTCGAGATCTTAAAAACTTTCAAGGCAAGAATATACCTATATTTTTTTGTGTGTGTGCTATCCTTGATGTATTTCATCCTAAAGAATCGAATGAAATCACCCGGATCGCTATTCGTCCACCCGTTCGCTCTCATGAAGAATTACCGTCAACATCGGAGCAAATCAAAACTGATGGAACATAGTGAAAGAAAAGCCTTGTAAGTAAACGATACAACGATCGTATCAGCTGATATAATGCCAAAGAAACTCTCACTTCACGAAATGATGTTTGTGTTAACTTTTGTCACCAGATGGACTAGTGAAGCGTGGATAGGTGTTATTTATTTTATCTCATTTTTTTCCAGTTGGTGGGTGCCTACGATAGTGTAGATATACTTTAATTTTGATGTTCGATATTGTACTTTTGTAAGTATTTAATTTATTTCATTTCTCTTTCGTAGGCGTCTAAGAAGACTATGCAGTTATATTTGACTTCGTTTAATGATTGTAGACAAGTGTTCTATGTAGAAGGGCTGTATAAAAGAGAAAGCCTTTGTGTTATGACTCTCCACTATTACTATATTAAAACATTCCCGTTGTTATGAGTTCCAAGTACACATTGTCTACAAATATATAGTTTTCCGTTTTTCACAAATGATAAAATCGCGTGCATTATTTTCAATAGTATAATCAAAGGCCATTTTAGTTGGCGACGATCAGAAAAATCGATCCAGTATCAAAGAAGTAAGATCTAGATTCCTTTTCAACATACAATGGATGAAAATCAATTCACTGCTCTCATCGCTATTCTCAGAGAACAACAGAGAGAACTTTTGAACCAAGTTTCAACTCAATTCCAACATGCACAAGCACCACACTTACTTCTACCACACGAATGACTGAAACTGGAGATCATCAACCTACTTACAATAGTATGTATAATGTAACACCTTTCGAAAATTTCGACGCTAAACGCGAAAAATTTACCAGTTACATAGAACGATTCGAAAACTATTACAGCATGAAAGGATTGACAGATACTAAGAAAATTTCTCAACTTCTATGTGTATCAATAGGAAGCGACCACTATAATAGCCTAGCCGCATTCCTAGGTCCAGAAAAACCATTAAAATCTCTCGAATATCAAAATCTAGTTGATGAATTCAAGAAAATGTTGATTCCAAAAAAGAGTGTTGTTGCCTCTCAACATTGTTTTCTCAACATTTATCAAAAAGAAAACCAATCAATCTCAGAATTTGTTGCCACACTTAGACGGGATTTGTCTGACCTCGAATTCTCAATTGAATGTCGATGTGACACATATTTCAATAGCTGACATATTCTTAAGAGCACAGTTTATCAGGGGTCTAAAAGACGATTGGCTCCGAGAACAAATTTTACAATCCGCTAAAACTAGGTTCGATGATATTCTCACACAAGCACTTGCTCTTGAAGCAAAATCGAGAGGAGAGAATTAGCACAACGAACCGCTTCAAACCATACAAATTTCAATGCTTCTGATGTTAATAAAGTTTCAGATTTCAGACGTTCCCGTTCACGCCAGCGAAATCAAAGCCGTACATCAAGCCCATTTCCTCGAAAATCTCGTTCACGTCAAAGAAAACTAGACTTCAAGGCGTTAGGAATCGATAATCTATGTTTAAGATGTGGAAAAGAAAATCAAACTGCTTCATACTGTCGAACAGACCAATGTAAATTGAAATGCGATCGCTGCTCAAAACTGGGTCACATTTCACGAGTTTGTATTACCACATTAATGTCGAAAAAAAAAAGAAAGTTAATACTACGAATTCAACAAATTTTCTTCAAACATATTCAGACAATGATTCTGCTAATTATGGAATTAACAAGATCGATACAGTCAATCAATCATGCGATGTTGTAGATTTGTTTGAACTAGGACACGACTCAGACAAATACATAATTTCAGTCAATTTAAACGAGAAAACTCAACGCTTCGAAGTGGATAGCGGAGCTAAATATTTTCTAATTCCGAAAGACGAATTTGAATCCTTAAATTTGGGTATTCCATTACAGGCCTCTAAATTAGCATTTCGATCCTATTCAGGAAATATCATAAAACCCGAGGGGAAGGTTACACTAAATATTTCTTACAAAGGAAACCGGATGAAGGGAGAACTTCATGTTGTTCCAACAGGACATGACGCACTTTTGGGACGCCAATGGATCAGAGGTTTGGGAATCGAGTTGTGTAGAGTAGACGCTGATATGAATCAAACACGTATTGCTCAAATTCAACCACTCAAAACACTCGATGAAATTTTTCAAAAATTCGCACCAATTTTCGAAGAAAAAGTAGGATGTGTACCAGGATTCAAAATTTCATTAGAACTTCGAAAAGGAGCCAAACCAATATTTAATCGAGAGAGGAATGTCCCATATGCACTACTCGACCGGGTGAATAAAGAATTAGACGCACTTGAGGGAGATAAAATCATCACACCTGTAACATGCAGTGATTGGGGATCACCCCTGGTGGTTATCCCGAAGCCAGATGGTAGCGTTCGTCTCTGCGTCGACTACAAAATAGGAGTCAATGATCGAATAGTTAAAGCAAACCATCCAATCAGAAAGATAGAAGATGTTATTGACAGTTTACGTAATTCAGCTTTTTTCTGTAAACTTGATCTCTACAAAGCATATCTTCATCTTGTTGTCGATGAAGAAGCCAGTATGATTCAGACCATGTCAACACACCGGAGAACCTACAGAGTCAACCGCCTAAGCTTCGGAATCAAAACAGCACCTTCCGAATTCAACCGAATCCTTTCTCAAATTTTGAAATGATTGCCAAAAACAGAAGCATATTTCGACGATATAATTTGTCGCGGCACTACTAAGGAAGAATGCATGAATAACCTCCAAGCATGTCTTCAAAGACTTTCAGATTTCAACCTCCACGTCAACAAACGTAAATGTTCATTTTTTCAGGAGAAGGTAGAGTATTTAGGAAGACTGATAGAGTTCAACAAGATCAGCAAAAGTCCAAAGAAAATTCAAGCCGTTCAACAGATGCCACGCCCTTCAAATGTACTAGTATCATATTATACCCGATTTATTCCAGATGCAGCAACTCTGACATATCCACTACGATGACTTCTGAAGAAAGGAGTAAAATGGATGTGGTCATCAAAATGTGAAGCAGCATTTCTCCGGATAAAAACAGAGCTCTGTAGTGATAGGGTACTTGTACCATTCGATCCTGAACTACCGTTGGTTCTTACGACTGACGCAAGCCCTACTGGTTTAGCAGCAATTCTCAGCCATGTAATCCAGGGATCTGAAAGACTGAACAACATTATAGTCAATTGGATCGAGAGGCACTTGCCATTATTTTTGGAGTTTCTCATTTCTACTATTATCTTTACGGAACTCATTTCCTACTTGTAACCGATAATGAACCAATTTCTCGAATTTTTAGACACAATAACGCTTTACCTCAAATGACATCTTCACGACTATTACGTTATGCATCATACCTGTCTGGGTTCAATTACAAACTGCAATGCAAGAAGGGAACATACAACAAAAATGTTGACTGTCTATCAAGAGCACCAGTTCAACAAGCTCAGGTCTCAATCGATCAAATCATCAGTGAAGAAGTTAACCAGTTATGTTCTCAGGTAATATTTCAAATTTCAAGTCATGAAATAACAGCAGAAGTAATAAAGAAAGAAACAGAGAAAGATCCAGAGTTGTCAAAGATATTACATGAGCTTAAAGCAAATTCGACTGACTCGGAATTCACTTTGACTGATGGCATTCTCTTCAGGGGAGATAGAGTACTTATTCCAGTAGCTCTCAGGCCAAAAATCCTAGATGAACTACATGAAACACACCTAGGTACGACCAAAATGAAACAGCTAGCCCGTCGTTACGTATACTGGCCTAAAGTAGATCGAGACATTGAAAACTTAGTGAAGGGATGTAAGAATTGCCCTTACTCGTTCAAACCCTCCAAAAGCTCCTATACATCCGTGGGATCCTCCAAAAGAGAATTGGGAAAGAGTACACATAGATTCCGTCGGACCATTTCAAGGCTTCAATTTTCTTATGTGTATCGATGCTCGATCAAATTGGATCGAAGTCAAAATTCTCAGAGAGGCGCCATCCAGTACAAACACCATTGTTTTGCTAGAACAAATATTCGCAGTACATGGTTTCCCACAGGTTCTAGTATCTGACAATGCTACGATTTTCCAGAGCAACGAATTCCACAAATACTGCGAAACCAGGGAGATTTTTCAAAAATTTATTGCCCCAGGATATCCTGCAACGAATGGGCAGGCAGAACGTGCAACCCAAATTTTGCAGTATCGCCTGATGGCTGCGTCGACAGATAATATCCCGATGCCAGAAAAAGTCCAGAATATATAATTAAAATACCGTGCAACACCGCTTGCATGTGGACAGTCTCCAGCGGAACTATATTTACATAGAAAATTGAAAATCCGCATGAACGCAATTTTTCCATATCGACCAGGATCAACAAATTGGAAGTCCCTCCAGGCCGTTCATTTAAAGAGGGGGAGAGAGTACAAGTTAGATTGTTCAGAAACAACAAACAAATTCGGAAATACGGAGAAGTACAAAAGAAATTGGGCACCGGCATTATTTAGTTTCTCTAGACATTTCAGGACAAACATTAAAAAGACATCTTAACCAATTACGATCCACCCTTATACCAAAACAGAAAACAGTAACACTAGGACCGACTATAGTATACGAGGTTCCAAGAGCACCATCAAACACAAGAACTCAAGATGAAACAAGAGGAACAACATCAGAAAAAATCAGTCCAGATCACCCTCAAACTTCTACACCACCAATCGAACCACGACAACAGAATAACGAAGAACAACCTAGCATCTCCGAACGAATTTCCAGTCCTCTAAATTCGACTCCACAACAACTGAGACGATCACAACGAATTCGACGCATACCTGCCAAATACAAGGACTACATTACTCACATACAGTGAACATAAAATAGTGGGGGAGACTGTTATGACTCTCCACTATTACTATATTACGAGTAAAACATTCCCGTTGTTATGAGTTCCAAGTACACATTGTCTACAAATATACAGTTTTCCGTTTTTCACAAATGATAAAATCGCGTGCATTATTTTCAATGTACTCGTATAATCAAAGGCCATTTTACTTTGTGTTATAATTCACAACGTTGTTTTAGCAGATCCTTAAATATTTCAGTAACTGACTTGGAATTTGAGGGTTTTTGTCTGCTAATAAAATTTATTGGTTGACTACATTAATTACCTATGATCGGTTGGTTGGGGCCATATCTAATTGTTTCTAATGGACATGTATCATTTCATAATTAATTATACGGTTCATCAACTAAAGTAAACAAAGCGAATATTTTTAATTATAAATAAGTAGGAACTGGAATTTGATTTACCCTTTCTCGAAGTTTCGCCTTGACGAAAGGAAGTATTACCCAGTTGCAGAGGTTGTCGATGATAGTATTTGTGTTGAATATGATAAATTTCGTTACCCTCAACGGACACACTTCCTGAACAGAACAATGGTATCTATTATATTTTTGCTTTTACGTGAAATTCTTCCACCTCTCAAAATACCATGATTTTCATTCCAGGTCGAAGCCATAAGTAGGGTAGACCATTCGTAGGTAGATTGGTGAGGTAGGTATTGGATACGTTGTGGACCCTATAATGATTTTAGCGAATTATTGAACGAAATTATTCTTACGCAGTGGGATCCTAAAATGTTAATTGCTACACTTTGGAAAAGCTTTACCTTTAAAATAATTATTACCTTAAAATTTTCAAAATATTTCAGAATATATAATAATGAAGATGTTATTCTAACAAATTCCCTCCAATTCGTAAAGAAAGGGTCTGCCAAGTTGGATGAGCATGCCCTTATTGTATCAAAGACATAATTATATAATTAATTGAATGTGTCATATCAACAACGGTATATCAACAAAACCCAAATAAATTGAAACCTTAATGGTTTCAAGCCTGTGGCTACAATCATTTCAATTACTAGGTAAGAGTAAGTTTTGAAGGAGTTACTATAAATTACGTACCTGCACAAATATAGAGAATGTTCTGAAGTGAAACGGATTTAACCGAGTCGAATGCATAAGAGACGCGCCTCCTGCATCTCCTATAATTATATGACCGCTAGTAATTCCAGAACCTTGCCTCAATGTAAATTCTAGAAATAGCAACACCGATTTAAGTGCATTAAGTGGTTTAAACTTGTCCAATTTGTTGTCGTACATTCTCATGATCGATACGCGAGTTCCATCGGGCAGTATTTTCGGCATAGTAGCAAGGTGCCTGTTAAGCAGTCATTTTTGAATAAAAATCGCCAAAAATAATTACATTTTAAATAAAACAAAATTATAAAGTATAATTATATAAAATTCGACATAGGTATTTAACAGCACCATTAAAATGTAGGAAATACGCCTAGTGCAGTTTTAATCCTCTGACCTCGAACTATGTTTAGATGTCTAGATCCGGGACAGGCCCCCATTACCTCATTATTTGCAGGTTTCAGTTTTACTGGAGATTTTATAATCACAATTTTGTCAGTGATCTCACTACAATAAACATATATTCATCAATGAACTCACAATTTGCCAGTGAAACGTGAAGGGAAATTTGGTGATTTTGAGATTTTTGCTCCC
Organism: Adelphocoris suturalis; assembly: GCA_030762985.1. Lineage (NCBI taxonomy): Eukaryota > Metazoa > Arthropoda > Insecta > Hemiptera > Miridae > Adelphocoris > Adelphocoris suturalis. Next base: position 29,700,706 of record CM061043.1, read on the forward strand.
ATTTGCTCGCCTCAGTGAATTTAGTCTTCCTGGACCCGGTTCTATCGAATGCATAGCTGCAGAGTTGCCCAACAATTGTATGGCAGTAAGATTGAATTTATTTTTTTTCATATTAAGAATCAAATTAAATTATTTCGACAGCTTTCAGTAAGTATGCCTAGTTTTAGTCATGATCAGCCTGGGAGAGTCCACATAATATTGTAATATCATCAAGCTAAATGTCCCTTCTAACTGCTCGGAGTCTATGATGCCATTGAAACATGCGTTGTTGGAATCCCGGAAAATAGAAGTACCTACTCCATTAGTAACTCCAAAAGGTAACCTTTGAAACTGGTGAAGTCTCAGCGATCCCACAACTGATCAGAGCGCCCCGCCTTACTTCGTACTTAATTGTACTTTGCTAGATGTCCTAAAGGAGCTCCATTTCAAGTGTCAGCACCATAAGTCCATTCAGAAACAATATAGTCTCAGAGGTCTCCCAACTGATCAGTGCGTCTCGGTATCTCGTAATTTTTTCGAGTTGCCCCAAAGGAGCTCCATCTAAATATCAGCACCTAACTACTGGGGATTTTTAGCATGAAGAAATGCTAGTTATTATAAACCATCGTACTTACACATCAGATGAATGAAGGAATAGAAGTTAATATTCAATTATGACATGTTAGCGGATACACCACATACGTACCTACCATGAAATATAATTTAAGGTGCTTACAAATGAAGTGGCCGGCCAGTTTACCCGTACTTACATGAAAGTGCTCGCTTGGTCGAGATAATCAAATGTATCCCTGTTGGAGAATAAATCGCTTTGGCCTCTTAAGCTGTAGTATTTATCCAATTTTTTCTGGGTTTTTTCAATCCTGCCTTTACATCCAACGAGAAAATGCACTAAGAAAGCATCACATTCTGAAATATGAAAATCCAAAATCACAACACACGAAATAAATATCCATTTACAGTGAATCTACACCGATTCTCAGTTTAGTGTTCATCGGTGAATCGGAAAGAAGTTAGGGAAATAATTTTTGCTAGCTGATACTCCTGTCCCAGAGTAGGTACTATATATAGTTGGGATAGATGAGTGTGTCTTGGGAAGCCTTGATCCAGAACATACAGTATTAGCTATGCAGTTGTCCCAAATTAGTGATCCTTACATAGCAGCCGTTCATAACACCAAAGAAGAAAATGTGTGACTCACAAAGTTGGGTTGAAAATGGGCCGGACACAGGGAACAAGTTAGTAGCTGAGTCAGACAGAATTTAACAAATAGACAGAATTACAATGGGCATTATCCAATATATCCTCTATAGCTTAGTCCAAGCGTCCATAACTAGTTCCCCTGGACCACCACCACCACCTCGACAGTTACCTACGTCTCATCAAGAATTAATGTACGATCAAGAGAGGGTTGACAGTCTACACCGTACACAGGTGTCCGGAAGGCAATGAAGGTTTTCTCACGAACACGATCTGCCATATTGACGGGGAATCCTCAAATCATCCTCAGGAAATAGAAAAACCTTACCCCAAAATCGTACCTGTTCCTAAACGTGATTTTTTCATGAATCCGTAAATATAAATTTCATGGTTGAATACCCATAGTGAACATTTTTCTTCGTGGCTCAAATTGGGATATTTCGAACAAGACGCACCATTTTTAGGCTCAAAAATAGTGGAAATTGTAGCCAGAAAAATTCTCTTTCATAATAACATATTGGGAAATATCAATTTTGCATTATATATGAGCAGAACCACAAAACATTTACTCAGACTCGCTTTGCTTAAAAAGCGGATTTTATTCAAGAATGCCGAACATCCGACGTCCGGTTGGATCGAGAATGTCCAGAAACTGTCCCTTGGGACTCGGGCAAGTTTTTCGGGGATGAAATAAGGGAGCTGAAGGTTATGAAATACTTAACTCAGTGAACAGTATTCTTGGAACTGACAACATATAAATATGTATATGTAATAAATTTATTTCATTACAAAACATGATTATTATTGTTTATTTATTCAATTTTTCTCATCCAAAGTATATCGTTCCAAAAGAATTCTCAATGAAGATATTATGAAACAACAGTCTCGGCTAATATTACTCGTATGGTTGAAACTGTCGAGTATTACCTTGAAAAAGAAATGAAGGACTACTACCTCACGAAAAAGTGTACGTCATGGAAGAAATTGACAGTCTCCAAACCAATTTCGAATGTTGTGGTTTCTTTACCGAGCCATCCAAGTCCACAGTTGATATTTTCGGCGACAATCCCATCCCAAAAGGCTGTTGCGGAAAAAACTTCGTAGGGAACTGCACTGAAGCCCTCAAGTTCCACGTAGAGAGTAACGTAGTACTCTACAGGAGGCAACATTTACGGATTCATGAAAAAATCACGTTTAGGAACAGGTACGATTTTGGGGTAAGGTTTTTCTATTTCTTGGGGATGTTTTTGACGATTCCCCATCAATATGGCAGATCGTGTTCGTGAGAAAACCTTCATTGCCTTCTAGACACCTGTGCGTAGGGCAAACCACAAGGTGGGCAGAACACGATATTTAATTTTAAAATAACGTACCCGTTTTTCTCGACTCGGGGTAATGTTCCTGTTCGTTTAGCCATCCCCTTAAGAATGCTGTATCTTCTTCAAGCTTAGTTCTTGAATAGTTTATTCTCTTCAGCACCTCATCCTCTTGTTCCCTCGTTAAAGCAGGAACAGACATAGCTTGTTTTACTGGACGGTTTGAACTTAAAATTGAATATGGAAGGGACCTATAAAATGAGAACATCAATGATAGATATGCATGTAGTTAGTATCATAGAATTTATAGTATACTTTATAGACATTAGTAGGTATTCAACATTGGGGCATTAGTTTTACCGTTATCTTGGAGTGGTTCAGTCAGTATTACAGGTAAAGACATTCATAAATATACATAAATGTATTGGGTATTTGAATAGAGTGTAGTAACACGACCAGCAAACACCCCATTTCGTTTGGAAAGTGGAAATGTAATGCTATTTCTTTGATGAATGTCTATCATAAAATTATACTGCAGTGAAGAGAGATATCCACGTAGTCGAGTTGAGAGATTAATCAATATTATAATCCATACAATTTGTATTAACTAATTCAAAATTAACAGGAAGAATGTAGTTGGCAATATTCGAACCACTATAGATACTCCCATTATCCTAGCCAACACAATACAGAGGCATATATGTGCGGCCACCTAGTCGAATTAGTGGGTATATTAAAAGTGAATTTCGAAATAATTCGAATTAATAAAAGTTCTATTCCAAACTTTTTTTACCGTTAAAAAAGTAGGTATGGGTCGCGCGCTGTAAGCTGGCCCGTTCCTGTGTGTAGTTTCAATAAAATTTAAAAATAAATAAAAACCAGCCAAATCACAGCGCGCGACTTATACCTACACCGAGTCTTGGGCACAATTATCAGAAACTTATGTTCAATTATAGTTTCAACATAATAAATACAGTATAACCTACAATCGCAGTGAATTTAATCGAAATTGGTTGAAAATGTTGAACTTTCTATAGTTACCAGGGTTTTATCTTTGCACGAACATACTACCATAGGTCTACCAGCAAGACACTTGATAGACCACCTAGGGTCAAAACTCCATCGATATCGGATTAAAGCTGTAAAAAACATGGTTGCTGGATGGACATTTACGGAAGCGTAATGGCTACCATTGATCATACAGTCATGAAATTCATACTCAGCAATCTAGGTCCCAACACTACAACATCAAATGTTATTGAAATATGAAAATTGTAGAAGTTGTGATTATTTGAACAGTCTCATGTTCGTGTATTCATCCAGCAGTGACAAAATTCAAAAAGGGTCATCCACAGGCCTGATCCGGACAATCCATGGTATAAATCCTTCTAAGTATATACATTCATATAATCCATTCTTTCATATAAATCCTATTATAAAGATTAGGAGGCCCACAGAATAACATACAGACAGAAAGATGCGATGTTCAAACCGTTTAAGGCGTTCTAAGAGTTCTAAGACATAAAACAAGAAGGAAAATTTTGATTTAAGAGATTTTGCGTCCAATTCTACCTATAAGTAGCGGAAGCATTGTTCTCACTTTCGAGAGATGAAAATTTGATTTGTCCCTAGATCAAAAGTTCCTAGCGCAATTTTACTTTCCAGACCGTTCTGAAATACTTTCGTTCTGGGTCAGCCTATGTATGTGTGTCTAAGCGAGAGAGGTTCAGGTATGCTTCTGAGGATTTGCGGCGAAGAGCAGCAGAGGAGGCAAAGGCTATGCATAATGGGGTCCGCAATATTGATTATTTTTTTTTTTTTTTTGTGCAAGCTCGATTTCCCATGCACCATTCATTCTCTTACCCGAGGCCCTTATCTCGATCAGAGTTGGTCTTGGGAAGGACACCATATTCATCCTATTCCTCCTCCTCCTTTTACTAGTCCTCAGAGAACCGGAACTTTTTTCATGGCCAGCGACCTTTTCGTTTGTTTTGCTCGCGGTTTTTATAATCTTACAGAATTTTGTAGGTATCTAAGTTTCATAATATGCACCAGTTTTTTGAAATTATCAACCAATTTACGCACGTACAAGACGGATGACAAGTGTACTCGCATTGTTTACACTTGAGGAACATCTTGGGCGACAAATCCCCATCACAATGGACACAGTTCATCTCGAATGGACGGAGTTCAGCGACAAGGATCGGCGAAAATACCGGCGATGGAGAGGGACAAAAACTATAAGTGAAAAGAGAGAGAAGATTCCAAGATAAGGGAGCGTTGTCGGGGTGTTGACAGCTCGGGTGTTGACCTACAACTGAATATGCTACAAGCAAAATCGGTTAAGAATAGTTGCTGGGGGCTGACTGCAAGTTCATCTTTATTGCTTTCGAGTCTACCGAAAGGTAGCGGAAGGATTGTTTTCACATTCGGAAGGGAAACAATTTCCGGTCTTCAAAATCAAAATTTCTACTCGCATTTTACGTTTTAGAGTATTTTGAACAACTTTGGTCCCGTCTCTGTCTGTCTGTCAGTATGTCTGCGTGTGTGTCTGTCGAGTGTCCGGAAATCCTTGTAACAAGCTTATTTTCCACAGTTTTCATCCGATTTGGATGATGTTTTCAGGGGATGTGCGGGCTAGGGGGTAGACGGTCCCCTATCAATTTCATCGTTTTTGACTCAATACCTCACTCAGCGCATGTTCAAACGTAAATTCTACCAAGCATCATTTCCTCACGCCCTAGTTGTTAGTTCTCGCTCAAATTTGGGGCATGACAATTTGATCATCTTATATCAATTTCAGCGTGGTTGTATCATTAATAGCTACTGCGCATGCGCCAATATGAAATCCTTGACAAGTTCATTTTCCAGTTTTCATCCGACTTTGATGAAATTTTCAGGGAATATGCGAGCTAGGGGGTAGGCGGTCCCCTGTCAGTTTCATAGTTGCCAAATCGATACTTCACTCTGCTCATGCGCAAACGTAAACTCCATGGACTAATACTTTTTCAACCCCAAATAATGACCCTTTCCAATAAACGAAATCCCATCATCTGAGTACGCTACAATGTATGTTAATGAATTTGGATTCTTCATAAAATTTTTGTCAGAATGAGACTAAAAAACACAAAGTTCGGCAGTGTTTAAATGTTTCTATCATGCAACCTGGTCCCCCCCCCCCCCCTTATATAAACTTGGAAAAAATAAGTGTTTTAATGTTTATGCAATGTTGTGTTTGTACTTGTTCTTTTCAAAATTTTCCCCTGAATTGTATTTTTATTGAAATAATGACCAATTCCGTAATCCAATAATGTAGGCCAATCACAGAGGAGACAAACAGTATGTACCCTAGGAGTTAATTAAGGGGGTGAGAAGAACCTCGAACAGCACAGCGTTGCGGGACTAAAGCGTG